>CM028137.1:467933571-468593928 GCA_016271365.2 Neoceratodus forsteri
TTTTACTGCACTCAGAGTAGTGCGACTTTTACTTTTTGTTTCCACAGGTTGCTGCAGAGACAAGATGGCATGATGCTTTGCTGTCCATGGGCTCAGCTTGCTTTTTGCCTAGCTAAAGGAAAGTAAAATTGGCATGTGAACTCCCAGAGAAGATGAGGAAAGTTTGGAAATTCTGTCACTTAGAGAAATATTTTGGATGGTGATTGAGAGCGCTTCATGGACTTTTGGTGTAAAGAGCTGGCCCTGTTTCCATGAATGTGAAGGATGGTCTGGTGGAGGAGACTGATGTTGAAATTTGGAAATATTCAGGAACTCAGGGATTTGGAGCCTTGGAGAGTGGACTCCTGAAGACAGAGTTTGAGTCGGCTTGAATTACAGGACAGTCGAACTGCAAGTATACATATATATCTGTACATTTATTGAGTCCTGAACTTTTTTATCTCTGTTCATACTCACTTTCCAGAGTCCTAAAATCTTGATGTAAATGGTGAGCTTTTGATTTAAAGCAGCCTTAAATGACTAGAATAACTTAATCTGTTTAAATGTACAGCAATAACTTGGTTGAAAGTGTTATTATGGTACCTGTTTATACTTTTTTTAACTGATGTTTGATGTTAATGTCAAATTGTAGAAAGAAAGGTCTATTTTGATTGTTTAATAAGCATCCCAAAATTGAATGGGTATTTTGTTACCTGTGATGGTTTTGATTGGGCTCGAAACAGGTAGCCGTGTTGGGCCCTATTGATGAGCTCTGGGGGCCTAATTGTGACAAGCAAAATTTGTGGACCGGTGGAATTAGATAAGGTCCCTGTTAACTAGCATATGATTTCTAATTGCAATTGATTTATAAATCCTCCCATACCTGGCAAACACCAGGGGAACGGAGCAGCATGCTCTGCAGGGTGCACCAGGGGTTATACCAAAGAGGAGAAGATATTATCAGTAATATACAATTTCTGATTGTTGGGCTGGAAACGAAATCTTGCCACTCTCGCTGGAATAGAGTACTTTAGCAGGTGGTCCTGGAGTCTTAAAAGGGCTCCAACTACGGTGGTAGGAAACTGTTATCTGGATTGGATTTGATGGTCATAATCGTCCCTTAAAGGGTTGTTTGATGTCTACGCATAGAAAGAAAAGAATGGACAGAATGATTGCTCTGATCAGGGTATACTTTTAAGTGATTCTCACTGTAATTGGTGTATAATTCCTCCCATATCTGGGGATAAGGAGCATGGGGTGGCATGAGCTGCAGAGTGCACCTGAAATCTTACCTAAAAGGGTATGGTGTCACTGACATCATAGAGTTCCTAATAGCTGGCTCAGAGACTAAGTGCTTTCAGTCTGTAATGTCACAGTATTTCTGTAAGACATCTGGATACCTACAGAGGGTCTTATGATGCCCCAATTTTCTTATCTAAGAACCAGTATGATGTCCACTGGTGCCGATTTGGATGGCTAGTATAATTAATCCTTCAGGAGAAAATGTATTAATTATCTTATTTGTAGCCTTTCTATTTTAATGAGGTTTCTAATTAATTATCTCTCTATAAAATGGTTTGATTTTTAGTAGATCCTTAATAGACCTTATCATGAAGTAATCATTGATAACTAGTTTATCATTTTAATGAAAGTTAAAGTGTATACTGTATGAATAGACTATTTTGTATTGCAAGTGATATATTGTAATAATGTTGTATTTCTTGAAAATGTTGTAATGGTTATTGAACAGATCAACAATAAACAAACTTACTTACAAAAAAAAACACTTACTTACGTTCATTGTAATGTACCTTTGCTTTCTCCTACTGTACTTTGTTTTGCAATCTATGACGTGGAACCTTTGTAAAAGAACTTGTGCTCAAAGGTTTTTTCCGAATAACTAAAATAAATAAAAAAGACATAAATGGTACAAGGGCCCGATTAAATCCAAAGATTGATAGTGCAGCTGGAAAGTCAATGCTTGATTCACATATAAGACATTTAAGGTACTGTGCTCAGTTCACCCTGTTTCTCTCCTGAAGTTAATAACCTCATCCGTCCCTGACCCTAGCACTTCCCTTGCCCTAGATCTGTGATGCTGGTGGCGTAGGTTATCATGGCAACAAACCACCACATGGGTTGATTCCACAGCTTTCCAACAAAGTCAATTCAAATGGAGGTCTGCCTTTGACTACAATATTTAACCCTTTCATTGCCGTGAACTGATATATCAGTCCAGAATTCCTATATGTTCTAAATCTGTTGGCAGCCTAAGGGTTAATTAAAATGACCCATTAAATAATCAGACATGGCCTTCATTGGGTAAACTGCGGACCGCAGCCTAATCCTTCATAACAAAGGGGATCAGGATGACACTGCATTTGTACACTGCGCAACTGATAAAACAAAGTGTTAATGCTTTTCCAGTGAGGAAATCAAGGACTTGTCCATACATTTTCTTTCACTCGAGCAGTATGAAGACTTAAAAATTCAAGTTTTTTATTGTATCCTTCCCATCCAGGTGCACAGATAGGGTATCTCCAGCTCCAGGAACTGAAAGTTAAATATTAATCCTGACAAATACAAAATGCAAAATACTGTATGCTATATTTAATGCACAGAAGGGTGGATATGTTATTTTAAAGTAGTTCTGTTATGCGTTAATATGCCCCTGGGGGACGGGCTTGCGGGGAACATAAGGCAATGTGAAAGACAAAATCTTTCAGCAGGATGGTATAATTCCTGGGGGAGGGATCGAATGTGCAGTATCTATGGAAAGGGAAGGGGTAATATCTTTCATGTGGGCAGAGGACTGTAACATTCAGTGAACTAGTTAGGCTCACCATGAAGACAAACGGCTACCCTGACATGCTTAGGTCATGGAAACATAGAAACACAGAATTTGATGCCAGATAAGGACCGCTTAACCCACCTAGTCTGCCCATTTCCCTACCTAATGGATTAGCAGCAGATCCTAGTTAACCAACAGCCTACTTCCTCCTACCCCCCACTAGAATTGCCGAATGTTTGTCCCATGCATTCTTGAATTCCCCCACTGTTTGTGACTCCACGACCTCCTCAGGAAGGCTATTCCATGCATCCACAACCCTCTCTGTGAAAAAAATACTTCCTCACATTACCTCTGAGCCGTCCCCCCTCTATCTTCAAATTGTGCCCCCTTGTTCTTGGACATCACTTTTTCTGAAAGATGCTACCCTCTTGGACTTTGTTGATTCCCTTGAGGTACTTGAAAGTTTCTATCATATCCCCCCTTCCTCCTTTCCTCGAGGGTATACAAATTAAGCTTCTTTAGTCTCTCTTCTTATGTCTTCTGTTGCAGACCCTGGACCATTTTGGTTGCCCTCCTCTGGACAGCCTCCACTCTGTCTATTTCTTTGTGGAGATGGATGCAGAGTTGCTGCCATGACTGAGCTCAGGGGTGGCAGCATCAAAACCCATGGCCCAGGAAAAAGGAAAAGCAATGTAAAAAATAAATAAATAAATAAACAACTATGAAGGTGAGTAGGGAAATTGCTGGCATCTCTGTGGCCCTTACAGAACACAGCCTGGCCATAGGGCACAATCCACAGCTGTTAAGGCATTGAGAAGGCACATACAGTTTAATTTTTTCCTCAGATAAGGAGTGTGGTCCCTTATATACTCTTCTGAGTGATACTATTTACACACAAGTGGCCCTCCAGCCATCCACTGGTTGGAAGTTGCCTCAGTGCACCCAGTTTGTACAATGCTAATGTTTTTGTTTAAAAGTTTGGTTCTCATGTTATATTGTTGTTTGGGGACTAATTTCTTCTGCACAGCTCAAATTTCTTGATCTACATGATGGAAATTTAGATTTATGTGTACAATCTAGCATACATCATGAAAGATTGCTCACCGAGAAGGGCAATCTCCAGACTGTGCAAATTTGCCAATGCCAGATACAAGACACATGATGTCACGCAATGAGGGCAAGGTTATCCAGGTTGATGATGCAGGTAGATATAAGCTTAACCTCTTAAAAAAACCTTAGTATGGGAGACATAACAATAATATTATACAATGCAAAAGGCCTTGGATCGGTAGTGAAGCGAGCAAGAATTCTGAAAGAGATGAACAATTTAAAATGCAACATAGGTATCATATAAAAAACTAGGATGACCCTTCAGAAACATCTAAAACTCAGGTGTAGTTGAGTGGGACAGGCGGTGGCCTCACCACACCCAGAAAGTCATAGGGCTGGCACTGTGATCCTACTCAGTAAAAGGCTCACATGACAAGTGCAAGAAAGCTATAACTGCAGAGATGGTAGAATCAATAATAAAACTTATGCAAGGGGATAAAAAAACTACATGTGGTGAATATATAAGGCCTCACTCTGGCAAAATCAGACTTCTTTAAATCAGTTTTTGACAGAATAACCAAATTACCAGAAGGAGTCCTGGTGGTTGGGGGAGACTGAAGCTTGGTGGAAGACTCTGTCCTAGACAAATCAACAGGAGCTCAAAACTCTAACAAGGCAGCAGCAAGAAGACTCATTAGTCTTGGAAAAGAGCTAGGGTTGTCACACCTTTGGAGGGATTTGAACCCTAAAACCACAAGCTATACTTTTTATTCCCCAGGGAATACAAGTTTTCTCTACCTGAGGTACAAATAAGGAAGGTGATGGAATACACCATAGATCCAGTTACAATCTCAGATCATGCCCACATAGTTCTAAAATGAGACTAAACAAATAACATTGGAGAGCAATGTGGCACTTAAACCCAGGTTTTATCAATGATGAAGTATTCTGTGCCCATATAAAGACTAACACTGAAGAGATTTATAGTTCAATACAACTAGGGATTCTGCACGTAAATTAATTTGGGATGTCATAAGGCAGTGCTGCAGGGCCAGATAAAAAATCTAAATCAGGAGCTTTTGGCCTTAGAGTTTGAGCATTAATGAACAAGAGAGAAAGAGGTGAGGGCAAAAGCTGAGAATGTAAGGAAGGACTTGAACCACTTCAACTTCTGCAGGTCGAAATGCATGAAATTCCTTAACAGAACTTACTATGAACATGGTTCAAGAGATGGAAAGATCCTCGCCTTCTGTCTGTGGAAACAGCAGGCAGACCATTACATTCATTAGATTAGATGGGAAGGGGGGGGGCACCCATACTGGACCCCATAGTGATAGCTGATGATTTTAGGAACTTCTATCAATGCCTATATAGCAGAGAAGGAGGGTATAGATCAAAAAATTAAGGCCTTTCTGAGGGGTCTGACTTGCCAAAACTCTCAGAGGAGGACAGAAAAAAGATAAACAAACCCATAACAACTGAAGAAATTGAAGAGGTCATAAATACAAATACTGGCTAGAGCCAATAAGGCTGCAGCTAGGGTTGCTGAAGAGAAGCTGGAGGATCAGAGCCACGGAACCACTTGCAGCTGCACTGAGAATGTGCAAGCTGAAATACAGTATGTAATTTTTAGTTCAGTCCTACTTTTATCCATTATTACAATGTATTTTACTCAGAATAGTAATCAAGTTTTATTCAAGAAAGGCACTGAAGCAATATGGGGGGGAGCAGTGACTTAGACACAGACACAGGTGCTAACAGAAGTAAAAAGCCAGGGCCAAGTTTCACCAACAGATATATTTCAGGATTTCCACTGCAGTTGATGAGTCATGGACAACTGAAACAGCAAGAAAGTAAAACCGACCCACAATAAAACACTTTACACATAAGTAGTAATGCAACTCTGATGGGCTGTGGTAGTACTACAGATCAGTGTGGCATGTGTAATGTGTGCATTTAAACTGGTTTTGTTGACAGCCTGCTTTTGATAATCCACACTAAGTTGCATACCGATCTGCATCACTAGCATGGCATGTACTAGGGTGGGTGAACATTTTTAAAAAAGTCTTAATATAACCCCTCCCCCAAATCTTGGGTTATTGCACTTGAGGGGACACCCCCACTGCAAAAGTTTTGGGGGGATCCCAGGTGATTTCCCTATTCCCTTCTATAGGCAAAATCACAGAAATCTACAGGATGTAACTGCTATTAACTGCTAACAAAACAGAGGCAAGCATCCCTCACGTTACCATACAAAATTTTGCTCTCTGCTTTGTCCTCATTCCTTTCCTGCCACCCACTGGTAGGTAACCCGGTAAAACACTCTGGATCCAAAAATATTCTACTCACTCAGTCATACCTGTCAACTGCTATGAATTGGTTGGCGGCATAGCCTAGAGGTTAAAGTAATGAGTTGTGAATGAGCTTGGTACATCCAGGAAAGTCAAGCAGATCTTGGTTTGATTCCCATAAACTCCACTTGCATACTGTGTACAGTAGGTCACAAAGAAATTAGGAAGTTATAGTGTGCTACTTTATTAGTAATAAGTAGTAGGAAACACTGTTTTGATAAAATAAATATGATCAGACATACCCTAGGCAGTCCTCTACCCAAGGTACTTTCAGTACTACAGTGTAATCTCTGAGCTAATTGCGGATTGTGCTCAATCCCTTAGAAAGAAATTAGATAAGATGCATTTTTACTCACTCTCATGTGGGTTCACTGACATCTGGTGATAGGAGTCTCCCTCTTTCTCGCTTTTGTGCTGCTGCAAGCTATGGTCCTGGTTGGGTGGGTGGCTGCTGGCCGACTGTGTCACTGGGTCTCTTTTTTGGTCACTAGAGGGAGAAGGATGCTGCAATTTGAAATGAGATTCAAGCAGCTTTTCTTTAACTCTAAGCAGACTGCAATTGCTGTGCTAGTACTAGTGGTCCTTAAATTGAGTCGCAATCTGTCTGGGTGAAATTAATGACTGTGGGGGGGAGTTTCAGCACTGCTAGGCCCAACAAATACACATTTAATGGCACAAACAGCAAAAGGAACTGTGTGACTCTACTGGCAACGATCCAGACGAAATTATAATTTCATCCCCAACTACCATGATTGGTGGAGAGTTATTCCAAGATGCTGCACACAGATTGGCTGTCTGACATACGGGGGGGCCGTGTAGACCATATCAGATGCCAACCTATGTGACAGTGTGCTCAGTGTTTCCATTCACTTCTTTGTGATCTTTGTGGTTCTTGCTATCCTGTTGGGCCAGGTTAGGCAGCAGGGAAGTCTAGCTGGAGTGGAAGCAGATGGGAGCTAGAGACAGTTAAAGTTAAACTGTCTGGCTGAGGAGGTGGAACAGTATTCCAGTCCACCTCAGTTTAACCTCTAGTTGCAAGCAACTGTGTAAATTCCAGTAGGGGTTTCAGCTCTTAACCCCCCCATAGTCGGGTCAGTGGTGTAGCCTATAACTAACAAGATGGGCACAGTCTCATCCATGGTCTTACTCATGGAGGTCACGGTGTAAAATGGCACAGTCCACCATGTCCAAGATAGCCACCAAACTCTATTGCACATGCATAAGTTGTCGCACATGCACAATGCAGTCTGACAGCCATCTTAGACATGGTGGACTGTGTCATGTTCTGCTGTTACCTCTGTGATCAAAAGTTAACTGACTGATGAAAAATAGTGTTGTGTGACTTCTGGAGTCAATAAAGAGAGTGTAGTGCTTCACAGACCATGGATGAGACTGTGATGGAACTCTAATTGTTCTGTTTGAATCTGGTAAGTCCTTTTTTGATCACAAGAGGTCTGCAGGGGTCCAGCTGCTGCAGCCCTAAAAAGGTCCATCTCATGGTATCGAGAGCCATAATCACCTTACCTAATTCTTGTAACTAGTGTCTGTAGCTGGTGTCTAAATTTTCAAATATCATTTCAAAAACCTCATTTTAAGTTAAAAAGAAAATAACACTGCCTCCTAAATGACAATTAATCTCCATTGCCGGCACCCAGATGACTGGCAGTGACACTGAAATACTAAGTGAATAAGCAATTTTAATATTTTGTTCCATAAGCAGCATGCTTCAGCACTGTACATTGCATGTGTTCGCTTATTAATAATGAGCCATTTGCTTCAGATATGGATGCAGTTACAAGCATGCACAGGAGAAAGCCACAATAGTAAAAGTAAGAAATTGTAATCAGTTCAGGAGCCCCGTTTCAATGAATTATGCCGTTCATCTAATCAGGTTCTGAATGGGTATTGACTATTTTGGTTTATGACTCTGAGAGACAGTCCGGAATAAATGTCTGCAGAGAGACATGAACATGTGTACAAGGACTAGACAGTGTATTTGAATGCTACTTACCTAACCAATACACAGCCTACTTAACAACACAATGTGTCTTTTTTGGGGATGGTAGTCACAAATCAGAGATAAAATTTAATTAATGAAATTTAGTTGTCAATAGGAAAGGCCATACAAAATGACAGTCTAAACAATATCTGGCTGTCTAATGTGAGGGAGACTGCCAGTGCAGGTTGGTCAGAAGACATGTTACAAATATAACTTACACTTACTACACCATCGGGAATAGTACACTCTCAGTCCACTGGTATTGGATTTAGTGTGACATATATGGAAACAGACAGTCCTCCGGCAAATGTTAACTAAAAGATTTAAGAAGATTACTCAGAAAGCTTACTGCATATCCAGTGCTAGAATAATTGTTTGGATGTGATGTAACAGACTTCATTTGCAGAATGACTGAAAAGCATTTTCTTTAACAAAAAAAAAAGGCATGCTTTAACCTCCATATTATTCATGGCTAAATCGATACCACAATGATTCTATAATAGGGGGAAAAAAACATGTAATAGAATGGAATCAAGTTTCCATTCAAACTTTATAAACCATTTATGTTTTTTATTTTTATTTATTTAGGGATTAGGATCATACCTTTGAGCTCAGAGCTCTTTTACAAAGGTTCCACATCAAACAGTGACAATGACAACAATAACAAACAGCTCATATACAATACTTGAATAGTAGGTAGCTAGTAAACAATAAAGTTACAGTGCCATTCATAATACCAATGGTGATAGTACAACATCAATAGCATTCAACTAGGGTAAAGGACAATGTTTATATGTAGCGAAGGAGATAAAGAGGTGTGACACCCAGTGTGAGAGTTCAAGGAGGAGTTAAGATGAGGGGGAGGGGAGACTGAGGGGGGTGGGAGGCCAAAAGAATTGGCTTTGTCTAGGAGGTTGGGAGATAGTGATAGTAGGTTGATTTTAAGGTTGATCCAGTGGGGGAAAAGATTTACAGTTTTTTACAGTTCATAAAACATTAATGGTTTATCCACATGTTCACTACATTCTTAAAAAACCAAAAAATATATTGTTGACTCAAGTATATGCTGTCAACAAATGAGTTCTCCTAAAGCTGATGATCAGGGTGCCAATAATTTCTGTCTAACTCATTAATATGCAAGGAGGCAATGTCCCTCCACATCAGCTGCATATACTTAATAATAGGGATGAGGCAGACTACTGCAATTAGGTCCCCTAGCAGGCCATTGTTAGGTTTTCTTTTTATTTCAGACTTAAAAAACAAAAATTGACTTGTTCCTATTATTTTTTTATTTTAATTTAAGTCTTTGTTAACCGGGTAAAGCCCACTAGGCACAAGTGCTTGTTTTCAGGGGTGACCTGGGAGCACTGGGCGGTTAAGTGACTTGTTCAGAGTCACACAGTATGCAAGTGGAGGTTGTGAGAATCAGACTCAGGTCTGGTCTTCTGGATGTATCAAGCTCGTTCACACCTTGTTCCTCTAACCTCTAGGCTATACTGCTAGATATTATTCTTTCTATGTAGCTGATGTGGATACCTAAACATGATTCCCTACTATGCCACTATTTATTTACTTTTATTAAATCATGCCTTAACATCTGACATGCTGGTTCTTGTGGGTTTTTTTTCAGCTGTGCTTTTTTACATATGAACCTGAGAAGAAAAAACCTTTCACCATGATTCACACTTTGCACCCCTTTGATTACTGAGCCTAACAGCCACAATAGTAAAATTAAGAAAGTGTAAACATGTCAGGATTCCCGTTTCAATGAATTATGCAGTTCATCTATGTGAGGAAGAATTCCTTCACAGAATGGGTGATGGACAAGTGGAACACCCTGCCAGAGGAAGTGGTGGGAGCTGAAACAATCACAGGATTTAAGAATGCATGGGATAGACATAAAGGAATTCTGGAGGTCAGGGTTAAGGGGTAACAGACTTCTAGGAAAACATAAATTAAACTTACAAGCTCAAATCGGCAGACTGGGTGGGCTGTAGGCTCTTATCTGCCAACACTGTCTATATATCTATGTATCTAATCAGGTTCTAAATGGGTTCTGACTATTTTGGTTTATCACGCCAAGAGACAGTCCAGAATACATGTCTACAGAGACATGAATATGTGTACAAGGACTAGCACTACTCACCTAAACAATACACAGCTTACTTAACTACAACCTTAACTAAAAGATATAAGAGGCTATTAATAGTTTATCCACATGTTCACTGCATACTTAAGTAACGGTACTAAGTTCAAAACCCCATTGAAATACATTGAATTGCATACTTGTGTCTTCAGTTCATGGCCCGGGTTTGAAGAGTGAAGACATAGCTGTGGCCCAGACAGGATTATGATGTTGGACCGCCGATGAGTAAGTAAGGGCTTGGGGTGCAGGGGGGTGGATGCTCAGTGGGAGGGTCAGATGGGGGTAAGGAACAGCTGCAAAAGACATCAATGGACCATGTTTTTATGACAGGTTAAAAAACAAAAAAGTGGCCGACTGTTCCTGAGCATTACACTGGGGACTGAGCACACCCTATGACACAGTCATGTTGGGGAAAACATCAATGGATGTTTTTTTTTCACGCGCAATGTAAAAAAATAAATAAATAAAAGATTGACGATCCCTGATCTTGACATTGGGGATTGGGCAACCCCAATCTCAGAAAAAGATGGATGATCCCAGAACACAGTACTGGGGGCTTGGCCACCCCAACCCGTGTCACAGTTATGTTTCTGTGAGGTGATGTGGGGTGGTAGGTGCTGAGAGGAAGGGTCGGGTGGGGGAACGTTTCTTAATATAAAATAAATAAAATTGCATCACGCAGTCACGGCAGAATATGGCCACACCGCCATAACCAAAATAGACACTGCACACTACTACACATGCCTGATAGCTAGAGCATGTGCAATAGAGTGTGGCAGCCATCTTGGACAAGATGGAGTGTGCTATGTTCACCATGACAGCCAGCACTGTAAAATAATGTAGTGGTGTGGTGATAGAGACAAATTGGGTGGACTACTTCACAGGATGTGGAGGCAACTGTGACAAAATCTGGCATACTGGTCATTCAGAAATAATGTGGAGTTGTTTTACTCAAGTGATCATTAACTCATTCAGGCCTAGATATGCCTGTAGGTGGCGTCTGAAAGCATAGCCACTCAGGCCAATAATGCCTATAGACATACTCAGCTGACTTTCACTCAGGCCAGGAAACATCTGAGGAAGTCAGCAGTTTATACCTAAATGTTAAACAAACTGAATTGCTTAGAATTGATTGCATAGCACTGTTAGATAATTTTGTGCTGAACAATTTTGCTCCTGATACTATGTGTCTATCATATATACTTTAGGAGTTATTCACATTTGTTTAAGGTATGGTGTGCATGGCTGACATTTATCTCTCAAGCCTCACCTAAGCACCTTGAATAAATCTGAAAAAAAAACAGTTTGGTGTTTCAGCTAGTATAAAATAAAAACTAAATGAAATACAATTGATTGCATAGCACTGTTAGAAAGGTAATTTTGTACTGAACAATTTTGTCACTGATACTTTGTGGCTATCATGTATACTTTAGGAGTTATTCATAATTGTTTAAGGTTTGGAGTGCATGGCAGTCATTTGTCTCTCAAGCCTCAACTAAGAACCTTGAAAAAAATCTGAAAAAAAACAACAGTTGTTTGTTATTTCAGCTAGTATAAAATAAAAAAAAACAAATTGATTACAGTTAATTGCATAGCATCATTGGAAAGGTACTGTTTTGCTGAACAACTTTGCTACTCGTACTTTGTGTGTAGCGCTTATGGCTCAAGAGGTATTCACATTTGTTTGTGGCATGCTGATTGTGGCTTGATTTTGCTTAGAATGGTCCAGGATACAGTGCTAAGAGTATACAGGGCACAAGTGGTGGAAGTCTCAAAGAGCTCTTGTGGTGTGAATGAGTTAAAGGACTGCAGGGCTCCACCCACTGCAGCCCTAAAAATACCATCCATTTAGTCCACTTGCTCAAATGGCTTAGTGGAGAATTTTATAAATAATACTCAGCAGAAGTAATCCCCACACTCCAGCACATTTTTATCACCATACAATAGTAGGGACACACCCTTTCTTCCTGGAAGGAAGCCATAATAACTATCCTTCCCAAGCCAGTCAAAGACCCCTAAGTTTGAGGCTCATACAGGCATATTGTATATCACTGTTTAACCAAGACATGAAAATATTTAGAAAAATCTTGGCTAATAGACTGGAAGGAGTTTTGGACTGGCTCATCCACCAACACCAGACAGGTTTCTTACCAGAGCAACCTATAGAACATCAGGAAATTAATTAGTACTGCATAATTTCAGCCACCATGGGAGGGGGGATTGCTGACACCCACCAACTAGGAAAGAGACCTGGGGATGATTATAACAAATGGCCTAAAGGTGACCAGGCAGTGTAAGAAGGCAGGTAGTAAGGTCAGTGGAATGCTGTGGTGAATAGGGAGGGGCGTAACTAGCAGAAAGTGAAAGGTAGTGATGCCACTCTATAGGTCGCTGGTGAGACCACACCTTGAATACCACATCCAGTTCTAAGAACATAGACAGGCTGAAGACAGTCCAGAGGAAGCTACAAAAATGGTGCAGGTGCTACACCAGAAGCCATATGAGGAGATGTTGTGGGAACAACTTTATTCATTGGAGATGCGAAGGGAGAAGAGGGACATGACAGAGACCTTTAAATGCCTAAAAGGTATAAATAGGGTTCAGGAGGGGAGCATATTTAAGAAAAGGGTGTATTCAAAAACAAGAGATCAAAGGATGAGGTTGGATGATAGCAGACTCAGAAGGAATGTGAGGAAATATTTCTTCACTGAACAGGTGGTGGACACATGGAACAGCTTCCCTAGGGAGGTCGTTGGTTTGCAACCAGTGGGAGAATACAAAAATTCTTGGGATAGACACAAAGGAACACTAATGGTAGGAAAAAAGGGTAGACAGGGGACACAGGGAATTAGGGTAAATGGGCAGACTAGATGGGCCAGATGGCCCTCATCTGCTGACATAATCTATGTATCTATGTACAAAGGGGACGGGTGACACACATGTGGTGTTAGAAGTTGATGCCCAAAAGGCATTTTGTCATCTTAAATGAGAAATTTTTAAAAGAATCAATGCACAAATTTAGTCTGGGGGAGTAATTCAAAAATTGGGTGTCAGCATTGAAGAGACGACTGACTACCAGGGTCAGAGCGAACAGGGAACTATCAGCCCAGTTCATCATAAAGTGTGGTATGTAGCAGGGATAACCTATTCACCCCTCCTATTCGCCCTTAGCATTGATCAGCTAGCAGCAGCCATAAAGGGTTCTGCAGAGGTAGAAGGCATTAGGGCAAATGGTGAAGAGATCAGAATGGCTCTGTACACTGATGATACACTACTAATCCTCCAAGACCCAGAGCAGAGACTAGATGCTCTCTTGAAGATCCTGAGGGAATATGAGGAGGCATCAGAATTTAAGGCTAATGTTGACAAAACAGAAATTTGTTTACCAATTGGGACAGTGTTAGATGCATTCTGACAAACTTGTCTTTTGAGATTGGTTAGGTCGCATTTCAGGTATCTGGCAATACAGTTCCCAATCAGTCTGACCTGACATTTTGAGATAACCAGCTCCAATATTATAGCAGATAGAGGTTTAAAACACTGGGATGCCTTGCCACTGTTTATATTAGGAAGAGCAGGAGTTCTGAAATTGAATATCTTCCCCAGATTTCTGTTTGCTTCATTCCCAGTCCAGATCATGAAGCCCACATGGAAAAGAATCAGAAAGTCCTGGTCCAAATTCCAGCCAGGAGGAGGGAACTGTGCTTGCTATGGTCCTCGTTTACTGAGATTAGAGTGCAGGGGAGGGGGGGAGGCTAGGAATGTCAAACATTATCAGTTACTACTGTACTTGCCAGATACAAGGTGAATACTTCTTTCTTTATGGCGAAGCAACACTGGGGTGGATGCCCTTGGAAGGGGAACAATGGAGTAAAAGGAAAATTATTTAGCATGATAGACACCTGGGTCCTGAGACACACAGAAAATCCCTGGTCAGCGACCCTTTTAACCTCCTGGCAGGAAACCTTAAACGAGTATAAGAATACAAAGGGAATCAATCAATACACCCCAATGGGGGTGCTAAAGGGTTCCAACTAGGCACTATCCATCCAACTTTTAAATAGTGCAAGTGGAAAGGACTACAGCTTATTGGGCAGGTGATAGGAGGAAGGAAATCTAAAATGTTTGCCAAACTGCATGGAGAATGTGGCCTATCAAAGATGGATTTCTACTGTTTTTTGCAGCTATGACAATTTTCTCTCTGTGGGACCTTAGAAGTCAAGCTTACAAAAGCCATCTAGCAGCATCAAGTAAGTAATAATGGAGCTTTCATGGAAGCCCAGAGGCACTGCACTTGGTGCCCAGACTGAAGACACTATCTGTCCAATAGCAATAGAAGCTAGAACACAAATACAGGTAATCTGGGCTCAAGAGGTGTGATCCACACTAGGAAATAAAGAATTTGAAACATACTGGAAGTTGGTGTAAAAAACTTTGGCCTAGAATTTCTGGAGGGAACACTGCTGGAAAGTAATCAGTAGGTTTTTCCAACTTCAGTAATTGCAGCCCACTTAACCACTGCACACTAAGGCAAATTCGAAAGAAAATGTCATATGAGAGCATGCCTCACACATTTGTTCTGGGCATGTCCCAAACTGACCCAGTTCTGGAATTGGATCACAAGAGCTATAAGCGAGGAGATGATGATGGATGAATAACCCCAGATTAAACACCTGTTGTTGGGAGTCACCCCACAGGCAATATGAGCAGTCAATAAAAGATACCTACTTTTAATAATGATTGCTGCAGCTTCGAATGCTATAATGCAAAGGTGGCTCCAGCAGACTCTACCATCAGAGGCCCCCGACTTCAGAATTGCAAATTACTGCTAATGATGACATGGATGACTGCCAAACTCAGAGGTGCCACAAAGGGGCCGGCCCGGTGGCACTGAGGGTTGAGGCGCTGGACGCCACACCTCGCTCCACGCCGGTGACCCGGGTTCAGGAGCAGACTCGGGTCGCTGGTGGGCCGGCCGGGGGGGAGTTAGGCTTGAGTGTCCCATGACAGCTCGCCTACTCTGAGGAGGGTTAAGGCAATAGGCCGAACACTTGCCTGACTCCGGGCGGAGGCTCGGAGTACTGCAAGCCCCTAATGTTAGGGGAGGGGCTGCCTTGATACAGCGTGACGTTGGTGCCTTGCGCCTTGACATCAGGGGTCCTACTCTGTAAGGGGTGGGAGAAAAAGTGGAAAAATGCCTGCCGTCGCCGGGAAGATGGAGCCTCCGGAGATGTGCCCTCGATGTACCTTCCATGCCCGATGGCCCCTTGGACCAGCGCAAGTTGATTGATGGAGTAAGGGGGCTCTGCCCCATCCCCGCTAGGGGGGTAAACCAAAGCTACATGGGATTCCAGAGGGTCATATGGGCAGGGTAGAAGGTAGAGGGATGTCTGCCTTGAGGCTCCTGAAGGGTCGGGGACGGCAGGCAGGGAGGTGAATAAATAGAAATTTCAAAAAAAAAAAAAAAAGAAGTGCCACAAATAAAATTAAATCGAGATGGTTGCCATTCTTTCACTACCTGGAATAAATAGAGGGCACTGCAATGTTGGAGCAGATAGCCCAGCTGAGTGGCTGTAATACCCTGCCAACAAAAGCGGTTATGCATTAACCTCCTATACCCAGGCATAACATAGGTGTTTATATAGATCATCAAAGCTTATGGCCAATATTTGTTGTGATGTAGGGAGCTCAGATACTAAGATTAGACAGTGTATGAATTATGTACAGAGAGGCAGCATTCCAGGTGGAGGGTTGTGTTGGGTACTGGGTTTAGAGGGATACTGTATGTTGTATATTTCTCACGTGGCTCACCACAACATAACCCAGATAGATCATCTTAGGGTAGCTGGTTCATTCCACTGGGGTGTCACACAGATGAGGCACACTGATGAGTCCTGGTAGGACAAACACATGTATCTATCTTCTGTTGGCATGCTTTGCAGAATGTATGAGAGGCCTTTCGGTACCATGCATTTTTGCTTAAAGTTGAACCAGCATAATATTCTGTGATGATTTGCATATACAGCTCATGATGCTTTGCATTATGGGGGTATGTGTGATTTTGTATTTCTTTGAAACTTGGCTTCCTGGCCAATGACTTTTGGGATAACCATTGCCTCAGCACTTGCGCACTGGGGTTCTTTGTCTTTTAGCATGTTTAAAATATCTTTGTTGTTCCATCATCCACTTTGGTTCTCTTATTCCCAGTATATTGAGTAGAAAAACATAGAAAAATAGAAGGTGTCGGCAGATAAGGGCCTAATGACCCACCTAGTCTGTCCTTTGTTTCTCTTCTATCCTAATGTGACACTGTAGACTCTACTCTATAGGCTCTATAGGCATTGTATGAACTTTTCATGCTTATTCCAGTCACACTATGTATCTGTTATCAAGTGTTACCATATTGTACTGTGTTTGTGATTTTCTGAATAACATTTTTTATTGCAAAAAAAAGGAACAATAACCCCCATATTCTATTGAATGTTAGAGCTAGCAGAAATCAATAAAAGTCTGACCTTTTATAAATAAATACTAGAAAACAGGGGTTCTGATTAGTCCAGATCAGTTCTGATTAGTTCTTGTCAATTATAAATATTCTTTGCAAAAATCTTTAATAATGCACTAGTTTGGCTTCCAGCATCAAAAGTAGGGGAATGTCATGTTAGGGTTTCCAACCTTAACACCCCAACCCACCATTCAGGCAGCAACAGGCATGAGGTGTGCCTTGAGGTTGTCAGCCCTAACACTCGCTCCAGTCCATGAGAAAATAAGCTGAGATGGGTACAGCATATGAGAATGCAAGGTGATGTTGGGGTGTTATTTCAGATCAAAATTCCACACTGTTTTTGTGCAGTGGCATGAAAATTTCTCCCAAAATGGAAATGTCCACATTTTGTGACACTCCATATCTCCGTACCCACACATATGACTGGAATTAAACTTATCTTTTCAAGAGCTCTTTGCTCCCTAATAGCACATGCAAATTGTCATGCCAATCAGTTGAACAGTTGTGATGTAATTAAAGTGCAAAATTTCAAGTTTAACATAGTAGTGAAGGTTGAACCATAACTATAGGGGTGCGACTGTGCCCCTATAATTTGAATAAATGTGTTAACATGCATAAAAAGGGGTCAAACTCTGTAATATTTAACACAGATGTCTGAAGGGAATACTTTCATTCAGTATTTGTATGAAAAATAAAGTACAACTGCTAATGTGTGAAACAAACAAGGCAGGCAATAGCACCCTCTGGGAACCAGGAAGGGGCAACTATTATACATGATGTAGCAATCTGCAGCTCCTTCATGGCCTCCATTGGTAGCAATATCAGCTTGGGCTCTTGTGAGTGTTGGGGGCAGGGAGAGAGAGAGAGAGAGAGAGAGAGAGAGAGAGAGAGAGACAGTTCATTCTATATAAAGGGAAATAATGTGCAGTGTACAGTAGTCACCAGGTTGCTTCAAGTATTCTTTTTTGGGAATCTGTGGGTCAAAAGACTCCTATGTGGTGCTGAGAGACAGACAGAGATCTGTACTGGGGCCCACCCTGTTTAACATTTTGCCCCAGCACCCAGCACTTACAATCAGTTTTTGCACCCCTAGCACCTTACCTGTCATATTCCCTCAACAAGGCCCCCTGGCTGCACTGCCTCCCACATTCGCCCACCTCCCCCATCTCCACTCCTGCCCCACCCCAACCACCTCTGCTACTCCCCTTACCCCTGCACCTCCTTCCCCTCAATATCCTACCCTCACTTCCCCATCACCCACCCCCTTCCCTTGTCTTGCTCATAGTTCAAGTCTTTGTACTGGTTATTACATGTCAATGGCCTCTGTTTTTAATTTGATCTGGTCTCCTATTTAATCCCACACATTCCCAGAGATCTGCTTCACCAAAGGCCCTATAAAGCAAGCACGTCTCCTCTGTATCTTCTAAACTGAAGAGAGAATATAACCCCAATTCCTGAAGTCAGGTAAGGTGCTAGGGGTGCAAAAACTGATTGTATGTGCCGGGTGCTGGGGCAAAATGTTAAACAGGGTGGGCCCCAGTACAGATCTCTGTCTGTCTTTCAGCACCACATAGGAGTCTTTTGACCCACAGATTCCTGAGGTCAATGACTATATGTCTGTAACTAAAAATGATGACTGTTGCACACGCTAACGTGGAACCTTTGTAAAAGAGCCTCGGCTCAAAGGTATTGTAATCCTAGAATGAAATAAATAAAATAAAAAAATAATTTGTAGTAGTATGGCCTGGATGCCCAAACTTTCTGATGATACAAAAAATAGGGGCAGTAGTATGACAGTAAATGCTTGTAATGCCAGATTGTTTCAGAAAAATATTTTGATGCTGTGGCTAAAAGTGTAGGATATAAGAAATCGAGGTTCAGTTTGAACAAATGTAATATTATGCACTTAGGGAAAAACAATTGTAAGTTTGACTACTATATAAATGGATTTAAACACAAAAGAACTGACTCTGAGAGAGATCTAGGTATTCAAATCAGTAGTGATTTGTGCTTTTCCAGTCATTGCTCAACAGTAACTAAAACAGGTTATGGTATATTAGCATCCATAAAGAGAAATATAAAAAGTCGAGCCAAGGAGGTGGTGATGCCACTGTATGTGTTGTTGGTAAGTCCGCATCTAGAGTATTGCAGATATGTCTGGACATCCCACTTTAAGAGGGATTTGAGGAGATTGGAAGTGGTCCAGAGATGGGTGACTAAAACAGTGAGTGAAATGCAGGATAGACTGTATGAGGGGAGACTTCAGGAATTGGGGTTATATTCTCTTCAGTTTAGAAGATACAGAGGAGACGTGCTTGCTTTATAGGGCCTTTGGTGAAGCAGATCTCTGGGAATGTGTGGGATTAAATAGGACACCAGATCAAATTAAAAACAGAGGCCATGAATCCCAGCTAAAATGTAACCAATACCACAAAAAACAGAGAGGGACTTGGTTCTCTCAACGTGTTATATCATAGTGGAATTTGTTGCCCGCATATGCGGTGTCTTTCAGTAGCATTAAACAATTTAAACATGCACTGGATGACCATTATGCAGATTGTTGTTTCCAAGTACATATATGAGGGCGCAGGTCAAATAAGGCTAATGCTATATGTACCTATTTTACAACTTATTAATCTTAAAAAGAGAGAGAGAGAGAGAGAGAGAGAGAGAGAGAGAGATGCAAGTACCTATTACTGTACCTACCAATACCAAATAGTTGAGATAATTTGCATTAAGACTGGGCATACTTTTGCTGGCTGTGGAGACCAAGCCAAAAAATGACTATGAAAGAATGATCACATGGGCAACAGTAAGAGCCCATCCACCATACCCTGGTGATACAACTGCTTTGCATCGCTTACAGAAATATAGGTGTGCTGTGTACATGCAGAATGCATGCCGCATGCTGAATTGTGCAATGTTTGTATGCAGTTTGCCTCCACAAAGTGATTCTAAGCAAACCAGGTCTAAAAAGCAAATCATGTTCACATGCTGCAAGCTTGATATGTACGCAACAGGTAAGTTGGTGTGAACATCTTCTAAAAATGACATCAGGTTTGTATGTTGCACGCTTGACATGAGTGCAGCAGTTAAGCTGGTGTGAACAACATTTAAACATCACATCAGGTTCACATGCTGCATGCTTGCCATGTGTGCAACAGCTAAGCTGGTGCAAATCTAATCTAAAAAAACACATTGGTTTCTAGTCCTTATACTACTGCTAGCAATAAGAGTCATTAAAATACATTTTTATTTGAATTCGCATAAAAATTAGGTAAACTGATCCTTTTGCAAGGTGTTAAATGGCTTTTGATTTTTGCCATTAATTCACCATTAATTTGTAAAGTATTGTTTGATTACTGCATTAAATACCTAGGATATAGTCGGTCAACATCCCACATTCCAGATGTATGAATAGGGTCCTCTGTGTTGTGAAGCTTATCCTTTTTGGTTTTGGACCATGCAAATAATTTATGCATATTTAGTGCTACAAATGTGTTTCTCCATGACTGTTTCATCTCACTTACTTTCCCTTTGTCATTCTGTATTGAGCATATACACTATGGCCATGCTCAGCACCCTTTATGCTGAGTAGGGTCTTGGAAACATACTAACATACTAACATACTATTTGCCAGCAGATTAGGCCTTATGGTCTATCAAGTCTGCTCGAACCTAGATACTTAGTTGGGTGCCGAGACCCTCCCATCCCTTGTGCTCCAGAAACCCCTATCATCCATCCCCACCCCCCCGGGACAGGCCATCATCTGATACATCCACTTTCTGTGTCTGTCCCACCCTCTCTTAAAGCTCTCCACTGTGGATCTCTGAACCAGCTCACCAGGCAGAGCATTCCAAGGGTCCACCACCCTCTCAGTGAAAACCTCCTCCTCTTCCCCCCACCCTTCCACCTTCCAACTTCAAACCATGCCCTCTGGTGATGTCTCCCTGCTTTAGTCTAAAGATCCCCTCCATGTTTACCCTATTTATTCCCTTGAGGTACTTGAAGACCTCAATCATGTCCCCCCTGTCTCTCCTCTCCTCCAATGAAAACAGGCAGAGCTCCTCAAGTCTGTCCTCGTAAGTCAAATCCTCTAGCCCTCGTATCATCTTTGTTGCCCTCCTCTGTACCCTCTCCAGGAGCTGTATGTCCCTCTTCAAGTGTGGTCTCCAGTACTGTACACAGTACTCAAGGTGTGGTCTAACCAGTCCATTGTACAGTGGCAGAATCACTTCCTTGCTCCTAGAGGTGATCCCCCTTGCGATGCATCCCAACATCCTGTTTGCCTTGCTAGCTGCTCTCCTGCACTGCTCAGTGTTATTCATACATGTATCCACCATGACCCCTAGGTCTTTTTCCCCTATTGAGGCTTCCAGCACCTCCCCTCCCAGGGTGTACCTGTGTTTAGGGTTTCCCCGACCAAGATGCAACACCTTGCACTTGGTGATATTGAAATTTAATTTCCATGTGTGAGCCCAGCTTTCCAGGGTGTCCAGGTCCCCTTGCAGGGCCAACCTCCCCTCTTCTCCCTCAACTACTGCTCCCATCTTGGAGTCATCCATGAAGAGACTCATTTCACACCCTATACCATCCCTGATGTCTGATATGTATGCATTAAACAGGATTGGACCCAGGACCGAGCCCTGTGGTACCCCACCAACCTCTCTGTAGGGTTCAGAGCTCCCCACAGACCACTACTCTCTGAGTGCGTCCAGCTATCCAGTTTTCAATCCATCTGACCATCAAGGGCCTACTCCTAACCCCATCAGTTTCTCCACCAGACCATTGTGGGGACAGAGTCAAGCCTTGCTGAAGTCCAAGAATAATACATCCACAGGCTTACCCCTATCCAGTTCTGATGTTACCCATTCATAGAACTCCACAAGGTTGGTTTGACATGATCTACCTGGCACAAACCCATGCTGCCGACTATCCAGACCTCCACCTCCTCCAAGTAAACCCCAATCGTTCCTTTAGTATCTCTCCATTAATTTTCCCACCACCGAGGTTAAACTGATGGGTCTATAGTTTCCTGGTACTTCCTTGACCCCCCTTTATGGATTGGTACCATGTGCCTCTAGCAATCCCTAGGTACCTCCTGTCTCAAGTGACCTGTTGAAAGGCTCCGCCAGGGGTGCAGCCAGTATGTCCGCCAATTCCCATAGTACTCTCGGATGAATGCCATCCGGCCCAGGAGATTTGTCTTTCTTTAGGGCCTTGAGGGCAAACCACACCCTTTTGGTGTGGATGGCATCATCCGTCCCCTCCACCTTACTGGTCTTTTTATCCTTATCCAGATGTGACACCCCTGGGGTACCTTTCCCTCCCTTTTGCTCCATTTCTGCTGCTCCCCTGATCCCACTCCCTGCCGCTTCTATCCCCTTTGTGCCTTGCTTTGTAGATATCCCATCCCCCTCCCTAGTGAACACAGAGGCAAAGTACTCGTTAAATACCTCTGCCTGGTCCCTCGCCTCTTCCACCCACCCTCCTTCTGACCTCAATCTGCTGAGATGGCCCTTAGTTTTTCTCCGCTCCCCAATGTACCGGAAGAACCCCTTTTCCCCTCCATGTATCCCCTGTGCCAGCCGCTGCTCTTTACTGGACTTTGCTCCCCTCACCATACGGGTGACTTTTCTAGATACAGCTGGTACATTTCCTTATCCCTATCCCTCTTGTTGTTTTATATTTTTTGTAAGCCGCCTTCTTTCTCTGACTGCTACCTGGACCTCACTAGACCACCAGCATGGTTTATGTGACCTTGCTCCCGCTACGTTTCAACTTAAGCGCAGATCCTGACTGCCTCATGAAGTCCCCGTTTTATGACCTCCCATCTCCTTTCCACACTTGTTGTTGAGGTAATCCCTTCAAGTGATCCTGAGAATATTTCCCATGCCCATAAAGTCTGCCCCTGAAGTCCACTGCCAGTGTCCTAGATCTCACCCCAGTCCCCAATGCTTATTTGAAACCAGACAGTATTGTGTCACTCCCAGTCAGGGGTCCTGTACAACCATGTCCCTTACCAGATCCCCATCTGCCAGAACCACATCCAGGACATGCCCTCCCTTGTGGGCTCCATCACATGCTGTGTTAAGAACACATCCTGGAAGCCATCCAGCAGCCTCTGCTCCTTGGCCACCTTAGAGGACATGGTTCCCCAGTTAGTACCTGGCATATTAAGGTCCCCCATCAACACCACTCCTTCCCCTTTTGGACCACACTGGGCAATGATGTTGTCCAGCAAACCATCCTCTAGAACATCACTCATCCCAGGGGCCTATATGCTACACCCAGCTTGACCTTATCTCCTGCTGGGGATCGTAGGTGACCCATAAGGCCTCCACGTTTCCCTCTGCCTCTTCTACCATAGCAATTTCATGTCATCTCTAATGAACATAGCCACTCCACCCCTCTGCCTCCTTTCTATCCTTCCTAAGCATAGTGTACCCCCATGCATTTGGGTCCCAGTCATGGTTTTTGTTGGCCACGTTTCCGTGACTGCATACATCCACCCCCTCGAACAGCATGGCCTGGAACTCTGGCAACTTGTTTCCCAAACTCCTGGCATTTACTAACTCTCTTCCACCCCTTATCCCTGATCCTTTTTGTCGAACCCCACCCAGATTCCTTATACTTCCATCCTCCCCTGCTCCTCCTGAAACCTCCACCTCAGTCTGTTTCCCCTCCCCCCTTGGGCTTGAGGCTACTCCCTCATCTGGAGGGAGGCTAGTCAGCCCCTCCTTATCCCTTCCCCCTTACAAGTTTAAGCCCCACCTTTCTTGTATAGTGATCAGCCATCCCTGTTTAAGGACTTCCTTCCCTAATGGGGCAAGATGAAACCTGTCCTTGGCGTATAGTCCCTTATCCTCCCAAACTCCATTCCAGTTCCTAACACCCCAACCCATTCTCTTCACCCCACTTCCTGAGCCATTCATTAACCTCTGTGAGTCTTCATTTTTCTCCACTGAGGCCTTTGGTACTGGCAATATCTCCGAAAGGAAATGTTGCATCCATTATCCCGACAGACTCTGGCAAGTTCATGGAACCTGCTTGGATTTCCATAATGCTATTTCCCTCTAGATCATTAGTTCCCAAATGCACCAGGAAATCCGGTTTCCCTCCACAATCCCTAACCATTTCATACACCATGAACTTTGCTCTGTGCACTGTCAGCCCAGAGATACTCACTACCTTCACTTGGCTATGGCATCCATCCCCTGTCCCTCCCAATGGATACCCTTAATCATCGAGTCTCCCAGTAACAGAACCTTAACACCGCCATCATCCTTATGGTTACCTCCACTATGCCCTCTCAGCCCCCCTCCCCCACTTTATTCATGATCACAATTTCATGGGAGTCTTCCTGCCTTATTAGAGACCCCCTTGTCACCCTCCCCTTTCTGCCTCCCTTGCTATTTTGCCCACTTAACTCAAACCCCCTCTGAATAGGTGTCCCCTTTAACCCTCTCTTATCTGAACCATTTATCCTGGCCCTGATGGTTTCCCCTTCCCCGCACCCTCATCCCCCTTGTAATAGTACCCCTGTCTCCAGAGGCTCTCTGTGGGTCCCCTTTAGCTAGGGCCCCATCCTTGGTACTGACCTTCCTGCTGAAGGGGGGCTCCTCTCCACCTCCTTGTCTCCCAGTTCCTCTCAATCATGCTCTCCTCCCTCATGTCTGGAATATGTTGCATCTCCCCATTTTGCTTAACATATATGTTTCCCTTCTCCCTCTGGGACTATGTCTATCCTTTCCATAGCTGTTCTGTGATGCCCTATGGGTATCTGACTCCCTCCCGGCCTCTGTATAAGTTTCCTCATTTCCACCAACCCCTTCCTCCCCCTCTAGGATGCTTAGTATCTCAAATTTATTGTGACACTCTATGTCAGCCTCCATCAAGTAACCCGAGTTTCCCCTGACTGCATCTCTAAACTGACCCTCTTCTTCCTCTCTTGCACTGTTCACCTTAGGAGCTCCCTTCCCACAGTCTGCTGTTTTAGGCTTCCGCACAACAGCCCCTCCTGACTTTTCCCCCTCCAGTCTCCTTGAATTCAGAATTTTCACCCTGTCGCTTCCTTAGCATCAACTTCCTATCTAAGGGTCCTCTGTCCTAATATCCCCCCTTCTGCTTGCTGTAGCATAATGTCCTGTAATTTCAGAGCGTTGCCCCAGCCTCCCCTCAGCCCCACCCTTCTGCTGCCCATATCCACACCCCTTATCCTTGGACACCCCCCCCAGCTCCCACAGCTTACTCCTTAACCAATATACCTCACTCCTAATACAAGATAGCTGTCTACAGAGTGGGCAGCCTCCCTCTCTCCAGGCCCAATTTAGAATTATTGCCATCCCACAGCCTGTGCAGCCTACAACCCTTCCGAAGATGCCTGCCATGGTGGAATATGGCCACCCTGATTATCCCCCTCTGTTTATAATAGCACACCCCCTTTTCTCAGTCCCTTTCCCCTGGAGTACAGTTTCTCTCTATACTGACTGTAGTTATTTACAAACCCAATTTCAACCCCACCAACAAAGTTCCCAAGTCTCACAAACACATACAGTCCAGTATGTGTTCAGTCCTACTACCAGTGTGTGTAAGCAGACTCCAGGTACCGTATGATGTCACAGGCCACCAACTCCTGTTGCTTCAAAATTTCAGTCCCAAACAGAAATACTCAGCCCTTCGATCCCAACCCCAGTGGCTTTTCAGTATTTAAGTAAGCCTACAAAACAGGGTGGGTGGGAGGGCTCTTACCAAACACCAAGCAAACACATTTAAATTACCTTCTAATTTTCCCTGCCAAACATCTATCCCAAACCTACAATATCACAGCCAAGTATCAGTTCAAATTCAAGGTAATAATTTTTAACACATAGAACTAATTTCACTAACAGACTATTCAAATATTTCAGTTTAAAACAAAATATAACTCCTGGCCTCTTTTCTACCAACCTGTTGCTTAAGCTCCCAAGTGAACAATGAAAGCCACAGTAATTCCTGTTTAAAGACAAGTTAATTGCAGCTAATGTCCCTCCTCCAAACACCAGGCAAACACATTTAAATTACCTTCTAATTTTCCTGCCAAACATCTATCCCCAAACCTACAATATCACAGCCCAAGTATCAGTTCAAATTCAAGGTAATAATTTTTAACACATAGAACTAATTTCACTAACAGACTATTCAAATATTTCAGTTTAAAACAAAATATAACTCTGGCCTCTTTTCTACCAACCTGTTGCTAAGCTCCCAAGTGAACAATGAAAGCCACAGTAATTCCTGTTTAAAGACAAGTTAATTGCAGCTAATGTCCCTCCTCCAAAACCAGGCAAACACATTTAAATTACCTTCTAATTTTCCCTGCCAAACATCTATCCCCAAACCTACAACATCACAGCCCAAGTATCAGTTCAAATTCAAGGTAATAATTTTTAACACATAGAACTAATTTCACTAACAAACTATTCAAATATTTCAGTTTAAAACAAAATATAACTCCTGGCCTCTTTTCTACCAACCTGTTGCTTAAGCTCCCAAGTGAACAATGAAAGCCACAGTAATTCCTGTTTAAAGACAAGTTAATTGCAGCTAATGTCCCCTCCTCCAAACACCAGGCAAACACATTTAAATTACCTTCTAATTTTCCTTGCCAAACATCTATCCCCAAACCTACAATATCACAGCCCAAGTATCAGTTCAAATTCAAGGTAATAATTTTTAACACATAGAACTAATTTCACTAACAGACTATTCAAATATTTCAGTTTAAAACAAAATATAACTCTGGCCTCTTTTCTACCAACCTGTTGCTTAAGCTCCCAAGTGAACAAGGAAAGCCATAGTAATTCCTGTTTAAAGACAAGTTAATTGCAGCTAATGTCCCTCCTCCAAACACCAGGCAAACACATTTAAATTACCTTCTAATTTTCCCTGCCAAACATCTATCCCCAAACCTACAATATCACAGCCCAAGTATCAGTTCAAATTCAAGGTAATAATTTTTAACACATAGAACTAATTTCACTAACAAACTATTCAAATATTTCAGTTTAAAACAAAATATAACTCCTGGCCTCTTTTCTACCAACCTGTTGCTTAAGCTCCCAAGTGAACAATGGCACCATACCTCACATTTTGTCACTGAAATGAGGGACATGGACACTCAAAATAAGGCACAATGAGGGACATTAACCCACATGATGATCAGGGCACATCATGAAACATGTAGATACAGTACATCACAACACAGTGGAAACCCTTGTATTAGCAACCGAGAATGAATTTCTACCATTAAGCAGGGGTGCCATTTTGGTAGTGTGGAGGGGGGCAGTTGCCTCCCCCTCCCACATATTTGTACCAAGGTTGTTCTTATGGCGTGGCAATAATGGCTTTCAATTTGGATTTAATCTTTTGCACAAAATTGCCCACCTGGCCTGTGAATGCTCATGCTGCAGGTACTCTCCCGACTCAACTGTATCTGTATTGTGTTGTCCACTCTCTCCATCTACTAGTGGTGGCACAATCACATGTCATGTGGATGAGCTCCAGACAAGAAAGAGCGCATGAGCCCTGTAAGTGCAATACTGTCTTTCCCACCACAGAGTAGACAGACTGTACACTACAGTTGGAAAGAGTCAGTGAGCACTGACCTCTCAATAGCAGTGTTGTGGCAGCTTATTTTTGTTGTTCTACTCTTAGTGAGTCTCCATCTCCCTGGTGGCTGAAGGGGCAAGTGGTAAGCTAGAAGCTAACTCAGAACTAGGCTACCTACTTACTCTACAAGGCTTGCCTTGCAAACAAAACAGCACAGATCCCCACAGCAGCAAGCTAGGCTTAGCAGCAGTGGTGACAGCAGTGTGGGTGGCCTTCATTGGCCTCGATCAGGGCAGTGCAGCAGCAGCCACAGCAGCAACCAAGCAAGAGGCAAGCAACCCAGGTTGGGTGAGTACAGTTGGTGAGGTGACTTGGTCACGGACCATGTTGGGGACTGTGATGATCGGTTTTAGCATCCAGCTTCTGGTGGAAGGAGAGAGGGGGAGCGGACTGAAAACTGGGCTGGTGGCACACTGTACCAGGCTGCAGGTTCTGGCCATATGGATGGGTAAGTAAAATTAAATATTTTTTTTTACAGGGGGATTGGGGAAGGAGGAAGGACCAAAATATTAATATGTTTTTCACGTTTCTTCACCTTTGGGCAGCTTCATGACCCACAGGAGATGGGTATTGAATGGAGTCAGGATGAAAAATCAGGACCAAGTTCTTTTTTAGGTGGGGGGCAGAACTTCAGCCAGGAAAAAAAATGGTTAGTAACTGGGTGGGTTTAAGCCCAAATATGATGCAGTGCTCTGGGGTATATAGAGATGAATCCTATACATTTGAATTTTTCCTGATTTTCATGTTACTTTTCAATCAAAACAAATAAATTATACCTTTTAGAGATGTTACAGACATTCTAGAGCTGTCCCTTGCATTCACGGACAGTTGTGCACTATGGTGTCCACAGAATATTGGAGCCCCACTACAGTCAGGCTTATCCCCCCCCCCCAGTGAAGCTGACCTTCACATTCCCACACTCAGGCACATTATGACAAAGGGCAGAGGAGACTGTAAGTGTATGCACCATTGAAATGAATGGGGGTATTTTTTTTATTATTTTATACATTATTGATGGAGAGTTGGAGATTAATGAAGGCTACCGCTCGACTAACAAGGGCCTTGTTAGTAGAACAATGGCCTTCATTATTCTGCAACTCACCATCATAACATATAAAATAGTAATAGAAAATAACTCCATTCATTTCAAGGGGGGTACGCCCCAGCACTCTGACTCATGGACATCATCTCTTAAAGACTCCTGCTTCTGACTCCCTAGTACTCAAGTAAGAGACTTTTTACTTATATCTATACTTCGTGGGTTGTCTGTAGCAGCATGACCATACCCACTACAGTGTGCGTACATGGGGGGGTGCTGGCTATGTGGGTGTGTGTGTCTAGTTATTGCTTTCTTTGGGTTTGCACCTTAAAGTCTGTTTGCATGGAAGCATTCAAAGCTATGGAGAGAAAATGGTAGGAGTACAAGCAAGACGGAAGTAATTAAGTGGTTTTGTGGGTAAGTTTGTGTATTGTGGGTGGGGAGAAAAAACACATGTGTTTCCATTGGTATGTGTGCTGTAGTTCTACTGTGAAAATGAGATGAGGGAGAGAAGAAAACTGAAAAGTATAACAGTGGCTATAAGCATGCTGCATGCATGCAGATGTATTCAGATACAGTATGTACTGAAGTACAAGCGAACTATATGATTGCAGACAGTATTTCTTAGTGGTTAAATGCACTGGACTTTAAGCCAGGACACTTGGAACCATGAAGACCTGGGTTTGAATCTCACCAGTCCCTATTTGCGTATGATATGATCCTGAGCAAGTCACTTAACTTTTACGAGTGCAGTTATCAGAGACCACTTGCTTTTTGCATGCATGCCATGCTTGAAGTCTTTCCCAATTAAACATAAAAATCATGGTTTCCACACTTACTTGCTGCACGCATGTCATATGCATGCAGTCGATTCCAATTTAACATTTAAATCATACTTGCACTTGGATAGTTTTATGTGTGCAGCATGAAAACATTTCATGTTATTATTTCTGAAAGGGATGTCACAGTGTACTATGGTACGGAACACTACCTGGTCCAAAAGGTGGTACTGTTTTTAATTCTTCTACTAAGCAACATCTTTTAAACAAGATATGATTATTTACCACCACCCATGTAGTCACATCACTCAGCTTCAGTCAATAATTAACAGTGTGTCATGTGCAGTAGGGAAATGGGCAGACTAGGTGGGCCGTATGGTCCTTATCTGCCAACAGATTCTATGTTTCTATGTTTTTATGTGCATTCAATGACACAGATAATACTGTACCTCCTTCTAGTTCCTACAAGAAATTGCTGTCAAGTACTTTATGTATGCAAAATAAAATATAATCTCAGCCCAGCCAGTCACTGTAATCGAGATATAGCATTACATCATACTACAAGTAATGAATAAATGAATATTAACATTTTTCTCTGTAAAGTAATTGCTGTCAAATGTGGAGCAATGTGACTATATTAAAAAAAGAGCATTCAGCCAGCCTGCCATCACAGTGGTAGCACTACCGCTTCTGACCCGATGACCCAAGTTTGTAAGTGAACTCGGTGCATCAGAGGGATGCCTGGGGAAAGGAAGGTTAAGTATCCATAGGATTAATTGTCTCCTTTGTGGGGAGTCTGGGCAGTGTTCAGTGATTGTTTGGCCCCTAGCAGATGCTGGGGGAATGGCAGCCTGTGCCAGCATGTCAGGGGCATGACAGATGTCTACACACATTGCACAGAAGCACATGGCATGTCTCATGACATCATTCCATGCCACACCTCCCAGGGGCTAGAAAGGAGGAAAAGCCAATGGCAAGATGGTGCCAAGTGTCTACAGGCCCTTCACATGACAAGCTGGGCACATTGGCTAGAACTGGATCCGGACCATGGTGGGGCTTGGGAAGCTTAACTGATAACACATAGGGGCAATTCCTGGAGGAAGATGGCTGGTGGCAAGTCCCATTGGTCATTGGGTTGATGGTGCTGGGGAGCACGGCAGATGAGGGCTGACTGAAGAAAGATGAAACAGAATAAGAAAGAAAGAAGATAGCTAAGCCATCTGTTGTAACGAAACCAGTAGTTATAGTAGTAGCATCCCACAATGCTACAGGTGGTCAAGTAATATTTTATGCAGTTGTTGATATGTAGTAGTAGTAGTAGTAGTAAGCAGCACCTTACCATCCAGGACAGATTAGCACCAACAAAGTTTGTGACACAACATGCAGTTGCTTTTGATAAAAGAAAATGGACTCTCTGAACCCACTGATGTTACTTTTTTCAATTGTTCTGTGCTCATGACATTCATTCAAGTAATCTTGGCCTGACCTGAGTTGTTACCACTGTCATATTATGCCTCATGTATTACGCAAACCCTGTTCACAAAAGATGTTTACCATAGTGACAATGAGAGATATTGTTTCATGGAGAAGGCCTCAGAATCAGTATGTTTATTGTCATTCAGGTATCATATCTGAAAGTAAAGTAAGGAATACTGATTTTCGGAAATGTCAAATGCTCAGAGTTTTCTGACAACAAACAGGATCTTGTGTCAGTAATAACATTACCAGTTAAACTAAACTATCCTTCCGAATAAACGGTCGTTGAAGGGCAGTTTGTGTACTGCATATCTGCATTACAGTCAATACTGGGCTCTACCAGGTACATCTCAACAAAGGTCTGTGCTGAGGCTGTGTTAGAAGTGGATGAAGAACATACAGTGACATCTCGCAAGTGACTCTAGAGACTGGAAGCTAAACAATGCAGCCATGGGCCACTGATAATTTTGATGGTGGTGAGAAAGAGGACCCTAGCACAGTGGCCTAAAAGAGGAAGAAGAGGAAACTACTGGAACACCAGAGGAGGGTCTGTATGATGCTGTGCAGTGTTGTGTTGTGAAGAAGATTGTTCTGAATCTGATTCTGCATGCAGTTCCATGATAGCATTCACTTCACCAATTATTTCTTGTCTGTTTATCTCAAAAGAAGTGCCATCATTATTCAGTACTTCAGCAGTTGCTTAGATTTGTATTGTGGGTCCAGGACTGTTGATTTAATATAATGGTCAGACTGAGACATTTTGCATAGTTTTTCATCTTCAGCAACTTTTTTGATTATACGTTTGGGCAGATCTTTTGTATTCTGGTGGCCAACCTGTTCATGTCAGCAGTGGCAGCATGTAGGAAGAGAGTGCCTGCATTCTCTAAAATGTCTTTAATCTGATTCAAGGGGAATTTTAAAATTTGTATTAAGGGTATCAATTGGCTCAGAACTGATGTGTTTACATTTACCTCTGTGGTAACTTTCTGAAATGGCTAGAGAACTAAAATTATAAACATCAGCATGGCCCATTGTAGTGGAGTGATATAAATAGCTGCATCATCAATTTTATTTTCCTATGTGTAGTGTCTGACAGCTTTCTTTTGTTTCAGCAGCCTTTGGAACACAAAAAGGTAAAAGTCCACCTTGCAGAAATGTCTTGGATCAGTCTATTCAAAGCTAATGTGTGCTCTTTATACACTGTATTTTTTCAGATATGTAACAAACTTTAATGTTTAATTAATGTAGTAATAATAGAATCCTGCTTCTACCTATTTCTGCAGCTGGGTAAATTGGAGCACTGAGAGCTCTGGACTTGGTCAGTGTCACACAGTGATAGTCTGACTGTAGTGGGGTTCAAACATGTATACTCCTGGTTTCAAAGCTGCTGCTCTAACCACTGTTCTACATTTTACAATTAGAACGGTCAGAACTGAAATTTTGTAAAAGGGAAACTGACAAGAGACATGGACCACACAATACCCATGACTGGGACCTCATGATCCCTGGGTATAGGTTGCACCAGAAGGGCAGAAAAAAGGGAATAGCAGGAGGGGTGGATTTATTTGTAAGGGATGGGATCCTGTGCACTAAGGAGAAAGTAGAAGATAGAAGAACTGAAGCCTTATGGGTACAGCTCCAAAACTCTAAAAGGAGGAAAGTTAGATAGGAGGTGGTGAACAGACCATCCTCACAGGATGAGGAATTGGATAGGGAGTTGGGGTAACAAATTAGGAGGGTAACTGGCAGGGGCAACATTGTCTTGACAAGGGATTTCAGTCTGCCGGGGATAGACTACAGTACCCAGACTACCCCTTGTTCAAGGGAACAGGATGTCCTGGAAGCATTTCAGGACTGTTTCCTAGTGCAAGAGGTCACAGAACCAACCGGGGAGGGTACCATGCTGGACCTGATGCTGTCAAACAGTGAACAGGTCCAGGACAGAGCAGCTGAGGATCCCTTAGCAGCCAGTGACCCCTGCATCATGTGGTTCTCCCTCAGCTTGGGCAAGGAAGTAGCCAGGACCAAGACATGGGTAGTGGACTTCAGGAGAGCAGACTTCGGAAGAATGAGTGACATCCTGGCAGGGCATGGCCAAAATCAGCCCAGAGATGGATGTGGATCAGAAATGATCCATTAACAAACTGGGACTGATTGATGCCACATGAGTGCTAAGGTGCAGAGTAAGATGTCCAGGACCAAAAGTCCTGGCTGGCTTATCAAGGAGGTGGCAGAGAAAGTGAGGGATAAGAGAACGGCATTCTGTAGATACAAGAGATCTATGAGAAAGATAGACAGGGAGAAGTAATCAAAGAAATCCAGGGAAGTGAGTAAAATGGTCAGGGCAGCTAAGGCTGCAAGGAAACTAAAACTAGCATAAGGAATCAGAGAAGGGGAAAAGGATTTCTTTAGGTAAATAAGGAAAAAAAGAAGCTGCAAGCATGGGATAGTCAGTATAAAGAGGGATGGGGATGGATGGAAAGATGGGTGTACCAGGCAGAGGCACTGAACAAGTACTTCTCTCCAGTGTTCACTATGGAAAAGATTGATCCTATGTGACAGCAGACAATGGGGAGTAAAAAGTGGATGCAAGGGTTACTGATGGGGAAATTCTGGAGGACAGGGTTTTAAAGGGCCTTAAGATCTGGCAGGTAGACAAGGTTCTAGGACCAGATGGCATGCACCTGAGAGTCTGGGGGAGTTGGCAGAGGTCTTGACTGACCCTCTGGTGGCCCTCTTTTACACCTCATTTAAGTCAGGTCACATGCCTCAGGACTGGAGAATGGAGCATATGGTGCCTCTTCACAAGAGCAGACCCTGTGATGAACCAGATAACTAGAGACCGTCAGCCTTACCTCCATCACAGGGAAGTTAATGGAGACCATTCTGAAGGAGAGACTGGTGTACGTTCTGGAAGCCAATGGTCTCCAGGATGATCAGCAACATTGTCTGTCTCAAGGAAATCCTGCCAGACAAACTTAATAAAATGTTTTTATTGGGTTGCAAGGCCTCTGGACAGAGGCCATGCGGTGAACATCCTGTATCTGGACTTCAGCAAGGCTTTCAACTCAGTGCCCCATGGTAGGATGCTCAGTAAACTTGAGTACCTGGGAGTCAGGGAGAAACTAGTGGAGTGGGCCAGGAGCTGGCTGCAGAACAGGGTGCAGATGGCAACCATAGGGGTGAACTATTGAAACCCAGGCCTGTAACAAGCAGGGTCCACAGGCCTCAGTACTCAGTCCAGTGGTATTAAAGATCTTCATTGGGGACATTGCAGAAGGGATCAACAGTAAAATCTGCCTTTTTGCAGATGGCACTAATATCCATTTGAGAATGAGCAGTGAGGAAGGGAGGCAGGAGCTCAATGAGGACTTGGCTAAGTTCAAGCATCTGTTAGCCATCTGACAGTTGGGGTTCAACCCTAAGACCTCTAAGGTCATGCACCGGGAGCAAGGAACCCTAGGACTAACTACTGACTGGGGGGAATGCAGGTGGCCACTTCTGAGGAGGAAAAGGATCTAGGGGTGATTGTCACAAGGGACATGAAACACCCAGCTCAGTGCCATAAAGCAGCAGCCAAAGCAAACAAAATGCTGGGGTGCATCACCAGAGGTATCACCTCAAGGAGTTAAGAAGTCATCATATCATTTTACAGGTCCCTGGTTAGATCACACTTTGAGTACTGTGTGCAGTTCTGGTGTCCATATTTGAAGAAAGATATTAAACTGCTGGAGGGGGAGCAGCAAAGAGTGACCTAGATGATCCAGGGGCTGTGGGACAAACCCTATGAGAAGAGACTGAGTGAGCTCAACATGTACTCCCTGGAGAATAGGAGGGAAAGGAAGGACATGATAGAAACTTTCAAATACTTAAAATGTACGAATAAGGTTAGAGCAGAGGGCATGTTTAACTTAAAGGGGAAGGGACCTATAAGGGGGCACAGCCTGAAATTAGTGGTGGGAAGATTTAGAAGGGTAAAGAGGAGACACTATTTCACAGAAAGGGTGGTGGCAAAGTGGAACAAATTGCTGGAGAAAGTGATCTCACTGGAAACTGTAGGGAGTTTTATGAGAGGGTGGGACAGGGTCAAAGGGAAGGTCAATTCTGTGGGAGGGTGGGGTAGGGGGGTAGGGTAGGGAAGGGAAAGATAAATCCAGGGAGGAGATGGGTGGGAGGGCAGCTACAGCAGAATAAACTGTGTGCTGCATACTCGAGCAGACTTGATAGATCATAATGACCTGTTTCTCCTGACATGTTTGCATTTTTGTATGTTCATATAATTCCATTAGATGAGGCCCATGGAAGAGAGACCATCTCCGTTTTCACAAGGGTGCTACTGGTTCTATGCCTATGGCAAAAACTTTTTAAATAGAAGACCTGTATGTGTGTCACAGAAAATAAGCTTTAGTAACTCTCCAGCTACAGTTGGTGAAAAATTTAAACAGCATCTGTTCACTTCTATTAAACGGGTAGTTGGTTATTTCTTCAGTTTTACTGTTAACATAAAAAGACTTTCTACTTTGATAGCAATTCCTTTATGCAGTGAAACAAGTGGGTTTTCATCTTTACTTTTTACATTCTTAGTATAATGAATTCAGTAGAGTTCTGGTATTGTGATGCAACCCACTTGTTCCCAGGGGTTACTAGAATCCCACTTAGAATCAGTGTCAGGCAGCTTGTGAGATGCCAGTTAAATGGTTTTCACACTGTCACACTTTGTTTTCAGTCTCAGCTGAGCTGGAGTGATGATGTCACCTTAGAATTTTCGCAGCAGAATAAGCCACAATGGAATGTTAACTGCAGGGGTTAGCAGTAGAATTTTGGGAGAGAGTGAGTAGTCTGGGTAGAGAGTCTGTAGAGTGAGGATGCTGCTGAGTGCAGCTCCTCAGACTTAGCTCTGACAGAGAGCTACCTCTGAAGATTGGGTAGTGTGTTCACACCCTAGAGAAGAACACAGAAGACCAGTATGTGAAGTGGTAGAGACCGTTCCTAGAGGGTTTTTCAGTGCCCCATCCCCAGAGGGATGGGGGAATTCTAGGATTCAGGGGCAATCCCCTGGTCCAGCCTAGAGAGGAGTGAAGCTGCATGAGATTCATTTGTTTTGTGAGTACCCAAGACTTTTTGTGGAAAAAGCCCTGGGGCACCCGCATTCCATTGGTGAGTTTTTCTTTGACAAAGGGACTCTGTTCACCAAGACTGTGTTACTGTTAAAAGTGTCTGCCTACTGTGGGGTCTGAGGGAGACTAGCCAAGTACAGAACTTTTAAGACTGGGTTTCGAGTAAAAGTGTCTGACTATTGTGGGGTCTGAGGGAGACTTGCCAACTACAGAACTTTTAGTTTGTGTCTGATTTAAATGCATCTGCAAAAAGTGGGAGTCTAGAGTAAACACATAGCCATATGCAGAACTTGTCATTTCATGACAGCTATGTGGTGTGAGAAGTAGAATGTTAAATGTGCAAAACAATTCAAGAAAGCATCTACAATAGTGTTTCAGAGAAAGGTGTTGTTAACCAGATGAATGGCCGAGTATAAATTTGAAGCAAAAGATGGGAGAACCACTATCTGCTGTAACCATGTTTACCTCTCCGGGTTCAGTTTGGGCACCTTTGTTTTCTCTCTCAGTGCATTTGGTCAGTGCCTGAGGAAAACACACAGATGTGGGATTTTGGATTTCCTGTGAGCCAGGATGTGCTCATGGGTGGTCGAGGGAACCACCAGTAATTCCTTATGCAATATGAGAAAGTGTCCTATTACTGGCTGGGATGCCAAGTCAAGGGAAGTGTACCAGTTCAGGCCGTGTGTGCCAAACAATTCAGAACCTGAGGGTTCACTGTGTGTGTGCTCTGTACCTCAATAATCTGCATTATCAGTGGGATTATCCCTGTGGGGCTCCATATTCGCATTATTTATTCTCTGTTTATGTGAATAAAAGCCACACTCTAGAATCCCAACCTGGTTTGGACAGTACAGTTATTGCTTCCAATGTCTAGATTTACTTGGGTGCCCCTGACCAGAAATGCAAACTCAGCATAATGCTGAGCAAACGTTTACTCCCAGGGACTCAGGTTGATGGCCATGCTAAATGGTCCTCCCAGGTGTGATCCAGGTAGTTGCCACACTTGATTTGCCTGTCTAAGGATGGCAGGCTCCAAAATAGAAGTATGGGTTCATAGACATGATTGTAGTGACTACACCCATCCCTCTCATGGGCTCCATGTGTGAGAGGAGCAGCCCTGCTAGTTGAATAAGAGGGGCCGATGGGTGAAGATTAAAAAATGGAGGCACCGCTGGGGATCTGTTCAGAATTTGGGAGAGAGCAAGAGATGTTTGCTCAGGTTGTCTGTCTGGCAGTTGGAAGCCCCAAAAATCAGAAGCTTTGCACATAAGGAACTTGCCAGAAAAGAGCCATCTGTATGTGCCGCTGTGTTCCTGCTGTTCATGTGCTGCTATGATTGTGCCAACATTTACCAAGGAGCTGTAAGGCCAGATTGAGTGTGCCCCTTGTCCTGTGTCAAAAAGAAGATTTGCCAGCTTTAATTTTCAATGTTGTGACAGGAAAAAAGTATTGATAACTGTGGGAAACAAAGAGACATCTGTGCCCTGAAAGTTTAAAATGCTTGTTATGTGAACTGGGGGAGTCGCTAGAGACATTGCCATGAAAAATGGTTAAACATGGTGCTCCCACCATAGAGTTACAGTTGAAAAGAAAAAAGTTGTTTTGCAGTGTAAATTTTGCCTGCTCGACAATAGCCGTGGAAGAGAAGAGCACAAGAAGAAAGAGGCTCATTTGCATGGCATCGAGTGATTGGTGAGACTCTAATCAGTCCCATCCCCAAGCCAGCTTCAGAGTGCTGCCCAGTGTTTGAGAGGGAGAGAGCGAGTGGTGTGCTAGCTGGCTAGCCAGGAGGAGCGTTGCGGTGACTGTAAACATTCTGAAAGTTAAAAACATCAGACTTTTCAGTGTTAAATTGGCTCAACCCATATTCTGATCGACTGGGGAGAAAGTGTGGTGTTCGTAGGGACAGTCGGCAAGACTGCCAGCCCATTTCAACCCAGAGTCCTCCAGGATCTGCTGTAGGCCAAAATTTCCATTGTAAAGCCAGCTACTGATTCAGTGAGTACCATTCAGCAAAACTGAGCTCAAACTGTGTGTGATTTTTTCTAAAGCCAGCTGGATCTGTATGTAAACAGTGTGATTGTTTTTGCAAAGAAGGACTGTGTAAAGTAATCAAACCCAAGCAAGAATTCTGAGCATTAGAGTGTGAGCATGTATTATGGATTCAGCAACAGTGTAATTTTCTGAGTAAAAAGAGAGACTGTGAGTTGTAGGAGAGGCTGCAACAAACAGGCAATCATGTTCATGAAATACTTTGGCTTTTGTGACTTTATTTATTATTTATTTATTTAGACATCAGTTTAACAACCTTTGAGCCAGAGGCTCATTTACAAAGGTACCTCATCACATAGAGGACAACAGACAAGTAAAAGTGATTGAAAGCTAATGTAAAGTCTTAGAAATCATATAGATGTGCTGAGGAAGCAAAACAGTGCAGTCTGTGCAGTTTGAGTAAAATTTATCAGTATGCAGTAAATCGGATGCACAGTGGCTTGAGTCAGATATAGAATGTTGATACACCAGGAGTGCTGCCGCAGCCATTACAGGGTGGGGTAGTAATGTAAACACAGCAGCAGGGGAGCCATTTTGTGAGACTGTTCAAAGTAAAGTAAACTCCATGATAACAGTGAACTTTGTCTGTTTTTCTACAGTCATGGCTTCAGGATCATCCCACTACCCGGATCATGCCCAGGCTATGATATTGGAAGAGGTTACCAAGCTGAAAGAAATAGAGAAATGTTTCTATGGTGGACAGTTGCCTCCTTATGTTGCAATTCCTGGATACCCTGTGAGAGTATGCATAATGTGCCTCAAGGCTGGAAGGGATATCTTCAAGATTCTTCACTGTTCAGGGTTCTTAGAGAAGCAAGGCCTAACTAGTGCACCCTAGATTCATTTGGCTGCCACATAGATAAAGCTTCAAGATCCTGCAAGTAGCAGCACACAGCTCCACGTGGAACCTGTTGGGGGAGGCCCAGCAGAGAGTGGCACAAAGGAAGAGGGTGTGGCTATCCTGGCAGAGCAGAGTTCTCATGATGTCTCCACGCCTGTGTCGCAGATGAACACTGCAGAGGGAGAATCAGTGGATCCATGGAGAGAGAGGGTCCAAGTCCTAGCCTCATTGGAGAAGATGAGGTTCAAGAAACCCTAGATTGGGAGGTGTCTACCTCCATGCCCAGTGAAGAGTGGACAGTCTCGGGAGTGAGGACAACTGCTCACTCCTGGGCCCAGGTCCTAAGTGAGGAAGAGGAGGAGGAGGAGGGAGCTATGTATCCTTATGATGAAGGTGCTAGTCCACAGCCTCAGGCTCTTGCCTCAGAAGAATCAGAGGAATAAGTTGGTGACTCCACAACCCTGCCTCCAGAAAGAGGGGTCAGGGACCCATTCTACATAGCACTGAGTATGCAACACTGGCAGAACCAGGACTGGCTGCCCCCAAGCCAGGCTGGTGGTCATGAACTGACCAAGAGTAGTAAGGAGGAAAGACCAGTTCATAGGAAGGCAGATGAGATCTATGCAATGTCCTTTCCTACCTTTCCTCGTAGAGTCTGGGAGGAGATTGAGAAAAACAGGAGAGCCTGGCATGTGGAAGAAGCAACCAAAAACTTGATCCAGGTGCATCTCTATATGTCAGAGACAAAGTGGTCAAAGACAGACTCCAGTTTTGGAAGTTGGGCAGGACACTGTTCATAGACACTGTACGTTTTGTGGACAGAAAGGGCAATGAGACTTTCTATAATGTGAATTATGAGCATCCAGATGGGGTAATAATTCTTGCACCTGGCCCATTGTGGTACTACCCTCAATGTAACCAGCATCCTACAAATATGCCCATACCTACCAAGTGGAAACCAGAGCAGTGGTAGCCAGTGCTGCCATCCAGCCATTGCCGTACTTAAGTTGTTCCACCATTCTGGTATTCCAGGATCCAAAGGTACATCCAGATTCATCAGCCTTGCAGTGTGGCTTCCAGTTCCATCACCTGGCCTTTCAGAGATTACATCAGCCCAGCTATTTCCTGATTCATTGCCTGGGATTTTGGATGACTTCAGTCCAGTTGTTCCTTTCCTGCTCCAAGGTTCCATCTCCTAGATGATGTCAGCCAGAGATTACATCAGCCCAGGAGTTTCCTGATGTCCATCCTGTCATTTCCAGAAGATTTCCACTCAGCTGTATTTGAAAAATGCTGCCAGGGAGAGTCTTTGGCTGGAGATCCAGGTGTTGTTCCATTTTTTTTTCTTCAAGAAACTGGTAAGTCCAGTCTTTTCTTACTTTATTGACATTGCAATACACATCCTACACATGGCAGACTACAGACTGTTGAACTGTCCACAAAGACTCTCCCCTTTGGGACTACAGTACATCAAGAACTGTGCTTCACCGGGCTTCGGCCCAGGAGAGACTCTTTCATGGACCTTGCCTTCGGGCACTGTTGTCACTAGTTGGGACATTTAGGGCATTCCATCCACAAAAGGTGTATTGTACATAATGTTGATGTTTTTCTATTGTTTTTCTACTGTTTTCTACTTTTTCTAAAAATATATTTTTTGGTATTGTTCAGTGTTTTGATGGTAAGGGTTATGGTCGTATCCTGTGTTTGCAGATTTGGGGCGTGTTTTTGTCTTTTCTTTTTCAGGTGTATCCTGATGAAGACAGAAGGAAGACAAGAAGATGATTGGAGGCTCATTGGAGTTTGTCATGTGCTTTAAAGTGTTGTTTTTAAAGTACTGTGTAGTTGGTAACATGTGTTAACCCCTTCCTTCCACAGGTGTAGTTGTGGGGGAGTATGGGAGTGTAATGCTTTGGTATAGTGTTAGCTCTGGTGGTTGGTTTGCAGGTGTCCAGGGATGTGGGAAGTTTCCCCATTTTTGGGTAGGTTTGTTTAGGTCAGATAGGTTTTCCCTAGAGGGCTAGGGGGATAGACAGGCTGTGGTCCTGACCGGTCATAGGGGCCGCAGTGCTGGTCTAGTAGGGCTGTGCTCCAGACAGTTCTTCCAGGGCCACTGGTTATACATAGTAAGATCATAGTGTAGGGGCTGATGCATCAGCCGATGGCCTCTGGGCCCTTAGTGTTGTCTGCCTGTGCCTGGCACATGGTAGGGGAGAAGGTATCGCTACCTCCCCGTAGTCAACACATAAGGTAGGATGGTCTGGTGTTGGGTAGGTAATGACTGCAGACAGTCATTTTCCTGGCTGAGAGTGGGTGTAACCCCCTTGTTTTCCAGAGGTTACTAGAATCCCACTTAGAATCAGTGGCAGGCAGGGAGATGCAGCTTGTTAGATGCCAGTTAAATGGGTTTCACACTGTCACACTCTGTTTTCAGTCTCAGCTGAGCTGGAGTGGTGATGTCACCTTAGAATTTTCGCAGCAGCATAAGCCACAATGGAATGCTAACTGCAGGGGTTAGCAGTAGAATGTTGGGAGAGAGTAAGTAGTCTGGGTGGAGAGTCTGTAGAGTGAGGAGGCTGCTGAGTGCAGCTTCTCAGACTTAGCTCTGACAGAGAGAGCTACCTCTGGAGATTGGGTAGTGTGTTCTCACCCTAGAGAAGAACACAGAAGACCAGTGTGTGAAGTGGTAGAGACCGTTCCTAGAGGGGTTTCCAGTACCCCATCCCCAGAGGGATGGGGGGAATTCCAGGATTCTGGCGCAATTCCCTGGTCCAACCTGGAGAAGGGCGAAGCTGCCTGAGATTCTTTTGTTCTGTGAGTATCCAAGACTTTTTGTGGAAAAAGGCCTGGGGCACCTGCATTCTGTTGGTGAGTTTTTCTCTGACAAAGGGACTCTGTTCACCAAGACTGTGTTTCTGTTAAAAGTGTCTGCCTACTGTGGGGTCTGAGGGAGACTTGCCAAGTACAGAACTTTTAGTTTGTGTCTGATTTAAAAGCATCTGCAAAAAGTGGGGGTCTAGAGTAAAGACATAGCCATATGCAGAACTTTTAATTTCATGACACCTCCGTGGTGGGAGAAGTAGAATGTTAAATGTGCAAAACATTTCAAGAGAGCATCTACAAGAGTATTTCAGAGAAAGGTGTTGTTAACCAGATAAATGGCAGAGTATAAATTTGGAAGCAAAAGGTGGAAGAACCACCATCTGGAGTAACCATGTTTACCTCTCCGGGTTCAATTTGGGCACCTTTGTTTTCTCTCAGTGCATTTGGTTTGTGCCTGAGGAAAACACACAGATGTGGGATTTTGGATTTCCTGTGAGTCAGGATGTGCTCATGGGTGGTCGAGGGAATGACCAGTAGTTTCTCACGCAATATGAGAAAGTGTTCTAATACTGGCCGGGGTGCCAAGTCAAAGGGAAGTGTACCAGTTTGGGCCGTGTGTGCCAATCCATTCAGAACCTGAGGGTTCATTGTGTGTGTGCCCTGTACCTCAGTAATCTGCATTACCAGTGGGAGTATCCCTGTGGGGGTCCATCTTCGCTTTGTTTATTCTCTGTGCATGTGAATAAAAGCCACACTCTAGAATCCCAAACTAGTTTGGACAGTACAGTTATTGCTTCCAGTGTCTGAATTTATTTGGGTGCCCCTGACCAGAAGTGCAACCCTAGCATAATGCTGAGCCAACTTTCTCTCCCAGTGACCCCGGTTGATGGCCATGCTAAATGATCCCCCCCCAGGTGTGAGCCAGGTAATTGCCACACTTGGTTTGCCTGTCTAAGGAGGGCAGGATCCGAAGTAGAAATATGGGTTCATAGACATGTTCATAGTGACTACACCCATCCCTCTCATGGGCACCATGTCTGAGAGGAGCAGTCCTGCTAGTTGAACAAGGGGGGGCCGGTGGGGGGAGGTTACAGTGATATAAACTAATTCAAGCTGCAATGCAGCCCAACATACAGTATGTTTCTTTTTATCTTCTTTTTCCCTCCCCCGATTCAGATACTGATATTCAAGCCATGTTGTTGACCTCTCTCTGCTTTATCACCTTATGCCACCATGCCAGACATCCTCCATTATTTGTTGCCATGATGGCAAGGCTGGTAGAGAGACATGCACACCACCTTTCCAAGATGAGCACAATGTGATGGTTGGGCAGAACAGACATCATCCAGTGACATTTTTTTAAATAATTTTTCTCCCTCTGAATTGCATCAGCCAGGACTTCGAAATGCATGATACTGAGGCATAATTACATGGGAGTGATGCTGTCCATACATTTTAGGGTACCATGCTCAATCTGATACCATGCGGCCACCAGTAAAGAGCAGCAGAGTGGGCCGTGCAGCCCCTCCCTCCCTGATGGCTGTTGGCATTGCACAGGTAATGTGCACACCTTCTTTGAGCCCACTGCAGTAGCTTAGGTTCAGGGCAAGGTCCTTGGTCCTCATCACTAGTATGGCAAATGGTTCCCCAACTACTGTGCTATCTGTATACCCAGAGTATTTAAATGACAAACAATAGGCTTATTTCCATATTTTTCCAAAGATATAAACACTTTTTTTCTATAGCAAATCATGCCTTTTATGTTTCTAGTGTTGTTGTCCTGATCTGCAATTTAGTATTTAATCAAATTAATTATATTCTGTTTTTGTGCTTTCAAAGAAAATTTGGTTAGAAAGAAAATATCACTGGCTAAATTATAGCAAAAACTTTTGAATGATCACAAATCACATATTTAAGTAACATCCCTAAAGTATTAGCAGAAGAAGGCTTTGTTTTTCTTTAGAGAGAACACAATTGCACATACCCCAATAATGCAAAGCATCAAGGGAAACATATGTAAATCCCCATGACAGAATTTGGACTGGCTCAACTTTAAGCAGAACTGCATGGTGCTGGAAAGCCTCACAGTGCAATCAGCAAAGGCTAAGACAAGGAGACACATACATGTGTTTTGTCCTCATTTGGACTCATCAGTGTGCCATATCTTGTCATAACCCATGGAGAGGGAGCCAGCCACCCCTTAAGTGGAATGTTATTTCTCTGAGTAATGGGGAGCGCGGAATAGAGAAAGAAAAGAACTACAAAAGAATCCCAGAGCAAATGCGGTGAGGCATGGGTTATCCCGGAGGATATTGGCCACATAGCCAAATTTTAAAAAGAACACAATTGCACATTCCCCAATATTGCAAAGCATCATGGGAAACATATGTAAATCCCCATGACAGAATTTGGACTGGCTCAACTTTAAGCAGAAGTGCATGGTGCCAGAAGGCCTCACAGTACAATCAGCAAAGGCTAAGAACAGCAGACATGTACACTTGTGTCATCCTCATGTTAAGACAAGTACCTGGGCTAAGACAAGATATGGCACACTGATGAGTCCAAATGAGGATGAAACATGTGTATGTGTCTGCTGTTCTTTGCCTTTGCTGATTGCACTATGAGGTCTTCTGGCACCTTGCACTTCTGCTGAAACTGAGCAAGTCCAAATTTTCTCATGAGGATTTGCATATGTTTCCCATGATGCTTTGCATTATTGGGGTATGTGCAATTGTGTTCTTTTTAAAATTTGACTGTATGGCCAGTATCCTCTGGGATAATCCATGCCTCAGGGCATTTGCTCTGGGGTTCTTTTGTAGTTTATTTTTCTTTAATACATCACAAAAAAAGTTTCATTTTTTTTCATTTAAATAATACAGCATTGCCAGTATGATTATTCTTACATCACAATTTAAGGATTCCATTGGATTCTTTTCTTTACTAGAATCTAGCAAAACAAAAAGAAATGAATAAATATGGTGAGTAAAGAAACAAATAAATATATTAATGTTATTATGATGGATGTAAAAACACAAAACTTTCATTATTTATTATAGATACTTACTCAACCCATGCTCATTAAAATGTCAGACAACATGTATGTGCATGCATGCATGTGTATGTGTGTGTGTGTGTGTGTGTGCGTGCATGTGCATGTGATTGTGGTGCTGGGAGCAGATCATCAGTCTTACATACTGCAACATCATCAGCCTGAGTTAAGCAGCACTACTTGTGTACCACAAACAGGACTCATGTCACAATGGTCTGCAGAAATTATTATCTTTGCACATACAGTGTAAACTACAGTTTACATTTTTTTATTATATGACAAATGAAAATTGTTCTGTGATGGCACATACTGGCATTGACTACAGAAAGGCATCTATAGTGCTACAACAATGTTAAATCCTATTTTTACAGTACCTGTTCCCTTTAAGAAATTGTGCCTCTTCCTCTCCGTGCATGTGTATGTGTAAGACAGAAATTAAAATGTTCAGCAGTTAAAATGAGAACATCCCTTAAAATAAATTGCTACATATGGCTCGATTATATATGCTTTATACCAAAGTACTTTGATGCTTTCTAAGAGCCATCACAGCTTATTGAAAAAAAGTATGGTTTTTATAGCAATATATTTATTATTGTAAATCAATTTAATCAAATTCTGCTGGTCCATGTTCTCTGAAACACATCTGCTGTAGTATTAAACCACTTAAATTTAACAAATAAATCAGGGAACTGTTATTACTCTAAAATTAATTCTGTGTTAGTAGTAGTCTGGTGTGTAATTTCCATCCCCACTGCCCAACCTGGACAACACTGAGCACAACACAAGTAGAGCAGTGAAAGAATTCATTGTTTTAATTTTCACTGTATTCATCAGTCCAAGTTTATAGTTAAGCACTATAAAGGTTTCTATAGGCAGGTTAAGTTAGGTCACTGTCAGGGTCTCAAACTCTATTAACTCAGGGAACAGAATGAAAGTTCATGATAATCCACTAATGTGCATCTCAGTAGTAATTAATTGGGCCCTTGTAGCAGTTCCAGGAAAGTAATTTACTATTCTACCATAATACATGCTGTTTTCTATTGAATGCTTGAAATCTCAGCAGGGGCCTTCACTGCTGATGGAGAAATTAAAATCCTGCTTTTTAAATACTTGCTCAATGAAAATGAGTTTAATACAGCTCAATGTATGCAGGTAATTTGAGCCAAATACTGATGCATGGGGAAATTATCAAAATGAGTATCCAACAATGACACTATCATTAATGCATGCTCTAAATCCGTCGATGAAAAACTCAAAATATACTTTTGCATGGATCACACAGTTAAATGTATAACAAAGCATGGTTTACCAAACCACCAGCAATTATTAACCATCATAATATATAACATTAGCATGATGTACTAAATACTATGCATATCCATTTGTGCTGATTATTTTAATGGAGCTATGTTTAGAGCTCTCTGAAAGTATTACAAAGCAAAGGAAAGAAATGAATATGTTTTTTAAACAGCAGCTTTCATTCACTTGATAGCCTGAAGCAATTTATAAGACAAAAAGTTGCAGCAGCAATTACAGTAGGTGTACACAGAGAAGAAGTGAGATTAAGGGAGGCTAAAAGAGGCAGAGCAGGACAGATTGCATCCCAGAAGTTAACAAATTAATCATCATGGTCTCAAATTCCCAAAGTGAAGGGTGTTGGTAGGGAGACTTTGTCTATGCTAGTTGAAAGAAACAGGGCTTGGGCAACCACAATCCAGTTACCAGGGGATTCAGTAGGAAAAGGGTACTCACACAAACTTGTTGAATATAGTACATACTTTGTAGGCCATAGCTTGCAAATTATGAGGAGAAGGAAAAGGAACAGTCAACTACTTTACTGGCAGCAGTTTGTATTGCAATGCTGATGTGAGTGGCACATACAGTACAGGAATCTGGGACAGGACATAGCCCAGCAATGTCAGTGTCTCAATAAGTTGCATGCTCTCCTCTGGAATAAAACAATGTGAAAGTCATTGGTTTCAGCCCCACATTCAGGAAAAAAAGCTAATATCCATTACTGGTGCCGAAATGCAGCACGTAGTGAGGATGGAATTATGCACTGCTGAAATACCATTACATGAGACATTTAAAAGGGAACCCCTTGGTTTAGATATGGTGGCTATCCAGGTGGATGTTAAAGACTCTATTGCACTTTTTCTAAAAGCAAAGTTTTTTTTTTCCTGGTCAAACATTACAAATCACTAAATAAATAAATAAAACAGGCAGGGCTATTAATATGGCAGGGTGAACCTAGGGCAAGTTGGATTACGTTTATCATGCATTACAAGAGCACATGTTGGTGATATAAAAATTACCCACAAAAATGGTATGGTTCTCCAGAATGGAATACCACTAGCCTTTTGCATATGCATTAGCCTAGCAATTTAGGGAATCATCATTTTTTTCCATGCTTGGGCAAAGTATTATTACAAGTTAGAGGTGGCAAAGATACATGATCAACTTCATAAGAATGTACTATAGATACAGTTTACATGCAGTAATGTGCATCAGTATACAGTTGCAGCCATAGATAGATTCAGATATTTCCAGATATTTCATGATATGTCTAAAGAGATTTTCTCTGGTGGCCCACAGTGGCACTGCAAGCAGGCAGGAAACTTCTCTAGAGTTATTGCAAAAATGTGTGCATCAATACATTTGTGTGCATAATTTTATGGTTTATAGAACAGTAATGTACAGCACTGTATATTGACAAGTATTGAACTACTGTATGTCAATACATGGAAACTACATAAACTGGACAGATGTTGCTGACATAACTCCAGCTTTCATTTAAAACAGCATGAAGTTCCTCATCCTAATGTTTCTAATTTTAGCGTTTTTCTTTTTATGGTATAATTTGTTATTCTTCTGATTTACCCGGGACATGCCACTCCTTGAAATGTCAACAGAATGGATCCTGCAGCCTACATGACACACTCAGCACTATCAGACTGAGCTTTCATACTTTCTCACCTCCTCTAGCTCCATGACTGCAACAGTATTAGGCATAATTCCATTTGGTTGCTTTTCCCACTTCTCCCCCAGCCCTCCATGCATGCTGCAATGTCCCAGGAGTTTCTCCGCAACATGTGGTCACCAGTGCTGTTTAGGACACATCCACCAAGTCTGTCACCTAAATATTCCCTGAATGCAGCAGCAGTGCAACACATCCATTGTACCTCAGGAGGACAGCATCCGAGGATACTCTAAAATGAATCCTCCCTGCTATCCACTGCTCATGAAATCCTGGTCTTGAGGTCCAGCATGCCAGAGCACTCTCTTACTGCTGAGTACCATAGAACATAATATGAAAATGTCTTTAAAAAGGGCTAACATTAAAACCATTAGGGTTAGAAATATTCATAAACTTTAAACTTGTTGATATATTTTTAAATATTAAATGTTTAATTTAAATAGGGGACAAGACATTCTATAGGTACATCAGTGAAAGAAGGAAGCCCAGGGGTGGGATTGTAAGGCTCAGAGGAGATGAACGGGAGTGTGTTGAAGGAGACTTGGAAACGGCAACAATACTGAATAGATACTTCTGTTCAGTATTCACTGAAGAAGGGGAGAGACAGGGGCCACAGCTGGGCAACAGATACAAAGGGGGGATGAAGGTAAATACCAACCCATTTACAGTAGAGCGAGAGTCCTGGATGAGCTCAGAAAACTGAAGGTGGGCAAGGCAATGGGACCTGATGGCATACATCCCAGGATACTAAGGGAGTTACAGAATGAGCTAGCAGCACCACTGGCAGCCATGTTCAGTGAGTCGCTCAACACAGGAGTGGTTCCAAAGGACTGGAGGAGGGCACATTTAGTCCATCTGCACAAAAATGGTAGCAGGTAGGAGGCAGAAAACTATAGGCAGTCAGCCTCACCTCAGTAGTGGGTAAGATTATGGAGGCACTGATTAAGGAAAGGATTATGGAACACTTGAAATCCAATGGATCCCAGGATCCAAGGCATCATGGATTCACAGTAGTAAGGTCATGTTAACCGAATCGGATAGATTTTTTGGGACTGGGTAATGAAGGAGTTTGCTTGGGGGGGAGTAGATGTCATCTACCTCAATTTCAGCAAGGCCTTCCACACTGTTCCACACAAAAGACCGATAAACAAGATGGATAGACTGGGTGTGGGCCACAAGGTAATAAACTGGGTTAGAAACTGGTTAGGGGACTAGAAGCAGAGGGTGGTAAATGGGATCCAATCTGAGGAAAAGGGTGTGACCAATGGGGTACCTCAAGGATCAGTTCGGGGGCCAGTCCTTTTTAACGTCTTCATTAGTGACATTGTGGAAGGGCTGAAGGGGAATGATTTCCTGTTTGCAGATAAAACCAAGATCTGCAACAGGGTGGACACTCCAGAAGGGGTGGAGAAAATGAGGCGTGACCTAGAAAAGCTGAAAAACCTTTTGAAGTGTGGGAACTGAGGTTCAGTGCAAAGAAATGCAAAATCATGCACCGGGATGTAGAAATCCTTAAGAAAGCTACAGGATGGGGGGAGTTGCTAATGCTTACCAGGGAAAAAATGGATCAGGATGTTATCATCTCAGATGACCTTAAGGTGGCCAAACAAAGGCTGTAGGGAGGGTCAGTGGTATGTTGGTATGCATAGGAAGGGATACCATTAGCAGAAGGAGGGAAGTGGTGATACCACTTTACAAAACACTGGTGATGCCTAATCTGGAATAATGTGTACTGTTCTGGAGGCTGCATCTTTGTAAGGACATAGACAGGGTGGAGCTAGTCTAGAGAATGGTGACTAAGATGGTGCAGAGCTTGCACCAGAAGACCTATGAGGAGAGATTAAAAGACGTCAATATGTATACACTGGAAGACATGAGGGAATGGGGAGACATGACTGAAACATTCAAATATCTTAAAGGTATAAACAAGGTGCAAGTGGGCTACATCTTTCAGTACACGGGAAGTACAAGAATGAGGGGGCGTGACATGAGATTGGAGGGGGTAAGATAAGGGGGAATTTGAGGAAGTTTTTTTTTCATGAAAAGGGTCATGGATGCATGGAATAGCCTGCCCCAGGAGGTGGTGGGAGCAAGCACCTATGTGGGAGGATTTAAGCATGCATGGAACAGGAATAAGGAAACACTAGAGGTGGGAAGGAGAGGCTTATGCATGTGAGAGGCATGGGAGAGCATAGGGGTGCATGCACCAGGAACTTTAACTCATGGTTGAAGAACTGGTGCTGTGAGGAACGTTTGGATTCATTGGTGACTGGGGACCCACCTGGAGGGATGAAGGTTTGTTCAAGCCTGATGGCCTGCATCCATCCTGGAGGGGAATCCAAGCACTCAATGATAAGTTTAAATGCTACATTGACAAGCATTTAAACTAGCTGATACTTTCGGAAATGTTTAAATAAGTACCGTATTGTGTTAATTAAACATAGAATGACATTTATTAATGGTTTGCCATAACTTAGAATAATCCCCCCCCCTTTTCTCTGTATTAAAATATAATAGGCAGTATGCTTTTAGAAAAGACATGAGCACTTTAGGTGTTGCATTTCTAAAGTAATTTAACGAAACAGAAAATGATATGGGAAGGGACTAAATAAAATACTATGAGGCTTTAAATGCTATTGATACTGATGGGCTGAAATGTCAGCCATCTGGGAAATGGATCTTCTAGGTATTGTAGGTTAGTCGGTAATGAACAGAAGCTCCCGTTTTGTCCTGTTATTGAAAGTATGTATAGAGTTGTTTCCAGTATCACAGGCTTCCTGCTTGTATGTTTAGTAGTGAGGGTTGTTTTATTAAAATAGCCCTCTCTGTATTGCAAGATGCTGCTAACTTTGTTTTAGCTCTAATTGCCCTTGCTGTCCTTCCGAGGACTTGGCTGTGTCTTTTGATATTTATAAATAATAGTGAGAACCTACTGGTTCTTTCCTGCTTTCCTTGATAAAATACCTACTTATAGTTTGGGTATATTCTCTTAAGAAAGCATTCGGTTTTGTTAATACAGGGCACTGCTTTATAATGTCTTAGTATGGCTTTTAAGCCTGTAAATTCCCGTTGCACTTTTCAGGTTGTTAATTAAATGAAAGAACTGGCTGGGGCTTTAATTTGACCCTGTTATGCTTACTTTATAAAGAGCTATGTTGAAATGCGGCATTCGTTCTTATAGATAAGTCGCTGAGTTCTTTCTCGATAGTGCGATACGGTGAGAACATTCGCACTATCGCAAAGTCATTTTACCTTTGGATTTTCCCTAGAATTAAATTTACTAAACAATGCATAATGTTTTGAGCTCTACAAACCTTCCGGAGGTAGAGTGGGGAGGTTTGGTGCTGCATTTGGGACCTCTTGAGGGTGAGGGTTTTTGTTGTTTTTCTTTCAGCATTTCGAAGCCCCGGGTTTAGTCCCTGCTGGTGCCTGTGCTCTTCTAAGAGCCAGCTGGCCACAATCTCAGTCTCTTTATGCAGATGCTGGAAGGGGAGGTGCTTCCTGAGGCTAGAATTAATGCTTAAAAACTCTTATAAAGAATGTAATCCACATTTATGCTAATATATATTGTGCTATAGTAATTTAAAGGTGTATTACTACTGAAACACTATTAACTCTTTGAAAATAAAGAATAGAGTCTAAAGCAAGGCAAGGGGGTGGAGTTATACAGTCATGTGACCCCTTCAGGGTAAAAATGTCGAATGCATGGTTTAAAATTCAGATTTGATCGATTCTGGGTCTGGAGGTGAACTCCAGGGAACTATGTTAAGGTGCTCTAAGGAGTAAAAGGTGATTATTACAAAGAAGAAGGTCTGGAGACAATTATAGAGACTGCTGTCAAACTGCTATACAGAAGTTTAGACTTGTTCTATTATATTTTGCCTGGATATCTGAAGTGTTTTCAAGACAGAATGCTGTGTGAGAGGTGTCCTGCTACTGATGAAAATCCCAAACTATAAAATAAATTTCAGAATTCTATTAAAGCCTTTTGTGTCACGCTACTTGATTGCCCACTTACACCTACACCCTACTACATGGGGATTACAAGAGCAACAGAATAATGCACTAAGCAGGTTAGCAAGAGGAAAAGGAAGAGGAGGCCATTATGGTTTTCCAAAGAGGTAGTAAAGAAAGTGAAAGCCAAAAAGATTGCATTCAGGCAATACAAAAAGACAGAGGCAGAAGGAGATAGGGAGAAGTACCAGGAGAAGCAAAGGGAGGCAGGGAGGTCAGTAAGGGAAGCCAAAGCTTCAGACAGAAGAGCACATTGCAAAATCAGTGGGTAGAGGGACAAAACCTTTACAGGTACATAAGTGAAAAAGAAAGGCAAAGGAGGGATAGTGAGACTGAAGGGGAGGATGGGGCCGCGTGGAGGATGACAATAAAGCTGACATACTGAACAGGTATTTCTGCTCAGTCTTTACTGAGGAAGAGGAGGGTAATGAGTCTGAAGGGAGTACAAGGGGTGAGAATGGTGCAGAAATGGACACAAGTCCCTTTACACGAGAAAAGGTCCTGAAGGAACTGGAAGTAATAAGAGTTGATAAAGCAATGGGGCCAGATGGGGTGCACCCCAGGGTCCTTAAAGAACTCAGAGAGGTGGTGGCTGAACTCTAGCTATCCTGTTTAGCCAATCACTGGAAACAGGGGAGGTACCCAAAGACTGGAGGACAGCAGATGTAGTCCCTTATACAAAAGTGGGAACAAAGAGGAAGTGGGAACTACAGACCAGTCAGCCTCACCTCGGTAGTGGGGAAGATCATGGAAGCACTACTGAAGGAGAGATTGGTGGAATATCTGGTTGTCAATGGACTGCAGGATCCAAGGCAGCATGGTTTCACCAGGGGGGAGGTCATGTCAGACCAACCTCATTGAATTTTTTGACTGGGTGACTAGGGAGGTGGATCAGAGGAGGGCACTGTGCCACATAGAAGACTATTACACAAACTAGGGAATATGGGTGTGGGCAGGACAGTGGTGTGGTGGGTAGGTAACTGGCTGGGTTGAAGGACACAGAGGGTGGTGGTAAATGGCTGTCACTCCACAGAAGGAAGATTGACCAGTGGGGTACCACAGGGATCAGTGCTGGGACCGGTCCTATTCAACATCTTCATCAGTGACATTGCGCAGAACCTAGAAGGCAGAATTTCACTGTTTGCTGATGACACAAAGCTCTGTAACAGAGTAGACACACCAGAGGGTGTAGACAGAATGAAAAGGGACCTGCAGAAACTTGAAGAATGGTCAGGAGTCTGGTAGTTGAAATTCAATGCAAAGAAGTGCAAGATAATGCATTTGGGGCACAAAAACCCTAGCACAATATATCAGTTGGGAGGGGGGGAGGATATAGCATTCACCAAGCAGGAAAGGGATCTTGGTGTTATCATCTCTGATGACCTCAAGGTAGGAAAACAGTGTGACAAGACAGCAGATAAAGCAAATAGGATGCTGGGATGCACAAACAGGGGCATCACCAGCAGGAAAAGGGAGGTCATGATTCCACTATACAAGACACTAGCCAGGCCCCACCTGGAGTATAGTGTATAGTTCTGGAGACCTTACCTACGTAAGGACATAGACAGGGTAGAGAAGGTTCAGTGGAGGGCAACAAAGATGGTACATGGATTGCATCACAAGTCCTATGAGGACAGGTTGAAGGCATTGAATGTGTACTCCCTGGAGGAGAGGAGGGAGAGAGGGGACATGATAGAGACATACAAGTATCTTACAGGGAGGAACAGGGTGGAAGAATACACTATTTTTAAGTGAAAAGATGTTCCAGGGCTAGAGGGCATGGGATGAAGTTGGAGGGAGGACGATTCAGAGGAAATTTGCAGAAGAATTTCTTCACAGAACGGGTGGTGGACAAGTGGAACACCCTGCCTGAGGAAGTGGTGGGGGCTGAAACAATCACGGGATTTAAGAATGCATGGGATAGACATAAAGTTATTCTGGAGGTCAGGAATCAGGGGCAACAGAGTTCTAGGAAAGCATAAACTGAAGTTACAAACTCAAATGGTCAGACTAGGTGGGCCATAGGCCCTTATCTGCCGACACTGTCTATGTATCTATGTTAAACTGATGACCAAGTAGGGTCAGCAATCACTGATAAAGGTAAGGTAAGGTAAAAGACCAGACTGGATGGGCCTAGTAGTCCTCATCTACCATCAATTTCTATGATTCTATTGACATTTGCAAACAGTATAAGTCTTCTATTTCCTTGACTACAATGCTCATTTAAAATGAGACCATGTCTAGCTCTAACAGTTTTAAAATAAACCCTTTTCAAATACATTATCATAAAATAGAGTTAACATTGGGAACTTTTCTTTTTCCAAATGAAAGCTTTGAGTCAAGACAACATATTGATTCCATTTCCATTTACAAAATGGAAAAAAAATCAATTATTTTAAACATTTACCAATATTTCTAGCCCTACCAGTTCCAAAAATAGCCCTTTTCAGTTTTCTTGAGTGTGTTAAGTCTGGATCCATTAAAGTAAGAAATTTTACTATATGAATAAATGCTTGGAGGCAGGGCAACATAGAATAGTCTTATTGTAATTAAACTGTCTTTGATTACTAATAATTAAAAACAATTCTCAATAATTTTAATTGTTTATAATTACTTTCACCCTAACATTTTCACAGTTAGCCAATTTCCAAGAAATTACCTTTACCAAAGGCCTCCTTTGGAACCAAATGGACTTGACAATTATTTCTTTAATGAAAGCTTAGAGTCAGGGCAAGAGAGAATACAATATTTAAACTGATGCAGTTTCAATTATTGATACTTAAAAATATTATTGAGCCGGCCCATTGGCGCAGTGGTTGGATTTCCGCTTGCGACACCAGTGACCCGGGTTCGGGAGCGAGCTCGGGTCGCTGGAGGGCTGGCCGGGGGTGGAGGAGGCAGCTTGAGCATCCCATGACTGCTCGCTGTCTTCAGGGAGGGAAGGGGCTGAGACCCGGTTGAAGCAACCACTGGTGAAGGCCAGGGGGTAGAGCAACACGTCAGGGTCATTGGGTGGTGCGTGACAGACGTCAGCTTTTGCCTTGACGTCTGGACGTCACGCACTTTAAGAAAGCTAGGAAAATCACTTGCTGGCCGCTGGATGATGGCTATCTGTTCTCTGAGGGCCTCCAATGCCTTCCCAGGGCCTCCTGTTCCTCGGCAGCATCACCGGGCCCTAGGAGTATGTGCTGGAGTCATGCCCTCCCCCCGGTGCCTTCCACCTCGGAGGAGGAGGGGGACCCACCCAGCGAAGGGATACGGCCGAATATCCCGAGGGTTGGCTGCAATATGAGGATCAGAGGAAGGCTGGGTAAGGACAGTAGGGGCTGGGGGGAACTTGGTAGAGCCCGTAGAAGTGGTGGACCAGCGCGCACAGGGCAGAAAAATAGATTACACAAAAATATATATATATATTATCAATTACTTAAAGCAGCAGTACTAGATAATCAGGAAGTGTTTTTTGGCTGGAAGCATGCATTCACGGATTGGGTTTCCATATCTGTAAATATTGTTTTCTAGTGATCTTCAGTTTTTTAGATGTAACCCCCCTGTCAGGGGATTACCTGTGAGCCCCTGAAAAAGGCTAGTTTCCACAGGGGTTTTGGTCCACCCCCCCAAACCCCCCCACATTCTTTTTTGGATCTTCCTGGCTTGCCCCCTGTGTTTCCTGGCTTCTCCAGCTGGCCCTCATGTGATTTTAGAGAGAGTGCAGGTGCAGAGGAGCTAGTTTGCGAGTTGCCTGTTCCAGAAATGTCACTTTGGTGCCAGTGAGCTCTGCGCATGTGCAGTAGCACATTTTCATATGGCCATTTTGGCAACCTTTGTATCCATCTCTCCAGTGGTCTGGATCCCATTGGGCAAGAGGTGGGGGACCCGTGACTTTAGGAGAACTGGAGAGACAGAAGGGGAAGGTGCAGAGGAGTTTTTGTGAGCACCAATCATGCTTGAGAACCAAAGGGCCACTCATGAATATTATTGAGGTGGCCAGCACAGTAATGAATGGAGCCTGTCCAGCATCTGTGGGTTAACTGAAGTGGTGCTAAAGATATGGTGTGAGAGGAAAATGGAAAGGCTGCCAGTCTGTGGGGTTGTGAGTAAATAAAAAGGAACACACAGAATGCAGCCAGGGAATAGATTTGGGACACTGTGCGAACTGTAATGGGGATATGTGAGCTGTCTAGAGACCAGGTATAATGGCAGCAGCGACTGAGCCAGGGATGAGCTAATGTGTTAATGATTGCAGTCACTATGCAGGGCAGAGGGGTGGCTATTTAATGCTGGGGAAATGATTAAATAAAAGTAAAGGATTTGGCTGCAGGAATTTTTACAACCTGGGACACTGTGTAAACATGTGGACACTATTTACTCCACCCATCATGTTTAGCAGCAATGTGACACCAGCCAGTCAACCGCCGAGCCAGAATTCTTGCCAAGGAATCTGGGACTGTTTGAAAGGACTTTTTGGGGAAAAGACCTGGGAATGTTTAAGCACCTTTTTATGCACCAGTGGGGCATCAAAGGAGCCTCATACATATTAATTTTTCAGAAGGACAATGGCTCCAATCAATGGGGAGTGAGGTAAGGGCTCCCAAAAGCCAAGGACAGTTAAAGATTGAGTTCAGTTTAGTGGGAGCTCCTCCGGGGGGGGCTCTTGCCCCTGGAAAGAATGGGGCTGCAGGATTGGTCTGCCTTGGGGGCTGCAAGCAATTTGTTCACTAGGGAAGGAAAAGCTGGAGAGAGAAAAGATATTAAAGAAGTAGCTTGGCAGAGAGAAAAGGAGAGCTGCAGGATGCTGAACATTCTGTGTTTATCTGAAATTGCACCACAGTGGTGAGAGAAGCACAGGCCACTGTTGCGGTCCACTTGCTGTGGCTTCTGCCTGTCTGTGACATGTCTTCTCTCTGTACAGCCATGCCTCCCTCTGCTTCATGGGCTGCTTGGTGTTCTGCAGTGCATGTTGCTTTGGCATGCCGACAGTTGTGGACCCCCCCTGCTGGGTCCTGCATGATCTTGGAGATGGACATGTGTTCCATTGGTTGACTGCTGCACACAGCCCCGTCCCCCCCTGCAACCTTGTGTGTGCCTGCAGTGTACAGGGGGTCTCCATACAGTGTCCCTTGTATCACTGCTTACACAAGCACTCTGCATAGCACGACATGTGGAGTCCTGGGATGGCAACACACAGTCCGACATGTGACATGTTGCCTGGCTCCATTGTCTGTAGTTGTGTTCCGGGTATCTTCAGCATGTGCCACCGTGAGGTGTAGCACTGTGACACATCCAGAGGCATTGGCCACATGGCTGCATGCAATAATGTTTCAGGTGACTGTGCAGCACCACTGCCTGTGTTGGTGTACATCACGACCTTGGTGTGTGTGTGTGTGTGTGTGTATGTGTGTGTGTCTGCCAGTCACCAGTCCACACTGCAGTGTGCTACCAACACCCTGTACAGTGTTGGAAAACTTTACACTATTCAGGGTTCAGTTCTCACCGGTTTTCCTTTTGAATATTTGTAATGTTTTTTGATACTTGATGTGAAAAAACAGGTAAATGAGGGGGAGTTTCTCTCTGAGCTGGTTTATTCCAAAAGAACTGTAAGGAGAAGAGAAGAGAAGCTCAACCCCTTCAGGCAAACATCTTTTACTCCAAATTTTCAAGATAAAGTTTCAATAATCTTTGTTTCTATTTAAGTTTTAGTGTTAGTGTTAGACCTTCAGAAATATCCCGCTTACCCCAAAGAAGGAGAAATTTTCTTTATCCAAAGATGCATGACACCGCTATTTTTTAATTTCAGTGAAAAAATAATTTTGGAAGGAGCATTGTAAATGAAACATAAATTATAGTGACACTAAAAGAATAGTGGCAGGTATGTTCCCCCTGCTTGATGGTCACACAATTTGCAATCTTGTGTGAAAATCAGTTAATTCTGAAGTACTAAAATATGTTTTATATATTATATTTTAAACAGCTCAAAGGTTCTGATGAAGGAACAATTGTGAGTCCTGGAACGTTAACCAAAAATATGATTCATGATATGAGCTGGATAAAGATTTTTCAAGATGGTTTACAGCAAAAGCTAAATAGCAATAAAAACATAAATAAAAACAAAGATTATTGAACCTTCATATTGAAAGTTTGGAGTGAAAGTTTTTTGTCTGAAGGGGTTGAGCTTCTCTTCTTCTTCTTATATATAGTTCAGTGTTGGAAAACGACACGTGCAGGGCCCTGTTGTGGTATGGGACACTGGGCTGTGCACACCCACAGTCAGCACTGCAATGGCGACAGCACCATATCCAGTTCAGAATGCTAGATACCCCATACAGATGCAGACATGCCACATGCATGCTGTGTGTGGCACATGAAACTCACAGATGCGATGGCAGTCCCTCCCACATGTGGCCTGGTGTCTGGCCTTGTGTCACACCACATTCCCATAGCTGCACATTCCAGGTTGCAACAACCCATAGGGTGACAGTGCTGTCCCACGCAGTGGTATGACCCACCACTTGTCTGACATGGGCCATGTGGCCACACCCACTCCTGCTGTCATGCACATGTGTTTTCTGTCCTCTGCTGAACCAGTAGACCACCATGGTTTCAGGCAATGGGCCACACCCTGTGGGTTACATGTGCACCATGGTGCACATGCCACAACATCCCATGCAGGAAGTGGCATACACATCTGTGTGTCAATAGCCCATGTGGACCCTCCCATGTGGCCAAGTGTACAGGGTACCATGTGCATGCTTGTGACCCTCCCATATTTGGCCGTGCAATGGCATATCAACAAGTGACATTGCCCTGCACCCCCCTGCACAGTGTCAACCAACAACATACACATCCTGTGTAGTCATATACATGCTACACAGTTGCCAATGGTGTTGCATATGAGCACATGTTGCCCTACCATGGCTGCAGGATCCCCCTCTGCAGTGTGTGTGGCTGGGCAACCCTCGACAGTGGTACACCATAACCCACCCAGTGCAGAGGTATGGCAAGCATCCTTGTGTGTTTCACACACTGTTGCGCTGTCTCAGCCACCAGCACACTACAGGCCCAGCAGCACTCTGTTCCACCCTATGGGCTTGCAACACATGTGTCACCGTGGGTATGTTGTGCCCAGTGTATGTCAAATATTGCCACAGTGCACCCCATCAGTGTGCGCAGTGGTGTGCCACTAGCACCACAATGCCACATGTTATGGTCAGGCCACACACACACGTGCCACTGCAGCAGTGCATTCCACTGTGCACACCCACTGTCATGCCATTACACGAGTGTCCCACATGTCCATGCCAGGCCTGTCAGTACCCACCACATCATGTGCTATGTGACTCTGTGCATTGCATGCACACAGGAGTCTGACATGGCATGTGATGCATCATCTGAAATACTGTGCAGCAGTAGCCTACCATTATGTTGTTTGACCCACATGTGCTGGCATACATGGCACATGCGCATGTCATCATGGCTGGCCCACAGCCACGGCTGTGTGCACTACATTAGTGCACGTGCCACGTGTGCAGACACAAGCCAGTGTGGAACCCTGTGGGTGTGTCCTCTCAAGGACAGTCATGTGCCACCCATCTGTCTGGACATGTTACATCATGCCAAGGCCATGTTGGATGCCCCACAAGACACGTGTCTCACCCCAACCCAACCGCATGAATGACCTGTGTGACTGTACACTGATTCACACCTACCATCCTCTCACCCATCACGACTGTCACCTCCAGCTGTTCCACATCCTCCATCTGTTGTGTTGGCCTCAGTCTGGTCCATGTCCTGGTTGTTGGAGCATCTGGACATGGGGCAGGTAAGGAACTCTACATCAGTGCCAGCCTGCCACTATGAGTGGGCAGCTCTGTCATGTGTTACAGGGCTCAATACCCTGCACTTACCTTGATCATAGTGATTACAGCCACACATTTTGATGTCAATGGTACGCACCATTTTCAGGGTTCCTTAGTGCTAGGTCATTCATTTTATGCTTCACCTGATCTACTGTCCTCTGCACCCCTGACACCTGACACAGTTTTACGGTTATGGCCTTCCACGCCTTGTCCTTCTCCTCTTGCTTGTGCCTCCTACACCCTGGTGACATGATGATGTGACCCCACTGGCTGACACAGCTGACAAGGACTGTTGTTTCCTCATCTGAGAAGCTGGGGCATGCCCCCCTAGCCTTGATTGCCTGTCAAACATGGTGGTGGTTTCCAGTGGTGTGGGACTTCCTTGTATGGCCTTATGTGCATCACTGGGTGTGTAGCACTCCTGTTTCACATGCCTGCTCTCCACAGTCCTGCTCCCTTGCATTTTTCAGCCTTTCACGTGCTGAATACATGCGGCTATTGACAGACACAGTGTGCTTCGCATGTGTGACGGTTCCTGTGTTAGTTTTGCCGATTTACCACAATTGCACTATTTTCAATAGTAGAACTGCTGCAACTGCATCAAGTGGGTGCTTGCTCTGTGCTATACCTCCCATATGTCATGCTGGTGCCTCCTGGTCCTTCATCTTTCACAGACACACCACAGCTTTGCTGTGCCAGAGATTTACATCACTATGATCAATGGCACCTCTCACAGTGTTGGCAGCAGATGCTCCAGGCTATAGTCCTCATTTGCTGACATCTGTTGGGGTGGGGGTTGCACAGGGGTCTCATTGTGTGCCAGTTGTTGTATCATGTACTGCTGTCCTGTCTGAAGGTGGCTGTACAGTTTCATTTGTTATCTTTGGCACCACTTCCATAGTATCATCTGCTGCCTCTTATATGCCACAGCTGCCCACTGCCATGGGTACAGGACATGTCAACCAACACAGCAGTAACAGACACGGCCACCTGTGTTTGTGCTAAGTGTCTATACTATGTGTTCTGCTACAGCATGCTTGGCCCTGGGGGGGGGACATCAGTGGGGCCTACAACCATCTGCAATGCATGTATGGACAGTGGGTCATACAGGTGTGTAGGCCTGAGTGTGTGGGGACAGAAGACTGTGGGGGTGTAATGGTAGCATTTTTGTGCAAGGCACAGGTCACAGGACACAACTATGGTCCCCAACCACAGGTACCATGACACAGTGCACAGTTGGGCATTGGTGGGCTGCTGCTGCAACACTCCTGTTTCCCTCAGTGGACTGCCACATAGTCTGCAATGTGCCACACAGCAACAGATCACCCAGTACTGATCACATACATGTCCATACGGTGTGTGTCCCCTAAATCTGGCAGCATGCCCACACAAGGTACTGGTTACACCCTCATGGTACATGCATTTGTGGATTGGTGCACTGTACATGGTCCTATTTCTATACCCTGTGTCACCTCTGTCCATGTCTCCCTAAGTGCTCACCTGCCCTTTCCACCCATATCACCCATCACCCTGTCCAGCCCACTACAATGCTGTCAGACACTGATAGGTGATCTGTGTCATGGCCTGATCTGGGGTGACCACATAGGTGTGCACACCACCTACAGGGACACATGCCAACTCCTGCATGCCCACACCAGGGAGCAGGTTTTTGTTGTCCACTTTTCTGCCTGGGCACACACCTGCTGTCGTCATGCATGTCACTCTGTGGCAGGTGTGTGTCTTCATGTGAAGTGAGATTCGAGCAGCTGCCGCCTCAGGCATTGTCCCATTGCTGCAGGGCTTGGTCACAACATCCCCTCCTCCCCACCATAATCCTCCTCCTTACTCATCATCCTGTTCATCTTGTGGGGCTTCTTCTGGTGGTTGGGCATCCTGTCCCTCATGTTGTCTGGCAGTATGCAACACGCTATTATTATCTTGAACGCCATCTCTGGACTATACTGCAGGGACCCTCCAGACCTGTCCAGGCATCTGAATCTTGCCTTTGGGGGCCCAAATGTCCTCTCGATGGCAGATCGTGTTGTCACATGCACCTCATTATAGCTCAGCTCTACTGCTGTCTGTGGGTTCTGCAATGGTACCATGAGCCATGGCTGCTGGGGTTCCCACTGTCTTCTGTGGGGAAGGGACTACATGCTTACCCCTGTGGCCACTGTTGTTTCCAGGGATATGTTTCCTCCACCTCTGTTGTGTGCTTTGCTGTCACACCACTCCGGTTGCCCACCATGCCTTGCCATGCATGCCCATTCCCGTTATGTGCCACCACCTTAGTGCTGCAGTCAGGACTTTCACTTGGTTTGGCTTGCACCATCACACACATGTGTATGTTATCCCTCTACCACATCTGCCTCTGTGGGTGATTCGCTTCCTGCATTGGGGGGCAGATACTGGGATACCATGTGGATGTCATGTCAGCCATGCCTGCACATCAACCTATAAAGCAGCCATCCACCTGGCAGTAATCCACTGGCAAATGCATCCTGGATACCACTTTGCCAGAATATAAATGTGTTGTGTGATGATCCAGGATACCTGGCCACCATATCCAGGATTCAGCATTGGCTATCACAGATTACTTGCAAGTTTATGGAGTGGTACCCTTTTCTACTGATGCACACATGCAGTACACAGCCCACAGTACATGGGGGAACTTTGCAATGCCATAGAATCCCTTCTTCACTGCATTCTGCTCCTGAATATCCATTGGGAAATGGATGTACTGGTGTATCCATTTGGAGCAGGGCATCCAGGAACTGCTTCAGACATTTTGACACTGCAGACTGGGAGATGCCCATGGTGTCCCCGGTGGGGGCCTGGAATGTTCGCTTTGCCAGGAAGCATAGTGCCACTGTCACCTTCACTTCCACTGGAATTGGCTGACCCCTACAGGTTCTGCTCTGCATATCCTCCCTGAGCTCATTGCAGAGCTTCTGGATGGCATTGCATGGCAGGTGGTATCATGCCAGGCACTGCTCCTCTGAGAGGTCCTGAAATTATATTCACTGCCTATACACCCTTCCTGACTGCTGTTTCCCAAGTACCATGACCCTCCCCTTCTGGGGTTATGGAGCTACATGTAGGGCTTGTTGTGCACATCAGTAGCGTCTCAACAGTGCCAGTCTGAGGACAGTGAATACGAGTAGCCCAGGCATATCTTCCACTCTTTGCCGCCTCTGCTTCACAACTGTCTTCACAGACGTGTGCTTTCCCAAGTGCCTGCCCTGTCTCTATTTATACTGTTGGGTTAGACCACCTCTTCTATGGTCTAAGAAGTGCGTCCAGTGATTGCTGCATTTCACTTCTCTCACCCTTCTGGAATAGCATTTTGGGGGATGTTGAAGCCAGGTCTGTCACAAATTGTGGTTTTCTACATGGTACAATTGTGTCATGCTGCAAACCTTGTCTCAAGGCAATTTGATGCAGCTGAGTGTGACTTTGGTGCAGGCTTTGTTCTGGAATTCGGCTTGATGCAATTCATGGTGCAAGTTGACATTTGTGTCACACTTCCCTGGTGCATCTCTTTTGCGTCTTTCTTTTGCCTCCTGGAATTGGGCCCCGTGTATTTTGTAAATTTTTATATTGTTTTCAAAATGATCAGATTTAATAAGATTCCACTCATTTTGGTAATTACAACTTATTAACAAAGAGCTGCAATCACATCTCAAAGATATTAAAATGTGTTATCTCATGTCTAGTTATTCAGTTATTCCAGTATCTCCCACACTTAACACAGGTGTTACCTGAAAAAGTTGTGGATGATAATAGAGAAAAACAATGCCACAAATGTGCAGATTTTTTCCAACTCCTGTGGAATTCTGTAGTCAGAATGCAGAAATATCTATGACATTTTGACATTCCAGAAAATATTTTCACAAAAATCATATAAACAGACAGACAGAAAATATAGATTTACACATAATGTTCATGTCAAAACATCTCATGCAAGTTTAATTATTTTTAAAAAAATTAACTGGAATACAAATATATGGCATAAAGGCACAATTGGGTCTACAGTAGGTCTAGTATTAGGACTTATAAGTAACTAGTGGATAGAAGGAATAAGCTGAGACTCAAGTATAAAGAAGCTAAGTCTATCCAGAAGGGATTGAGAAGGTAAGACAGATGGAGAGATATTTTTATATGTCAAAGGAGACCTTGAAGCAATCAATAAAGAGGAAGTAAGGAGGAATGGAAGCCCTGTATGAAGCTTGTGGCTAGAACTATGCTCCATGGGGGCAAAAAGATCATTCTGGGAGAATACAGTAAGTAAGAACAAAAAAAAAACCAAAAAAAAACAAGGTGCTGCCTCAGCATGTGGTCTGAAAACAAAACTAAATGGTAATATTAAATGCATCCTGAAAATAGAGTCAAAATCAAAGTTTTGACTTTAGGTCTTCTTCAGGAATTATCTTAAAGATATCAAAAATAAAGTTAGTGGAGAGGTACGGAAAAATAAGAGAAATAGATGTGGAGAAAGAAAAAAACGGAGGTTCTAGGAGAAAAAGTGATAAAAGGCAAGGTAAGAAAAGAATCTGGAAAGCAAAAAGGTAATGATGGGTGTGACAAGGCATAGTAGGAGTGAATGACCCAATAAGTCCTCAAGTGGGGACTAATTACTTACTAATTACTAGGCCCTGGTAATTAGTGTCCACTTGAGGACTCCTTAGGTCATTCACTCCTACTATGCCTTGTCATATTCATCATCACCTTGTTCTTTTCCAGATTCTTTTCTTATCTTGCCTATTGTCTATTTTTCTTCTAGAGCCTACCCTTTTTAGGGCTGCATGGACATAGCCCTGCAGTCCTCTTGGTAGGACTACAAGAAAAGCAGCTTGCAAATGCACAGCCTCATGAGGTGTGAAAGGTTCCCTCCACCTCTGTTCACCATGGCCCACTCTGCCTAACACTACTTTTTTTTTCTAGCCACTAGCCTGTTGGCACTTCAAGCAATTTTCCAACCTGTTGGGTAGCAGGATTTGATCCTAGAGAAAGCATCAAAGAAGAAGAGAGTGGGAGTCACTGGCATAACTTTAAGTTTAAATGGAATGCCGACAGTGGGCATGAATGAAAGTGAAAGGCTTTTGCTTTCCAAAGTAGAAGTGAAAGCTTTTCACTTTCATTCACAGCTGTCAGCTGCATTCCATACAAACTTAAACCTATGGTTCACAGCACCCACCTCTTGCAAACTAGCATAAAAAAAGAACATGAGAAGTACTACCAGGCTGGACTCAGGGAGAGCTACAGTATGTGTCGAATGCTGAATTGTTACTGATGCACTCTCACTAGCACGACCCAGACAAGCCTGCTTTACTGAAGTAAAGTGGCTGATAGTGGCACCACTTAGGCTCAAGACTGTCATGGCATATGATTAACTCCTTGTCCTTTCATCTGACTCCCATCCACTCCTCCACTTGCCCAACAAAACAAGTGACCACTCAGTCTGCGGCAGCTGGCTGTGCATGCCCTATACATTTCTGGGTTTGGGACACTCTATTACCACTGGCAGACAGGCAGTGGATGGCAGGTAGTAAGAAGCAAATAGTCACTGCACTCAATAAATACACTGCAACCACCTATTAAAAAACATCTGAAAACTTTATTACTAAACAGAAGTACAATACAATTGTGATACTGGAGCACAAAATAGCTAATAACACCAGTTAATATTAAGAAATCTCTAGATATACAGATGGGTGCACAGAAATAAGAGTACTTCCACTGAAAGGTGACAAATTGACAAAGGGTCTTGAACCTCCTAAAACCCATAAAAAAAACAGTGAATCTATGAACTAGCTAATTTGTACTTCAGTACCAAGTCTGTATTGTCCCAGATTCCCCCCTTTTTCGCCCACAAAAGACACAGACCACTGTATGTTTGTTGTGCTCAAATTGGCAATCAATTTATTACAGTATATATACCATGATTCCATTTCCATCTCATTTCTTTTTTATTATATTTTCGCCATTGCGTTTTATTGCATCTATATATCAATTTTTGATCCTCGCTCCCCCAGGTGAAAACCTGGGTGCCTTCTCCTCTTTTCCTATTAGGTAATGGTGAGAACCAAGAACACTTTTTCTCCTTCCGCTTTTCCTTCTTTCCATCATCTTCCTTTTTCTTTTCTCCCCTCCTCTTCCTTCCCTCCCCGTTCTCTCTCTTCTCTGCCATCCACCTTTGGCAGTCCAATATCGTCCCACCGGACAGATTCTGTCATCCACTTTTGACAGACCATATACACAGTCCCATTTTGACTGTCTTCCCCTCATGACACACAGTTCCTTATTGACTGTCTTCCCCACATGTTCAATAGTTAAAGGGGTGAGCAGGAGGGATCAAAATTTCAGCAAAAAGTGGCTGAACCACTCCTGTGCTGTCCATTATGTACCTCCTTTAGCCCCTCCCCTTCCTGTTGCCTTCCTATTGTTCTGTTCCCCTTGCTCCTCCCCATTCCCTACCCCCTCCCCTCTGAGCACACCATCTTCATGTAAGGGGAAGGGGGTGCACCAGGAAAACTTGGTCTGCCCTTTTAAAGGGCAAACTCTATTGTCCCGGATTCCCCCCTTTTTCTCCCACAAAAGACACAGACCACTGTATGTTGTTGTGCTCAGACTGACAATCAGTTTATTATATATACCATGATTCCATTTCCATCTCATTTCTTTATTATTATATTTTCGCCATTGAATTTTATTGCATCCATATATCAATTTTTGATCCTCGCTCCCCCAGGTGAAAACCTGGGTGCCTTCTTCTCCTCTTTTCCTATTATGTAATGATGAGAACCGAGACCGCTTTTTCTCCTTCAGCTTCTCCTTCTTTCCATCATCTTCCTTTTTCTTTCCCCTCCTCCCCCCCCTTTTTTCCATTAGTCAGTCTCCAGCTTGCGCTGGATGGCTGTCTTTCCCCCTCAAAACCGGCTAAGAAACTTTCCATTTTTTCCCCTTCTCCCCTTTCTCTTTTTTTTTACATTATACCATCTGCATGTCTTCTCTATGCCTCTACAAAGCCCATCATCTTTGTATTAAACATATCTATGTCTAGATCTGACAGGTGGACTCCATCTGACTGTAGAAATCTTCTACCCACTCTTCCACCCCCGCCATATTACCTCCTCTCCCATTTCTTTATCAATGTCCCTACTCTCCTATTCATTTTTTTCTAGCCCTGTCTAAAGCTCTATGGCTGTGCTTATGTCTCCAGACCCTTCTTGGGATTATGTCCAACCAGGCAAGGCATACCCCTGGCCACCATTGTTGGATTTTCTCTAAATCTCTTTTTACCTGCATATATGTGTCCATCCATGGTTTTCCCCCAGTGTCATTGCCCCCTAGATGTAAGATAATTAGGTCTGGAATTGGCCACTGCTCTTTCATCTTTCTCAGCGTAGGAAGTAGCTGCATCCATCTCATCCCTGAGATGCCACACCAAACCAACCTACATTGTCTCACATCCTGGTATAACTGTTTTCCCCTGGGCTTTTTCGCCACTCTTTCTTCCACCCAATAAACATATGAGTGACCACAGAACCATATTTCCTTGATCCTCCCTTTGCCTATGGGAATTAAGCAGAATATAATACTTAAAGCATGTTATATATATATATATATATATATATATATATATATATATATATATCCATAGTCCCTTTTTCTTGGCCTTCCTCCCCCTCCCTTTTTCAGTCTTTTACCTGAAACGAATCAGATGACATGTTAGTCTCCGTGCTGCAATGCCCGAATATACACTTTGTAACTGGCAGACCGCCAGTGCCCTTTTTCAAACATCTTGGTCACTGTCTCCCCTGCAGCTGCCCACTGCGATGCAGCTTCTATCCAAAAAGAGTGAGAGGAATAATTGCCTGGGTCCTCCCCCAGAAACTGCATCCCTTTCTTAAGCATAGCTGTAACCTGGTAAATGGTTACTCTTTTTCCATCCCCATGAATAAATAAATGCCCTGGTCTATATCCCCACTCTGCAGCGTAAGCCCACAAAGCTTTTACTGGGCACACTGAGTCTTCCTCTTGAGACTTCAGAATCACCGTGTAACCTGTCCCCTTCTGATCTGTCTTTGATTTCTTTATTAGTATGTGTGTCTCATTTGTCCCCCACCTTATGTCTTCCCATTCCAGACCCCCTTCTCCCTCTTTTTTGCCATGGCCCACCACTTCACTCCCTCTCAAGGCCCCTGCAAACATTACCAGGTAAATTGTGTGAAACAATGGTGCCTTGTCTTTTGATCTGCAGACCGCTGGCAATGCCCCATTTAATTTTGCCAGCCAATGTTCTCCTATGGGTCATCTACTATCCGCCAGTCTGTGCTTCAGTCTTCCCCATCCTTGCATCATTCTCCTGATCAACATGGACTTTGTTGGGTCCTCCCATTTCTTAAGGCTGCAGATTAAGCTTATTCCTACTAAATGCACCCCCATCGTGTTGTGAGCTGTGCCTTTCTCCCACTGATCTACTGTAAACTTCCCTAACTGCTCCTCTGTGATTGGCCCACTTACCACCATGTGGTGCATTGCCTGAATATTTGGAACATCCATCATGCCCCTTTGTAGGCCCTCAAAGTCTGTGGTGCCCATGAGCTGTGGAACAGCAGTTCTGCTCCCTCTTGCCAATGTCCCAGATGTTCGTTGGTGCTGGTGTTTTCTGATCCTCTGCTGTTGGTGCCAGCATCTAGAAACGGTCCAGCTGCAGACGGGAAAGGCTGTCAGCTACGGTGTTTTTTACCCCTTCTATGTGTTTTGCCCTGAATGATATGTTCAATTGCAGGGGCCCTTAAAACTAACTGTCTCAACACCCCCATGACCGTGTTTGATCTGGGTCCCCTGTTATTTAAAATGTCCACCACTGCCTTGTTGTCACACCAAAACGTGACCTTCTGGTTACTCAATTCCTCTCCACACACCAGGGTACAGATCCATATTGGCATGATTTCCAGCAGTGTGATATCCCTGATTTTCCCATCTTTCACCCAGTTTGCCGGCCATGGTTCTGCAAACCATTTTCCTTTCAAATAGCCTCCCATTCCCAACCCCCCTGCTGCATCCATGCAGAGCTCCAGATCTGTGTTATATACCCACTCATCTTGCCAAAAGGAACAGCCATTGTAAGTATTGAGGAACTTCTCCCAGACCGTGAAATCTTCTTTTACTCCCTTTTTTATGTCTGCCCAGTGGTGCGGTTTTGTTACTCCCGCTGTTGCCCTCGCTAGTTGTTTTGTGAAGGCCCTACCTGGCCCAATTGCTCTGCATGCAAAGTTTAAATGTCCCATGACCTGTTGCACATGTTTTAACTGCACCCTTCTCCTCCCTGTGACCCCTCTAATCAGCTCCTTCAGTTTCACTACTTTGTTATCTGGCAACCTAAAGATTTCATTCCGGGCATCTATTTCTATGCCTAAGAACTCTAAGACCTTACTGGGTCTTTCTGTTTTATCTGGAGTCAGTGGGACCCCTAACTCCGCACACAACTCTTGAAAGCTGGCTAACATTTTCTCTGCCTCCCTCTTCCCACTTCCTAGTAACAGGAAATCATCCAAGTAGTGTATTACTGCTTTACCCACTGTGCTCCTGAAATATCCACTGTAAATAGGTGTTCAATGCCGTAAATGTTGCACATGTTATGGAGCACTCCATGGGCATTGCCTTATCAAAATAGTATTGTTCCCCCACCTTAGACTCCAGTAGGTCCCAATCTTCCCTCCTGACCTGAAGCAATCTGAATGCAGATTCTATGTCTGTTTTCGCCATCTAGGCACCCTTGGTTGCCCAGATGATCCGCACCGCCTCTTCTAATGTGGCATAGCTCACTTTACTATGTTCCTCGCTTATGAAATCGTTCACTGATTCCCCCTCTGCAAATGATAGGTGGTGAATCACTCTGTATTCCCCAGTTGTTTTTTGGGAACTAACCCCAATGGAGATATTCTCATGTTCTGCAGCAGTGGTTTTGTGTAAGGTCCTTCTAACCTACCTGCCACCTTTTCTTTTTCTATTTTTCATTTTAAGATGTCCTCTTTTCCCCTTACTGAACCCAGATTATTCACCTCTGTCGCTTGCCTCGGGCCTTCGCATTTTAGTGGAAAGCCTGACTCAAAACCTGCCCTAACTGACTCCGCCACCTTCCTATCAGGATATTTCAGTAACCACCTTTTCCACACTTCCATTTTGATGGGTGTTCTTGCTGCTTGGAACTGATCCCTTGTCATTTTCCCTTCATATTTAGTATCCCCCCCTTTTTTACCCCTTTCTGGTTCCCTGTTTGTAGTATTTCTGGCTCCCTCTGCCTGAGTGTCCTCTACCCCTCCCCCCTTTACTCCAAGTCTGCCCCCTATATCCCTGTCCCTCTCGAAAAAACTATTGGCCTGTGCTTGCCCCCCTGCACCTTGTGCCCCTTGTGCCCATATCATTCTACATCTACTCACCGGGTATGACCCCACACATTTTGAGCAGGCATGCCAAAAACGGCATTGAGGCCAAGAGCAGAATGTCCTGTTGTAAGCCCAACAACATCTCTGAGGTGCCCCTCCCCTTTTTCCCATCTCCCCTTCTGGTGTGGACTGGTCAGTTACATAATCCATCCACAGATCTAACTGTTTTGTATGCCATCTTACATCCCCCTAAGTTGCCATCCTTTGCCGGAAGAATTCATCATAATATATCCAGCCTACCCCACCTTTTGCCTTTGCTTGTCATATTATCAAGGAATACGTGATCAATGGTATGCCCAGTTCAGGTTTCTTTTCTAGCACAGTAGCTGAGTATGTGGCAAAACCCACAAACCATCCATCCCACGTCTTTCCTTTGGTAAATTTATCTTCCTCTTTTTTGCCCAGCAAAACCACGGCTGCCGCTATTTCACTCTTCCCTATGTTCTCAGTCTCCTCATATTTTACTGCTGCCTCCCAGCTCACTAAAGCAAATATGTCCACGTACTCACCCTTTCAGATCTTCTCTTTTGTGGCCAATGATACGTGTTCCCCTATTCACATTCTTGGGCTTCCTATATCCCTTGTTCCTTTTCCCACCTTTTCTAACCCTTTCTCCTCCCCTTCCGTTACCGCTGAATCTGACCTAATCTCTGCCATGGCAGACTCCATTTGACCCAACCCCCCATCACGAGTGCTGCAATAATTTGTCCTATGTACTCTTTTATGCTTTCTCCTACTGCCCCGACTACTTTACCTGCGGCCTTATCAGTTTCCTGTGGCCTGCTGGACTTGGGATACCCTGGGTTGGCCGGTTGTACTATTGGCTGTGGGAGGGCTGGTATGCATGGGGGATCCAGTCTAGATTCCACTGGGGGAACCTCCACCTGGTCTTGGGGATGTACTGATGGGACAGGAACCTGGGGCTAAGGTGGTACTGGGCTGACTGCTCTGGAAGGTATCCCCGATTGGGGTCGCACTCTGGTAGGGCTACGTGGCCTTCCTGCCTGCCTCTTACCATCACCCCCTTTTCCCTTCCCCACTTTCCATTTCTCCCTGGATCTCCCTGGCTCCTCTCCTTCTACCATCTGCCACACTCTGTTGACCTTCTCTGCGAGTTCCACTATGGCTTTGTAGGAATCCTCCATAGATGGTTTGCTCTTCCTTGGTGCCATCTCCTTGTGTTGGTCCATGGAAGCTGTATAGATACTGCCCAAAACCAAGAAAATGAAAGGCCATATTAATCATTATCATATCTATGTTTATATATTTTTTTTGAAACCCTTGTCCGGGGGTGTCACACCACATGGCCTCCTAGGCCTTACATCCTCTTTTGTGGTCTTGTAGGCCTCCCATTCTCCCATGCATACCCCAGAACACCCCCAATCTCTGTAGGCCTCTTCTGGGCCTTGTTGTCCCATTCCAGCCCCATCCTGGCCTGCTATCCCCCCTTTTTCCTGGGGGGGCCGCTAGCCTCCCCGCATGGCCATCTAGGCTTCCTTGCCATAGTAGCACTTGTGTCACCAGGCCCTTTCTTTGGTACCTCCCCTTCTGATGCCCTCCCCTCCCGCTCCCTTTCTGAGCAGTCCTCAGCTGTGGACTCTGCCCCTTCAAGTGGCCTTCCCGTTTTTGGCCCCTGGGCCTATACGCCGTTACCCTGTCTTCTAGCTTCTCTGCCCCCAGGCATGGTGAAGCTCTCTTCCACCCCTCCCCAATGGCTTCCTTAATTGCAGGCCTTCTCTGAGTCAATTTGAGCCTTTTTTGGCTCAGCTCCATTTTTCCTTCATCCCGTGGCATGTGACGTCGTGTCACGTGGCCGCCCAAGCTGGCTCGAAGCCATCCCCCTTTTTCCCAGCTGTGCTTCACCCAGTGTACTAGATTTTCCTTTTAAAACATCCCGCTGGCCTCTGCGGGTCATTAATGGCACCCCCCAACCTTTTCCAGGTAATCCCCGACTTGTTTGGCCTTGTTGTTTTTTTGGGCCTTGTCCTGCAGCATGACCGTCATCCCTTACTTCCACCATGGTCGCCCCCATGCTACTTCCCCTTCCCGGCCATTTTCCTGGGTCTGTTGCTCTTCCCCACCTTGTGACTGAGCCTGATGGATGTTGAAAGCTACTCCTTGGCTCCCCTCCCTTGTCTTGTGCCCTGTTCTCTTCCGCACCTTCCATGATGGCGTGTGACATCACGCCACATGGCCCGACTGTGCTGGCTCTCCATCCGAAATGCCCCCAGCCCCATTGCTCTCCCCATAGGCCAGTGCTTGTGTTGCCTCACTTCTGTCCTTCCCACCAGGTCCCCTGTTCCTGCTCCATTGTGCCTTACAGTTGTTTGCATTTCAAAAAACTGCCGAAGACAGGCCCTTACCCGACCATGCGCCCAGACCTCTTCATTCAAAACAACCAACAAAAAAAACCCTGTGCATAGCTGCTCTGTCCCTACCCTCTCAATGTGAAAGTGTACTGTTTATGTAACAATTCTTGTTTTAAACTCAGCTACCAATCTTTAAAGATGGTCAGGGCATATGCCCTGCAGACAGAAACACTCTTGAGCCCTGTGCCAAGCCCAGCCGCTCACACCAATCACAAACCACCCCACCGTTCTCTCATATAGGATTAAGCATACTTCCTGTGGCCACAATTCAGCTAGCCTCAAAGCTTTTAAACAAATGGGACGTCTGCCCTGCCGACCAAAACAGCCATTAACTGTGTGGTGCTTTTGCCCTTCCAGACAGCCTTTCTTCGGCCTGTTTCTCAATCCCAAGGGCTACCTTCTGCAAATCTTGCCTCCTAGCAATGTTTCTGTCTAGATCCATAGTGTTTTTACTCTCACAACTGCTGGCATAAACAATACAAAGTCTGATGATTTTTTTTTTTATAAGGAGGCTAATTCTGAAAACTGTTACAAATGACCCACCACAGATTCACTGCCTAAAGCCAGGATATTATTATTTCTTATAATTTATATAATTAAAGCTTTTTTTATATACTGTATGTATATATATATATATAGTATATCCTTAGACTGCATAAGGAGGCTAATTCTGTTGCTTCTTACCTGACTAAATTCACCAGCCTTTGTTCCTCTCATTGCCAATCTGATGTGCTGTAGTTCAGAAAATCAAACCTTCAGCAAAAAGTGGCTGAACCACTCCTGTGCTGTCCATTATGTACCTCCTTTAGCCCCTTCCCTTCCTGTTGCCTTCCTATTGTTCTGTTCCCTTGCTCCTCCCCTTCCCTACCTCCTCCCTCCCCTCTGAGCACACCATCTTCAGGTAAGGGGAACCAGAGCAACTTGGTTCGCCCTTAACTCATTGTCTCTCAGCCGAGCTGTAGTCGTCAGTAAAAAACACTGGTGTTCCTGAGTACGCCTGCAGAAGTCGGCTACTGACCCAGTGTGCCCAAGCAACGCCTGGAGAAGTCACTTATATATTTTAATATATAGTGTAACAGAATATAATATATATTTGACTGCATAGCACCGTTGGAAAGGTAATGTTATGCTGAACAACTTTGTCACTGATATTTTGTGCACATCATGCATACTTTAGAGTTATTTGCATTTGTTTATGGTATGGTGTGTATGGCTTATGTTGCCTGTTTTAGTGAAAAATATTTTTTTGCTGTTTCAACCAGTTTAAAAATAACAAAACAAAATTACATATTATTATTTGCACACCACCATTGGGAAGGTAATGTTCTGCTGAACAACTTTTCCACTGATATTTTGTGTATATCATGTATACTTTTGGAGTTATTCACATTTGTTTATGGTATGTGTGTATGGATGACATGTTTTCCATCAAGATTCACCTAAGCAGCTTGAATAAAATTCACTTTTTGGCACTTTAGCAGGTATAAAATAAAAACCGTATTGATTACAACTGGTTGCATAGCACCATTGGAAAGGCATTTTGTGCTAATCAACTTTCATGCTGATACTTTGTGTGTATCATGTATACTTTGGAGTTATACGCATTTGTTTATGATATGTGTGTGTGGCTGAGATTCAGCCCTCAAATCTTGCCAAAGCACCTTGACTAAAATGGGGAAAGATTACGTTTATAGTAAAAGATATCTTTTTTAACTAACATAATATTAAAACACCATCTAATGTCTGTATGCTTAATTTGGTGTTGATATTTTATATATTTTCCAACAAAAATGGCTTATGTTGCACTTTTTGTGAAAAATATTTAGTTTGCTCTTTCGACCAGCATAGAAAAAACTAAATTACTTATTATTACATGCATGCCACCATTGAAAGGCAATTTTGTGCTGAATAACTCTGCCACTCATACTTTGTGTCTAGCATATACAGTTATTGAGCTATTAGCATTTGTTTGCAACATGCTGACTATGGCTTGATTTTGCTTAGAAAGGCCCAGGATTCACTGTTAAAAGTATACAGGAGATTCAGGAGACAAGTGGTGTAATCTCAGAGTGAGCCTGTGGAGGCAATGAGTTAAAAGGCAAACTCTATTGCACTTTTATTTAATAAAGTTTTCAAATTTTTATCATGGATAGGTGGTTGCCAGTGTATTTATAGAGTGCAGTAGCAACTTTCTTCTTTCTGGATTTGGACTGTGTATCTGATGCCCCGCTTCCCCCCGCCTGCTATACAGTATCCAATGAATACAACAGTACCAGCCCCTTAAGAGTCAATTTCAGCCACGTTGAAGGTTATAGGTATTAGAGATGTTATGAAATTAAATTTCACCGGCGAAAATTGCAGCGAAATCGGCAATTTCACCGTGCAAAATGTTTCATGAAAATGTGGCATAATTTTGCAATTTCACCCTCATGTTCACCCTCTGAGCAGTCCACCAACAATGGTGAAATTTCACCTACGAATGACAAAATTCAGCCAAAAATGCCAAACTTTTGCCGGCGGGTGGCGAGAAATTCCATAGCGGTGGCAAATTTCACCTGCAGTTGGTGAAATGTCGCCCACATGTGAAATTTACACTGGTTTAGTGAAAATTTCACTTCATAGACATAAGTAAATTTTTGCATTTTTGCCCTGCAAAATATTTTGCGTACTGTGCTAATTCCACAAAATATTTCGCCTGGCGAAATATTCCAGTTTTGCACCACACTAATAGGGATAGTGACACATAAAATTCAGATGCTTAAATATTTTTTTGCACTTTATTTATTGTTTTTTAAGACAGGGATTGGGATGGGTGATGAATATAACATGCAGCATGTGTGTGAGCAGATTGAAATATGCTGCATTTTTTTTATTCACAGGCATGGTCACTGGAAACCACATCTCTCCCCATGCACACACCAAACCAGAACCCAAAACCTGAGAGCTGCACACTTCCATTACTTTGTGCATGCTATAAACATTGGTTGGATATGAATACATGAATGAAGAATATATCAAAATCACTGTGTTAAATTAAAGAAGAACTAGACATAAAATGGGGGGGCAAATGGGTAAAGGTAGAAATGCAGGCTATATAAGATCAACAGTAAATTTGTCAAATACAGAAAGATACAAAAAAGTATTACATCCAAGCATAATGCTACGGTGCTGCACATATATTGTCAATCTTGCCTAATGATTCAAATATGGATAGATTTCTCCTTGTGATTCAGATAACATTGTACCAACTGCATAAAACATTATAGTGTTTCAAATAAATACCAGAGCCGTAAGGCAGTATTCAACTCAAACACAAAGTGGCTGTTCAGCACAATTATTGGTGATCTTTCCAAATTGTAAAATTTAAATACATATACCCAGGGGATCGGCCATTACTGTGCAACCTACATATAAACAGCCTATTAGTTTAAAAAAGTGCAAACTATAGAAATACAATTATAGGGAAGCTATTTCACACATTATTGCCGATCTCTCGTAATAAAGTTCAAGTAAATTTACCACAAGGCATGTTATGCAGCATGCATTTATATCTTTTCCTGCTGATTCCCCCCCCACCCAATTTCTATCTCATTCTTCATTAGCATTGATTTTGATTCTTTGTTCATATATTCATAACTGTTTTCTTCTTCCTACAGCCACAGCACATTTATATAAGTAATGGTTACTGGCTGATTCACCTGGGCATGTTTATTGAAACCTAAACCATTACAAGAGATCTCTAGTGAAAGTGTGGCTCAGTAGTTATAAACATTTACAAATTTCATTAATGAAAATCATCACTAGGTACCCCATAAGAGTGTCATTTCTTTTGCAAGTTATATCAGGTGCTGCACTGGAGGGACTGATTAGTGGTGGTGGGTGACACAAGCATTTATATTTGATGACAGCCTGTATTAGAAGAAATAGTTTTCTGTATGCCAGTTTAGGGAGTGAGTGCTTGGATGGCGGATGCTTTGGGGGGACCTGGAAGAGCCACATATGTGGTGTGAGAGTGTGGCAGCAGCAGCTCGAGGGAGGCAGGGAGCAGGGAGAGTTGCATCTGCAGCATGAGAGTGTGGCAGGAGCCACTTGGAGTCAGGGAGCAGATCAAGAGAAGAGGAGGGTTTTTGTCCTGCACACCCACCCCGGCAATGACCTCTATTAAATGGACAAGATGGGAGGAGCCAGAGTCACGGAGCTGCAAGGAGCCAAGGGCTGGACAGCAGCAGAAGGTGCCCCTTTCTAGGTGATGGAGCTAAACACTATCTGGACTTCAGGAAGTCTGACTGAATGCAAATAATGAGTCAGTCTGGCACTATTTTGTCTATGGGGGAGAGGGAGTGTGCATGGCATCTTGAGTTGTATTTTGGCATACAACACTGTATTTGTATTTGTATATAAGATTGTATTTGTAGTGTAGGTTACCTTAGTGGGGGGGGGATATCTTGGGCAGGGACTAGAGGAGAGAAAGTAGTACTGCATTCTTATCTTTGTTACTGTCCAGTAGGTTTATTTTGAAGGGGCAGGGCCAGTTAAAATCAGGGCCCCTACTTTTCTGCGGCACAGTGGGACCAAGTTCTGCAGCAAGACTACCATTCATCGCAGAACTTCATGCAGTGGTTTGTAATTGCCATGAGGTTCTCATGACACTAACAAACTACCATATCACAGTGTCAGCTTGTCATCCTGACTTCACTTTCATGGCAGTTTTTATAGCAATCAGGATGGTGGAAAGCACAGTAACACTAGTTAAAAAAATAACAGAATTACAAAAATAATTTTATGCCTAAAAAAGCAAAGCAAATGTCTCTCCCTTAAGGTCCTAGCCTGTTAAATAAATGACATATGCAGAGGGGCTCATATGTGATAAATAAGGTATTTCTATATGCATGCCATCTATCCCACTAATGAGGTCTCCACTGTCTATCACTTATATATTTGTATGTGCTTTCTACACCACTCATGATGTTCCCACTGTGCATCACTTATATATTTATATGCAATCTGTAACATACATACAAATGTGTGTGTGTGTGTGGGGGTGAGAGAGACAGAGATACTGTGTGTGTGTGTGTGTGTGTGTGCGTATATATAAATTTTTTTTAAATTTCCATGAACTTGCATCCTCATTCATACATGTCCCATTAGAAATGGAATAGAGGAGTTATTGCAAAACTCATTTTTGCTGTCAACCTGCTTTCCCTGACACACTGCGTAACACCATCAGACCATGACATGCATGTGAACTGATTGTGAGCTAGAGCTCTCCAGACCAGCACAATGTGTCCACCGTGTGACAGAACACTGCACCAAACCTTCCCAGGCTCTGAGCAATGATGTGTTCCTCCAATCCTTGTGCTGCCCAGCCAACTCCCAGAGCTAACCTCTGAACCTGAGTTGCCGGCACGGAAACACAGCTTGCTACCCTCTGGCCCAACAGCTGTCCCTGCACACAAAATTTCTCCATAATTTTTAGGTGATTCTATCAACCAATGACAATATGTAATCAATAACCCTGGCAAAAATACGTACAGTGCAATTATTTATTTAACAGGTTTATTCTTTCAACAGGTCTACCCATTATTATATTCCACCTTTCTGGGCATAATTACTTTATTTTTCTTAAAAATGACAGTTAAATTCATTTTACCAGTTATTCATTTCAGATGGCATCTCTATACCTTAAAGGCACAAATAGGTTTGTACAAAGTGAAGTATGGACTTAACAGGTCTGTGCTATAGTCAAGGTTTTGTTTAAGTTGGCCCAAGTGCAGTAATGTAAGACTGAAAATTATATTAGGCTGTAGTGCAGGTTGAGCAAATATCACCATGCCTGATGTGCTGTGCCACCATCTCTGGCAGTGGAGCTGTGGTAGATAAGTGACTGCTCATTTCTGTTGCAGATTGCAGCCATTTCATTAGCTAATGTATGATGTTATAGCAATGATAACATCACATTCTGAGCATATAGGGGGTTTAGGATATAAAAAGAAGGGAAGGAACCAGATTCTATGGAAAACAGAAATTTTAATAAAAAATCAACAAGAAGAGTGAATTCTGTGGCACATAGAAGTTCTGTAGTAGATTGCAAGCCTTATGCAAAATCTGCAGTTTAGAATTTAGGGGCCTTTGGTTAAATGCACAATAGGACTGCTTCATTCTATTGCTAGTACTGTATTCATTTTGCATTGCCCTTTCCTGCTAGTTAAGTCTGCTTAAATATGGGTAGAATAGTGGGCTGTAATGGATGTGGGGCGGCAGTTTGGATGAACATTTTGTGGAAGCTGGGAGGGTGTCCAATCTGTCATAGGCTGAGAAGGCTCAAGGAGAAGGTAATGTGGCATGGTAGCAAGTTGAAGAGGATGGGAGGAGGGAGAGGGGCTGCTGGGGCAAGTGGGCCACACCAGGGGGTAACATGAGAGCACCACATGGGAGGAGCATCAGGTCGAGAGAGGGGAAGGGGTGTGGGAGTAAACTGAATAGGATACTGGGCACTGTAGCTAGGGCCATAGTCAGGAGGGAAGAGCCGATGCACAACAAGGCAGTGGAGGCAGGTAATAGGCTTGCAGTCCTGGCAACACTGGTGGAGGAGGAGGGGGAAGGATTGCAAGGAGGGGATAGTGGAGGGGAAGGGATGGGAAGGAACAAGGGACAGGAGAAGGTCAGAGGGGAAGCCAAGGGTAATAGGGGAAGGGCACAGCTGGAAGGACGGTTGAAGGGAGTGGAAAGGAAGAAGAGAGAAACAAGGATGGAAGGAAGGATGGGATAGGTAGAGTGAGGTCCATGGTAGGTGGGAGGGAAGTGGAGGATAGTGATGGAGCAGGGAGGGAGAGGGGGGACAGATCAGGGGTGGGGAGGAGGGAGCATTAGGGGGGAAGGACAGAGAAACAAAGCTGGCAGACTCCAGAGATAGGTAAAATGGTAGTAAGGTGGGGGTGAGAATGAGGAATGATAAGGGGGGATACTAGTGCTAGGGGATTCCATACTAAAAGGGATAAGGTGGGGCAGTAAGGGGGAAGGCACAGTCATATATGGATGGAGTCCATACCTGGGTAAATGGCGGGCAGGGCAGGGCAGTCAATTCTGAAGTGCGCAAGGAGGGATAGGAGGAAACCGTATCTTGTGGTGCATGTCAGTGCAAATGACCTGGTGAAAAAGATGGTGGAAGTTGTGAGGGAGAGGTTTGAGGAACTGGGTAGAGTGTGTGAGGAACTGGGGAAAGTGATGGCCTTCTCAGAGATGCTCCCAGTGCCGTGCATAAGTACGGTGAGAAAAGGGAGGATTAGAGAGTTCAACACATGGCTGAAGAGTGGTGTCAATCCAAGGTAGGGTTGCCACCTTTGGGTGAGATGAAAACCGAATACTAAACCACACCCCCAAACCCCACCCCTAACTCCACCCCTTTTATGACTTCTGAGGGATTGCTTGGACTCTGATTCACTTGAGTTATTCAGAATTGTTGCTGATATTGCATTGTGTACAACTTCTTTAAAGTACATCATGATTATTATTTTTGGTTTGTTAGATTTAGATTTAAATATTTTAAATTTCAGTGTGTGTTACCATTTGGTGGGGTTAGAGATGGGGTTCAGGGGACTTTCCATCCTGTGTACGCAGCTTAGCTTACACATCGAGTGACTACAAGGACACCTCTGACAACCGGCTATTTTGGAACAGATGGCCTTTTCTGGTAAAACTCTTTCAATAAGTAAATAAACTACACCAGTAATGGTGGATGAGCTGTAATTACAAATATCATCTGCCATTTTAAGATGTGCTACTGTCCTTCCCATTGCTCCTACTCTAAAGCTATTTGTAATGTCACAGAAGTTTTTAAAAGTGGCAGGAACTATTCTGCTGTTAAATACCCTATTTTATTTCCATATCAGTCATACATACCAGATACATGATATGTGATATGTAGTGTGGAGGCAGTATAGCACAGTGGTTTAAGGCTCTGCGCTGCAGTTCTGGAGACCAGGGTTTGAATTCCACAGCCCAGACTTGCATACTGTGTGACCCTGCACAAATCATTTCACTCCCTTGTGCTCCCAGGTTGCACCTGTAAACAAGTTTCAGCTTAGTGTGTCTCTTCTGGTAAAAAAAATAATAATGTTTGATAAATCACCTACATTTGCAGTGCTATCAAATCTAGATTGTGTTCCTTTCTCCTCACCAGCTACTGCTGTCTCTCTCTTCCTTTTCTCATTTCTGTGGCTTAACATGACATTAGCCACATTATTCTGTGCTGTTCATCTGAGATGCCTGGAATGGTCTTCCTGGAATATCCAGGTAGTATGAAAATTGATAGCAATAACTACTGAGGAGAGAGAGGTGTAGTACTGCTACAAATGAAATAAAATATTAGATTATTAATTTAACAACAAATGGGGTAACAAATATTAAAATATAGGACAGACCCTAAAAGAAAAAATGGTGAGATTTAAAGATATAAAAGTATTCCTTATCACAGCAGTCAAAGACCATACTCACAATGCAGCCTAGAAAGAATTAGGTTGAGTTGCTGCTAATGGTCTTAATAGCCCTACTTTACACCTCTCAGATTTACTGGTATACAAACAAAGATTTACATGACATCAGAATTTGTTTGTAATATGAACATGCAAGTAAAATGGTGACGGATTTAACAGGATCTGTTTTACAAGTATGTGAGCATTCAAAATGACAGAAAAAGTACTACCTCTGAATAAAACTGGATTAGCAGGTAAAGTTTCTGAAACACATTGTACGGTCCACACTGGACAAGAGGCTACCCTAATGTGGTGCCTGTCTGAATGTCTAAGCCAAGGGTTTCAGAAAATAAAGGTGTTAATTAAGGTGGTATTGTTTACCTTCCCATGAATAATCTGCCAATTTGCTGGTGCGGTTAGAGGTGACAACTGAGCAGACAAGGACACATTGGGCTTTTTAAGTGCCCTGCACTTGAAGGCACTTCCTGATTAGCATGCACTGCAAGCAAGCAAACACACTGAAATGTCAGACACTTGCTTACAGTCAGAGGAAAAGAAAATGAAACAGTTAGTGGGGAATCTCACAGGTGCTGCTTGACCCACCATAAAAACCGAATTTGCAATAGTGAAAACAGGAGGACCAAATCTGGACCTAGAAAACCGAATCATTCAGTCAAAAACCGAGTAGGTGGTAACCTTAATCTAAGGGTTATGGGTTATTGGAGGGCTGGGGATGAACCTGGGACAACAATGATCTATACGCAGGAGATAGACTGCACTTGAGCAGGGGGGTAAGGGAATATTAAAATTGGGGATAGAGGGGTACATAGCAATAAAGGTGAGTTTAAACTAGGTGGGGGGGTGGCAAATGGACAGCTGATAGGCAGGGGACTGATGAATTAACCCCCCCAAGACAACAGGGGACGAGTCAGGGTAGAGGCATGGGGGGATGGGGGAAACCCAGTGTAAGGCAAGGAAGGATATGGGGTGGAGGTGGTCACATTGAATGTGAGGGGCCTAGACAATAAGTTAGCTGAGTTGCAGGCTCTCTTGGCAGTGAGGAGGGTGGACATTGTGGCCATCACAGAAACATGAGCTACCCAGTACCAGGACTGGGATATGATGATCCCAGGGTAGAAAATATTCTGGAAGGATAGGGTTAAAGGGAAGGGGGCATGGCAATCTATGTACATGAAGGAATAAGGTGTATAAGGGAGGAGGGTGAGAAAGGTAGAACAGAGGCCCTATGAATGAAATTTCAGGATGCGAGTGATAGGGCACTGAGGTTGGGGATAGTATACAAACCTCCAGTGCAAATGGAGGACCTCGACATAGAGCTAGCTGAGCAAATCAGAAGGGTCAGTAGGAAGGGAAACACAGTGTTGGTGGGGGACTTCAACCTACCTGGGGTAGAGTGGAGCACACCAGCCACCACGAGTATGAGGGAACAGGCCATACTAGAGGCATTTCAGGACAGCTTCATGGAGCAGTTGGTACATGAGCCTACTAGATTGGAGAGGACTCTGGACATGGTACTTTCAAATGGGGAGGCTATAAGAGATCTGAGGGTGGAGGGCCCTCTGGCTGGGGGAGACCACCACTCAGTGTGGTTCACTTTCAATTTGAGTAGGGAAACGAGGGAATGGAAACCAGGGTGACTGATTTTAAAAGGGCAGACTTTAGTAGGATGGAGAAAATTCTGAGTAAGTATCTGGCAGGCATTCATCAAGACATGGAGGCTAATCAAAAGAGGGATATTATTAAAAGAGGCCTGGCAGAGGCCACTGGGACATGTATAAAGGGACAGAGTAAGATGGAAAAGGGCAAAGAACCCCAGTTGGTTCACTCAGGAGGTTATGGAGTGGGTAAGGGCCAAAAAAAAGGTATTTCAGAAATTCAAGAAATCAAGTAGGGAGCTTGATAAGGAAGAGTATACGAAGTAGTCCAGGGAGGTTACCTGGCCAAGGTCTCAGGATCACTGAGACTGGCACAGGGTATTAGGGAAGGAGAAAATGACTTCTTCAGATACATTAGAGAATGAAGGAAGAACAAAGACCAGATTGTGAGGATTAGGAAGTATGGTGGGTAGGTGGAGAAGGGGAGGAGAAAAGGGCAGAGGCATTAAATTAATACTTCTGTTGTGTGGTAATGAAGGAGAGAGGGGCAGATACCCCAAGGGGGGGGTTAGGTGGGTAGTGGAAAGGAGGGGGTGACTGATGTAGGGATTGCAGATGACAGGGTTCTGGAAGGATTTAAAGCATTAAGGGTGGACAAGGCACCAGGATCAGATGGCGATCAACCTAGGGTACACAGAGAGCTAGGAGAGATCCTGGCAGGGCCACTGATGGACCTGTTCAATAGCTCCCTGGACACAGGATGCATACCACAAGACTGGAGGATGGCTCATGTGGTGCCCATTCACAAAAATGGCCCCAGGGATAAGCCAGGCAATTACAGGCCAGTGAGTCTCACATCAATTGTGGGGAAGTTCATATTTATTTATTTATTTATTGAATTTTGTTGACCTGGTAAGCTCACTGGGCCTAGAAGTCCCTTTTTCAGGGGCGACCGGGGGGGGGGATACAGATGGTAAGCAACTGAAATTGAACAAGATTAAGCTGTTGGTGGTATTTTTTTTTTTTTTTTACTGAATGGGAGAAATTTGGCCTACTGCTGCTGGCGCTCAGTAGCCAGTGGGGGGAGTATGGGTGTTGGTGAATGATGTCCACAATGGCTGTGGCTCAGTCGGAGGAGGAGGTGATGGCGCTGGTAGGCGTTGAGTTTTCAGATCGTCAAGATAAAAAACAACAGGGAGAAATTTCAGAGTTTTCGGAGGCTGTAGAGATAACTACGGGGGACATTTCAGTTGCAGAAGAACCACAAAGAAGAAGGACAGGGAGTTCCTTTAACGTAGAATTTGAGGAGGATCCCTAGGATCTGAGGATGTATTGAGCCGGGCGCCTTTAAATCTGCCGGTGAAGCTGATGAGCAAGGCAGAAAGGCGGAAGTGGTGAAAACGAACGGAGTATTGGGAGTTTAGCGAGAGATGGCTGCGACAGTGATTAGGATACATCAGGGAAGCATCTCGTGGTTTCGGTAAGTCTGCAACAAAGGAGTCGGATGAACTTTTTCTGAGAAGGCGCATGTTCGTGGAGTACGGAACTAGGGAAACACAAGGACATTGAAAATTCACGGTCCGTGAGTATGCTGTGCCCTGATAAGACTTCCTACAATACGAGAAATAAAGAGTCAGGATTTGTTTTTAAACCTGAGACCCCTCCTGAACAGGGTGAATCACCTATAACTTATCAAACTATGAGCGGTGCACAAGAAGGGGTGACTGAATTTTTCTTTAAGTCTAAAACCTGCTCTAACACTCCTTTTCAAAACCCTGAAGTGTCTATGCCTGATTCGGATGCTACCAGTAGTCCCACGGAAGCCCATCCCGGGAGAACATTGCAGGCAGGAGTACATGATGATAATTGGACTCCACAGGCTGCTTTAACAGCAGCAGGGTGGAAGAAGCTTGGACATGGTATTTGGACTCCTGATTCTGCTTGGGATAAATCATGGAACTACATAAGGCTAAGCCAGAGTGGAAGCCGGGGGTGAGACAGAGGATCTGGCTGGTAAACCTTTGTCACAAAAGGAATCTATTTCTGGGGAATTGCCTAGCAAAACACTTGATCCTAAGTCTAAGGAGGGTGTACCTAATTTAGATAAAGCAGATAAGGGTGAGGATTTAAGGTCTAGGCCTGAAAAACCTTTATTGTCTAGTTTGTTTGCTCAACTAAGAGGGAGGCAGCTCCAAGAAGAAATGCGGTGCGAATTAGATATAAAGGTGGTTTAAAAGAAAGACCAAACAGGAATTTTGTTGGGCTAACATTAATCAAAGATTCTTTGAAGTTTTCCCTAGAGACGATTTGCTTTTATTAATATTTCAGGGAAGACAACTATGACATTAGTTTTCGTTCCCAGCTTTATTAGATCTATTTTGGGAGAGATACAATCAAGTTAAGTTCTCTCCTTGTGGGCCCTGCTTTTTGTTATCCCATTGTCAAAACCTTTGACAAAGTTTGTAACAGTCATGTTCAGGAATGAGGGAGTGCACGTGATGATATTAAGTTTTGGTTATCTCTAGAAGTGCAAGTTCTTAGTGAACCGAACCAATATTAGACTCAGAACTCTTGGACGGAGGGTGGAAGTTTAAGGTGAAGTTGAGACAGACAACGGTAGGAGGGAACACATCCCTAACTCCTTTTTATTAGGCAGGGATAGGGGAGTTTGCTTTATAGTGGACAGCCCAGGGCCTGCTACAGATGTGGAGCTTGAACGATTTGTCTAGTTCCTGTGACCAGCCAAATGTGACAACTGTGAGAAGTGGGTCATATCACCATGTTTTGCACTAATTCATTAAAATGTGATTTGTGTGAGGAACTGAACCATGCTTTTAGGGACTGTCCCTGGGCAGCCCAGAATAAAAATACTTGTGGTAACTCTGATTTGCTTATTCAAAAGGCACAGGAAGCTAGTGTTTCCCAGCATAAGGTAGATCCGGTGGTAGAATCCCCTTCTGTCCCTCAGATTACGGTAGAACTTAAGGAGGAATCGAGGGTTACTAAAATGGAAATACAGTCACTTAAACAGGAATCAGACAAGGTTGTTCCTAAACTCCTACAGCCTGTTTGTTATGTAGCGGCAAACGAGGGAAGTGGTGAGCCTAGTAATTCCATCTTACAACCCCCTTCTGCTCCTTTACCTCTTAGAAGGTCAAGTAGAGCGTCTAAAAATCCTGTGCCACTAGAAACAGGGGGTATAGAATCTAAAAATTCTTATGCGGAATTATTTTGGGGAGATTCAGAAATGGACATGGGGGATACTGATTCTCAAGTTTCGTTGCAGGAGGTAGGGATGCCACAGAAAGAAGATTATAAGGGGAAAATGAAGAAACGAAGGAAAAAATGAAAATAAACACAAGGATTTTTTTCGTTAGGCTGTTAAAATGGAGTTGACATGGGCCACCTTAAATACCCATAGTCTCCTGAAAGCACAGAAGAGAAAAGGGGTTTTTCAATTAATTTATGATTTACAAATCTCCATTTGTTTTTTACAAGAAACATGGATGTTTGCTAGAAACCAAATAGCCTCTTTTGCTAAAGATTGGCCTTGGGGACCCACCTTTTGGTCCTTTGGGGAAGAGAGGGCGGATGGTTTAGGGATTCTTTTTAATTCTTTTAATTTCAAATTACATAGATTAATAGAGGTTTGTCCAGGAAGAATACTAATCATAGAGGAACTTGTATACAAGCACAATTAGATTAATTAATATCTACGGTCCACAAACTAAAGCAGGAAGGGTTAGGTGTTTTACAGACATTCAACCTTTCTGGTTTCTACAATTCCTATTTTGTGGGAGGAGACTTTAATTGTGATTTAAGGAGAATAAGGGTAAGGACATAAAGGAAAGTGGGAAAAGATTTATTGTGACACCTTATGCTTAAGGAATATTATAAAAACAGCAGATTTAGTCAATTGTATTAAGGCTAAAGAGATTGATTCTAAAGGTACCTTTTTTACGAAGGGGAAAAGTTTTATGATAGATTATCTGTTTATTTCAGGCAAGATTCCTATACATAGTCCCCAGATTATTCCAATATAATTTTCTGACCATGCTTTGGTATTAGTTAAAGTAGGGGCAAGTAACAGATTCTCAAGGCAACATAATCGGTGGAAATTGAATTCTTCAATTCTTCAGGAAAATGTTGTAACAAATTCCATTCAATGTATATTGAAAGCCTGATTATCAGTTGGTTTTCTATATCAAGATTTAGGGGTTTGGTGGCAGGAAACTAAAGAAGATTGCATCTTATGGTTTAAAAAATATGGGGTGAGACGGCAGAATTCAGTGTTTTTTGAATATTTAAAACTAAGGAACCATCTTCAACAAGTTTTATCTTGGGCAAACTCCTCTAGGGGAAATTTTTCAGCACAGATTTCTGAAATTAAACAGCAAATGAGAACATTACAATATGATAGAACAAAAACCCTTCAAGCATTATTGGAGAAACACGTAAAAATCAGTGTTTGGGACCCTTGAGTTATGTAAAACCATTAAAGAGCATGGGTCATTAGAATTTTTAATCAAGGAAATGGAAAGGTGAGTTCAGTTAAAGCTATGGGAGACATTATCATAAATCATTTTAGGAACATAGAGTCTAAGGGTTCTCTCCGTTACTTCAGATTAGACAGTTTTAGGTCCAGTTTCAGTTAAAAAATAGACAAGGGACCTTGTGTACAATGGAACAACCTTTTGAAGTCTGAGATAAATGAAGTCATTAATTCTCTGAAGTTAAATGTGGCTCCTGGTTTAGATGGTCTTTCAAACGCTTTTATAAAAATTTCAATCAGAAATTGTGGATTGTTTATTTTTGGTTTTCAATTATTTCCTTAAAAAGGGAGTGGGGCCAAATTCCTTTTCAGATGGTCTTCAGACGTATATTTTCAAATCTGGGGATAAGGGAGACTTTAAAATTGGAGACCCATAACCTTGTCGAATTCGGATTATAAAATTTTGGCAATGTTGATTAACAATAGACTAAAAAGAGTAGCTGAGGGGATGTTTTTGCCTGTTCAACATTGCGGAATTCCCAAGAGAAGAATTCAATCAGTCTTGTGTCTTATAAGGGATATTATTGAACAAGTAAATCATGATGGGGGATCAGGGGTTATAGTATCTTTAGATTTAGAGAAAGCATTTGACAGAGTGGATCATTTTTTCTTATTTTCCACCTTAGAATGGTTTGGGGTCCCTCAGGTGATTTTGAAGCTAATAAAGGGATTGTATGTTTCAGCGCAGGTTTTTCCATTTATTAAAGGGGAATTAGGGGAGGGTTTTAATGTTAAATGTGGGGTCCGTCAGGGGTGTCCATTAAGCCCTCTTCTGTATAATTTTCTTTAGAACCATTAATTAGAGCAGTAAGTGTACCCCCTTGTGGCAGGGAATACATATTCCAGGTTCACAGATTCCTTGTTTCATCCAAGCGTATGCAGATGATGTTTGCCTTTTTTTTCCAACCACGCTCATTTAACAGATTTTTTTTCAATATTTTCCATGTATGCAAGATTAGCTAATGCTAAATTAAATTTGCATAAATCTAAAGGGTTATTGATAGGTAATGTCCACCGGGAAGTTTTTTTCTTTAAGTCTATAGAATTTTCTCTAAAACCATTATTAATTTTGGGGGTTCTGTTTACGAATCAAAACTGTTCACTGGAGAATTGGTCTGGGGTATTACATAAAATTGAACTTAAGGTTTCAATCTGGAAGAAATTTAAGTTTACTAAAATGAAAAGGATTCAAGTCCTAAAACAATTTATATTACCAAGACTCCAGTATATGGCGGCAATTTTCCCTTACCTGCTCAGTTGAGACAAAACTCTATAGCATCTGTTTTCAGTTGCTGTAGGGGAAATAGACTAAACCGGTCAGAGAGGCTGCACTTATCTAGACAAAAACAGGATGGGTTAGGAATGGTAGACCCGGTTGTTTTTTGTTTTACCCTTTTTTTCTCATTTTCATTAAAAAAGGGATTAGGACCTTCAGATGAGCAGGAGAGTTTGATTTTTAAGAATCTACTACAGCCCTACTTCTCTAATTGGTGGCTTTATGCACCTAAATGGTCCTTGAGGCTAGGGGTTCGGCGTATTTCAAGCCAGCTGTTCAGAAATTATATAAGTGGAAAGTTACTAAAGAGCAGTTAACAAGGGGTACAGCAAGGGCTTTATATAAAGAAATAATGTTACAATTTTATTATTTGGAGCCAAATTTTAAAAACTGTCAGGGGAAAAGATGAGATGTGTTAGAACAACTGAATAATCCTAGGCTTCCATCATATATGGGAAAATTTATGGCTGATGATGTACGGAAATTAAATGTGAGGGGTAACGGCAAAACATAGCATAGAAGAGAGATATTGTCCATACCCCTGAATGTATAAATCAAGAAGAGTCGATGAGCACTTCTTTCTGCAATGCTCCTTCTCTACAAAACTGTGGTGTTTTTAGTAAAGGCTTGGGGCTTACCATGGCTGGCAAAGCTAAACTATGACATCTTAGTAATTGGGAGTTTTCCTTTTGACACATTTTGAAAAGGTACTTTTGCTTTATTTTTGGCTAGTCTTAGATTTTGCTTATGGCAAACTAGGTGCCAATGGGTGTTATACCAAAAGCGTCCTTCATTGGAGGGATTTAGAGGGTATGTTACGAATGTTTTGACTCAAATTTATTTAGAGGAATGTCAATCATATACCACAAAGAAAGTAAGATTATGGTGGAAGGGATTTTTACACTTTATTAAATATAAATGACAAGTTAGGGGCTTAAGTATTCTTAGTGGATTTGTTTCTGTCTGGGGGAAATGTATAACACAAAAGTAATTGCAGCAGTTTTTTTTCTTTTTTTCTTTTAATTTTTTCTTTTGATATCTGAAAATGCATTTTAGAATTTATGTTTGTTTCACTGTATGATTAGTATTGTAATATATAAAAAGTTGGTTTGGATTTAGTTTTGTTTTCCAGTTGTAATATTTCTTTTGCATGTTTTAGGTTCCAGTCGTACCTTATTTATGTACCTGTGAATTGTATTAATGTGATTATTCTAATAAAATTACCCCTACTCTTTTTCAATAAGTGCCATGGGATCTTTAACATCCACCTGAACTACCACCAATCCAGGCAGATGGGACCTCGATTTAACGTCTCATCCGAGAGATGGCACCTCAGAAGTGCAGCACCCCCCTCATGCTGCACTACAGTGTCAGTATTGGGATATTAACCCAAATGCCAGATGTGGAAACTGAACCCACAGCCCTGTGATCTCCCAGCTTCAGAGGTGAGTGTGTTAACTACTGAGCCACTGACAATCCTAAAGGAGAGACTGGTGACCTTCTTGGAGGACAATGGTCTCCAGGACGGTCATCAACATAGGCCTGTCACCTGCAGATCCTGCCAGACAAATCTAATTGAGTATTATGACTGGTTGACAAGGGAACTGGACAGGGGCCATGCAGTGAATGTCCAGTATTTGGACTTCAGCAAGGCCTTTGATTCCATGCCACATGGGAGGTTGGGGGGGAAGCTGGAATACATAGGGGTGGGAACAAAGATGATCAACTGGATTGTCAATTGGCTGAATGGAAGGCAGCAGAGAGTGGTGAAGGGGGAACTCTCATCAGTAAGGGGGAAATGACTAGCAGGGTGCCACAGGACTCGGTACTGGGGCTAGTGTTGTTTGGGATATTCATAGCTGATAACTCACACTAGGTTCAGAGTAGGATAAGTCTGTTCATGGATGATACAAAGATGGGAGCTGTGGTAGATGACATCGAAGGCTGGAAGGGACTGCAGGAGGACCTGAAAAAACTACAGGAGTGGTCAGTAATATGACAACTGGGGTTCAGTGCCAAGAAGTGCAAGGTTCTGCACTTCAGAGCTAGAAACCAGGGGAGGAACTATCAGCTGGGAGGGATACAGCTGGAAAGAAACAAGGTGGAAAAGTATCTGGGGGTGATTATAACGGACAGCATGAACAACTTGACTCATTGCAGGAAGGTGGCATCAAAGGCCAGTGGGAGCCTAGGGTGTACAGTGAGGGGAATCTCCTCCAGTAATAGGGAGGTGATCCTTCCCATGTACAGGTCTGTGGTCATGCCTCACCTAGAGTACTGTGTACAGTACCGGCACCCATTCTTGAAGAAGGATATCAAGTTGTTGGATGGGATGCAATGTAGAGTGACAAAGAAGATCCAAGGATTTAGTGGAAAGTCCTATGAGGAGAGATTAGCCGAACTGAACATGTACTCCGTGGAGGAGAGGAGGGATAGAGGGGATATGATTGAAACCTTGAAATACCTCAAGGGGACAAATAAGGTTAATATAGAAGGGATTTTCCAGCTTAGATTAGGGAGGGATATGAGAGGGCATCAGTTGAGGCTGGAGGGGGGAAGATTCAGGAGAGAAATGAGGAGAGATTTTTTTCATGGAAAAGGTGGTGGAAAGGTAGAATGCTCTGTCCAAGGGAGTTGTGTCCTGTAGAACTGTGATTTGCTTTAAGAGGGGTTAGAACAGGGCAAGAGGGGGGTTATGATGAAGGGGGTGTGGTAGCTACATGTTGAGGGGCTAGCTGCACAATCAAACAGACTTGATAGACTCTAAGGCCTGCCTGTGCTGGCATTTTCGTATGTTCATATGCTACTGTGTAATGTAATTTTTATCAGAAAAAAATCAGAGAGATGAGGGTTGAGAAAAACAGGAGTTACTGTACATGTTTAACTGTCCAGTAATGTCTGTCATGGATCAGGAAGATGAGGGCTGAGGGAAACAAGAGTTACATTTTTAACTGTCCAGTAATGCCCATCATGGATCTGTTGGCACTGGCTCAACTCCTGGAATGAAACCCATGCAATGAGTATCCCCAACACCTAGAATAATACCATATACCTACCAGGAGGGACTTTCCCTCTCTCGGAATGTATTTCTGAAAATTAGTGATGACCAGGAGAGGGAGGTAGGCTGAGCCAAGGCTGGTTAAAAAAAAAAGTGTTGATTAACTTGTAGACTTGAAATAATCTCACGACTTCCTTTCCATGACATCTTTCCACAAACAAACAGGCTTTGGCTTTGAAGCTGGGTTACTTAGCTGTTTTCTGTAGATTTTACTCCTGACTTCTTTTTATGACATGTAGTAAATGTCCCTGCATGAACAGGCTTTGCCTTTGAAGCATGTAAAAGGTGAGGAACTACACAGTGACATAAAAATGTCACTTTATAGGAGCTTCAAAGGCAAAGCCTGTTCCAGGAATGTTTACTTCCTGTCATGTAAAGAAGTCAGAAGTTAAATCTACAAAAAACAGTTAAGCAACTCACAGTTGCACTAGCAAATTAATTTACACTTTCACAAACCTTTATTAAGCAAAAAGACCAGCTTCAAATTATTCTAAAAATAAAGCATCAAAACTCAGTAACCATACAGGCTCAGTATACACCACTTTTCCAAAAAGGTCTAGAGGATGCTAGGACATAAAACCAATAACTAATGGTGTAAAAAAGATATAATATAAACAGGCACTGTTTTATTACTTTTAAAGTTCTTTATAACAGCACCATGAAGGATGCACTTTCTTGTCCAGTAGACTGTCACTCTATATTATATAGTGAGCCTCTCAAGCTAAAAGTTATACTTCAGAGCCATTATTTTGTCTCTGGCATCTAACTCCATTCTTCTAATTAAAATATCTTTACTTTCCTGACAATATTCTCCAGCACATAACTTCAAGCTACAAAAACAGTGATTCACTCAAGTTTTTACTACTGCTGTTCTTTGTCCTGGATGGGCTCCAAATGACCACAGTATCCTTCTCACAATCTAATTCAGGAGTTGCTGAACCTTGATTTGTTGTAGGTAGGAACTTGATGTAAATAATCTTCCAGCAGATGATATATAAATGGCAAAACTGAGAACAAGAAAATAAGCAGTAATAAAAAGATGCAGGTTTGTACTCTAATAATTAGCTGAGTGATGCTGGGCAAAGTTAAATCCACCCCTATTATAAAAAAATTTGGAATCACTTTGTTTTACTTTAATTCACTTAGTCTGCTTTTATGCTCAAAAATAAATTTAGTATATCTAAAGTGTCTGATACTTCTCTGTATAAGTGAAGCTTATTGAGAGCTCGATGAAAATAGAAAACAACAAGTTATGTCTTTCCTGTTAAGCTGAGCAATTGCATATTTAAAGAACTTACTTCTTAAAGATTCTTCCACTTTTCTTTATTGTGCAGGCAAGTTCTAGAGTTCAGTCTTGTATCCGTGTATGGTTACTTTCTGCAAGCCACCCCAGCTAGTAAAAAGTTCACTATGCACAGGCAAAGGATATCAAGTACTTAAAATTATTAACAATTTGCCAGATCCGTTGATGAGCAAGAGTTACTTGCTTAGCTGGAAGCTCACCGATTAAAACCTCAATGAAAAATTGTGCATCTACCAGAAGAACACTACACATGCACTTTTATGGGTAAGACCACCTGACTCTATGGCATGAAATTTGATTCAAAATCATTAACCTCAAAAAGAGAATATAGCAAAAATGATAAATAGTTAAAAAAAAGGAAAAGAGAAGCCAAAATTGCCCCTACTAGCTGCAAGGTGAAATAAAGTAAAGCAAAGTGATTCAAAATTTTTAATAATGGGGTGGATTTAACTTTGTCCAACATCACTCAGCTAATTGGTTCCATGTCATAACAGTGATCGCCGAATGGTGATCGCCATTTGGGCGAGTGTACATTGTCGAAAATAAGTAACAACAATGTACACTCACAGCAACTACAAAACCGGCAACGGGATTACAAGATACGCAGGGGGCTCTGCCCCCACACTCCCCTAATTAAAGATTCTCATCTCCAGGGGGTGCATGTCAAGGCTATAAAACTTACGAAAATAAAAAAAGGCCTAATGCAAAAGAGCAACTCAATTTCCTTTAAAAATAAGCCCTGGTGGCTAGTGGTCCCTCTCCCTGCAAGCCCCACAAGTATACAAAATATTCCAGGTGGCTAGCAGTCCCTCCCCTCACTGAATTGCCCGACCTAAAAAGAAATGCCATCCCACAGTGATCGCAATCCCTCCCCCTACCCCATTACCTTCCCAACATATCTTCCCTGGTGGCTAGTGGCCCCTCCCACCCTCCATCATGAACAAGGTGTCCAGTATCCCCTCCCATCCCTATCTTGCCCCAACTGTCCTGTTTTGAAAAAGAAAAAAAAAACTGGTGGTTTAGCACAATTTCAACCCCCCACCCCATCCCTGTTCCCCAGCCCCTGAATAAATTCCCTGGTGGTCTAATGCCCCCCACCCTCAGACTCCATCCCAGCAGTTGTACTACCACCACCCCACTCCCAACCCATCCCGAACCCCAGCGGGTGGGCTGTACAGCCCTCCCTCTACATCATGGCCAGCCTGCCCACTGAGCTGTCAATGAATAAGCACATTAGAACATACTCATTCATTGACAGCTCAGTGAGCGGGCCAGGCCAGCCATGGTGGAGAGAGGAGGGATATGCTGGTCTGCCCACTGGGGTTTGGGATGGAGCTGGGTGCTGGGACACCTGCTGGGGTGGTGGGCACTAGACCACCAGGTAATTTATTCAGGGACTGCCAGGGGATCGGGGATGAGGAGGGGGTTGGAAACCAGTAAACCACCAGGGATTTTTTTTATAACATGAGGGATGATTGAGATACTTTGTGCACTTGTGGGATGGGCAGGGGATTGACCACTAGCCACCATGGCTCATTTTTGTAGAAACTGGAAAAACTTCTCCCATGACATTTTTGGAAGTTTTCCACTCCGCCACAGGTGGAAGTTTGGAAACTTCTGTGAAAGTTTGGGGAGTTCCGCAGAAGTTGCACATAGGCGGAAAACATAACTTTCGCCCACCCCTACTAGACTACAAACAAAGTGATCCCAAAATTTTTAATAATAGGGGTGGATTTAACTTTGTAGAGAATCACTCAAGCTAATTATTAGAGTACAAACCTGCATCTTTTTATTACTGCTTATTTTCTTTTTCTCAGTGTTTCCATTTATATTCAATCTGCTGAAGCATTATTTACATCAAGTTCCTACAACAAATCAAACTTCAGCAACTCCTGAATTACATTCCCAGTCCCTCAGTGCCTATTGTCTTGCTCCCCCAATTCCTTTCTTTCCTGTAGTTTTTTGCTCTGTCCCATGTCTGATTTACAGCATATGTTTTTTACCTTCCTTTTTAAGCTGTAACTCCACATCAGCATAGCAGATTTCAGGAATACATGTATTTTGTGTACAGTGTACCTTCTCAGCACTAGCTATTTCATTTTAATTTTTCTGTGCCTTCCTGTCCTCCTTGTTCAATTAGATGAGTGCTTTAAATAATATGCAGTTCTTTGTATTGCACTACATCAGTATGGTCTAATATTTATTTCTGTTTACCTTTCAAGTTGTCCTCTCAACTTCTCAACTCTCTGTTAACAGAGCAGGTTTCACAAAAACACACTTTTATTTCACAGTACCTCTCAACTGAAGTCACTTAGCATTAACTATTTACTCTGGATAATTTGTTATGTCTTCCTGTTACCCTTGTGAGGTTAAGTTTTATTCAGCATTATTTCAGTGAGTTTAAATTATTCCTTTTAGTTTACTTCTGGAGATATCCTCTCAAGAATGGCTACATCTTTAATATGTTTTTATTAGAACATTTTGTCATGTTCTTATTATTCATTTATTGATCACATTTGTATATGCAATTGTTCATGAATTATGTAGTACAAATTGTATTTACAGTATCTGTGATGTGTTTCTCCCTATACCATGCCTCCTGAAAAATGGTCCACAGACCTGAAGTACTGGTGATGGCTGTTGGTGTATCTACCTGTTCACTGTGGGTTTTCCAGGACATTCAATAAATAGATTTATACTGAGCCTTTGTTTTTGCACTTTACTTTGTCAGGGTAGTTGGACTTCCCTCAGCATTTTTAATTCGGGGCTTTCTCCTCTTTTAGTTTGTAGTTGGGCTTGCTGCCCTTAGCCCAGCATCAATCCTATTTTCCTTGTGCTCACAGACACGGCACACCTTAATTTATTAGCTATAACTTCTATCTTCTTCCTGCGTCTATATAGTATCTGGTGATTTTGTCTAGATCTGTGTGAACTGTTTGTAAAACAAACACCAGCTGTTATACTACCTCTTTGTGAAGCTCCCTGGTCTGTTTCCATGCTGAGTGCTTTCTAAGTTTATTGGGGCCTAAGCATGAAAGTGCAGAGTGCCTTCACATTGTGGATCCATGGCATATAGCTCCCCCTTGCCCCACCTCAGGATGCCTGAAATGGAGCACACAGCCCCGACACACCCAGTCCCCCAGCAGCACAGGCAGCTATGCTCTGGGGGTGGGTGTGATGCATGCCAGGGGTGTGTCACCAGTATGCACCATGCACCAAGGTGAGTAGTGCTGCACACTGGGGGGCATAGGAGAGCGCCCGTTACACCAGGAAGAACCCTGCCATAAGTGCCCTACAAGCCCAGCCCCATGCACACTGGACACTGACACATCCCCTGTGTCTGATGGGCATCTCCCCATACACAGCACTGGCCAGCACCAAACTCATGCCCCCAACTCATAGGCCCCGCACACACAGTGCAGCACCACTGTGCCCATGCAGACCACAACCCCAGTCATAGCCACCATTGACAACAGAGTAGCACAGCATACCCCCACACATGTCAGAGCTTGTCCCCTGTCTGCACAAGGGCCCCCACACACACAAGTGGACACCAGACCCAGGTAGCACTGGAGACCCCCCCACACACCCACCCACCTGACAACACCAGCCTGTATCTTCCAGTTGGTGCCATGGTTCAGAATGGCCAGTGGCATAGCCCTTCACACACCTCCTTGGCTGATGGCTGTCCAAATGAAGCTGGAAGTGCACCTCTATAAATAGTGAGAGCACTCCCAACATCAGTGAGATGGCCAGTGGCTGAGGTGGTATGTGGTGGGCTGTGCTGCTGGCAATTCAGAGCCATGGCATCAATGGGCAGGTGGGGGGATGGGGTTGTGTCATCAGTGCTGCGTGGCGGGTTACACTGACCTCCAATGAAGAGCGGATCTGTTGGTTCATGGTGGAGTGGGGTGCATGGTGTGTCAGGTGACTGGCTGGGTGGCATTGCACATGATGGGCACATGTGTGGAGGCAACTACATTTAAATCAGGCACAGTTGGGTTTGGGGGGGTTATACCACTGCTGGATGGGGATACAATGTGTGTAGGGGGTACATCTATGTTGGGGATGGGGCACTAGTTTGTGTTTGGGGTGGTGGCATCTGGATGGGGGCAGGGGTCCTGCTGTTGCTGGTCCAGTTGTGCACTGGGAGGAAGTTCAGTTTCATTGACTTAGCCAGGGGGGACAACTGAAGGACAGGGACTGGCCACGCAGATCCAGGTGCCTGTGTTTGGTATTCATGCACCCGGGTCCGCACCTAACTATGCATGTGATCCACTGTGAGACCCAGAACGGACATCTGATTGGATGTCTGCCCTGGTCCACTACCCCTGGTAGCCCTGCATGTTCCTGAGTGCCAGGGAGGTGGGCCCATGGACAGGTGGTGGTCATTTGTGAATACCTACTGTGCACACTTGTCTGCAGGCATGGAGCTGCACAGGCGGGGTATGCGCATCCAGCGTGTACTTCCCCGCCCAATCATGCATAGGCCCCATTCTTTCTACTAGTACTAGCATCTATTTTCATGCGTCTACACCACTCAGTAACTGTATTTATATTATATGTATGTACTTTGTTTGCACATGACCTTTGAGTAGCTCATTAATACATTCTGTGAATATAGATACATAGATACATAGACAGTGTCGGCAGATAAGGGCCTATGGCCCACCTAGTCTGCCCATTTGAGCTTGTAAGTTCAGTTTGTTTTCCTAGAAGTCTATTTCCCCTTAACCCTGACCTCTAGAATTCCTTTATGTCTATCCCATGCATTCTTAAATCCCGTGATTGTTTCAGCCCCCACCACTTCCTCTGGCAGGGTGTTCCACTTGTCCACCACCCGTTCAGTGAAGAAATTCTTTCTCATGTTTCCTCTGAATCATCCTCCTCCAACTTCATCCCATGCCCTCTAGTCCTGAAACATCTTTTCGCCAAAATAGTGTTTTCTGCACCTGTTCCTCCCTGTAAGATACTTGTATGTCTCTATCATATCCTCTCTCCCTCCTCTCCTCCAGGAGTACATGTTTAGTTCCTTCAACCTGTCTTCATAGGATTTGTGATGCAACCCATGCACCATCTTTGTTGCCCTCCTCTGAATCTTCTCTACCCTGTCTATGTCCTTACGTGAGTATGGTCTCCAGAACTGTACACTGTACTCCAGGTGGGGCCTCACTAGTGTCTTGTATAGCGGAATTATGACCTCCTTTTCCTGCTGGTGATGCCCTGCCTATACATCCCAGCATCCTATTTGCTTTACCTGATGCCTTGTCACACTGTTTCCCTACCTTGAGGTCATCAGAGATGACAACCCCAAGATCCCTTTCCTGCTTGGTGCATGCTATATCCTCACCCCCCAACTGATATATTGTGCCAGGGTTTTTGTGCCCCATATGCATTATCTTGCACTTCTTTGCATTGAATTTCAACTGCCAAACCCTTGACCATTCTTCAAGTTTCTGCAGGTCCCTTCTCATTCTGTCTACACCCTCTGGTGTGTCTACTCTGTTACAGAGCTTTGTGTCATCAGCGAACAGTGAAATTCTGCCTTCTATATCCTGTGCAATATATGTGCTGGATTTGCACACTATGCTATTACATGCTTGAAGCTTTTGCTGAATTTGCACACTGTAGCTAAGCTATGGTATGAGTCTCATCAGTTTTATAATTGAACCATTAGCAGCATCGGATGTGGGACTTTTTGACTATCTCACGTGTTCTTGGAACCTGCTGAATTTGCACAATACCATATCCATTTTGGTACAAGAACTTAATACTTGTATGACTAGCTGCTTTTCAACTGCTGACTGCTAGAAATGTTTTTTTACTGAACAATAGAATGAAGATACTTACAGAGCTGGTGACATGTTCAGGAGAACATTACTTGTTCAGTGTACCTACTCAGCCTTAGGGAGTAAGCTATAGAGGCAGAAAAACTCAAAATTAACTGAAAGGGACAATGATCATATATTCATACACATTTCTTTAGTAATATATTATTGAGGGGAGAAATACATACAATGTAAATGGAATGCAAGCAGAATTGCACCTAATTATTATGTTTTTAAAGTTTTATTTGAGGTGTCAGTAGCTCTTTAAGACTTTAAGGCCCATTATAAAAGCATTTTTTCTTTGACATATTGCTATGGCATTCAATTTTTTTGTGTGGAATTACTATCTGTTTATATCTCATGCAAATAGACTGGCTATAACTGTACATCTGGGTTTATAACAATATGTATTCATTATTTAGTTGTGAGCCTCCACAAAAAGTTCCGGTTCTAGCCCACCCCTAGGAGAGTCAAGCGCTTGCACAGTAGAGAGTAGTGGCCAATTTGGATATTGAGGTGTGTGCCATGTTCCTCCATGACCGCTGACAAAGTTTTTGTTTAAAATTATTGATATGCTCTGACCCTACCCTCCCTCTCAGCACCCCCCCCACAAGCATAACAATAACACTGGGGTGATCAATTCCTCACTGTCACTATAATAATAATGGTGATACTGGGGGTGTCCAATTCCCCAGTGTCTGTTGGACTTTTTTCCCCCGACGTGACCCTCCCTGTCAGCCCCCCCACACACACACACAGACATAACAGTGATCCTGGGGTTGCCCAATCCTCTATTAAAAAAAAACAACTAATTTTCACTATTTATTTACCACAGATTCCTCTCCTGCAGCCCTATCAGCTCTGGCCAGAGTTTGTTTTCTTTTTCAATGTATATATCTCTTAGTTCCCTTTACCTCCCCACTAACTTTTTCCTTTTTCTCTTTTAGACAATTCCTGAAGAAAATATATGGTCAAAATATAAATTTTAACTCAATGTTCCATTTTCAGCATGATTTCATAATACCATTTTGTTTTGAATACAGTGCGGGCTATGTTTATACAGTACAACCCCAGTTAAACATGCAGGAGTTCAGAAATACTGCATATTCATATAATTGGACTTTCAGTAAATCTCTGATGTCACTGAGTGAATGGGTAGCATAATTTAAAAATGTGAAACCACTTTTATTTCAAATAGTAATGCAATGATTAAAACCATGAGAGAGCTCCATAAAGAGCATATTGGCCTTAAAGAAGTCCATTATAGCACTCTTGCTGTGTCACAGAAAAGCTTGCATTCTGAGTTGGTGAAGTAAAAGTAAGTGTAGGTAATCCATTTAGGGCTGATGCTTAAGTCAAAGTGGATGTTTTCTAATGCTTCAACAGTCTCTGCCACAGTTGGTCTGCTGAAGAGTGGAATGTTGCCTTCCTCCTCCTAGTCTCAATCATCCATGACAGGCTTGTGCTAGAATACACCTCCTGGCAAGTGATTTAGATGCCATCATCTGTTAGCTCAAAATTTTCCTCATCGTTCCCATTACATGTTATCAATTCATTCCTATTTTTGGGGATTAATGTCAAGTTGTTGTGCCAGAATATCAGTTACAGCAGTTGCCTTGTCATACTGACAGGGGGCTTTGGTGGTTGACAAAATTGTCAGATGGTGTTGTTTGTACAATTTTTTATCCTAGAACAGGATAATTGTTTCAGCCAGCAGCTCATGCCATACCTCTGTAAGCAGATAAGACATAATTTACTGTGAGACCTTTAATAATGTTGGTAACAATCATTTTCTTATTTTCCTTGGCAAGAATATTTGCAAGATATTTTCCATAATACAGGTGTTTTAGTATAGCAAGGATGCCTTGATTCATAGGCTAAAATTGTGCAGCACTGTTGTGAGGAGTAAAACTCAATGTGTGCTATAATTCTCTCTCTTTCGAGGATCTTAGAATTGGAGTGTTTACCAACATTATGAAGTAGGAGCAGCATGCATGGTAGTAGGTTATGATCCCTGACGTGGGTCTTCATTGCAGGTATGACATCATGGCTAAATCCACTTTTGAAAATTAGGCAGCTCAATTCATGCATTAGCTTGAGCATGATACAATATCGGCAGTATAGACATGTTAATCTGCTTACAGCAGCATGGCTTCAGTAATTTACTGCATAAACCACTTGTAATTTATGTATTTGTGTGTCTGTAGCATTGAAGCATCCCGGGCAGTAGGCTGCTCTTTATGTTTTTTCAACCTGGGGCATTTTTTTCAGGCTGACTGGCAAGTGTCCTCTCTGGCACCAGTTTAAAAATCTCCTATGCTCAATTTTAAAAAAGCCCTGTTAGAATAGTGCATGGTGCACCAAACCACTGCCTGTAGATAACCCAAATGCACCATGGACCCTGCACCTGATTTTACAAAGAGTGAGGCCCAGCACCAAAGTACCCCAGTTTGCTGTAAGCTGACAGCTGTATTGAAGAAACCGCTCATTGGGGGAATGCTGCAAGCTGTGTGACGGGCTTGCAGCAGCAGCAACCAGCTATGGAGACCCACTGGCTGGTCACCCTAGTGGCTATGAGTTGTTCTGAGCATGCCCTGGCTTGAGGGGGGTGGAATTAGTTTGGGAGGATGTCAGTCCCAACAGGGAAGAGCACTGGCAGTTTGGGTTATTGTGGGTGGGAGCAGACACACCAGCTCCACCATGGGGAGGATTGCATGCTTGAACCTGCCATAGACCACTAGCTGCTCCATTAGTGATCTGTTGGTTTTGGGAGCTATGATGGCACCTGCCAAAGGAGGGCACAGGGTCACCCCACCCAGTGATAGCTCCGGGAATAGTGCATGGCAGGTCAGACCAGCTTTTGGCTGGTTTAACAGCAGGGTATGTGCACTCACTGGGGGGGGGGCTTGCAAAACATAATGTAGGGGATTTTGCAGTGGGGCCCAGTGCAAGCCCCCTTCTGCTTTACTGCACTAGTCACAAGGACAGCACAAGCCCGGTTGGTGCAGATGGTCTCCTGGTACTGCAGGGTGCCTAACAAAACTGGAACTGATGCAAGGAGTACTTTGCAGTATTTCTCCTTGCTGCATGCCCCTTACACCAGTCCTGAGTATTTGAAATGGGACCCGAGTCTGATAGAATTGTAGATTTGTTCCACAGCTCATCTCTGTCTCTTTTTGTGTCTGTCACTTTTCTCTTGAAATGGAGCAACTTCAACAGTTCTTGCTGATAACCGTTCCTCAGGCATTGAGAATTGACAGATCCCATGCCATTTTTATGTTTGTCGTGCGCACATGCACAAGCAAAAATGTTAGTATTAGAGTTGCTAGAGAGGGGTGAGAGGGGAGTAAGTCCAATGGAGAGTGGTGCTATAGGGGCTGGTCTGCAGCAGGCAAATCAGCAGACAGTGTCCTGATGACACTGGTTTTCTGAGGGGGCCGGTCTGGTCATGCACTTCAAAGAACAGTAGCAGCACAGCTCGGTCCTTTGAAGTGCAAGTTAGGATGACAAGCATTGTTATTCTCCAGACCCAACCCTCCCTTTAAGCACCCACCACCCTGCAACCCCCTCCAAACATACCATAGTGACTCTGGAGGCTGCCAGTCCCGAAGTGTCCTCAAAATGTTCTGCAAACTCTCCCTGAAAGAAAGAAAACAGTTCCTCATAATTTTTTTTTATCCTGAAAAAAAGAAAACCTTCCATCATTGTCCTCTGTGTAACCCCCCCCCAAACAGTATACAGACACTGGGGGTGCCCAGTCCTCCAGTGCCCTCATCTGTTCAGCAAACTGTCCCTGAAAAAAAGAAACCTGACCCTAGTCGTATTTTTCCCTGTAAAAAAAAATCCATAATTTGTCTGTTGTGCTGCTACCCAACCTCCCACTCAGGACTCACCGCCCCACACCCTCCCTACCCCATATTTACACACTGGAGGTTTGTCGCCATAATCTTCCTTGGACTGCAGGCACATCTTCACTCTTCAAAGCCCAACCGCGAACTAAGGTAAGTGTTTCAATGTATTTCAAAGGGGTTTTGGGCATCAATGTATTTCAGTGTGGTTTTCAACTTAGTGTCATAACTTGGTAATTTTTAAATAGTTTTGCCCCACATTTTCAACATATGTTTTTTGGGACCCCACCTCATGACTAATGTAAATCATGTTAGGTAAATATGTCCTGAAAGGTGATTTCACGGTTGCTGAGCAAAATCCCCTTTTGGGCAGGAGCAGAACATTTTTTCCACTACTGTTCGTGAAGTGGGCTCATAAGAAGGCTATGTTGAAAATGTGTTGTAAAATTATTAAAAACAATGAAGTTATAAGCTTGCATTGTAATTTGCAAATGCAGGCTGATAACTTTGGCAATTTTAAATATTTTGAACCCAAATTTTCAATATAGCCATTTCTTCACAGTACCTCATGAACATGACAGCTGTCATTTTCAGATACTAGCAAAAATGTTTTTTTTTTTGCATCCCGAAAGGTGATTTCACAGTCGCTGTGCAAAATCACCTTTTGGACTGGTGTTGACAATTTTCTCCACATTTGTTTATGAGGTTGGGTCTTAAGAATGCTACACTGAAAATGTGGTGTGAAAATATTAAAAAACAAAGTTATGAGCCTGTGTTGAAATTTGTGAACGCAGGCTTGTAACTTTGGTAATTTTCAATATTTTGACCCCAAATTTTCAACATACCCATTTCTTCACAGCATCTCCTGAATGTGACAGCTGCCATTTTTCAGATCCTGGCCAAAATTATATTTTTGCATCCTGACAGGTGATTTCACAGCCATTGTGTGAAATCACCTTTCAGGCAAGAGTTGAAATTGTACTCTGCCTTTGTTCATGAGGTGGGATAATAAGAAGGCTATGTTGAAAATTTGGTGTAATAATATTAAAAAACAACTAACTTATGAACCCGTGTTGAAAAGTTGTGAACGCAGGCTCGTAACTTTGGCAATTTCCAATGTTTTGACCCCAAATTTTCAATATAGCGATTTCTTTTCAGCACCCTGATGAACATGATAGCTGTCATTTCAGATCCTGGTGAGCACGTGTTTTTGCATCCCTGAAAGGTGATTTTGCAGTCGCTGCAAAAAAATCACCTTTTGGACAGGAGTTGAAAATGTTCTCTAAATTTGTTCATGAGGTGGAGTCATAAGAATGCTTCATGGAAAATTTGGCATATAAATATTAAAAATCCAGGAAGTTATGAGACTGCGCTGAATTTGACAAACACAGGCTCATAACTTTGGTAATTTTCAATGTTTTGACCCCAACTTTTCAATATAGGCATTTCTCTATGCCACCTATAAATGTGACAGCTGCCATTTTTCAGATCCTGGCCAAAATGTGTTTTTGCATCCTGAAAGTTGATTTTGCAGTCGCTGTGTGAAATTACCTTTTGGAAAGGAATTAAAATTTTTCTCTGCCTTTGTTAGTGAGGTTGGGGTTATAAGAAGGCTATGTTGAAAAGTTGCTGTAAAAAACATTAAAAAACAGTAAAGATATGAGCCTGCATTGAAATTTGCAAGTGCAGCCTCGTAACTTGTAATTAGTATATAAGAATGACCTGGAAGAGATGCTGTACTAAATGGAGAGATGCCAGGGAGGCAGCAAAGAAGTATTGATAATCTGTGGAGCAGAATAGTGCTGCAGTTAAAAAAAAAGTTATGTCACTTGCAGCATGTTCTATGGGCTCCAGAGCTGGTAGTAGTGAAGGAGTATTTGGTGGCGGTGACTTTAGAGTAGCCAAATTTTTCTCTGCCATATCTGTGGCAACCATGCTGGTGAGGGATGTGGGAGGTGACAAGGGAAGCCACTGTAAATAAGGAACTGTGGTCAAGGAGGAGGAGAATCTGAGGCCAGTCTGTCAGGCATTCCTCACAGCACCTGAGTCCACCTGGAGGTCCCTCTTCTAGTCCCTTCCATCTCCCCTTCTGTCACCTACACACCACATTTTTTTCTCTTGCCCTATACAGAAGAACCAGTAGAGGTTGCACCACCTCCACCCATCTCAGCAACTTTATTTCACAGATGCTCCACTGCTCCTTGTGGCACCTTGCTCTAAGGTGGGTGTACTGCCCACCTGCCCCTAAATGGTTGCCCCATTTCTCCCACCAAACAACAGTGTGGCATAGTTTACAGGAGACCACAGTGTTGTCAGAGAGGTCAATATTGAAAAAAGTCCCAGAAACAAGGGACATTGGCTACTGCCAATGAGGGGAGGTATAAGATGGTCCGAGCTGTGTCTCCTTCTCCTCATGTTGCACAGGTGGTGGTGGTGGTGAAGGTGGTGGTAGATCAGCTGGCTGGGCTGGAGCTTCATTTGCTGTTGGTGGGGTGCCCTTGCCTCATCTTACTACTGTGGGTGCTGCACTGTTGGGGGGTTGGGTGCTGTTGCAGTCTCCTACTGCCAGTACCATGGGCTTCTTGATATGAAAAGCACAGCATCTCCCACCTGCTACCCATGTCCCCTCTACTCCTAACAATTCCCACTCATTTTAAAACCAATAAAAAACACAGACTAAAAAGACAGAGTAACAAAAACACACTAAAAGAGATGAAAATAGTAAAAATAAAAGTGTTCAATATAAAGAAAATAATTGATAAATAACAACTAAACAAAGACTTCCAAACTGTACAGTAAAAATAAGATGAAGTACAAGCAAAAGAAATCTGAAAAATGTGTTTTTTTTTGGCTAGGTTTTACATCTCTGAAAAGATCAGATCTGTCCCCTTCCACTGACTAGCTCTGACAGTCTAAAAGGGTGACTTAAACAACATAGATGTAGTGGCAGTAGCAGCAGTTGATTGCCAGCATTACTGAATTCTGAATTGGGAGATAATTTCCAGAAGTGAGAAATTTATATATTGGGCTTAGCAGTTGTGTGTACTAAAGTGCTAGACAACAGACTGTCCAAGAGGGTGACTGAAACAACATAATAGCAGCAGCAGTTTATTACCAGCATTACTGATTTCTGGTTTGGGAGAGAATTTCCAGAAGTGTGAAATTTATGTATTGTGTTAGGCAGTTGTGTGTACTAAAGTGCTTGACAACACAGACTGTCCTACAGCGAGACTTAAACAGCATAGAAGCAATGGAGGCAGCAGCGGTTTATTACCAGCATTACTGATTTCAAGTTTTGGATAGAGTTTCCAGAACCAAGAAACTGATATATTGTGATTGGAAGTTTATTTATTTTTTATTTATTAAAATGTTTCACCAGAAAGGCACACTGAGCAACAGGTTGCTCATCTCCCGGTATGACCTGGGGAGAAGGGGTACAATAGGGATGAGATATTTTACTTTCAAGTTACAAAGATCAACATAGCATAAAATTATTTAAGGTAGTTGTTACAGTGTTGTATACATATGTAATTTGTGAGAACAATAAGTGCAATGGTAATAAATGAACAAATGCTATTGTGAAATAAGGGGTGAAGGAGAGAGAGATGATGAGATGACAGATAGTGCAAAGCTGTGCCTTGGAGAGACCCCTTCAGGATGTGGGGAACCCTGCAAAGGGAGAGGGGACTGCAGTAGGTATTAGAGAGGGAGAGGAAGAGAGAGAAGTAAGTGTGATTAACACCTAGCAGGGGAAATAAGGCCTGACCCAAAAAGAGAACCCTTCAGGATGCAACGAACCTTGAAAGGGAGAAGGGAAGTTCAGGCAATTGTAAACCCTCCTGTGGTTTGGTGTTGTAGTTATAGAAGGATAGTGAGAGGGAGAGAATGAGAAATAACACCTGGGAGGGGGTGAGGCCTGATCCAAGGATCCCTCCAGGATGCTGGGGACCTTGCTAGGGGACCTGTAAGGCAAAGGATAGGTAAATGGGGAAAAAGGTGGTGAGCCTGGGCACTATAGGACCCCTTCAGAATGCTGAGAACCCTGCAAGGGGAGTATGAACGCTAGGAAAACAGGGGAAGAGAGTAGGGGAAGGGAGAAAGGTATGAGAACTAGCACTTTGGAGGGGCTAGGGTCAGTAGAGGCAGAAGAGTCAATAGAGGCACTGAGTAATTTCTGAAGGGGGACAAACTGTAAGAAGCAAGATGAAGGAAATCAAGGTGGGTCATAACAGGAACAGTTAGGTGCAAGATAGTTGGAGAGGGCAGCATTGATGGAATAGAGGGAGAAGGAGTGTCAGATTTGGGGAGGTAGAGAGTTCCATATTTTAGGGAAATGGTGAGAGTACCCAGACTGGCCAGAGAGGGTGGCACAGCAGGGGACAGTTAGTGTGCGAGTGTTGGTAGATAAGAGGGATTGGGAAGGAGGAGGTGTTATAAATGAGGGATAGAGGTAGAAAGGGAGTTCACCCAGGCAGTGTTTAGTGGTGAATTTAGCGCAGTGTGAGAAGCATCGATTTGTAAGGGAGGGGAAGGAGAGGGATCAATAGAGGTAACAGTGGTGGGTGCGAGAGAGAGCATCAAGGGCAAAGCAGCAGAAACAGTTGAAGAGAGTGTCCAATCTAGTCAGGAGGAATTAGGAGCAGCACCATAGACTACGTCTCAGTAGTCAAAAATTGGGAGGGTCTTCTGGACAAGCTTATGCCTAGCTGCAGGAGGGATGCAACTGAGGTTCCTGAACAAGGCTCCTAGCTTGGGGTGGCACTTTTTCTGGATGGCATCAATGTGTCCAGAGAAGTTGAGGTGTTGGTCTAACCAAACCCCAAGGTATCTGAAGGACAAGGTGTCCTCAAGTAAAGTCCCATCAAGAGTGCAGAAAGTGGGTAGGGAGGGAAGTCTATAAAGTTTATGCCTTGTGCCAAAGGTCATGGAGACTGTCTTTTTGGTGTTGAAGAATAATTGATGGTTTGCAAACCAGAGCTGGATGTTGTTGAAGTCGTGCTACAAGGTGGATGTAACCTCAGCTGGGCATGAGACAGATGCATACAGGACAGTATCATCAGTGTACATGTGTATGGTGGAGGAGGGGGAGAAAACAGATGGCAGGTCACTAAGGAGGATGGAGAACAGAAGGGGACCAAGCATGGAGCCCTGAGGGATGCCAGTGCAGATCAGGAGGGGTGGCAAGATGGCATCTGTGATCATAACTGATTGGGTTCTACCAGTAAGGCAGGCCATAAACCAGTTTGTGGCAGAAAGGGTTAGACCAGCAGATGAGAGGGAACCAAGGAGAATGTAGTTGTAAACAGTGTCAAAAGCCTTGGCAAGGTCAACAAATATGGCTAAGTTGATTTGGCCATTGTCCATCCTGGAGAGGATGGAGTCAGTGAGCCAAAGTAGGAAAGTGGTGGTAGAGTGTTTTTTCCTGAAACCAGATTGGAACAGGGTGAAGAAGGGGGTATCAGATAGAAAGGAGGTGAGTTGAGGACTATATGTTCTTGTAGCTTGGCTACAGTAGGGAGTAGCGAGATGGGGTGATAGTTGCCAGGGGATGAGGGATCACCACTTTTAGGCAGGTGGAGGACCACTACATGCTTCTATGTGGTAGGAACATCAGATGTTGAGAAGGAGAGATTTAAGATTAAGGAGAGAGGTTCAGCAATGGCTGAGGCTGCAAGAGTGAGGAGTTTAGGGTCAAGGTCATCTGGGGAAGATCCTTTTGAGGGGTTGATGGCAAGGACGGCATTTAGAGTATCGGTGCGAGAGACTGAAGAGAATGAGAAGGAGGGATGTGGGGAAATAGGAAGTGGAGAATTTTTTGTTGGGGGGAAGGAAAGAGGGGCAACCATGACATTTGAAGGAGGGGGGTAACTAAGGAGGGACTTCAGCAGTTCGGTTGCACAGGAGGTGTAATAGGAGTTAAATTCTGTAGCTATGGCATGGGAGTCAGCTACTGTACAAGATTGCCATTTACCTTTAGCACTGGGGAAGGGGGGTAGGACTGAGGGATAAGGAAGGGATGAACCACCTTCCAAAATTTGGAAGGGGAATTTATGTTAATGAGGAAAGCATTTTTGAAGTAATCAGACTTGGTTAGCCTTGTTGCCCTGGTACAGGCATTTTGGAGCTTACGGTAGTCCTTAAGGTTGCTAGGAAACTGGGTGGATTTGTAGCACTTCCAGGCATGATCTCTGGCCCTAAGAAAGGCTAAGAGTTCTGGAGTAATCCACAGTAGATGGTTACCCCTAACCCTCGTTTTTTGAGAGGGGCAAAGGCATTCCAACTTGCAAGGAATATTTCTTTGAAGTAGGCTAGAGCCTTGTCAACTGAGAGGGAGGAGACAAAGGGAGACCAGTCAGAGAGAAATAGGTTGTGCAGGAGAGGTTTAAGGTCTAGGGATTTGAAGGAGCAAAACTGAAAGGCATTATGCGGAGATTTTGGTCTGTGAATTTTCCTCACAAGGAATATTGGATTGTGGTCGTTAAGAGTGTCTGGGAGGATGCCAGAGCAAATTACTCTGTGGAGGGGTGGGTGGTAAGAGCCCAGTCAATCAGGGAGTGATTTTGTGTCCTATGGTTAGGGCAGATGTGTTCTGAGATCAATTGCGAGAGGTTCAGGGCCCCATGGTCATTACATATTTTGGATGTCTTGGAAGACAACCAGTTTAAGTTAAGGTTGCCTAAGATGTATAGTTCACCAGAGCGAGAAAGGGCTGTGATGGAGGTTATGAGGTCAAGGGCAATAGAGGGCTGGACATTTGGGCGACAGTAAATGCTGGCTATAAAGATGGGGAAGGTGAAGGGCAGAGTTCAATGAATTGCCAGTGTGTCGTGGGATGCTGGGCTAGTGGAAGAATAAATAGCAGAATATTTGAGGGAGGTAGGAATGTACATGTTGACGCCACCAACTCTACTTGCTTGGTCTTGCCTCAGGAAGGAGTAGCCAGGAATGGAGATCAAGAGATTTGGGATCATGCTCCTTAGAAAAGTTTCCATAACCATCAGTATGTCAGGTTTTAAATTGGCTATCATGGTTTGTAGATGGTTGACTTTTTGCAGCAAACTACGTATATTTAGATGAAGGATTTTGAAACCCTTCAGGAGAACAGTGGGAACAATAGAAAGGGCTATGGTAGATAATGGAGCATTCAGTGTATGAGAAGCAGATGGACCAGGGTTCAGGTGGATATCACCACAAGAGAGCAAGAGCAGAGCTAAGATGAGGAAGTGAAGCTTGGGGCATGTAGAGATAGATGTCAAAGAACCAGTGAAACTGGCAGGGTAGTGCACATGAGAGTAAGGGAGCAGGAGACGAAGAGCAACAAAGAAGGGTGGGACAGTTAGTAATGAAGCATGATGGATGGAGGGAGAATATGACCATAGTTCAAAGGGAGAGGAGGGAGTGATAGCATGGATGTTTGAAGGGGATTGAAGATAGGAGTGTGCAGAAGGTGAGTAATTCAGCATTTGCAAGTAGAGACCAATCAGAGGGGTTAGGGAAAAGTACTAGGAGTAGACAAACGGGAGAGATGAGAGGAGGAGTTTCATGTTGGAGATCATGATATGTGTAATAATATGATATCTATATAAGAGCAGCAATTCTGCAAGTAGGGGTAAGAAAAAAATTAAAAAAATATGGGAGGACCAAGGCGAGGGGTCTAATTGTCTTTATTTAACTGATGACTAAATAGAGCAAAGGAGAGGTATCTATATGAACAACAGGCAGGGATCACTTTGGGTAAAGATTGTGTCCCTCTAGTGGTAGTACAGTATAACTTCCTAATGGGAAAATGGACACTTAAAAAATAATTCAATCTATAACCTTTGCTAAAATTACTAATTGAGCTAAGAATTCAAGATATTAAATATTTTGTGCTGCAACAGTTGCTAACTCGTTAAATGGAGGTCCCATCTGCCTGGATTGGTGGTAGTTCAGGTGGATGTTAAAGATCCCATGGCACTTATCGAAAAGAGTAGGGGAATTTCCCCAGTGTCCTGGCCAAATTACTCTCATTCACCAAAAATACCACCAACAGCTTAATCTGGTTCAAGATCAGTTGGCATTCATCTGTATCCCCCTTCCCCAGGTCGTGCCTGGAAATAGGCAAGATTTGTCTAGTGCACTTACCCGGTCAACAAAAACTAAATAAATAAATAAATAAACTGAACTACTGGGCTGGGAATGCAAATTAAAAAAAAATAAAGGCAGTAGTTACAGATGAAAGCAAAGCTAGCTAGAAGGAGAGAAGTCAATCCAATCAGTCAGCAGAGACAAGGTTTTAGTGTCCAATGAAGGGCAGTCTTCTGCCAGAACGCACCAATCAATTGTGCAGCTTAGGATCTGAGTACCCAGCTGAAGCAGTTACCTGAACAGACTTCAGGGCAGGTGGGCAGAGATGGTGACTGTGGCAGGCTGGTTGGAATGCCAAAGCCACAGCCATAGAAGCGATGCCCACTCAGAGCAGTCCTAGACAGACTTCAGGTACAGGTGGGCAGAGATGGTGACTGTGGCCAGCCAGTAGGAATGCCATAGCCACAGCCATAGCAACGATACCCACTCAGGGCAGTCCTGGAAGACAGAGTTGTATGTACTAGAGTGCTTGACAACACAGAGTGTCTGAGTGGGTGACACAAATAGCACAGTAACAGTGGCAGCAGCAGCACTTTATTACTGGCTTTATTGAGTTCTGGTTTGGGAGATAATTTCCAGAAGTAAGAAATTTATAAATTGTGCTTGGCAATTGTGCACTAAAGTGCTTGTACTGAAATTCAGCCTACTCTGTTTTTCTGGAACATTTGCATTACAGTTGAACAGTGAATAACAGGAAGGGCATCCTGTGGTGGTGGTGGTTGGGGGTGAGATGCACAGCACAGCATAATGTAGTAGCAGCAGCTGAAAACAATTTTAGTGACAATGTAAGGACTGTGCAGTTGCACAAGAAAGACAACAATAAAGTTGAAATCAGATTTATTTCTTTTGAATTGATGAGAACAGAAGAATGTCAATAGATAGAACAAAGCAGTAGCAGAAAACAAGAAATACAGAGAAATACCTTATAAAAGAGAGAAAGATGGAAGTATGGAGCGAGTAGTCCTCTGTGTTAGGGAAGAATAGAGGCTACTGAGGACAGGACCATCAAGAAGTCATGCGAGAGTGAAGTCTGTCTTGGTACAACTGACCAAAGCTGCAGGAAAAAAGGTTAGATTCAGGGTGGCCTTTAGCCTGCCAGATCAGAAAGATGAGGGTGATAAAGAGTATTGGAAGGAAATTTGGATGGGGAGGTAGCAAAAGGGACAATAGTAGTAGTAGTTGGGGATCTGAAACTGTCAGATACAGACTGGGTTACCCCAGTGTCTAAAAGCACCAGGAGCAAGGCATTGCTGGACCCAATACAGGAATTCTGGCAGGTGCAACAAGTCTGGGATTCCACATGACAAGACACCATTCTCAACTTGATACTTACCAACTCAGATGTGGTTGGTAGGGTAGCATTCAGGGAATGTTGGGGTCCAGTGACAACAGTTCCTTGAATTTGAAGTTGCAATGGGAACTACTAGACTCCCCTCCTTGAGGACAATGGTTCTGGACCTCAAACAGACTAGTAGGTGCAGACAAAACCAAAAGAATAGATGAAAAGTATGAAGGATTAAGGGACAATACTGGAGTTGACCAATGCTTGTGCGAGAAGGTCACCAAAAGAAAAAAGCAGAAAAGAGGAATATGGCTCTCTGTGGAGGTAAGGGAAGCTGTGAGGGGAAAAAGGACCTTCATAAGGTACAGGACAGCTAAAAGGGAGGGGGAAAGGGAGGAAAACCAGATCTGGAAACAAAAGGCAAAACCAGACATAGAACTGTAGATTGTTGAGGGTGTTGGGGGGGGGATAAAGACTGGGGGGATAATTAGAGAGTGTAATGGAAGATACAGAGCAGAAGGCCAATGTCCTAAACAACTCCTTCTGCTCAGCATTGAAGGTAAAGGATGGTGGGTGTCTTCCAGATAGTAAGATCAAAGCAGACACTTGGGGATACAGGAATGGTGGAGGAAAGGGATTGATGCCAAACAGGTGATAAAGGGGTTAGAGTCCCTTGGGGTAGATAAAGCCCCAGGTCCAGATGTCCATCACAACAGGCTACTTAGTGAACTGGCTTCACAGCTAGCTGATCCCTTCACCAAGCTATTTAGAGGCTCATAAGAATCTGATGTGGTATAAGGGAATTTGAAATCTGGAGACATAGGGACCGATTCTCAAAGCTTCTGGAGTGTGCAAGGTGCTTGCAACACAATGAATGATGCAAAGTACCCTTTGCACTAAACGATGTGCCAGGAGTGAGTCACAAAGGCAGCCTGCATCAACCTCAGGCAGCCTGCACCAAACATGGCTTGCACTGCCCTTGCGCCACAAAATGGGCTGTTGCATGGTGCAAGGGGCTTGCAGCAGATGCAGGCTGTCAAATCCCCTGAAGCGGGATTCACAAAACTCCCCCAGATCATTAGACCAGCTCTGTCTGATCTAATGATACTAAGAAATTTCTCCAACAGGAGAGCTGACCTAGTAGCGGCAATGTGCCACAGTCCCCTGATGTCACTAACAAATAGGTTTTTAGTATACTTTCCTGGTGGTTTAGTGGACCCCAAATCTCCAATTACCCCATATAAATAGTAAAATAAACCCCCTCCTTGGTGGATTAGTGGACCCCCCCGATGTCCCCATGAATTAGTTATTTATCATATTTCCCTGGTGGTCTAGTGGACCCACCTCCCCGATCCTCGATGTCCCCAAGATGTAATAATGAATTCAAATTCCCTGGGAATCTAGTGCCCTCTCCCCCAAAGCCCCGATCCCCTGTTATGCCATATCATGGTAAGGTAGATTGTATAGAAACCCCCACCTTCCACCCCAGCAGGCAGTATCCCACCACCTCACTCCCCCATCCCTAAACCAAGCTGGCAACTGGCACAGCCCACTGCTCACAAACATGGTCAGCCGCAGACTGAGCTCTGAATGAGCATGTACTGTATACAGCTCAGTGACTGACAGCTGTCACTGAGCATGTACTGTATACAGTATGTGCTCATTCAGACTTCAGTTGGTAGCTGGCCGTGGTGATAAGCAGTGGTCTGTGCCACTTTGTGGCTTGGTTTGGGGTTGGGGGAGTGGGGTGATGAGACACAGCCTGCCAGGGTGGGGGGCCACTATACTACCAACAATTTTACAATATGGCATAATGAGGGATCTGGGATTTGGGGGGTGGTGGCCTCTAGCTCACCATGGAATTTGAATACAGAATGACATCAAGGAGACAGCGGGGATTGGAGAGGGGGGGTCCACTAGACCACCAAGACTTTATAAGAAATAATTAGTTCATGGGGACAACGGGGAGAGGGGTCAGCTAGTCCACAGGGGAGAATAATTCATTTACTAATTATTTCTATGGGATAATCAGGGATCGGGGAGTCCACTAGATCACCATGGACTGATAAAAAATAATCAGTTCATGGAGACATTGGGGTCATCCACTAGTCCACCAGGGAGGAGGTTTAATTTACTAATTATTTATATGGGGTAATTAGGGATTGGGGTCCACTAGACCACCAGGGACTAATAAGAAATAATTAGTTCATGGGGACATCGGGGAGGGGGTTCCACTAGTCCGCTGGGGAGGGGGCTCAATTTAATAATTATTTATATGAGGGTAATCAGGGATCAGGGGATCCAGTAGACCACCAGGGAATTATGCTCAAGACTATTTCTAAGGGACATTGGGGAGGGCAGTCTGCTAGACCACCAAGGAATGTTTGGGACATTGCTGCACAGCCACCCACGGCTTGCAGCACCCTGTCCATGTATGGACACTGTTTGGTGCACTGCTACAATTGTTGCAAGCCATGGGACATTGCTGCCAGTACCCTACCAAACTGAGAATTGGGTGCAGGGTCCCTGGCACTCCCGGGTTTGCCAGAGCCCTAGTTCACCACAACTTGTGGTAATGTAGAGGCTTTTTGAGAATCAGGCCTATAGTCTCACTTTATATTGGGAGGGATGCAGTGGTGCACCTGATCAGGAAAACCAAACGTTTCTGGGGGGTCCATGGGCATGCCTCCCCTGGAAATTTTGAAAACGTAATGTCTAAAATAGTGCGTTTTAGGCCCAGTTTCAGGAGCAGAGTGTTGATTACCACCCTCAAAAAAATCTAGTTCCCTTTCCATCACTGCAAACAGTAATGGCTACCTCACAGGTATATATCGATTTTGAGGGAGATGTCTGGTTGTTCTGCTAGAGCAACCAAGCATGTTCCTCAGCTCCCATTGCAGCCCTGCCAAGATAACTTGCCAGTGCTCTGTGATGGAAAGAAACTAGGAGATGGGCTCAGTTGAAAAGGACTAGCCTAACCTCAAGCTCTTAACTCCCATGAACTAGCATCGAGAAATACTCTGTCCCTGCACTTCTTACCAGACAACTTATATGTAATCAAGTCAAAGGATGCTTCGAGAAACAATGAGACAAGGGGGCCACAGGACTGTGTTTGCTGCAGATTTAATAAAAATTACCAAACACATTTCAAAAAAACTATTTGCTTTGTGTGTTAAAGATGGACCAAACACAGTATAGATCAGTGGTTAAAGGCACTGAGCTGCAAACCTGGAGACCTGGATTTTAATCCCAACAACCCCTACTTGCATACTGTGTGATCCTGAGTAAGTCACTTAACTTCCCTGTGCTCTCGGGCTGCACCTGGAAACAAGCTCTGGCTTAATATGTCTTTTCTGGTTAAACAATTCCCTCTTTTCCTTTTCTAATGCATAATGCCCAGAGACATACTGCACATGTTTAAGGAATAGCTGATGCACAAAACGTCATACTGTACTAGACATACATACACACTGTTATAGGAAATGTCATTTCCAAACAAGAAAACAATAATTCGTATTCTCAGGTTTCATATGTTTCAAATGGCTATATTAGCAGTCCTAGATTACTGTCAATGAGAAATTTATTTTATTGTTTGATAATTGGGTAAGGCTCACTAGGCACAAATGGCTGTTTTCAGGGGCGACCTGACAGATCTTGGTTAAGTAACCTGCTCAGAGTCACACAGTATGCAAGTGGATGTTGTGGGAATGAATCTAACCCAGGTCTGCTGGATGTACCAAGTACATTTACAGCTCCTTAATCTAACCTCTGGGCTATATTGGTCCCATGGATGTCCTATATCCTAAGATAGCGTCCAACCTAAACAAATCCCTGGGGTTAACCACCATTAACCGGAGGGGAAATAAGCACAGAAGTCATATAATTATCAAATCAGGAAATGAGGGCAGGCAGGGACAACTTTCAAACATTCACTAGAATGTCCCTGCCCAGCCTTTTATGGCTAAGTTTTGTTTGCACCACAAAAGCACATCTGAAATAATAACCAATAAATAATGCTTTGTACACAAGACAAAACATACAGGTTCTCCTGGCTAACTAGACACTCTAATCCTGGCATTTTAAGGCCCTATCATAGCCTTGCCTTCAGAACAGTGCAATGAAAAGCTGAGTCTTGGAGTCTGGGGTCTGGGAGAGAGCTCGGGAGTTTTGAAAATTTGCTGTTTGCAAAACTGCTCAAAACTGAAGATTCACTGGTGGTTGACAAAATACCATAAAAAACAAGCAGCAGAAAGGTAAAAACAGCTGGCAATAGCATTTTCTGGGTCTGATAAATGTTTTTGGCACTGTACTGGGACAAGCAGCAATCCACCCCACCAAGCCTGATTTCTAACCTTGTTAAGGGCTTCAGCAAAAACATAAAGACAGCCTAAATTTATAACTTCAGAAAGTGGCAGCATGCTGTGTTCACTGCTCTTGTTTCCCAAAAGGTCTTTGACTCAGTAGTCTGTGTCCACTGTTTTCTCTTTCTCTCTCTCTCTCTCTCTCTCTTCTCCACCTTTGAAAAAAATACTTTGCTGCTGCTGTACTCACCCTTCCAATAGCTGGCCTTTCATCTACGTAGGAACTAAAAACTACTACTTCGGAAAACAGCAGCCCTTCTCACTGCAGTGCTGTAGATAAGTTCGAAAGCTCGCGAATCCCCACTTCCTTGACAAGATAATGAACATTGCAAATACTCACACGATAGTCGCTCATCTCGCTCACTCTGCAGTTTGTTTTCCTCCCGTCTGTCACCCTCACCATCAAACCTCCAATGCTTGTCTCCTTAACTATTCAACCTGTTATGTTTTAGTCAGCCAGCCAGCAGTGGAAAAATGATTCTCTGCACAGGCAGAGATTTAAAGGGACAGAACCCCCCAAAAAGGAGTTTTTAAACCTGACAAACCCCAGCTGGAAACGGGCCTTTCTCACAAAGGAGGTGGCACATGTCCCTGTGACACCCCCTAAATCTGCCACTGGGATGGGGAGGACCCAGGCATCTACAGGCCAGTCAGTCTTACCTCCATTGTAGGTAAGCTGGTTGCCATTTTGTTAAAGGAAGACCTTGTGGCCTACTTAGAGAAAAATAGCCAGCCAGATGGCAAACAGCATGGAAGGTTGTGTCAGACCAACCTGATTATGTTTTTTGACTGAGTTAGTAGGGAAGCAGATAGAGGGAAAGCTGTAAATTTTCTCTACTTTTGTTTCAATAAAACCTTTGATTCAGTGCCACACAGGAGGCTGTTGAAGATGCTGGAAGTCTTCAAAGTTAAGAAGGATTTAGTCAGATGAGTGTGGAATTGCGCAAGAAGACACAAAGCTCTGTAGCAGGGTAGACAGTGAGAAAAGGGTGAGAGAACTTCAGCAGGCTCTGAAAAAACTGAAAAGGTTGTCAAGGATCTGCTAGTTGAGATTCAGTGCCATGAAATGCAAAGTGATGCATTCAGGGACACAGAACCCATGTGTGGATTACTGGATTAGAGGGATTAGGCTGACCACTACATCAGATGAGATGTTTCTGAATGTCATCATCATGTCAAGCAGACTAGTCCATGCAATAATGCCTACAGTAAAGCATCACGGATGATGAGGATTATCAGGAGGGATTTTGATAGGAAAAGGGAAGTAATATTGGCCCCTGTACATCTTATTGGTGAAGCTCCAATTGGAATACTGTGCACAGTTCCAAAATCACCATCTAAGAAACAAACAGACTGGCTGGAGTCAGTGCAGAGAACAGTCACCAAAATGATCTAGTGATGACAGGGTAGCTAGAATGAAGAACCAGTTCAGACCATTAACAGATACTTGCTGGAGGCCAGATGTGAGAAGGAGAACAAGATAGAGACATATAAAATTTCTAATGTGCATTTATAAGATGAGTGGTGAAGATCTGTTTCTTACTGTAGGAATAAGGAAGCAGTCAAAAGAGAGGACAATTGGTTGGTAAGAGTATGTGTGTGTGTGTGTGTGTGGGGGGGATAAAATCAGGAGGGATGTGAGGGACTTCTACTTCACAGAGAGGGTGGTGGAGCCATGGAACAGATTACCAGTAGCAGTGGTAGAAACAGGTACTCTTAATGGTTTCAGACACAACTGGAATGGAGCTATGAACTCATAGTCCTACTGAGGGAACAGGGGAGAGTAGTAGAAGGAGCACAGCCCCCATCAGGGCACTAGGTCAGGGGTGAGATAGTATTACAATATTGGCAGACTTGACCAATCACCAGCCTCCTTCTTCCATCAGAAGCAGATTGTACAGCAAAGTGGTGCGAATCCCCAGTGCTTAGCCACCCAATGTACACCCCTCATGCAGAATGCATGAAAGGGGGCGCATAGCTCCAATGCAGCAGATCCCCCACCTGCATGGACTGCAATGTGCAGGGGATAGGTGGGGGGCACAATTTCATGTAGTGCTGGCCTTAGGGGTCTGGAGGTGGTTGCAGGTTATGCCAGGGAGATCCCTGCTGTAAGCCACCTGCATGCCCCATGCATCTGTCCCACACCAAGGGCACCACAGTTTCTTCATCCTCAGGCTGACTGGGGCCTCCGACCCCAACACCCAGCCATGCCCTCCACCATCCCCGTGTATGTCAACCCCCCCAAGACACACACATACACACTCATGGGGACACTGGCCCCTGGAATGCAGAAACCCACCCCACAGCCCACCACTGCGGCACCCCATGCTCAGGATGGTGTGGTGGGCTACTGAAAATCTCCCCTATACACACACACACATACTCACCCCTCATGGCACCAACCCCACCCCATACCTCCCCATCTGACCGAGGGGCATGCGACCAGCAACACATCCCACCTCTCTCACCTACACCAAGCCACTGGCCTATGTTGACATTCATGGGGGAGAGCAGCCAACGCACCCCCCCCACAGTGTAAAGGTAACCACTGTGGGATCCAGGATGGACATCCCATTGGATGCCCACTCAGCTGCACAGCTCCACCTAAGGGTGCCCCTCTGCAGAAATGCACTGACCCATGTAACTCGGGCAGGGAGCGGACAGGTCATCAGTGGTTGGGAATGCCACCGGTGTCCACCAGTCTGCAGGAGCAGAGCTCTGTGGATGGGATATGTGCTTTGGCATGTAATTCCTGCCCATTGGAGCATAGGCTTCAATATTTGTATGTGTCTGCCTAACCCTTCCTGCTGAATGATATCCCCATAAACACTGCATAGTAAAATTTGTATACCCACTAGTAAAAAAGCACAATGGGAAGCACTGTATATGCAAAGCACCATAATTACTGTATACCTCTTTGCATTGGTGATGCATATATTTGTTTGATACTTAGCTTTGTTGTTAGTGCTCTTCCAGGGAGTTCCATGTCATAATGGTGATCGTCAAATAGCAATTGCCATTACAGCGAATGTACATCACCAAAAAACCAAAACAGCGATGTACACTTCCAGCAAGGTAACACCAGCGAAAACAAGTGATTTTTATATTTTATTCCTCGCCCTCCAGCACCCCTTTAAAAAGGATTCTCAACTCCAGCGGGGTGCATGTCCAACAGGGGGAGAATCTTGTAAAAAAAAAAAAAAAAAAAGTCCCACACACAAAAACAAAATATTGTGCTCCTCCCCAGCCCTGAACCCTGCACCCTCCCCACTGTAGCCAGCCACCCCCACCACCACACCACACCACACGGCCAGCTCGGCAGCCTCCTGCTCACTACCTCCCACTTGCCTTCTGTTCTCTTCCATTCCCCATCCAGTGTTTCCAGTTGCATTGCTGTTGGCCTGTCAATACTCTTTCAGGGTAGCTCATATAATGAGTGCTGAACTTGAGGCAGTCATATCCGAGTCACTCAAGTTCAGTCGCCGTTTTGACGGGTTACCCTTCCAGGGTAAATCTTTTATCTGTGCTTTTACAATGATTTTTTTTTTTTTGCTTTTAAATGGCTTTTCTATTGTGGGCTCACCATGACCCAAGAAGATGAGATAAAGAGATAGGTTTCTTCCTGACTATGAGCTGGGATAACAGGAGATCTATATATATTATTGCAGTGGTTTGTTATGCTATTATGAGGAACACTGTGCATCCTTCACTGCTAACCACAAAACCTGCAATACACAAATAAGTGTCACTGTTTGCATAGAGAGTATCCTAGGGGGGGCATGTGAGGAGGAGAACCATGTAAAAGCATCTATCCTAAATAGATGCTTCTGCTCAGTATTTACTGAAGAGAAGGTAGGGCAGAGCCCGCAGCTCAGCACCATGGACATGGGGGAGAGAGGTGTACACTAGTCCCTTCACAAAAGAAAGGGTCCTACAAGAGCTTGATAAGTTCAGGGTAGATAAGGCAATAGGACCTGATGGCATACATCCCAGGGTACTAAAGGAGCTAAGGGTGAAACAAGCAGAGCCATTATCAGAACTGTTCACTGAGTCTCTGAGCACAGAAGAGGTCCCAGAAGACTGGAGAAGGGCTCATGTGATCCCGCTCCACAAGAGTGGTAGCAGGGAGGAGGAAGGGAACTACAGACCTGTCAGTCTTACCTCTTTAGTGGGCAAGATTATTGAGGCACGCCTTAAGGAAAGGATAGTGCAACACCTGGAATCCATAGGAGCACAGGATCCAAGACAGCATGGGTTTACAAAAGGAAGGTCCTGTAAAACTAATTTCATAGATTTCTTTGACTGGGTAACCAGAGTGGTGGACCAAAGGGGAGCAGTTGATGTCGCCTACCTTGACTTCAGCAAAGCTTTCGATGCTGTTCCACATAGAAGATTGATTAATAAACTGGGTAGGCTCGGGGTGAGTCAGAAGTTGGATAACTGGGTGGCAAACTGGTTGACAGACAGAAGACAGAGAGTGGTGGTAAACAGTATACAGTTAGAAGAGATGCAAGTCACAAGTGAGGTACCTCAGGGATCAGTCCTGGGGCCAGTCCTCTTCAATATCTTCATCAGTAACATTGCAGATGGACTGGAGGGTAAAGTTTGTCTGTTTGCAGATGACACCAAGATCTGCAACAGAGCAGATGATCCAGATGGGGTGGGCAGAATGAGAAGAGAGCTGGATAGACTACCAAAATTGTTGAAAGAGTGGCAACTGGGGTTTAATGCAAAGAAGTGCAAGATCATGCACATAGGGAAGAGAAACCCTGAAGCCACATATAGGTTGAGAGGAGAGTTGCTGGCAGTCACAAGGGAAGAAAGAGACTTGGGCATCATCATCATCACAGATGTCCTGAAATCATCCAAGCAGATCACTAAAGCAGTAGGTAAGGCTAGGGGGACATTGGGGTGTATTAATAAGGGTATCACAAGTTGGAAGAGGAAGTAATAATCCCTCTTTACAAGACACTAATTAGGCCCCATCTGAAGTACTGCATGTAGTACTGGAGGCCACACCTTCACAAGGACATTAGCCAAACTGAGGCAGTCCAGAGAAGGGCAACCAAAATGGTGCAGGGACTGCATCAGAAAACATATGAGCACAGATTAACGGAGCTCAATATGTATACCTTAGAGCAAAGGAGGGAGAGAGGTGATATGATCGAAACATTCAAACACCTTAAGGGCATTAACAAGGTGGAAGAGTCTAACATGTTTCAATATAAGAAAAATAGCAGGACAAGAGGACACAGCATGAGATTAGAGGGAGGTCGATTAAGGGGTAATGTGAGGAAGTTCTTTTTCACAGAAAGGGTGGTGAATGCATGGAAAGGCTTACCTCAGGAAATGGTGGATATTAATACAGTGCAGGGCTTCAAACAGGCATGGGAGAAGCATAAGGGAGCAATACAGATGAGTATGAGTAGATAGGCCATTGACAGAGCAAAGGCTGATGGCACATTCATAAGGTAGAAAAAGAAATGGGCAGACTAGGTGGGCCTTGTGGTCCTTATCTGCCATCAGCTTGTATGTTTGTGTGACAACAGCACAGCTAAACTTATGCAAATAGATTGTTCAAATGTTAATGGTCACATTTTGGCTGTGTGACCATTAACATCATAGACTGTAACAGTTCAGTGATTGGTCCCTGGCATTGCACCAGTGCACGGTGCTACAGTTGGAGTTGTTCCCCATACCCATGCACTATACTTTGATGGTGAGAGAAAGATAGATAGATAGATAGATAGATAGATAGATAGATAGATAGATAGATATAAAAAGAGAGATCGATAGACAGACAGACAGACAGCCAGACAGACAGACAGACATATAAATAGATAGATACCGCCCCATACCAGTCTGGTACTGGAACTCCATGAATTGATCGTCCACATTCCTGATGTGATGAGTATGGACCCCAATCAATTCATTCATTCTCTTGTGTTACTGTTGTTGAAAGCACTACCTAACCCATTTTGTTTATTACAAGGTTATGACATGTGCAAGAACCACTTTCAGCAGTTGTGTCCTGGCAGGGACTTCTGTACCTGGTGTTGAGGGCAATGGGGAGCTGGCTGTGCAGTCACTAACATACCATAACTGTGACAACTGCAGAGGTTGGCATGTGGCATGGCACATTGTGCATGACACCATGCCATGGCTTATGCCATAGGCACATTGCATTACTGCCAAAGTTATCCCTACCCTCCTCTCGCCATTCCTAGATGGCTACTTTTTAGCCATGCTGATAAGTATACAATACATGTTGTTCTTCACTGAAATTCCTCTGGTTGTCAACTGCTATTAGAAACATGTGAATTGGATGTCTGCATCCCTGGCTTCTAGTGGAAAACCCCTCCCCAGCTCTATTCCCTTCTGTTGTTAGTGATACTGTGTGCTGCCTAGTGTTTCCCCCACCAAAATAAATGTTCCAACTTTCAAGCTGTGACCCCTGCAAGAACTTCTTTCAACAGTTCTACAGCAGCAGCAGGGATCACTGCACCTTGGAGTCAGAGGTGAGGGCACCAGATAGCAGCTGTGGTGCATAACATAGAAAATCCATTAATACCAGTGCCTTTCTCTGGGCTGGTGCACTGACCTGTGTACTATGACAAGCAATGACTTTAAACCTCTTTCCTCACAGCACAAAGGGACACAAAACATTACTACAACATGGTCAAAAATGTATTCTTCCCTCATGGACCATATTTGCATGTGCCTCTGCCTACACCTGTCTCCCCAAGGATATCCCCATAAGACTGCATATCAAGACTCACATAGTAAACCAAATAATGAATACCATACTAAAGCAAAGTGGCATTAGAAGTTATTTGCAAATCAGTACATATATACTTCTCATGAATATTTGGTGCAATGAGGTATCTGTAATTCGACATTTCTATTAAACCTGTCTTTGTTACAAATGCCCTTCAAGAATAAATCTAGGAGATTACAGGCAGGTTCCTCTCTGTCCCTTCATTATGAATCCAAGCTGGGGGAGCTCAAAACATGCAGTGACCTGTGCATTCTATGGCTGACTAAGCACTAATATAAAATCATCAAACCCCAAATTGAGTGCACTCACATAAGGTTATAGGAGGAGGCTGATTAAAAATAGGAAGAAAGGTTACTATGCAACTGAGAAGTTCATGTCAAATTAATTTTATTGCACAATCATGTACAAAAAAATACACATCACTCAGCTTTCTATAGAGATTTACAAACTACAATGTGCAAAAATTGTCAAAACAGCCTTCTGTACCTCCATAGCACTGCTCCCCAAAGATACTATGGAGCTTTGCTCAATAATGTTTCAATGAGGGGTGTCCCTGGATGTCACTGTTTACAGGGGGTGGACTCTGCCACATGACAGTAATGACAGTAGTGCAGCATAAACTAAAGCAAATCACCTGTCCAGATGTTAGTGGTTGCATTTATGCTGTGGGATCACTAACAGAACTCTGACAGCCCCGTGACACATGCCGTGGGAACATGGGGCTACAGACCAAAGTCATTCCCCTCATGCCATGCCTTGCCTTGATGGCCATGCCAATATACTGTATACATATTCTACTTTACACTGTTCTTGGTAGTTAAATGGCTTAGAATCATGGGACTTGGTTATTTGTGTTCCTAGCATCTAGCAGACCCCCACAATAGCCTCATTCCTGTCTGTTACTGATATCAGTGGTTTCTAACATTTTCCCTCACTGGAATGAACATTCTGACTTCCTTTCTATACTTTACAGGAAAATGAAAAATAAATCATTGTTGGCTATAGCAAACTATAGCAAAGTATTTTTTTTCTGCAGGGGGACTTGCGTCCAAGATGTAAATGTCCTGTGTATAAAAAAGATGTGTGTTCATGTACAAAACAATCTGCCAAGTCAGTTTTCTTGAATCTCAGAAGTTGTACAGTACATACATTCACAGACTTTCATCCATGAAAGACCTACATTTTGACGACATCACCACAATACCCTGTAAATGCAGCATTGTCGGCTCCTTAAGCATTATACTGCTTTTTAACAGATCACTCCTCATGAGTACTCTAAGCAAGGCAAGATATGTATACAGTGTAGCTACAAAGTTATAGTAAATATGAGTGCTCGGACACAGTTGCACTTTTTTTCTTCTTTGTTTTGTTTTTAGTAGCTGGGCAGATAATTTACATTTTTGATGAAAGCCACAAAAACAAGAACTGATGCTACTGAGACACAAATGTATGACAAAAATCTTAAAATGAGTCCCTAAAAATTAACATAAATAATGTACCTTTGATACTTCTGGTTCAGTCATTGTCTTGTCATTTCTGGTCCAGTACATAATTCCCTATTCATTTTTTGGTGATTTTTCATTATAGTGTCTAGGCTGTTGCTCAGTACTGTGAATTTGTATCAGTCAGCACTTCTCCCATTGCCTGCAAATAAACATCAATGCCTTGGATCTGCCTGAATTCAGTGAAGTTAATGACTTCATACTTAGATCCCTAGAGCAGAAGTGACCTTTATTGCTGCATTATAAGTAGAGTATACAGCAGCATATTGATTTCTATTTTTCTTTATAATAATTAGCTTCTTTACTCTCTGAACCTATTACATCTGTTCAGAATTTGTAACTGGTGATCCCATAAATAGTGACAGGCACAAGGCTGAAACACGTATGATAAGAGACCAAATTAATTGACACCATCCTTAATAACAAGTAGCATCTCTACATTTTATTAAACACTGTAAACTGCACTGGCATTTTACTTTTTAGTTGTTAATGTAGCAACCTTTAAAGTTAGATGAGGCTAGTCTAGCACATGTTCCAGAGAACTGCACATGCCTTTAAAACATTTTCACAGATTAAGACTTGGCAAATGGAATCAAGATTTAATTTCTCTTGAGTAAAGGAAATACAATTTTATGTTCAGCTCCTGAAAAAAGATCAGCACAGGTCAGAATCAGGCTTACTTAACTACAGTCTGCTTTAAATGACTCCATGTCCATTACTTGAAGAATTGTTTCTGTTGATCCTCAGAGGATAAGCTTATTATTATTTTTCATATATACTCTGCACTTTGAATAATGATCCGCTATTTCCACTATGCGCATTGATGTTGGTTAATAAGTATTACTTAGAAAAGAAGTGGACTATAGCACATTGAAACTGCAAACAGCTCTGGCTAAGACTAGTTAGGTTACCTCTTCAGGTATAAAAGTCAGACAGCCAACTTTTTGTTTTCAGCTGCTACTGATGTTTGCTTGTACAGTGCCTCCTTTTTCCACTCATATGAAGAACAAGAGAAAATGTGATTGTGTGAAATAATTAAGAGAATAAAATGGAGACAAAAATAAATAAAAGTCTAGGTAATGGAGTGAGAGGAAAAGAGATGAAAGGGAAAATGCAAAATTAAATGTAATAAATAAATTGTTGGGGCAGATAGGGCTCATTTCCCAAAAAATTGTGGCCCCCATGTAAACTAAAGAAAAAGGTTGTGATTTGTCTTCATGGAATACCACTAGAATCTTTGGATGGCTAGAATATAAACATTCTAGGCAGAATTTCCAGTGATATGCTTCACTGTTTTAGCACAGTGGTTCTCAAATGGTGAGGCCAGCCTTCCAAGGGAGGCCCCGTAATGTTCTAGGGGAGGCCCAGTCAAGTCTGAGAATGTACAGTATTTAAATTTTAAGTTTTGGATGTTTTGTGTTAAGGGATGAAGCAAACTAAACATGGATAATGACAGGTGAATTTCTTTACTTATGCACAAATTGGTGACCAGGAAAGGCCCTGAGCCAACGCTTGTTTATACTGTAGGTGTGTATTTACATGTAAATTGGTGACTAAGAAGGCACACTGAGTCAAGGTTTGTTTCTACAGTAGGTGTTGTTTATATGCAAATTAGTGACTGGGAAAGGCACACTGAGTCGAGGTTCATTTCTACAGTAGGTATTTATTTATATGTAAATTGGTGTCTGGGAAAGGCACAATGAGCCAATGCATGTTTCAGGTATGATCTCGGTAAGGGTACAAGAAATTGCTTAACAGGGTAAGAGGGGGAGAGGTGATATGGCTAGGTTAGTTGTTACAGATAGAGAGGAAGTAGAGTAATAAGGGTCCAAGAGTAAGAATAGTGGAGCAACAAGGATAACCTAGGGTGTGCGGTTGGGGTGAAGAACAATGAGTAGAATAAAAAAAGAATATACTCCATCAACATTATTAGCCCTGCTTGATTCCTGGTGCACTGTGCAAAAGTATGATTTTTTTTTTTCTATGGGGAGGCCCAATATTTTTTCCAAATTTGAGGGAGGCTCGAAATCTGTTCCATGGCTTTGGGGAGGCTCACTATCACAAAGTGTGAGAACTAATGTTTTAGCACAATCACTTGAATATTGTGGTTCAAGTTTGGTTGGTGTGAGACCACTAAAAAGTATTTTTTTATGAAAACAGATAAGTGCCTAAACTGTTGCAAAAAGATTCAAGAGACTTTGACAACAGGGTATTTGGGTTTTGTCATGACCAATAGAAAATTGACAGGACCAATGCTCATCCTATGTATCATTGACCTCCCTTCAGAAATTTCTGACCATTTTCTTTTGTTATAACGTATGTAATGAAATTCCTTTTTATATGACAATATCTTTACATAACATAACAAATGTTTTATAATGGTAATTAGTATTACAACATCTTAAAATGTTTAAACATTTCTTTCATTTTTTAAATGTCTTTCTGCTGAAATTGTTTGTTTTTGCTTCTGTGTGGGGTTTTAGATAGCAGGAGTAGGAAACCATGACATTTTGCAAGGGCTGAGGTCTGGGCATCATGTGACTGAAGCAGGCCAATGGGAATTAAGCAGGAGGTTCCTATTCCATTATAAATGGACTTCCATCATGTCCCATCATGATCACGTCCCAGCAAATGAGTGGAACAGAGCAAGAAGAGAACAGGTATCCTAAGGCATATACGGCATTAGTAGATGTCTGCAGGTAGGCCACAGTCTGCAGGAGGCTCTGCCATGTAGACATAAGACCAGGTAGGATAAAAACTTAGTAACGTGGACACTCAATCTAAAGAAGTAGGGTAAAAAAATACAGAGAGTAGGGTAACAGAAAGGGGACAGTGAGAATAAGGATGATGATGGAGTGAGACTGAGCTGAACAGGATCAGGAAAAAGCAGACATCCTGAACAGGTGCATCTACTCAGTCTTCACAGTAGATGGAGAGGGATACAGATCACTAGAATGCAGCAGGAACAATAAAGGGTGGGGCAGACACAAGTCCATTTCTTGAGGAAAGAGTCCTGAAGGGACTTGCAGATCTGAAAGTGGGCAAGGCCATGGGATTGGATAAGATACAAACATGGGTACTAAAGGAACTCAGGAATATACTTTCTGCACCACGGATGGCGTTATTCAACAGCTTACTGGAGTCAGGCATGGTTCCAGAGGACTGGAGGAGAGCAGACATGATAACACTCCATAAGAGTGGCAAGAAGGTGAAGGCTAGCTACCATACGCCAGTCAGTCTCATATTAGTGGTGGGAAAATTAACAGAAACTCTGTTGAGGGAAAGTTTAATACAGCATCTTGAACACAAGGAGCTCCTTCACCTATCCAGTGGTTTTCCCACCTATCCTCTACACTGAGCTTAAATACTGATCCACCCTACCCTGCTCCCCCAATTTTTTTTCTCCTTAACTCTCCCCTGATGATAACAGCTGACAATGCCTATTCTGGGCAGCTTCTGTTTCTAACATATCTTTTTACCTACTCCATTGTTTTCTCATTTTATCCTAAACCTTATCAATTGTCCTGTAAGGGATGACTGTGTTTTCTATAATAATGCTCTACTAATGATATGTACCAATGTAATCTGTTTTCTGTTAACTTGATGGGTGTACCATATAACGTGATTTGTATCAAAGTAACTGTCTTTTGCAAATTGATGTGGAGCCTTTGAAAAAGACCATCTTGCTCAAAGATTAATTCCAAAGAACTAAATAAATAAATAAATAAATACGCATAATCCCAAAGCAGCATGGACTCTTGTGGCAGAGGTAATTCCAAATGAATCTGATCAAGTTCTTTGACTGGGTGACCAGGAAAATACATCACAGGAAGGCAGTAAATGTAGCATGTTTGAACTTAAGCAAGAACTTTAACACTGTACCACACAGGATACTGTTAAAGAAATTGAGCTAGATAGGGGAGGGATCCAAAATGGTAAACTCTGTAAAAAGCTGGCTAATGGATAGGCAACAGAGGGCAATGGCAAATGGCACTCACTCTAATGAGGGGAGAGTGACAAGCAGGGTACCACAGTGCCAAGTACTGGAACCGGTCCTCTACAAAGTCTTCATAAGTGACACTGCAGATGAATTGGAAGGTGAGGAATACCTTTTTGCAGATGACACTAAAACCTGTAATGGGGTGGATACTCATGAAGGGGTGGAGAGAATGTCTAAAGAAATTGGGTGACTCAAATAGTGTGGTCAAGGGCACGGCAACTGGGGTTCAATGACAAAATGTGCAAAATCATGCACCTAGGGTATGGAAACCCAGAAGTTGAGTATAGGATGGGGGGCACTGACAGTCACTAAGCAGGAAAGAACCCTTTGTGGTGATCATATCTAATTACCTCAAAGTGGCGGGGCAGTGTGACAAGGCAGTGGCTAGGGGCAGTGGAATGCTGCGATTTACTGGAAGAGGTACCGGGGGAGAGATGATATTATCATGTTATCATTTGCTGATGAGACCCCACCTGAAATATTGTGTCTAGTTCAGAAGACTGCACCTTAGAATTGGCTTACAGAGGATGGACACAGTGCAGAGGAGGGTGACTACGATGGTGTAAGATTTGCACTATATGTCCTAAGAGGAGAGTCTGAGGAATCTCAGCATGTACACCCTAGAAGAGAACAGAGCAAGAGGGGAGTCTCTTCCACATGAAAAAGAGCACCAGGACCAGGGGGCATGTGACAAAGCTGGAAGGAGGGAGGTTTATGAGGTATGTGAGTAAGTAATTCTTTATTGAATTAGTGGTGGATGTCTGAAACAGAGTGCTAGCAGAAGTGGTGGAGGTGAAAACAATAAGGGGCTTCAAACATGCATGGGACAGACATAGGGAAATCTTAGTAAATAGGCAGGGAGGGGAGATGGCTGCCAGAAAACAGTTTTGGGTCTGCAGAGACAGGCTATGCAGGGACCATCTGGACAGGCTGCGTGAGCCAAGCAGTCCTTTTCTGCTGAGAAATTCTGTTTCTATAAAATTGTACTAGAATATTAATAATATATTGACCTAGCATAAGTATATTTTCAGTATATGAATATTCATTGCAAAAAATGTGTTAATGCATCAGTTAGGGTTCAAATTAATGCCACAAAAGCATGGAAATGTGGCATAAGAGTTTCCAACCCTAACTCCCCACCCCCACCTCCCAAGCAGCAAAAGGACAAGACCACACAATCAACCACAGACAACCACCATCAGGTACAACAAACAACATTCAACTGTTTCCAGATGATGCAAATGCAGTAGCACTGATGTGCTACCTTAATGAATTTGTATCTGTGGCATGCAAACTGCAAAATATACACACTCATTTGTTGCTGCAGATAGAAATCCATGCTACTGATATCACAAAACTGCTTCTTTGTACAGAAGCACAGGCCCCTGCAGCCAGATACTAATCCATGACATCCAAATTACAAGACTTCTTTTCACTATGTCCCTATGGGGCCAGACCTTCTGTAGTTTCAGGTAGTCATGGACACTGTAAAACATACACACAAGTGATGGGTCTGTGCTTCTACAGCCGCAGGTGTAAGGCATGCACTCCGATCTTTGGGTGCAGAAGCAGAGACACCACAAAATCCATGATGCCAAAATTGCAGCAGTACTTCTGTTTACAGAAGCAAAGTCCCTTGAGGGTCTTGTATCTCTACAGCCACAGATGTAAGACATTCACCAACTTCTTGTTCCAGAAGAGCAGTCTGCTGTGGGGCCTGCAGTTATGCAGACAGAAGCACTGTTGAAATATGGGTATCATGGTTTCAGCAGCCGAACTAGACATTTTTTGAAGGGGTAGCAGTTTTTGAGTTATGCAGCTGCACATAGAAACCATGCAGCAGTGGATCATACTATCTAGAAAGGTACCTCATACACTGTGCATGAGTACTTCTGACTGTAAAGGCACAGGCCCCATAGTATATCTGTCTGCAGAGGGGCCTGAGCTTCTTCCACCACTTGATATACTCATACATGTTGTATGGTATACATACAAAGGTGTGGCTGCAGAAAAACAGGCCCCTGTGCCCGCAGATATAAATCCTAAAAAGGTAGCACATCAGTACTACTGCATCTGTGTCATTTGAAAACAGTTGTATGTTGTTTGTCTTACCTGATGATGGCTTTCTGTGGTTGCTTGTGTGGTGTTGTCCTTTTGCTACATGGGGGGGTGGGGTTGGGGAGTTAGGGTTGGAAACCCTAATGCCACATCTCCATGCTTTTGTGGCATTAAGTTGAACCCTAACTGGTGCATTGATGCAGTTTTTTGTAATGAATTTCCTTACTTTTTGAGATAGTATAATTGTATACTTATTTGCCTATAGGAAAGCATTTCCCAGATCCTTCTGCGCCCTGCATTCTTCCATTCCTAGCAAAACAGGAATTTTATTTATTTCTACACGGTATAGGACTACATGGCTTGAAGTGAAGACAATCCAATGCTTGGGTCGGTGGATTAGGAGTGGGTATTATTTTTGGTAAACCATATGGGGATCCCCTTTAAATATTTATGATTCCGAAAACATCTTTGGTTTATGGCCACCTTCAAGATAAATCTTTGCAGTGTGACTATAAGGGCAACCTACTTGATGGTAGTTCTCCAAAGTGATGTATCTCTGGGGTAGCCCAGTATGAACAGTCCAACTGATCTATAGCCACTAGTTCCACTTTTAACCATATGGTATTCTGTATTTTGTTCTGTGATATCACTTGATTAACACTGTATTCTGTGTTACTGATTTCACACCCCTACTTTCTGTATACCCCTCTTCACACCAGAAAATGAGTATTGGCTAAATGTTCTTTTCCAAAGTATCAATGTCTACATACATACCTACTGTATGTACATAAATACATAATTTGGGCTCAATTCTCAAACAGGGCTTAGATCAATACAAGCTGTTGCAAACAGCAGCATGCATTGAAACCCAGTGTGCCAGGGACCCTGCACCAGATTCTGGTACAGGAGTGGTCCCCGCCTAAGTCCCCACACTTGCAGCAATCTTTGCCATGCGACAATCACATGGCACATGGGAGGGGTTTGCCACAGGCTCCATGTGGCAAAGGCTTGCGGTGTCCCCATCCCCGATCCCCTGGTAAATTAAATTAAGCCTCATCCCTCAGAGTGTAGTGGACCCCTCTCCCCAATCCCTGAGTCCCACCATAAATATATATATATTAATAAGTTCCTTCCCTGATGATGTAGGTGACTCCCTTCCTCCCAGATCCCCAATTCCACCATAATGTACATATCACAAAACCCATTCAATGGTGGTCTAGTGGACCCCCACGCTCTACCCATGCAAGTAGTGGCCACCGCTCTTCTCCCCCCATCCTGAAGCAGAGCTAGTGAGAGGCATAGCCTTCCTCTGCCCACTGTGTCTGGCTGCCAACTGAACTGTCACTGAGCACATACTGACTAGTGTCCATGCTCTTGGATTGACAGCTGTTAGTAAATGAGTGCATACACTATACATTACATGCTCAGTGACAATTCAGTTGGCAGCTGGCCATGGAGGTGAGAGGAGAGCTGTGCCAGTCACTTGCTCTGCTTTAGGATGGGGGGAAGCAAGGGGATGGCCACTACCTGAAGGGTTGGGGGTAAATTAGACCACAATGGAAGGGGTATTGTGATATGTATAATTATGGGCAGAATCAGGGACTGGGGAAGGGGGTCCACTACACCACCAGGGAAGGGGCTTATTAATATATATATATATTTATGAGCAGAATTGAGGATCAGGGTCCACTAGACCACCAAGGAAAGGGCTTATTAATATATATTTATGGCCAGAATTGGGTATCGAGGAGAGGGGTCCACTAGACCAACAGGAAGTACAACTTAAACGTAATGGGGACTCAGGGCTGGGGAAGGGGATAGCGGCCCATTGCTACAAAGTGTAGACTCTAGCAGACTGCTATTTGTAAGTACCCTTAGACTAGCTCTGGCTGGTCTAATGGTACTTAGAAAGTCTCCCTCTTGAATAGTTTTGAGAATCCCACTTTAAGGGATGTGGCAGCTTGCATCTGCCTCATGCCCCCTAGCACCATGCCACAGCAAATTTTGTGGCACATGGGTGGCACAAACACCATTTGGTACAGGTAGCCTGTGGTTGATGTATGCTGCCTTTGAGACTCGCTCTCCCAGTGCATCATTTGGTGCAAGGGGCACTGTGCGCCATTCATTGTGGTGCAGGCCTCCTGCACTGCAATGTACTGAGAGCTTTGAGAATCGTTCAAGAAAGAAAGAAAGAAGAAGAAAATATAGCGTTGCTCTTTGTTTTTTTTTATTTTTGTTTTACATCACAATGCATCAACAAATAAATGTAGCTATTTGATAATGAAAACAAAATGACTGGTGGTTTCTGAGCAGATATGGATATGATTGCAGGTTTATTCCAGAAAAAAAACAATAATTTTTAACGTTCAGTTTGCAAAATGAAATGAACTAACTAGCCCGGATGAGTTGCAGCTTTTCGTTTCCAGTGGGGTCCTGCTTCTACCCATTTCAGCAGCTGGGTACACTGAAAGGTTAAGTGACTTGTCCAAGTTCACCCAATGGATATCTGGCTTTAGTGGGACTGGAACCTGTGATGTCCTGGTTCTAAAGTCAGTATTCTGACCAACAGACCAGGCTTCTTCTGTTGTTCTGAATAATAAATCATATCAGCTCCTTGTTTAAGTGCTGTACTCCCATAAATGTGCCATATGATATATCATAGACATATGTATATTGTGGAGGCCGAGATCATAGGCTTAAGTTAAGATCTTTGGATTCTTTAGGCCATTGAATATAGACTCTTGATTTTGTACCAACATGCCTCTACTTATTACATGCCTTCACAGTTTGATGGTGTACCCTACACAGCGATGGAATATATTCATCTGTAATTTAAACAATGGGATCCGAATTTAAATAACACATGATAGAGATGCACAACGTTAAAGGCAATAGACAATAGAGGGAATGTTAACTGCAGAAAAAAAATTGCAAGTAGGTTGCTCTTCATTCCAATTTCAAGTCACTCCACTTACATTAATAATGGACAGTATAAAAACACGACTGACAGAAAAATGTAATATTTACTTTATATAGGTTTAATTTTAATTGACTGCAAATTTTAATTTTATTTAATTTCCATAGCCGGAACAGAATTGATTGAGAGCGACAGGGAGAAAGAGAAGGAGGGAAAGAAAGATAGGGAGAGATTATGAGTGTGAGCTTGTGTGTGTGTGTGTGTGTGGTGTGTGTGCGCGTGCATGCGTGTGTGTGTGATAGATATGCACATACATGAATACATACATGCATACATACATTCCTCACTTGCTATATCTGGGTGCCATAATCACCAGAATGAGAAAGCTGGGGGGGGGTGGGATTGAGCGAGAGACTGTTACTTATCATATGTTTACCCTTTCAATATAACAGGCTGCAAATTAATTCAAATTGATTTGACTGATGACTTCTTTCCCAGTAATTGAAACATGATAAATATATTAACATGGGGTGCACACACACTGAAAGTTTCCTTAAAGAAATTTGGGCACATATTTATATCGGTGCCAAAATTTGTTCAAACAACCTACTTCTAGTCCTGTCTAGCATAGATCACTTTAATAATTTTTATCCCTCCCATTATATTGTGTTTTTTAACTGTAGGGCAATATACGGGTTTTATTTTCTCATTTATGCATTTGTAGACAAGGCTACAGCACCATTCATACATTATGCATTTCTTGGTGTGGGATCAACGTAAAAAGGGACTTAAAAGTCATATCATGATAGACATATGTAAAACCTGTAACTATGCCAGCAAGTCTTAAGAGGTTTGGCAAGTGTGAATAAATGTAAAAACACATAGATGTTTGTATATGGAACAAAACGCATTAGCATGACTTGTATTCAGTTTAAGTGGCTGGCAGTATAGCCTACAGGTTAGAGGAATGAGGTGTGAATGATCTTGGTACATACAGCAGACCAGACCTGAGTTTGATTCTCACAACCTCCACTTGCATACTGTGTGACTCTGAGCAAGTCAGTTAACCACTCAGTGCTCCCAGGTCACCCCTGAAAACAGGCACTTGTGCCTAGTGGGCCTTAGCTGGTTACCAAAGACTAAAATAAATAAATAAAAAGTCAGCATTTCATATCCTTTCCCAGCTCTTCTTCAGTCTATCTTTACCTTTTTCTACATTGTAGCACACACATATACAGTATTAGATAGACAGACAGATGTGTGTGTGTGTGCATGTGCGTGTGTGTATGTCTAAAATGTAGGAATCCACATGGAGACCCCCAAGGACCATCAGGTGAGCCTTAGTGGTCTCATGGGAGGAAAGGGCAGGGGGATAAATGAGAAGAGAGAGAAGTTCTTGATCACTGTGCCCCGGGTATTGTTATTTGTAGTGTTCACTGTGTTTTGCATACAATACTGTGGATGTATCCATGATGTAAATAAAGTAGGACACTGGAGGTTAAATAAAGGGCTTCTGTCACCATTGTTTGGCTGTTTTACTTCAAAGTTAATATAACAATTAAAGAAGGGTCATCTCATGCAGCATAAATCTGGGGCATTAGAATCATCACCCCAATGGGTACACTAAGAAACTTTGATAAATACAGCCAACATGATAATCCTAGAGGTTTGGTAAGCTCACTTGCCCCAACCTAAGTAAGAAGCCAAAGCAGAGCACTCACAAACAGCCCAAGGAGTTCCTGAAATATCCAGCAATGTACACTGTGTATTTTTGATTAATAGTCGCCCTACAATAAAAGATGCCCTTGAACATAAACCATGCCTCTTATTGGAGATTTCTTATTAAAAGCCGTCCTCTATCTATAGCTGTGGCTTAAAATAGATGACATATGGTACATACAGCATGGCATGGCATGCTCCATTACTACTTTTAGATCTAAGTCACTGTACCTTGTTTGTGTGCTACCCCCCCCTTGTCTTATCTAATGAAATAGTACACAGAAAACCAAAAACAAAACAAACAAGAAGCTAAATTTAAAGTGACTTGGCATGTTTCATGTGGTTGGCATGGTTATGATACAGGCTCAAAATAAATGATATATGGTACATACAGCACGGCATGGCGTGCTTCATTACTACTTTACAATCTAAGTTAATCACTGTACCTTGTTTCTGTGCTGTCCCCCAAGTAGTCATCTCACTGGCTGTTCTCTCTCATGCCTCTGTTGCCATCCACATTTTCTTTCTAGATTTCTTTTGCTTTGCTTGTAGTCACTCTCAACTCACTTTTGAATCAGTTCTGTAGTGGAATGCAGCTGATCACAATGGCTCTCTAAAGCCTCTATATTCCCTTTTAACTTGTCGACCAGCTGATTGTCAGATTGACAATTAGTATTAAAAGCCACCCTTGCACATAAGCCTCTCTCGATCATAAGCCATGGCTGCAGCAGCAGTGTTGGTAATAAAAGCCGCAGCTTTTAATCGAAGATGTACGGCATATAGAATTGAAAGGAGACTCAGGTCAAGTGAGACAAAAAGGGAATACCAATCAGTGAGCAGTTCATCTTCCACAACAGTAATCAAGGCAGGCTTCCATAACATCTGCAGGTGTGGATGGTAGTTTGCTACATGTGGATAATCAAGAGACTGTGGAGAGGGTGTGGTTAGCAGCCAACCACATCGGGTGCCTTTCTATTGAGCTGTGCTACATGACAGCTATTTTTGTCAGTTTAGCTTGTGATATAGTCAATGTTTTGGTGGAAAACATCAGTTATTCTCTTTCAACCCAGAACAATATATACTTACTTGATTTTTGTGGAATTGAAGATGGAGCAATGGGGAAACCCAAGGCTATGCAGCAACATGGGCAGTAGCGTGGTGCAGAAGGAGAACCATCAACCAGAGAGGTATTAAAAGTGGCAAAAGAACTTGAAGCTTTTATTAAAGAGATAAAGAAGTTGATGGCTTTACTAAGCAGGTTACTACCCTGGAAACGAAATTGGATTTTATTACCTCAGATTCTATGCAAGCTAAGTCTTTGGCAGAGAAGGCAGTGTCAGCTAGAGCTGGCCTAGTACAGGAAAATAAACTTTAGTGCCTCCCTCTTGAGCAACTTGAAAATAGGGCCCTACTGACCAAAGTTCATCTTTTAGGAGTGCTGGAGGAGGCAGAAGGATCAGACTTGTTGGCCTTTGTAACTAATACTCTGGCAAGCACAATCTGTTTTCAACAGGAGGGTGCTATCATCAGAGCATATTGGATTAACCCAGGTCAGTGACCTGTACAGGAGGTTATGCCCCGGGCCATTTTAATAGTGACATCAGGAACTTTGATGAAGGAGCTCATTCTGCCGACAGCAAAGGAAAAGGGACAGTCATACCTTATTGATGGTGCCAGAATTTTTTACTTTCCTGATCTTTCTTTCACAACCAGGCAGAGGAGGAAATCCTTTAATGCTGTAAGAGATTAACTGAAACAGTCGAGCATCTCTCATGCCCTCTTGTATCCTGTTAAATTATGGATTCACTATGAAGGTAAGACTTTCTTGTTTAATGATACTGCTGAAGCAGGGAAGAGATTGTTAAAGATAAAGGCTGACTTTACTAGCAGAGGAGACAAGGAGGACATTGCATTAGAAGGAGACTGATGCCTCTTGTTTCGAATACCATCTCCACTTGTTATAGTCTAAGCTGTTTACATTGGAAGAGCTCTCTTGTGTTAAGCAGCACTTGCTGCCGTTCATGTAGAATCTTTGCTTACTAGTTCTTATGAGAATATCTGCAAGTTTTTGTATATTGCTTATTCTGTATTTTTATTATTATAATGGACAGACATATATATTTACATTTGTTTACTTTATACAGAGGGGCAGGTTATTGTTTTTCAACAAATGATTTCATCTCTCTTTTTTCCTAGTCAGCATTTCTATTTGTGCTGTTGTGTGTATACTTAATGGGAAGCCATTGGGTTTACTTATTGGGATATATTTTCAGTTACATGGCCTTATGAATGGTACTGGTGAACTATTCAAGAGTGTGACACAGAGGGACTTATTGGATATATCCTTTTTAGGAAATTAGTCCATGGTCATGGCGCAGATGGCCATCTTTGGAACACTTTTTTCTTTGGACTTTGATTTTTTTTTATTATTATGATACCCCCCCATGAGGTAACAGAAGAAAAGAGGAATTTTGATCCTATGTATAGCCTTTCTGTTTTACAGTTTCTATGCCTTTGAACCATGGATATGCATATGTTATATGTTCATTTGCAAATATAATAAACGTAAAGTATTAAAAAAAAAACAAGAGCTGGGGCCCTGTAAATCCAGACACACAGACATTAGTACACAAGGGTTACAGTGCTACAACTATCAACTACGGCAATTAGAGTCATGAGTACTGAAGCAGGCAGGTCTGATGTGAAAAGTTATTAGCCAGTGGCTCATGCCCAAATGTCTGCCAGACTCCTTGCCACATATCTAAAACAAGAAAAAAGAAGGGTGGCAGCACAATGCATTTCCCTGGTAACATCGCCACTCTTCTCAGTGCAAACATGATTGATCAACAAAGGGAAGAAAATAAGAAATAAGTGGGGAGCAACATACAATGAAAATACTGCTACTAAATTAAAAGCAACTAATAAAAATTAGATAAAAAGGAAGAGGAAACCGGGAAAGAAAGTCAGTAAAGTAACTACTGGTCTAGTGAAAGAAAGGAGGAAGCCTGTGCATCTTTCAATATGTAATAGCTTACCAATGGAATATTCTGCCAACACAACCCCAATAGCTAGCTCCATGAGGTGCCAGCATAATAATAGAAAATTTGAAATACGTAGATACAGCCCCAGAATTAATGAAAACAAACAATATTACCAGGCTAATTAAATTCTAAGATAATGTCCAACAACTGGCCATACAAGTCATAGTCTTTATGCTCCTCGACCACAAAGAAGAAAACCAAGGCAGCCAGAAGTAGTGACATTAGATTTGAGTTGAATACATCTATCTTCTGTCCCAGGACATATGTCTATACCTGAGGTAGTGGTAGCCAAGGAGAAACAGAGAGAAGAGCTTCTGGTGGGGTAGTAGATCCTATCAGTAGTGCACCAGTGCTGAGCTGAGGCTTTGGGCCCAAGCGGGCTGATAAATTCACCACATATGGGCTGGGCCAAACTTAACAGGATAAATTGGTCATGCCGCCAAGGGAAAAGTGAATAACTATATCTGCTGTTTCATAGAAATTCTAAGGAAGGCTGGTGGTCTGAGGGAGCACTTAAAGCCTTTTTACCAGGCTACTATAGGTCCAGGACCAGATCAAAGGCTTTTCTATTATCCAGAACAAGTTTAGATAATTTGGAATGGAAAGATATCCTAGTTCCCTGCCAGGTCAGTTCCTGTAAGCTTCTGGCTTTCATGAGAATCCGTTCATGGTCCTGGTACCACAAAAGGCAGAAAATGATCACTGGGGGCTTACATTCTGTTCATCTGGCAGCTGCCAAAGGTGTTCTATGAGCTCTATCTATTTTCACCAGTGGATTCCATTGACTATTTAAAATCAGTGGAAGGCATACTAACAGAGCCCTACAGTAGCCCTGTAGGAATATCAAACACTAACACCTTCCAATATGTGGGTGTTTTACTGTATTACATTCCATGCCTCTACACTGATTTATCCAAAGTTACCAGTAGTAGTTCCAACCATTCATATCTCCCATTAAGTTAACATCAGAGGCCCCCATGTCCAAACTTCCTTGAGACTTGGAATGGAATGATGCTGGTTCATTCTCATTGGGCCATAGACTGATCCTAATACCATTAATGAGCCATCCAGGAACCCTCTGACCAATACCCACCTCCCTTGCTTATCTTTTTTGACTAAGTCTGGGACCCAGTTTACCTCTTTAGCACAGAGGATGGCTACCACCTCTTTTTAGATATGAATGAGATGATAAGGATTTGGCCACACATAACCAACCAACTTTTTCCAACTCAGGTTTTAGAAGATGCATTTCCTAGAGAAATATGATCTGCCCTCTCACCTTCTTTAAGTGTGCTAAAACTCTTCAATGCTTAATTGGTCTGTTGAGCCATTGAACATTCCATGACATTAATGTGTAAACCATGATATTACAATGATAGCCCCAACACCCCTTGTGGACAGCACCCTTCCAAAATGAACACCAGTATAAAAACTGACATGGCTAAGAAATCAAACACCAAAGAGAAAAGACAGATAATTCACATTATAGCTTTTAGCCCAAAACCACAAGGGTATGAGAGCATTGTACAGTAAAGAGAATAATATATGAATGATAGGAATCAAGTAATCTAAACTTGGCATGTCAGGAGGCCACACTGATTCGACTGAGAGTGAGTAGGAAGGGTACCATTCTCACCCACTCCAAAAGTCCAACACATAGCAAAATGAATAAATATCCCAGTTAAAGGAGGGCCATCTCAAGCAGCATAAATCTGGGGCATTAGAATTACCACCCCAATGGTATCACCCAAGAAACATTCATAAATGCAGCCAACATGATAACCCTACAGTATCGGGAAGCTCTCTTCCCCCAACCTAAGTAAAAAGCCAAAGCAGAATGCTAACAAACAGCTCAAGGAGTTCCTGAAGCATCCAAAAATGAACATATAGAATTGAAGTGAGTCTCAGGGCTCAATTGAGACAAAGGGGAATACCAATACATGAGCAGTTCATCTCCTACACAGGAGAGAATCTCAGCAGCAACCACTACTAGAGGCCAATGGTATAATAACTTTTAGAATTCTTTACTGCCAAAAGCATGTTGTGTCAATGCTTGTTTCCATGGTCCTCCTGTGAGCCCAAGGAGGTTAGGCAACTTGTTCAGGGTCACGCATTATATAAGTGAGGGTTTTAGGATTTCATCCCAGCTCGGTTGGTTGTACCAATCTCATTCAAGGAATATTGTTAACCTCTAGATTAAGTAGAAACTGCATTCACATTGTCACAGGAGTGATGATTCTGAGGAAGAGACAGTTGTAAACCTGTTGGAAAATACTGTCACAGTTTTTTTAACATAAATATGCATTCCTTGGATTAGACTACAGCACTATTGTTGGACATTTTTTTTACTAATTTATCTTAAGATTCCAACCTTAGGCATACCATTCAGCTGGTCAGATAAAGGCAACACATTACATACATAAAGTAAAGGGATGGCAATCTGGGAGTGTCACTAGACACCAGGGAACCAGCGGCTCACTGCTGTCACTGCAACCCACAGCACAAGTTCCGGCTGCAGCTGCAGAAGTCAAGAAAGTCCCACTGTTCTCATACGGAGAACTCAGGTGAAAGGCTCCTCCTCTCACTAAGCTGGGCAGCCAGGATTTTGGATGCCCATATAATGTATTTCTGGCAAAGTTTTATTAAAAATAAACAGCTGAATCTAGTTGAATGGGTCCTGTTTAGCTAGGTTCAGGTGTTTTATTTTTAATACATAATTTGATTGTACTTTTACTGTTTCTAAGTATAAAACAGTAAAAAGAAAATGGCGGCCATCTCGAGTGTTTTTTTCCTCACGGGGAAGTAAATCATGCAAGTAACGACTCATGATGTGTTGTTTTACCTTTCATGATCAGTATTTCTCTGAACATGAACAGTAAATCATGATCTGTTAACACTTGCAAACTGTCTTTTAATCATTCAAACTGTTTTTTTTTAATCAGTTGAACTTGAATGTTATCTGAAAAGTCATTATGATTCAAAATCTGCATTATATTTTTTCACAAAACCATGCAAAGACACACCCTTGGCACAAACCCCATCATTCCTGAAAATTTGATGAAAAATTCTATACCGTCTAGGCTGTAGGCAAGAGCAAATATACCCAATGTTAAGTATAGGGAAACATAATTTTGCCCCACCGTATCTTGCAAACTGTACAAGAAGCCATCATGAAACTGTTCACATCTTGAGACTCCAACAGTCTGACCATGTGTGTCAAATCTTGGGCTATTTTGTCAAATGACGTCAAAGTTATTAAGGTGCAAAATGTTCGGTTTAACTTTGACCTGTCAACCTAACCCTAACTATAGGGGTGCTACTGCACCCCATAATACTGAAGCTACTATTTTCTGTCATTTAACAGAAAATCTTTATTATAGGGGTGCCTTAGCACTGTCCTGTAATTACGTTTGCTAGTTAGTTCTATGTCAAATGCAATTTTTGTGCTTGCACAAAGGTGGTTTGTCAGATTTAAATCAAATATTCAAGATGTTTTAATGCTGATGAGGGCTGTGGAAAATGTGGAATGCTGCCATCAGAATTTTTGCAGAATGGCAATTCTGCTTCTGAAATTGTTTCCAGAATTTCTTTTTAAATTCCATAGAATTCTATGTAAACCATAGACTAAATTTCCACAAATCATTTAAACCATGGAATATTTTTTGGTTGATTGTGTAAAAAGAATCTGCCGTTTATGAAAAGTGCAGATTTCTGATCTGCGAAAACAATTGCACATGCAAAATGCTTGAATTCTGCTATCAACGAAATTCCAATGAATTTCTTGACATTCTGCTGAATTACATTCCATCAGAATTTAAACATTCCACATAGCCCTAATGGCTAAAATCTAAAATATCTGAATTTTTCTTGTAAATTGCTTAGTTCGATTTTTGAATTGTTTTGGTAGAAAGAAAATATATATTCCCCAATTTTTAGTAGTTCTGGGCAGATTTTTAACTATAATGTAATGAAGAAAACTGTCAGTCTTTGAATTGTGAAACGTCATGTGGTTTTATACTTTGATGATGAAGGATTTCTTGGGTGGTGGCCTAGAGGTTTTTCTCAAAAGCATCATCTTGTTCTGTACAAAGTAATACATTTTTTTTTATTTTATTTTTTTTTTTTTTTTGCAAGGGTGTAGTGGCATATACAGTATATGAGACACAAACAGAGAGAAGAGAGAATGTCCATAATTGGGATTTGAGCAAATTGATGAAAACCAGGTTGTATGTTTGATAAAAAGTAAAATGCTTCTAGGAAGTCATATTATTCCAGTTGCCTTGGTGGTGCAGTGGTAATGTAACAAAATAGTATTTTGAGTGAACAGTGGTCAAGGTAGCAGTAAAGGTTTCGTGCTATAGACAGAATTAGTCTAGCAGAAAGAGAGGGATATATAGATTGGTTACTTTTAAAGAAAGAGTCATTCTGGATTTATACTCAGCCTAATTTTCACCTGGACTAAATGACAATATTCATGTTACCCCCTTCCCCCAGAAAATGAAACCTTATGGCTTAATGACTGTTTTTTTATGTCTTTTCTAAATGCAGGATATATACTGTTCCTTGGGTACTCTGATCCAGCCCTGCCTGAAGTTTCCAGTTATAAGATTCTAGCTACTACTAGAATGCTGTCTGATTATGATTGAAATCCTTCAGCAGAGGTGTCTGACTTAGGATGTTACATGGATGCTGTGAGAAGCAATCTCACATGTCTGTGCTTAACTGTACGTTTACATGATAAATCGAGGAACCACCTATGGCTAAGGGCTTGGGCCACTGGAAAACAGGCTGACACTCAGAACTATAAGAAAGTCCATAACAACTGTACTAGGGCAATACGTGCAGCAAAAAAACACCAGTACTTTAAGGAAGCCCTCTCCCTTACATGGAGCGATGGCAGAAAATTTTGGAACAACATAAAGGAAGTTACTGGTAAAGACTATAAATCTGCCCCCACCATGCTAAACATTTATAGTGCACTGACTTTGGATCCCAGAACAACTGCAAATGCATTTAATAGCGCCTTCACATATTTGAGTGGTATACTTCCCCTGGATTTCTTCAGCCAGTCCAACCATGCTGTCCTTAGTGGGAAGAGGGACTTAACCTCCTCCCACCCACCATTCCACTTCAAAACTCTTACTGACAAGAAAGTTAGTAAATATTTCCTAAATGTTCTAGGCAAAACCAGGTACAGTGGTGATACCTTAGATCTGAAATTTGTTGAACTGATGCTGGATGAAATTCTGGCTCTACTAACCCATATAATTAACACATCACTTAGTTTCTTACAATTCCCTGACATGTGGAAAGCTTCAACAGTGACACCTATCTTCAAGAGTTGTGATCGAGCCTTTGTGGGAATTACCACCCAATTTCTATTCTTCCACCTCTTTCAAAAGCTTTGGAGAGAATCATCACTGATCAGTTGGTTGACTACATGGAAAAGTACCAGCTACAATGCCTGGAGCAGCACAGGTTCAGGCATGGGCATGACACTACTAGAGCAGTGCTAGAATTTACAAGATATATTCATAAATCCCTTGACCAAGGTCTCCTTGTCAGAGCAGCCTACATTGACTTAACCTAAGCATTTGACATGTTTAACCATGCGCTACTCATCAAACAGTTTGCAGACCTTGGTCTCTCTGTGGATACTGTCGTATGGTTCAACAGTTACCTGCTGAACCAGTCTCAGCAAGTCAAGACTGACAACACCTTATCTGATAGCCAGTATGTCCACTCTGGAGTTCCACAAGGGTCTATTCTGGGCCTGCTTTTATTCAGCATTTATCTAAACCAACTTCCACACTCCTGCCAATGTCATTTACTATTATATGCTGATGACACTGTCTTGTTTACCAATGACTCTGACCCCATTGCCCTACAATGCAAGCTGCAGTGCAATTTCACTGCTGTTGAAAGTTGGTTTAAAGAGCACAAATTAGTGTTGAACTATTAAAATACAAAATCAATGTTGTTCTCCACCTCCCATAATTGGCACAAATCTCACCCCTTCTCATTTCTAATGAGGTAATATCCTCCCTTGAGCTTGTGCAATACTTTAAATACCTGGGGATTATGGTTGACAGCACAATGTCATTCGCCCAATACATCAACAATGTTGCTAAGGCCATCAGTACATGCATTGGGCTGTTGCACAGGCGTAAGCACAGTCTGACTTCAGAGACACTCAAGCTAGCTGTCCACAATTCCTTGGTTTCACTCATTGATTATGGGCTGGTAATACATGGGTCAGCCTCTGACACTGCCCTTTGTCACATAAAAGTAGCTTTTAACAAAGCCTGCTGGCTTGTTACTGGATCCACATGGCTGGCTCACACCTGCGATCTCTAGGCGCAGGCTAACTGGCTACAGTTCTTAAGCAGACTTATGCTCCAGTCTTGCCTTCTGGTGAAAAAAAGTTAATCTAGGCTTAATACCCACAGGGGTACAGACTCTCCTCTCCCCATGTGATAACAGATGCTCCACCCGCAGCTCAGAAAGCCAAATCTTTTAAATTCACCACTGTAGGACCTCCATGGGTCAAAGATCTTTCACATATCGAGCACTACATTGGCTGAACTCTCTTCCCCACCCCAACATCTCCTCAGTTACCTTATTAGGCCCTTTCAAAAGAAAACTAAGACATCAGCTAGTTGCGAGGTCAAGCTGTGACTGCTTTCTGTAACCTAGCTCCTTATTGACTTAGCCTCTTATTTCCCTTCTGTTTGCACTTATTTTCCCTCTATCACACTTTGCTTGCTCACAGCCTTCACCTGCACTTCCTTTGTTCCCCGTCTCGATCCCCTAACTTTCCCCCCCAGCCTACCATACCCTCCAACTCTATGTCCTTCAGTCTGTGCTCTCTTTTTGCCCTACTGACCCCATTGCCTCTTGCTCCCTACCTCTTTCTATTGCCTAATTGACAAAGCTTTCTGGGCTGATGTTTTCCTCTCCCTGCAATTGCTGTATGTTCCGGATGAGACTCAATTCCTAAATGCTGTCAAGATTTATATACTGCTGTCTTGGTTGATTACTCACTGCCTACACTTATGTGCTGGTTTTACCTATACTGTGATTTCACTCCGTGATTCTTTGTATATCTCATAATTCTGCTTATTTGAATGTTTGCTGATGTACTTATTCAACATTTTTTGTTTTCACTTTTGTATAATCTCTGACTTGGAATGTATGTAATGAACTTGTTCTCAAAGGTGTTAATCCATGAACATAAATAAATAAAATGCTCTATAACCTAATACAGTAAATGGACATGCCTAGTGAACTTGACTACTTGTCTCCAAGTCAATAATTGTTTTTGGACTTTAAATTGCCATGGGCTAGTAGCCCATATTTTCATATAGGAGACAAGAGTAACTATGACTGTTTTTAAACTAAATGCATGTTAGTTCTGCACTTTAGAAGCAATTGTGCCTTATGCACTTTATATTTGCGAGTTTTACTGAGTTTATGGTAGTACTAGTAATGGGTTTTATTTATTAAGTGCCCTTTTCCTGAGGCCCTCAGTGCTGTACAAATTAGGCAGGCAAGACAATTACAATAAACCTGTAGTAAAAAAAAAAGAGTAGTAAAATTAGAAGAGGATACAACAGTATTTAAAACTTATTAATTCCAGTTAGCTTCATATGAAGTCTGAACTATTTGTAAGGCTATCCCTGTGGTTCAATGGGGCAGAGCAACTAACCATGCCCCTGATCAGGTTTTAAAAGGCCACTCCTCCTGGTCATTCCAGGATCATTTTCTTATTGCCACCGGAGAGTGCGTCCTTCTTGCTCCCCTCCCATTACTTGTTGCCATGTTTGTCTTCCCCCCTTGCCTCTTTTGCTTCCAGCCACCTTGCTGCTTCCCCCATCTCCTCTCTTCTTTCAATTATGTTCCCTCCCCAGTTGATTTTTCTCCCTGCTTCTTCCTTTGCCATTCTGGCCCTTGTACCTTGTTGATCCTTTGTCCTTCAGCTCATCTTCCTCTTTTGGGCTTTTCTCTCACTCCCCAGCCACTGCACAGTTCTCTGCCAGTGCTGCAGGATGTGACATTACCCACGCACCCTGCATCTCCCTCCACACAGTGCCCCAGTGGTTCTGCTGTCTCCCTTCTGCTCCTCCTGACCATCCCACAGCTGCAAGGACTGCCTTGTCATTCTTCACCCATCTACCTAGTGACTGCAGACTTTTAGCTCTCAGCAGCTACCAATTCTGCACAACTCCTGCGAACCTCTTGCTGCTGGCTCATTACGTTGCTGGCCTTACCCAGCATCCTGGACCACCACCCACACTGCAGGACTACTTGTTCCAGCATCACATTCTGTCCTAAGCTTGGACTCCTACCACTCATCAACATTGTTTACAGTAATTATGTCCCTGCAATCTATTCCACAGCTCGTTGGCGCCATTATCTGATCTTATTTTTTCTACTGTTTTACTCCAGCAACAGAGCAGTCTCATGGTGCACCTGAAGCTGTTTATTGCAGTTACATTGGCTCAATTATTTTTTCTTGTTGTTTGCTCATCTGGCTACTAGTGATTACCTGCCTCTGTACTTTACTTCAGGGTATGTCAGCCCAGCCACAGCTGATGGGATTTTCTCATTATTTTATCTTACTTTCAATTAGCTGTTCAGTGTCATTAGTGCCTGGTTTGTGGCTGCTCTGTTTTTCCCATGACGGGGGACTGCTGTGTCACACCAGGCATCATGGCTCCAAGTAGCAGGAGTAGCTTTTGTTTCATGTTTCTTTAACCAGTGGCTTGCCTGATCTTCACTGCCTTCACCTTTTCCTGCTCACCCCACCTTCTACTGCTGCTCTCTACCAGCCTTCATGGCTTTCACTCCATCAGCTTCTCTAGTCAATTCATTATCAGATCTCCTCTTTTCCCAAACCATCATCACAGCTCCTACCTATGCATAGCTTACTCCTAGTACTTGTACCTCAACTGTCGGTTGCGGCCTTCACCTAGCCATTCTTGTCTCTCCTACTCATACAATTCCTTCCACTCCTCATATGGCTGATTAATGGAACCAGTTGACTTGGACTCCTGTGGTTATTAATTGCAATCTGCCTCCTCCAGACCCATGTTGAGGTCTCCTTTTCTCAGTCTGACCTCTTTGTAGATCTACTTGTCCACATCGAATATCTGAGCATACCCCTCATATGGGTCTTATGCTACCTCTGGACTCTACCCTCTCTGCTTGAAGACATGCCTTCCATGTTCATTACTACATGGCTTGGGGCTAGCCTGTAGCCAATGGTCTTGCTTTGTACCCATGAAGTCTGCATATAAAGCATGTGAAGCTCAGAGCAGGGTCCTTCTCCCTGACCCATAGTGATAATGTCTTCACTCTGGGTGGTCCTTCAGTTGTCACCCATTCCAGCAACACCTCTGGATGTTGAATTTATGACTTCAGCTGCAAGGGATGGGATTCTCATCAGCAGGGCCCCTTTAGCTGCCCGAGTGGGTTCGGAGGCACCTTTTACACTATTCTCTCTCCAATTGCCTCTGGTTCACCTGGTCTGTTTCATAGGCTCAGGTAGGCCAGATGAGTGCCTCAGCAGTCATTTCTCTCCTCCTTTGCTTTTGTGCACCTAGTTGCAGGGACATCGCTTGCAATCCTCTAAAGCATTCCTGTTAGAAGGACAGAGCGAGAGCTTCCTCTAAATTGGAATCTTTTCCTCTTCCCTCAATCTTATCTCTAAATTGCAGTAGCTGAGTTGTTACTAATCAAAATGTCCTTCAGCCTGGAGGGAAGGTGATCTAGGCCTTGGCTATCAAGAAGTTTCCTCCCCAAAGAGTGTTTTTCCTCTCCTCTCCTCTGTACCGATGGTCATAATACTTGGATAGGGTTAATACTTTCATAGGTTCCGCAGTCAGGTTCTGCTGTTGGATGGAGTTGGATGGTGGCCCCATGGCTGTTCCCTCTCTCCATAGGAAGTCCTGTCCTCATGCCTTATGTCAACCTCCATCACAGGTAGCTATTCCTCCATTATCTCTTGTCTCTCTCCAGTCCTACACATCTAAATCTCTCAACCTCTGTTCACATCCTCGATATCATTCTGACTTCCTTGCCTCCTTCATGATGCTCGACACCCTTTTGGGTACTCTTTTTGGGCTCCTTCCTAAGCTACCTTTAGTCAAGGGAATCATTCCAGTGGTGCCATCCTCAATGGTTCCTTGCTGTCATATGCCTACAGGGTGGTATATCCCACAGAAAGAGAGGTGTACAGCCACAATATGTCCACGTTGCACAAGCATAACATCAAACCAAGTTGCCTAGGTACACTAAATTGTAAGGCTACACTTGTGATTTAATGGGTGGAGCAACTAACCACACCCCCGATCAGGTCTTAAAAGGCTACTCCTCCTGGTCATTCAAGGATCATTCTCTTGTTGCCCCACCATCCTCCCTCCTGTTACAGTGACTGGTTTCTCTCTTCAGTGGGTGCCCTCCTAACCTATCTTTAGCCAAGAGAATCATTCCTACAGCACCTCTAGGGTGGAACCCTACTCTAGGGTTCCTTGATGTGGTACCCCTACAGGGTGGCATATCCCACAGATAGAGAGGTGAACAGCCACAATGTATCCAGGTCACACAAGCATAACATCATACCAAGTTGTGTAGGCATACTGAACCATTGTTTACCTAACAGAAAATGGCTGCCCAGGTAATAAAAAGTTAAGATTCCAAATTCCTGTCTAAAAAGGTGCATCTTTAGGCTCTGTTTAATGACTTCTACTGAAGGGTCTTCCCTCAGAGAGCTGGGAAGTGAGTTCCACAGGACCGGCACCACCACTTCAAAGGCACAATCACCACATGATTTCAAACTGGACCCTGGGGACCACAAGAAGGCCCTTCTCAGCAGACTGGAGAGCATGCAAAGGGGTAGGTCAAAGTCAGGAGGTCTCTCAGATATCCCAGACCCAAGCCATATAGGGCATTATAGGTGAGTAAACCTACCTTGAAGGAGATCCTCCAACTAACTGTCGGACAGTGTAGGCCATGCAGCACTGGGGTTACATGATATGACCTTGAGAGGCCCATCAGCTGCCTGGTTGCTGCTTTCTTCAACAGCTGCAGGTGGCACAGTGCTCCTCCATTGACTCAGAGATAAAGAGCATTACAGTAGTTGAGCCCCAATGTCACAAAGGCATTCCCTGGTGATGGTAGGTAACCAGGAAGCATGAAGGCTTTAATCAGGGTGATATTCCTAAAATGGTAAAAACCAATCCAGACAACAGATGACACCTGAGCTTCAAGTGTTAATCTGTTGTCTAGGAATATGCCCAGATTTTTTAGCTTTTTGGATGCCAAAAGAGGGACTGTTCCAAACATTAATCCCTTTTCAGCATTCTTGGCATTCACTTCTCTCCTGCAATCCATCTCAATCACCTGTACCTCCATCTTACCTAGACTGAGTCTTAACCAGTTGGAGGACATCCAGTTCTGGATGTCAGACAGATAGTTATTTAGCACTGCCACTGCATCACATGTCCTGGGCTGAAAAGACATGTATAGTTGCAAATCATCAACATAGCAATGAAACGCTACACTGTAACATCTAATGATCTCACCCAAGTGCAGCATGTTCACTGCAAATAACATGTGTGAAAGGACAGACCTTTTGGGAACTCCACAAAGCAAGGGCTGGGGGAAGGAGGAAAAATTTCCCATCACCACCCTCTGTGACCTGCCTGAGAGAAAGGACTCAAATCAACTGACGACAGTGCCGGTGAGTCCACATAACCCTCTTAGGTGATCAAATAACACCCTATTGTCCACAGTGTCAAATGCTGATGACAGCTTGAGGAGAACAAGTATTGACCACTCTCCCATATCTCTTGCCATAAGGAGATCATTTTGTACCCTGACCAATGAAGTTTTGATGCTATGCCCAGGCCTAAATCCAGACTGGAGAGGCTTGTAGATGTCAAAGGCCATGAGGTGTGCCTCAGGCTGGAGAGCCACAATTATTTAAGGCAACAGGAAATAGGCCTTCCAAAACTGAGCACCGGACTATCTCAGTGAACTCTGGACCAATGGACTAGAGGCCTCCGACTAAGATTCCATGGTGCATGAAGTCATATTAACAAATGACCGAGCAGGATATCACATATAAAATTGAATCTCCACTTTGTACAAGGTTTGTTTAATATCCCGGTAAGCAAGCTGCTGGTCCCAGACCATTGGAGTGGTGTCTCCAAATAAACAAAAGGATGACCATTCCAAAGTAAAGAGCATTTTGCTCGAGCTTGTTGTAAGATGTACACCTTACCCTGATAATTCAAGGATTTTAAAATGATTGCCCAGGGCTTTCCTTGGGGGGGTTGGGGATGGAGAGAGTGATGGGTCCATTCAATCAGGTAGCCAGAGCCTTGCACAGGTGGGCCAGCAACATCCTTTAACAGCCCCTGAAAAAAGTCTAAGATACTAACTCCATCTGCTTGCTCAGGGATATTGACTATGATTAAATTATTTCAGTGGCTTCTAGCCTCCAGATCATCCACCTTCAATTCTAATTTCATCAGCCGTTTCTGAAAGTCCTGCACCTCGTGGAGCTCTCTGACTTGGGTATCCTCGAGCGAGCTTATCCAAGCTTCGGTATTCCCCCCGTCGCCTGTTAAATGCCTTAAGTTTTGACTTTAAAAGCTGCAAGTCTTCCACTACTTTCATCAGTGTCAGTTTAATTCCAGCCATGTCTGCCAGAATAAAATCTAGTTTGTCCAGTTCGGTGTCTTGCTCAGGAGAGTCGAGGTGGGTCTTTTCCATGGCTGCTTCAGCCAAGTCTGTTGTGGTGATGTCGTGTCAATGGGTCTGCTATTTTCTGGACAAATGATCATTTCCATGCCAACTGATGGATTCCTAAAAGCCTCCATTAGTGCAGGGAAATGATGGGAACTGAAAACGAACTGAGCAAAAAATAAGCTTCATTACTGCCGAGAACATGGAGCTGGGAGGACTGCGGCCATTCAGCATGAGGACATCATGTGACACTTGAGCCTTGGTTTTAAAAAGCAGTTTACAATGGTAATATGAAAAAGAAGCAGATCAGCATCTGTCAAATTAGACAGCACTATTAGTAGCACAGGTACAGCATATCACATAAAATTCACATTATAAAGACATCTGAATTTATAACAATAGATCACTGCTGTAAAACAAAATGGGGTAACATACTATGCATGGGCAGCTGTCAAAATCAGACTCAAAGAAAAAAATAGAGAATAATGGAAAAGCACCGTATTCACACAAGTCAGAAACATTCTGGAAACAGCATTATTTTTCAATGTGTCTGTCACAACAAAAGATACTACACACAGTGATGAGATCAGTGACATATTTTAGCCACACCATTTGTGACATATGATACTAACAGACTGCAATACAGCCTCTATAAAGAAAAAAAACAAACTTATGCACTACTTTTTGACATCCATTATCTCATGTTTGATTCTTGTTATTGTTGGAGTTAATATGATGATCCAGTTGGCAACGCAAGACTATGCAGAGCATATGGAAATCCTGAAAGCAGTAGGGATGGTATTCTTTTTTTTTATAAGAAATGCTGACCTAGGAAGAATTGGGGGTCAGAGTTCAGGCCCTTTTGCTCTGTGAGCTCTGGCCCCCTTCACTGTGTGAACCCTGAACCCTTTATCAAACTCACCACACTGGTAGAGAACCAGCATTGATGGAGATGGACGCTGCAAGAAAAAGAAGCAGCTCAGCCAAGTTAGACAGTACTATTCAAATCACAGCTAGAAAGTATCAAATATATAAAATGAACATTTTAAAGACATATTAGTTGATTACACTAGATCACAGCTATAAAAAAAAGTGTTACACACTATACATGACTAGCTGCCTGAAACTCATAGACAAAGACAGAGACTGAGAGGAAAAAAAGAACTATTCATACAATTCAGAAACAATATTTTGGAAACAGCATTAAAAATGTTTGAGAGGTTTGGACAAATGTTTTTGACTTTATCTTCCGTAAGTTACACTTCATACAATATCGGTTTGGGGGGGTTATTGTGGTAGAGTAGTGTCAAACTGTAATTGCATGGGCCTATACATATTTTAGCATTCAATAAGAAATATATTTTAACAGTATTTGTAAACCCAGTGTTTAATAAAATAATTACTGAAGAGTACGACTATTTTAAAAGGAAGAAAATATTATGCTTGTACATAACAACTCAAATCCTCCTGCTATTTCATGTTTTTTTTTTTCCCATAACAACAGGTTCGGTGAAGTTTCTAAGCACTCATTGATAAGGTCATTATTAGTATGCAACATATAAACATCCATCATTTACTGAACAGAAATAGCACTGCAATTGTCAAAGGAAATCATTTCCCTACTAACTATCAAATGGGATTAAATGCATATGCACAAACTATTTCAAAAATTGAAGTTAAATCCAGTTACTGGGAACTTCATGTTTGTTAAAAAAATACAAAAAAATGGAGCTTGGATACTGTGGGGGGGGGCACTAACAGATTATATTGTTTCTGTAGAAGGGAGATTTTCTGTGTTTTAATCATTGAAAGATCAAACAGTGATGTTCAGATATACAATGGGTGACAATATATGTACAATAGAATTGGATCCCATGGGTAGTTTGACTGGGGAGAGCGGTTTGTAATTGCTTGGGTTTTGTCTCTTGATAGTTGAAATAAAAATAAATGGTATGTAGTTGGATCCAGGAATGTAAAAATAATACCAAATGATTCATATCATAATTAGAGAATGTGAAGTAAACAAGGTTTCAAAATGCAGCAAAGACTACAATTGGTGAGTGTGTGTTTTGGGGTAGTGACTAGAGATGTGCAAAGTCAGCAAAATTCATTCTGTGGTTTAATTCGTGAATTTTGTGGAATCTGCTGAGCAATTTTTGCACACTTCACATAATGCACAGCCCACACATTTTGTTGCAGAGCAAGAAATTTCACCTGAGCATTTTATGCTTCGCCTGTGAATTTCACACCTTGTCGTAAAAATTGGTGAATTGTGCTGCAAGTTTCATGCAAATCAGTTTCTTTAGAAATCTGCTTGCTTCCTGCTCAGTGTCTAATATCTTCTTCACTGATGGAGAGCTGCCAATCATGATTGGTATACTTCCGCTTTCAACTCAAAGTGCAGTCATTGCAGTTTGGGGAATCACTGGTGATGTACATTTATTTAATGTACTATATTAATTTTTTTTAGCAACATCCAACACTTTATTTAAGCACTGCTGTAATGATTTTAAGTAAAATCACAGAATGAAACCAACTTAAAACAATAATGCTGACTGCTCACTGCTGACAGAGATTTTCCAGCAGCTTGAGGATCTGAGCTGGTAGGAGCACAATCTCCTGACATTTACATTTCTCCAGATTCTGCTGCCCAGTTGTAAGTTTTAAATTAACAACACACTTGCCAGATAAGCAACTCTCCAGTGAGAGAGAGAGAGAGAGAGAGAGAGAGAGAGAGAGAGAGAAAGAAAGAAAGAAAGAAAGAAAGAAAGAAAGAAAGAAAGAAAAAGAAAGAGAGAGCATTTTGCAGCAGAGTTACTGCATTAAACAATGTAATTTCAATGTGAATGAATCTCTTTTGTTATGCAGGAAAATGTGACAGAGCCAGGTTGAAGTGAATGTCATAGTTTCCTACATGACAAAATGGACTAACTGCCATTGAGATTACACTGTTTTCCACAGTAACTCTGCTGTAGCATGTTGCAGAGTGCTGCAAAATGCTGCAGAATTGGGTTTCATCCTGGTGAGCTTTACTGTATATATATATATATATATATATATATATATATATATATATACACACTGTATATTATAGTGGTGTGGTAGCACTGCTATAGTTAGGATTGAGTAAGCAATTTAATGTTAAACCCCAAGTTTGCACTTTATAACTTTACAAATGTTCATCAGATTTGCACAGAATTTGGTATGCATGGTCCTGCGGGGTAGTTCTCCTGAACTACTAAGTTTTGTTGCAATCAGATGTGCTGTTTTCATGCAGTGCATAGTGAAATAGGTGTGTTTTTGGCTTTTTTTGAAGTTTTTGCTGAGTATTTCCCATTGCACTGTGGCCACATTGTTTGGAATTTGTGTCTTAAATTGTCAGAGTAGAAAGAGATTGCACCAAGGAATAAGCCAGCACTGGTTTGATGAACACACATATTAATCTGTTCAAAGGTTATTCAGTTTTGACATTTTGGGTTCTGCGCATGCTCAGTTCAGTCTTTTGGATTGGGGTATTTCTTGAGAACAAGGATTTGCCTTATGAACAAGTATTTTGACACCTCATGAATAAGGATTTGGCTCACAAATAAGGACTTTGACACCTTACGAATAAGAATTAAGAAAAGGAATCCTTGTTTGTGAAGTGTCAAAATCCTTGTTCAAGAGTTGTCAAAATCCTTGTTTGTGACAAATCTTCGTTCATGAGGTGTCAAAATCCTTGTTCATGAGGGGACAACCTGAAGGTACTATCTCACGAAGGAGGATTTCTCACAAACAAGGATTCTGACACCTTGCGAACAAGGATTCAGCTAGTGAACAAGGATTTTGACACCTCAGAATGAGGATTTTTAAAGGTTGCTGTTTCTTTGCCAGTTCACTGCAAACAAACGAGTTAGGACTTTTGGCTTGAAATTTGTAGGGTACAAAGGGCTTGTCCCACAGATGTGACCTGTGCTGGTGTGGTGTAAAAATTGGAATTGGTTCCATAGTTATGGCATTCTGAAGTTGATAAATTTCCCATAGGATAACATTGTGCCAAACGTGATGCCTTTCAGTGGCTATATCATGAAAATGGTTCGAGATATAGATTGTTTGCTAAACACACATGCAGGTTGCCAGTTCATCATTGCAAGTACAATGGAATTGTTTCCTAGGTTGCTACAGTTACTGAGATACTGTGCCATTTGCAGCACATGGGTTACTTGAAATGTGTCTAGGCCTGCACTGCATCTGTATAATTATAGCTAGGTGGAAGCGCAAGGCTCAGAGATACCTGTGCTCCCATATACATATGCCATTATGCAATAATGGGACTGCTGGGCCATCTGTTATGATAGTTCATTATGGGCCCTGCACTCCAAAAAACTGATACCATGGGAGCGCAGGGCTGGGAGGGCCCAGCGCTTACAAAACCTTATAATGGTAAGACTACACTTTATCAAAGAGTAAGGAAATACATTGCAAAAAATTTCATTAGTTCATAGGTTGAGATCTATTCTGGTCTTTTAACTGGTCATAGCTTCACTCTGCAAACAAGAACCCTGGCACTTAGATACTATTATTGCTCCTAAAACTAAATTCAAATTCTAAAATCTTCAAATTGCTTCAAACTGTTTTATTAGAGCAACTGCCCTCAGGATTTTGGATTACCAGTAGCTTGGTGAGATTACTCACTCAAAGTGCCATTCTTAGCACATAAGTACTTTCAGAGACAGTTTGAGATAAACTACATGGAAATGGATTGCCTCACAATAGTTGCCTACCAGAACATTTGTACCTCAAAGGCCCATGGAAGTTCAAGGAGACAAAAGGTGGATTGTGATATAACTAAAGGGAGCAAAGGAACAAACACCCAGACAAATTCTGCTTCTCCAGTATTGTTGGTGACTTTCTAAATAAAGGAAAAGTTGTAATAGAACAGAATGCCAGATGAACAACAGATTGCCATTTCTTTTCATCACAGGAAAGTTTTTTGACTTTGAGTATTATTTGACTTTGTTCTAATTTTAACTTTAAGATTATCGTTCCATTTAAAATTCTTGGACAGAACAGAACAGTGGACTGTCCGGGACTTGAGACTTGCCTACTACAAAGGGTGAATATTTTTTAGCCAGCATTCTTGAATTTTGCACTTTTGATTCTTTGTACTTCTACTGTTGCACTTTTGTGCTACTGCCTTATTGAATTTTTGTACACATTTAGCACTGCTGAATTTTTCTAGTGCTGTAGTATTGTACTACAGGTTTTATTATACAGTATATTGCATTATAGTAGGTGACACTGAAGGACTGGAGAGTGATACTTATATTTGAATATTTTAGCACTGATTATTTAATAAACTGCTTGATTATATTAGCTTTTGGATTGTTGATTATATTACAAAATTGTTTATACACAAAGTGGCAAGATTACGACCCCAGAGATTAATTTATAGCAGGGAAAGGTGAAAAGGAAAAATATTTAAAAAAATGAAAATAAAGAGGAAACTCATGTACCAGACAAGGATCTGGAACATGAAAATCAAATTATAATTCATACAGTATTTAATGTTGGGAAATACCCTGTAAGTGACACTAAAAAAAAAAACTAACCAGCTGAAAATAACGAATTTTATAAAACAGTCTACTCAAGTAGTAACTAAACCTACAGCTTTTATACAGCCAAGTGATCATACAAAAGAACTAGTAGATAAACTATGACTAGACTCTCTCAGTCAACTAATCTTTTACATCAATCAGTAAGAAGGAGCTCTTCTGAATGTTATCACACAGATGATTCTAGTGCCTTAGAGTCCTTGGATTCATATATTATCTGTAGCCTCTTAATATATTGATGATGTAGCCACTATTTATATACCATCATATTTGGAAGATGAGGGCCCCCTTGGCAAAAGTGGGAAGCAGGAAGGATTGCCACCTTCTGGAGATAACCTTAGTCTGGTGATTAAGGATTTAAAACAGACCATAAAAGATCTGAAAAAATTGGTGGCTGACCAAAAGCAAGGGAATTGCTCTGAATGCTCACCACCACAATATTTATCACCACCCACTTCTTTCTCCTACTAATTGATGTTTTCTTCAGAAAGTGAGGGGAAAAGATGCTCCATCTAAAAATGTGAGGCATGTATCATGTGAGACAGAAATACTTTACAATAAAGTGTTTTTTGAGAACAAGGGAGACTCCTCCTCCTCTTCACTTTCTAGGCAAGCCCTGGAAATTATTAAAAACCCATATTATGCTAGTATTATGATATTATATATTTTATGGGTAATTAAGGAGAAAGTAGCTAATCTTAGAAATGATGTTTTTCATAATAGAACAATTCTAGAAAACTTACAAAGCAAAAAACTAGAGAGAAATCAGGATGCTGATGTCACAGCAGAAAATGTTTACAAGGAGGAAAACTGTACTGAGAATAAGGCCCTTCAGGTTAATCTCCCTCTCACATTTTCTAAACCTAGTGACTCCACAGCACATGAGGCCTCCTTTAATAGCCAGCAACAAGGCAAAACAAAGCATAATCAGAGTTTAAAACACAAAAGTATAAAGTCAAATGCATTGAAACAAGCTAATAACCAATCAATCAATCAATCAAATTCTTTATTTATCCAGGCGAACACCATTGAGCAAGCTCATTTACAAGGTGGACCTGCAATACACAAGTCAAGTAACAATGCATTTATATACAGACAACTAGACAGTAGATGCAAGAGCACAACAGTACAGGTAGGTCTGCAATAGACAGGATAAGTAAAAATACATTTGTGTTTAGGTAAAAGACAGTCTGTAAGGGTATACATAAAAATAGGGTAGCAAGTCAGTAAAAATTTATAACAGATACAACAACATACATGGTTTAGTATTCCTGAAAGGTAAAAGCATTATAGTGCAGCGAAGAGATTAGTTCAAGTGGATACTATAAGCGAAGAGACATACATAGTCCATTTAAAAGACCCAGACATATCAAGGGAAAGACATGTGTCAGGAGAAGTGGGCAGCCAGTGTGGGGGGGGTCTGGAACTGGGATAATACTAGGAGCGAAGGAATGAGATGCTGTGGGTATACAAGGAATAGGTGGGTGAGGGAGGGTGAGATTTAGGGCGGTAGATAAGTAGGTGACTCGGACAAGTTGTGCACTAATACTAGAAGGAAGGAGGATGGGAAAGCAGGGAGGATGTGAAAGGGGGTGTAAGTAAGCTAGGATCATTGGAAGCAGTTTCAGGCTTCTGTAATGTATTTTGAGTATAAGGTCTTAAACACCAGGAGGAATTAAATACAGTAATACAGAGAATGGATGCTGTAGGAAGACAAATTCAAAGATGTGAATCTAATGGGAAAAGAGGGCAAGATGTTGAAAAGGATTCAGGGTATCACAGGTGATAAACTTGAAAATTCTTTCTTAGAGAAGAACAGATGGATAGAATATTTCAGAGTCCTTCTTCAAATATAGCAGTGTACCACCAATTATGTAAAAATGCTAATGACTGTGGGGAGACCAAGTTTCCAATAGGGCCTGCCTCTCAACCTCAGAAAATGGGGGTGCTTTGACCCATACAACCCCCCACCTTGGGTTTTGAATTAAGGCAGGAAATATCTTCCAAATATCTTATAGAGATATACAGTATTAGGAGGATATTGCAAGAAACCAAGGATAAACTAGCTGAGTGGATTGCCAAGTTATTTCATATCACATATCCACTGGAAGGAATTAGTGTTCTCAGGTCCCCAAATGCTGATCAGCAACATTGTGTTCTCATTTACTGTTCCATCTCTGCACAAGCTGATATACTGTGGCAACAGGAGGAGAACCTGAAGAAGAAAAACATATACATGCTTCACCCATAGGAGGTTCCTGCTGCATTTGAGGGGTTACTTAGTTCCACATGGGTGCAGGTACATCCTCAAGCAGGTATTGATGATATACTAGAGGTTACCTCTGGCTATAATAATTCAAGGGCACAGGCCAAGGAGAAAAAACACTAACCTTGTTTGGATGGAAGATGTTATCCAAAACCTTGATAGGGAAACAAAGCATGGGATAGCTGCATTTATCAGCCACATTTTGGACTTTCCAATTAATAGAAGTAATATTGAATGGCTTAAAATACATAATTCTGATTCTTCCTACCTACAATTGGATATAACCTTTGTTAACCCAAAATATGTAGAGGCAATTCAAAAGAAGATGTATATCCTTGGTACCTTGGTACTGAATGTACAGTACTACCATCTAAAGTCCTAAGAGAGAGTTATAGGGAAAAATAGCAGCACATCCCAATTGGAAGTAGGAATAGTTTTGAGTCCCTATATGAACTTCCCATGGACTGACAAATAACACCACAGGTCCAGTCAAATAGATTGTCAGAAGATTCTCCTATTTCAATTCTTTCATAGAAAACAGAGGGCCTAACACTCAAGTTAGTTGACCCTGAGTGTAGGAAGTTTCTTGAGAGTCACGACATACTATGATTTCAGGAGACATGGTGTGGGGAACAGACCAGGCCACTAATCCCAGGTTATGCAGGCTACTGTAGACCAACAGTCCATCCAAATAAATTTGGACAATATAAAGCTGGGCTTGCAATCTATGTCAAAATAGCTTTAAATGTTTAAGTAATGAAAATGATTTGTGATTTAAACACTGTGCTTCCCATTTTTATTGAGAAAGCTGAATGTAAAGCTGTAATATTGAATATCTATATTCTGCCATATTCAAAAAAGGGATCCCTTTCATCAGGACTGGGGAAAATTTGTACAATTTCTGGAAGAGAGAAATAATAACTATATACTGTACCTGTTTCTAGTGATGGATGATTTTAATGCAAGAATTGTACCTAGATTTATGATAGAATATGAATGTTCTGCTTTGCTTCCCCTGACTGCTATTATTAATCCTAATATACAGTAAGACTAATTGGCAGTCAAAAGATAGTAAAACAAATAAACATGGTAGATTGCTAGTACAAACCATGTCAAACATAAATTTTAGTCTTATGAATGTAGAGTCATAGGTGCCTAGAAGGAGCATTTATGTATACTGGTCCTCTGGGTTCATCTGTCATAGATTTGCTCTGGGTAAACACCAATGCAATAGGGAAAATAAAAACTTTTAGTGTTTCTTATCACCCAGAATCAATACATTTTCCCATAGTGTTGGAAGATGATATGATAACAAGGACTAGAAACTCTCGAGAGAACATTCTTTTGGCAGCAGGATGTGAAGTTTAGAATTCTAATGGGATTAAATGGACATCGACTTTGAATAATACATTGATAGGAATCCTGGAATCTGATAGCCTTAAAAAATGGAGACAAGGCATTATAGAAATGGATAATAATCTAGTTCAAAATATGTCTCTATATAGAATTATGAACTACATTAAACCATTTTTATGCCAAATGGATAGACAGAATAAAGTAGGATCCTGGTTTAATAGAATATGTAAGGATGCAAAAAAACAATTAAACAAAATGGTGTGATGTGTCAAGCACAACCCCTGTAAGGATCACATAAAACAGTTAAACAAAGCAAGGGAAAATTAAAAGACAATACTCGAGGAAGAAAGGAGGAAATTCCAGATTAGAAACATAGAAACATAGACTTTGACGGCAGATAAGGACCGCTTGGCCCATCTAGTCTGTCCATTTCCCTACCTACAGGATAGGCCGCAGATCCTAGTTAACCAACAGCCTATTTCTTCCTACCCCCCACAAGAATTGCCCTATGTCTGTCCCATGCATTCTTGAATTCTCCCACAGTTTTAGACCCCACAACCTCCTCAGGAAGGCTGTTCCATGCACCCACTACCCTCTCTGTGAAAAATTCTTCCTCACATTGCCCCTGAACCACCCCCATCTTCAAATTGTGTCCCCTTGTTCTTGCACGTCTCTTTTTCTGAAAGATGCTACCCTCTTGGACTTTGTTGATTCCACTGAGGTACTTAAAAGTTTCTATCATGTCCTCCCTCTCCCTTCTTTCCTCAAGGGTATACATATTAAGCTCCTTTAGTCTCTCCTCATACAGCTTCTCTTGCAGACTCTGCACCATTTTAGTTGCCCTCCTCTGACTGCCTCTATCCTGTCTATGTCCTTGCGGAGATGGGGTCTCCAGAACTGGATGCAGTACTCCAGATGGGGTCTCACCAACTGTCTGTACAGAGGGATAACAACTTCCTGTTTTCTGCTAGAGATGCCTCTCCTTATGCATCCCAGTATACACCCAGCCCTCCCTACTGCCTTCTCACATTGTTTGCTAACCTTAAAGTCATCTGATATGATTAACCCCAGGTCCCTTTCCTTTTTTGTTGTTGTTACTACCCCCCCATTGTGTAATCTTCCCCTGGGTTCTTGTTTCCCAGGTGCATTATTTTGCACTTCTTTGCATTGAATCCTAGCTGCCATACTTCTGACCATTCCTCCAACCTTGCCAAGTCCCTTCTCATCCTTTCCACACTCCTTGTGTATCAACCCTGTTGCAGATCTTTGTGTCATCTGCAAAGAGGCATACTTTTCCTTCCAGTCCCTCTGCAATGTCACTTATAAAGACATTTTAAAGGACTGGATGCAGTACTGAACCCTGCGGTACCCCACTAGTAACCCCTCTTTCTTCAGAGTGGACTCCATTTACAATTACCTTCTGTGTCCTGTTGTCCAGCCAATGTTTTACCCAGGCTACCACCTTGGGACCCACTCCCAGGCTGGTTAATTTGACTATTAATCTTTTGTGTGGGACTGTGTCAAATGCCTTGCTATAGTTTAGGTAGGCCATGTCCACAGCCCCTTCCTGGTCTACTACGTTGGTCACCCAGTCAAAGAAATCTATTAGATTCGTCTGACATGACCTTCCCACTGTGAACCCATGCTGCCTTGGGTCCTGTGCCCCACTGGCCTCTAGATACTCAACAATTCTTTCCTTCAGAAGTGTCTCCATCACTTTCCCTACCACAGAGGTCAAACTGACAGGTCTGTAGTTTCCTGCCTCTGTCTTGGTCCCACTTTTGTGAAGGGGAATCACATCCGCCTTCCTCCAGTCCTCGGGTACCACCCCATCCTCCCATGATTTATTAAAAAGAGTAGCCAGTGGTTTCACTAGTTCCCCCCTTAATTCTTTTAGAATTCTGGGGTGAATTCCATCAGGCCCCATTGCTTTGTTCACCTTCAGTTTAAGGAGTTCTTGCAGAACTCTTTCTTCTGTGAAAGGACTGGGATCGACCCCCCTATCAAGAGAGCTTCTGTTAATTAGATTAGGCACTTCTCCCTCCTCTTTTTTGAATACTGAGCAGAAATATTCATTCAGTATCCCTGCTTTTTCACTGTCCCCCTCTGTCCACCCACTGTTCATTCTGTTCAGCCTCACTATCCCTCCCTTTGTCTTTCTACGCTCTCTGATGTACCTATAAAAGGTTTTGTCCCCCTTCTTAACCGAGTTGGCTATCTTTTCCTCAGTTTGGGCCTTTGCTATTTTGACTTTCCTCCCTGCTTCCTTCTACCTTAAATGCTATCTTTTTCTCCTTGACTTTCCCAGCCACCTCTTTTGAGAACCATAGTGGCTATTTTTTTCATTTTGATTTGTTTATTTGCTTCACACAAAGGCTTGTTGCCTCTGTGACGGCAGTTCTGATGATTCCTCATTGTTGCTCCACCCCTCTTTCTAACCTGTTTGCTAGTGCTTTTCTGAGGCACTCTCCCATCTTGCCAAAGTCAGCCCTCCTGAAGTCCAGTAACCTCACTTTTGTATGGCTTGACTCTGTAGCTGATTTTAACGTGAACCACACTGTTTGATGGTCACTTGTTCCCAGATGGCAACCCACTTCTAGATCTGAGATCCTCTCACTGCCCCCATTTGAGATTACGAGGTCTAAGATAGCTCCCTCATGAGTGGGTTCCAAAACTAGCTGTCTGAGGCCTGCCACCTGTAGGGCATCAAGAGTGGCCCTGCTCTTGGATGTGACTGCAGCAAATGTGCTCCAGTTAACATCTGGCATATTCAGGTCTCCCATCAACAGTATCTCCCCTTTCTCTGCCATCCTAAGAATACCTTCTATCCTTGTCCATTCCCTCCCCCTGACATGGGGGTCTATACACAACCCTTGTGCGGATTGTGGTGCTCTTTCCAGTCTCCAAGATGACCCACAGTGCCTCCTCTCCTCTTTTGTTCAGTTGCTTTTATCCCTTCTGGAAGCTGGAATAAATTGAGACAGACAGTGTATGAAAGGGGTAATAAAAACTTCTGGCTGCTAGTCAGTCAAGGCTATTATCAGTCTTCTTTAGTAATAGAAGATTTTGTTACCTTTGATGTCCTACTTTACATCGCTCTATTATTCTTCTGATGAAGTAGTCAATATGGCCTATGAAGAGGCACAACATTATCCTAGACAAATTTATATTAACAATGAGGAAATTTTCAATGCATTATCCTGTTTAAAGGTTAACAAAGCGCCGGGTCCAGACTGTATAGTGGCTGAGCTGTACAAGTACCACTTTGTATGGTGGCTTCCTCTCCTTCATGTTTTCTTTAATAAAAGTATTCAGGGAGCTGATATTCCACCTAACTGGAAGGGCAGTATTATTTGCCCAATATATAAGAAAAAGGGAAGTCCAACTGATCCCTCAATGTATAAGGCCTATTAGCCTTGTTGATACTCTACAAAAAGGTTTTTGTTGGATAATATTGGATAGACTTCAACTGTGTGCAGAGGAGGCTAGAATTATTAGTGAATTCCAGAATGGGTTCAGGGCCTATAGATTAACAGTGCAACATTGTTATTCTTTATCTTATCTGATATGGAAATATACTAAGGTCAGGAAGTCAAGGTTGTACTGCTGCTTTGCGGAGCTGAAGTCCGCATTAGATTCCATTAGTCATGTACTATTATGGAAAAAGTTACATTCAAACAATATGGATCCTGTACTATTGGATACTTTGATTCGATTACATAAAGACACTTGGCAAAAGGTTAAAATTAATAAAAATGGAGGTCTTACTTCTGAAATAAGAACACACTTTGGTGTCAGACAGGGTTGCCTTTTTGCTCCATTTCTATTTAGTTTATACATTAATATGATTATAGTACAGTTAGGACATTCTGACTTTCATTTTCCTGCCATTAAAAATCTAAAAATTCCACTTTTGGCCTTTGCAGATGATCTTGTTCTACTGTCAACATCATTCCTGGGCCTGCAGGTAAAAGTAACCTTTGTCTCTGCACTATGTAAAGAAAATAAATTGGTAATTAATACAAGAAACTCAGATGGCAATATTTGAGAATAGACAAACGAGAACACCGACTGTCTTTATTAATAAATCAAAGACTGAGATGGTTAAATTGTATCCTTACTTGGTTGTGTACTTTTCCCAGTGTACTAGATGGAATAAACACCAAGACTATGTTAAGCATAAAGCAGTTACAGCCTTTAATGCTTTTCAAAGATTTTTAGCTCAAATGGGTAATGGAACATTTAAAGGCCTCTTGAAGGTAGCGGAAGCTAAAATACATGCCAGTATACTCTATGCTTCAGTGGTTTAGACAATAATAGACTTTAAACAATTAATAATACTATAAAACAAATTGTATAGATTTATTTTCAAAATACCACAATCGGTTTCAGCTGCAATTGCTAGAGCTGAACTAGGACAACTTTCAATAGAGGCTTACATAATAGAAAAGAAAATCTTACAGTATGTCTACCTAAATTGTTCCTTTTCACAGAATATAGGATACCTAGGATGTGCCTGGAGGAGACAGACTATACAATTTTGGGTTTTAGATCTCCAACCACAGAATGTGTGGCAACATATCTCTAGCCAATAGGATTAGGACACCTTCTACATCAAATATATTGAATTCCTTTCAAAGAAATTGAACTCCAGGTTAAAGAAAGAATTAGAGATGTTTATAATAGTAAAGATATGGAACAGATACGGACATAACAATTTTAAGTGGTACAAAACATTGAAACCAGGTCATAATTTGGAACCCTATCTAACAATACTATCTTGTCCAGATTTAAGGAGAATAATACCATGCTATGGACTGCAACTCTACACCTTTAATTATGTACATTATGCCCAAAAAAGAATTGGTCTGGAAAGTGACAAATGATATGGTGAATTATTTAAAACATGTTACTTTGATCTGTCCACTATATGAGAAACATAGATGATGCTGGTTGTGTCCTATTTTAAAGAACCTTGGTCTCCCATGGATCAGCTAATAATAGAGTTATATAATTCTAATGATAAGGAAGTATTAACAAGACTTGCACTTTTTTAAAATCTATTAAACTACAGAGTATGTGCTATATAAGGTGTACTGAATTATATAGAATTTGATTGTACCTGATGTACTCACTAGAGCAATATTGTATACATTTTAATGTGTGTAATGATATGTAATTATTTAATATGATGTATCTTATATTTTAATGTTGCTACTATGCATTATTTATCTGTTATAATGGCTTTATGCTGAACAAAGAAATCATTTGATTTAGGTGTGCATCAGTTAGGGATGAAGTGACAAAAGTAGGAAAATGAGGCATTACGGTTGAGACCCTAACCCCTCCACCCTACCACCCCATCCCCACCCTCCACAGACCAACAGTCAATGGGGTGTGAATTGGGGTCATCAGACCTAGCTCTCACCCCATTGTCCTATGCTGTACCATGTCAGCTTTCTTACACATGGAATGGGGTGAGAGTTAGGAGTGAGGACCCCAAGGCACAATCCATTGACTGTTGGTCTATGGAGGGTGGGAGTGGGGGGTTAGGGTCTCAACCCTAACACATCACTTTCCTACTTTTGTCACTCAACCCTAACTGATGCATTAACAAAGTTTTTAGAAAAGAATATATATATATATATATATATATATATAACACATATGCATGTACATATGTTGCAAAAATGCTCCATTTAAGGTCAACATGACAAAGATTGGAAATGAGGTGTTGGAGTTCCCCTACCACCCCACCCTCCCAAACCAGGCAGGAGAGCAGGTGTGAGATGTGCCTTGGGCATCTCAAGCCTAAAGCTCACCCTATTCCATCTGTAAATAAGGTCAGATGAGTAGAATTTGTGAGAATGGTGTGAGAGTCAGGTTCAAGAAGCCCAAGGCATGCCCCACACCTGCTCTGGGAGTGTAGGGTGTTATGATATCCTAATTCCTCATTTCTCAACTTTTGTTACTTTGACCCTAACAGGAGCACTAACAAAGTTTTTTGCAACTTATTTTCTTACTTTTTAAGATAGTATAATAGTATCCTTATTTTACTCTGAGAGTGCAGGGTCCTTCGGACTATGTACTTCCATCCCTCTGTAGATGTGCATGTAGCTTTGGATGCACAGGGCCTAGAGAGCCCTGCAATTCCATTTATAGGACAATAGTGGCCAAATTGTCAGCATAGCCATCTTATTACCCTATCTAATGTACCAGGTACAGAAAATTTTCAAATCCATGCCAAGACATAATTTTGTGCAACTGCAATACCTTTCCACAACACAGGTGCAAAAACACATTTTGGGCAGGATTTGAAAAATGACAGCTGTGACATACATGAGATGGGGTAATAAGAAGGCTATGTTGACAATCTAGGGTTAAAATATTTAAAATTTCCAAAGTTACGAGTGGGCGTAGTGAAATTGCAGTGAATTGCCATAACTTTGAAATTTCTTTTACATTTTGACCCCAAATTTCTAACATAGTTCTCTTATGACCTCAACTCATAAATCCCATAGGTGAAAATACTCAAATAAATGCCAAAGCACCATTCCATGACACAGATGTAAAAACATGTTTCAGACAGCATGTGAAAAAAGACAGCTGCACTGTTCATGAGGTGGCGTGAAAAAATTGCAATGCTGAAAATTTGGAGTCAAAATATTGAAAATTACCAGTTATACCCATGTATAGACAGATTTCAATGAACGCTCATAACTCTGCCAGTTTTAGGATTTTTTTCACCAAATTTTCAACATGGCCTTTTTGGGATCCCACCTCATGAACACTAGTGGTGACATTTTGTTATTTGGTCCTGAAAGATGATTTCACCCAATGACCCCAAAATCACCTTCCGGGCCTAATTAACAAACTGACAGTGTCAACCTTCATGAGGCGGGGTCCCAAAAAGGCCATGTAAAAAATTTGATAACAAATTTGTAAAAATTTCTAAATTATGAACATAAGCTCAAAATGCCTCTGAAATGCATTATACAACACTTACCTTGATTGCTCACTTCATGGTTCAGCCTTGACGAGTGCAAACATGTCTCAGTCCACAGAAGTTGACTTCATATGACATCCGGTGGTAAGTATGGGGTAAGGGGGGGTTGGCAGTGGTGGTTGTTCAGTGGCAGGGTGTGGATGGGGGAGGGGGACAGCGGGGATGACAAGGGACCATTTTCTTTTTTTCAGGTTAGACAAAAAATACATTGAGGAACTGTTTTCTTTTTACAAACATGAGACAAAGAGCTTGCGATCTGTGCTACTATTAAGTGCTGCAGATCTCATAATGACTTGCTGATAGGGGACACAATCTGTGCTATAGACTGAATTTGATCAGGCTGTACAGGCATTGGAGATCAGCACTTTTCCTCTCTGTGAATGTCAAGTCCACTGATTACCTTTCTTACAGGTTCACTGTAGTCTGCATTGCTGTCAGCATTTGCCCCAGCCATAAGATATGGATTAAGGGGAAGGTATTGTGACCAGTAACTTCCACACTTCTGCCACTTACCAAAGTCTCATCCACAGCACTTGATTTACATTATGTGAAACCACACTATCTCCCCAGTCATGAAATTTATGGACAGATTTGTTTTTCCATCTGTTCTACAGAAGACAGTGTGAAACAGAAAATAACAGGTTTTCCCCCTTTTCTATTCATAATCACATGAATTATTCACAGGGTAAAATATTATAAGAAAAAAACTCTGCAGATGAAGAGGCTTGCCACTTAATGTACAGCACAGATGTGAGCATAATCAGTTGGGGATAATATAAATACAACTGCACACAAAGTGAGCTGGTGAACAAGAGGTGTACTAATAACAGTTTAATATCTCCTCTACCAATCGTGTTTGCACTATAGCAAGAGTTCTCAGTCAAAGAGGGTCACATGGGACCATATGTGTTTTTTTCCGCAGCAATCTCAAAAAATGAAGTCAAGTATAATTAAGAAAAAAAAGAAATAACTGTAGTCTTCCCATTGTTTCAGTCCTTCCCTAATTTCTTCATTGAATTGCAATCTGATCAGCTGTTCAGCCTATGCGGGTGTGTTTCAGTCTGAGTTGGCAGCACAATGGGTGGTGCTTAAACTTGTGGGCTGTACACAATAAACAGATATTTGGGATGTAAGCAGAGGTAGCACCAACATTTAATTTGTTTTTTGTTTCACACTCAAGCTCAGCCTGAAATATATTGGGGGAGACAGAAAGGATGGCACATGTAGGGATAGAAATGATTGGGGGGGGGGGTTCAGTTAACTTACAGTATTTTCAATGGAAGTCTAAAACTTCCAGGAGTTCAACTCTGGAAGTCATTTCAATTTTTTGGAAGTCAAAATACTTCCAGGATCACACTTTTGGAAGTTCATATTCTAGGATGGACAAATTTATGGATGTTAACATAATAAATTAGTGGTAAAATACAATTTCTTTCACAAACATCCATCATTTTTGACTTCCATGCCTGTAGTTTTGGAAATCGTCTAATTTTTGGTTTTACATCTGGAAATCAATGACTTTCTTCCTCTTTATTTTGAAAGTTTTTGCCTTATTTTTGGAGGTCAAATACTCCCAAAATGGAGTTAACAGAAGCCCTGGGAGGACATGTTCCCTAGTCCCATCCCCTTACTGGATTATTTATCTGTCAGACACACCTGAATGCTGGCTCCAGCAGTTACCCCTCTAACTTCTCTAAACTCTTGTCACAGCACAGTTTCATTATCAGACCCACCCTGAATGGTGTCTCTAAATGGGGGAGAGGGGCTGTTGGAACATCCAAAAATCTGCTGCCCTGATGTGGACACTGTGTGGACAGTGTAGTCAGGTTGGGTAATAGGCTTAGGAAGCAGAGTGGTATTAGGTTCAAATCCCACCAGAACAATTTATTTACTCACTGTGAAGAGAATGAACATTGGAAATGCTAGGTGGCAAAAGATCAAGTGTTCATTGACTGTTTTTTTTTTTTGTTGCCATCTGCAGGCAAGTACAGCACCCAATATTAGGTAACAAACTGGAAGCAACTTGCTTGTCATTGTAGCTGGCACTGGAAAATTATAACTGTCTGAAAATGTCAAAATAGAAGATTGGAAGTAGTGTCTGACTGCTTGTGACAGCCTTTGCCACATAGATGTTAGCTGTTTCACACTAAATTAATAGCTGCAGTACAGCTATGATAACTACTCAAAAATGTAGCATGGCAGTGTTAACCTACCATAGAGGCCCTCACAAAGGTTCAGGAAGAAAACAAAATAGCAGAGATTAGATTTCATAATTGGGTGTATGCTCTCCCTTCTTCCAGATACTGTACAACCTGTGAAGTGTAAAGCACCATTTTAGGCTTTGTGATTATCCTGCAGTATCTCAAGATGTTAACATAACTTGGGCACAACAGCTGGGAATGGTAATTGGAGGCTGTGGGTGCCACTAGACACCAGGGAATAAAAAATTATTGGGGAGGTCGATAAGAGGGTGAAGGGGTGCTACCAGACATCAGGGAAGTAGGGAAAAGGGGATTGGAGGCTAGGGGTGCCAATTGACACCAAGGAAGATATCTTTTTTGGGGACAGTGTGTGTGGTGGGGGGGTTATGCCAATAAACACCAGGGAAACTGGGGGGTGGCTCACAACTCACACTGCAGTCAGCAGCATGAGTTCAGCTTCAGCAGCAGAAATCAAGAAAATCTACTGTTCTCATACAGAGAATGCGGGGGAAGGCTCCTCTTGCTAAGCTGGGCACATGGGATTTTGGGGGCCCAGAAAAAGTGCTTCTAGCCCTAATTATGGAAAAACAAACATCAGAATCTGCTAAACAGTCCCAGTTTAGCTAGTTTCTGGTATCTGATTTTTAAAATGACAACATTTTTATGTGTTTTCCATGCTTTTTAGTTTGTGGAAAACAAGATGGCAGCATATGAAAAAGGATTTTTTCCTTGCACAAAAGGATTTTCTCCTCATGAAAAAAGAATGGATCTTGCAAGAAAGAATCCTTTTTCGCAAGATCAAATCCTTTGTCGAAACGTTAACATCTATCCTGGAAAGTGATCTTCCCATTGAAAACAATGGGAATTTAAAAATTTAGTAACTTTGCAACAGATTAATATTATTTCACCAAACAAATACGTGGCAGTTCTGTTACCCAAGCTGTATCTACCATAAAAAAATTCACCTCTAAATTCTACACCATCTGGGCGCAAGATGATCAGGAAAAAACTGCAAAAAATTATGACTTTTTTTACACTATCTTGACCTCAGAATCTGCACATCTAACCAGAACAAAACTTGTCACATCCAGAGATCTATCCCATGGAACATTGCACACCAAATTTTGTGAAACTCTATTGATCGTTTACAAAAGTGGCCCTCTAGACCCTTCCCCCCGTTGTTCTTTCCCCAGTGTAACCCCCCAGTGCCCCCACCTCTTTTGCTAGCACTTACTTCTGTTTGCATTTTGATCGAACCTGTTTATGTATTTTGCTGTTCGCTGCCGAACTCACCATGTATGTACCTCACTGTATTTATCATGTGCTAAATCGTCTCAAATGCTGTTAGATACCTATTCAATCCCTGTTAAGCCTGTTATTTTTCTGTATGTCAAATTTTGTTATTGCCTGTTATCTCACTGTATGTTAACTTGACTCCCTCACTGTTCTTGTATGCATCTACCTTGTAACCCTCCTGGGTCACACCTGAAAATAGGTACATGGCTGTTTAGTGTGCCTTACCCAGTTAACAAAAGCAAATAAATAAATAATAAATAAATAAAGTGCAAAATCTGAGGTTTAACATTAAACATGCTATTCAACCCTGGCTATAGGGGACCGCTTATATATATACATACAAATATACATTATATATATATATATATATATTTTTTTTTATGGCAAAAAACTGTGTTTAAGGGTTGTTCCACAGTGACAAAAGTGAGGAAATTTGGTGTTAGGTTTGCCACTCCTTGCACTCCATGCCTGCCCCATCCACACCAATAGGCATCGTGGTGTGCATTGGGGTAGTTGGCCCTAACTCTCACCCCATTCCAAGTGTAAATAAGCTGAGGTGATGCAGTGTAGGAGAATGGGGTAAGAGTTAGGATCAATGACCCCAATGCACACCCCGATGCCTGTTGGTGGGGACAATGTGGGCATGGGGTGCAAGGGGTGGCAACCCTAACACTGAATTTCCTCACTTTTGTCGCTGTGGAACAATCCTAGCTGATGCCTTAAACAGAGTTTTTTGCCATAAATGTCCCTTCTTTTTGAGAATGTGCACTACAAATAGGGAATGGAATGTGGTGGTTGGAGTACAGGGCCCTTTGGACCTCGCGCTCCCACCATGTAATTTTTTTTGTCACTTCGCTACGCAAAAACTGTATGACCAACTGAAATGAAAATTGGTATATGAAGGCATGTACCATGGCACACCGTGTGTCCAGAATTGTGTGTACATCCATTCAATGGCTGCACAGTGCCAGGAGCAAACAATGTAACATGCACAATTCAGCAACTGTAAGTGCAAGCAACCCAAAAATTGGCACTGTGAAAGATGAATGATAAATCTTTGTACATTCCAAATGCCAGGCAAATCAGACACATAGTTCAGAAGTTATTGAAGCGTAATGATCCCAATTTCCATTCGTCGGAGTGGCATAATTTTCATCTGTTAATGTTTTACACACGAAACCACTGTAAGGCACCTCTGTGCCACAAGGGCTACCTACACTATAAATTTAAATGTAGTGGCACCATGCAGAATGCTATGCACAAAAAGTTAACTGCGTCATGCAGTATCTCTCCAGCAAATTATTTTTCAAACATGTAAACAGCATAATTCACATCTCCAGGACATCCACTCAATACTCTCCAAATTTCATTTGAAAAGACCAAAGCATTCCAAAGATATTACATTTTTATGTTCCTGCACCTTTAAGAAGTCTTCCACCACAAAATGGTGGAAATCACTGCCGAAAATGCACTAAAATGGCGGACCTGGTGGCTTAAAAATCAGTAACTGCGAAGTGGGCCAAATTTCAAATGCAATAACTCTGGAACAGAACAATATCTTTTCACCAAACAATAACTGCCATGTTCCTTGAACACAGGTTATTCAACCCACCAAGTGTCATACCAATCAGCTACACTGTGTCTGTGCTATGCGACACGGAAGACAGTGCAGAAAAACAGCAAAAACAATGTTTTGCACTGCACTATGCAAACGCAAAAACACAAATGATAATGTTAATGCAAATGGTGATGTAAACAGTGAGGTAACATAAAATAGTAACACTAACGGTAACGCAAATGCAAGCACAAACAGTAACGGAAATGCAAATGGTAAAACAAACATAAACAGAAATGCAAACAGTAATGGCAATGGTGACACAGAAGGAAACAGTAACGCAATCAACAATGGAAATACTACCAAAAATGCAAACACTAAGGCCAACAGAAATGCAAATGCAAACGGTGATGAACATGCAAACAGTAACGGTAACGCAATTGGAAATACAAATGAATACGGTAACACCAATGATGACACCAAAGGGAACGGTAACACAAATGGAAATGCAAATGCAAATGGTAATGCACACGGTCACGGTAACCCAATTGGAAATGCAAACGCTTATAGTAACACCAATGATGACACCAAAGGAAATACAAATGGAAACGCAAAAGGAAGAGCATACACAAAAGCAAATGGTAATGCACACGGTGATGCAGAAGGAAAAGCAGACAAAAACAGTAATGGAAATGAAAACGGTAACAGTAACGCTAGCGCAAATGCAAAAGCAAAGGGTAACACACACAGTGATGGAAACGGTAATGCAAATGGTTACAGAAACGCAAGCAGAAATGCTAACTGTAACAGTAAAGAAAAAGCACACACTTTTTTTTAGAAAAAGGTGCATTCAGAAGCACATTAAATACAAAGAATGTGTGCATAATAATGGCCCTCAGAGCGGAAAATGAACACTTGGAATATTAAATTGCTTATATCTCAGGAGCAGAAGTCGTAGAAAAAAAATTAAAATCTCATATTATTTATGACTTTCCTGGCTAGTTTTGTACTTAGTGCCCTAGTGGGGGGCTAAGAATTCTTCTAACAAAAATATGTATGTCGCAGCGTTTTCGAGATACGGGCCCCAAAAAGGCTTGGTGGATGCCATAATGTTAGCCTATGGGAAAAACCGTTTATGTCAAAGTGCCATAACTTTGCAGCTCTCTATCGTTTTGTCACCAAACCACCAAAAAGCACATCTGTGGGATATTGGCTTTCTTTCCTCCAAATTGCAGCCCAAAAGACCAAACCATTCTTTTGCAGCAGGGTGGCAAAGATTTCCTACTATTTTGGGCATAGTGTCGCAAAGTAGTGTCGCAAATCACGACACTTTCGTAAATAAAATCACGAAAGTGTCAAATGTGCAACACTACTTTGCCACACTACTTTTTACAAAAATTTAAAAAACATATTTCTGGGGTGTTTAACCCTCCAAAAGAGACATGGCTAGCATCCTCAGGACTCGACTAGGTGAATACAGTAAGAATCGTTTCCCTAGAGGGTCCCAAGTTTAAATGCCAGGCATTTCTGTGACCACCAACTGAAAACAAGATGGCGGATTTCAACACTACAAGGGTCATTTGGGACACTAAAAACTGCATTTGTGACACTTTTGCATATTTTGTTAACTTTTCCCATTGACTATAATAGGGAACTTGTTTTTGAATAACTTTTGAATCATTTAAAATTTTTTTATGAAATCTTCAAAAGGCACATCAGGGACCTAGCTGCATGTACCCTGAAGGTTCTGGACTGGTCATGCAGACTGTGCAACCTATAGGTGCGAGCAAAGAATGCACACAAATGCAAAATATGTGTGTTTTTTGGCACTCTGTAGCTCCGTAACCGTGCATCCGACCATAACGAAACTTAGCAGATCCAGAGATATATTGCGCCAGACTGTGCATGGCAAATCTGACATACAGTGGCAAAGTTATTAAGCTGCCAAATTTCAGATTTAATCTTAAAAGGGGTACTCAATTCTAACTATAGTGTCACTACCGTGTCACTACAATTCATTGCAAAAAACTTCAATAATGCATCAGTCAGGGTTGAAGTGGCAAAAGTAGGGAAATGAGGCATTAGAGTTGACACCCTAAGACCCCCCACACCCTACCACCCCCACCCACCACAGTCCAGCAGGTGACAGGGTGTGCCTTGAGGTCATTGGCCCTAACCCTCACCCCATTCCATTTGTAACAAAGCTTATATGATACCATATAGGAGAATGGGGTGAGAGTTAGGCTCAACGACTCCAAGGCACACCATGTCACCTGTTGGTCTACAGTGGATGGGGGTTGGGTGGGGTTGTAGGGTGTGTGGGGAAGTGCTAGTTTATCAACTCTAATGCCTCATTTCTCTACTTTTGTCACTTCAACCCTAACTGATGCATTTAGAAAGTTTTTTAAAATAAATGTTCTTATTTTTTGAGAAAGTGTAATCTTACCGTTATATAATTTTGGGAGTGCATGGCATAAGCACACAGACATTGTAATGAGCTGTCATCTCCATGTTGGAGTGCAGGGCCCAGATTATTGCATAATGGATGGCTCAGCTGTCCCATTACTGCATAATGTTAAAAATATGTGGGAGCGCTGGGCCCACCTACGTATAATTATAGAGACATAGTGCAGGCCTAGATGCATTCCAAATAACCCCTGTGCTGCAAATGACACAATATCTCAGTAACCATAGCAACCATTGAAAAAATTCCATTGCAGTTGTAATCATGGACCGGTAAACTGCACATGTGCTTAGTACACCTATAGGTACCAAAGATGCGCTAAGCTGCATTTAACAAAAAATCCATATCTTGAAACATTTTCGAGATATAGGCACTAAAAGGCACCGTGTTTGCCATCGTGTTGAAAATTTCTCAACTTCACAATGGCATAACTATGGAACTGATGCAAATCGTTACACTTAAACAGCATAACTCACATCTGTGGGACACCCCCTTTGTACTGTGCACATTTCAAGCCAAAAGACTGAATCATTTCTTAGCAGTACACTGAGAAAGTGTTTAAATTCCTTGTTCATTAGGTGTCAGAATCCTTGTTTGTGAGAAATCCTTGTTCGTGAGATTTTAGCAATCTGGTCCTGATCTCATGAACAAGGATTTTGACAGCTCATGAAAAGGGTTTGCCTCACGAACAGGGATTTTGACAGCTCACGAAAATTTAAAAAAACAATCCCTTTTCATGAGCTGTCAAAATACAGTACCTTTTCATAAACTGATCCCTTTTCATGAGATGACAAAATCCATGTTTGCGAGCCAATCCTTGTTCGTGAGATAGGGCCTTCTGGTCTGGAAAATGAGAACAAGGATTTTGACAGCTCACAAATAAAGATCGGCTCATGAAAAAGGGATTTTGACACCTCTCAAAAAGGGATTCAAAAAACCAATCCCTTTTTACAAGCTGTCAAAATCCCTTTTCACGTGCTGATCCCTTTTTGTGAGCTAACAAAATTCCTGTTCATGAACCAATCCTTGTTTGCTAGATACAGCCATCTGGTCCAGAAATGGTGAACAAGGATTTTGACAGCTTGCGAACAAGGATTGGCTCGAGAACAATGATTTTGTCACCTCGCAAACAAGGATCAGAAGCGAGTGATGAACAAGGATTTTTAAAATAACAAATGCCCATTTTTTCATCAAACTGAACAGAACCAAAGCCATGGGTTTGTACATGGCATCTCCCTGAACAAAACCCATACTTTAATTACTACAGAACACATCCATGGGGCAAGTTACAACATATTCTTTGCAGCAAAAAATGAAAACAAGATTGTGATTCGCTAAAAGGAATTTTTTCCTCATGAACAGGAATTTTATAAATCTCTGTTTGTGAGGTGACAAAATCCTTGATCGTAAGGCAAATCCTCTTTCACAAAACATACACCTATTCTAAAGACTGAACATGTTCAGAACCCAAAAATTTAAAATTAAATAACTTTGGAACGGATTAATATGTTTTCACCAAGCCAACACTCGATTGTTCTTTGGGGCAACCTCTTTCTACCATGAAAAATGTAAATCAAACTTCTAAACAGTGTGGCCATAGTGTGATGGGCTAAAATCAGCAAAAATGGGCACAAGAAAGCAAAAAACACACTTTTTTCACTATGCACTGCACAAACACTGCACATCCAATCAAAATGAAACTTGGCAGGTCTGGAGACCTACACCACAGAACAGTGCATACCAAATTTCATGCAAGTCTGTTGAACAGTTGCAAAGTTACTAAAGTGCAAAATCTGAGGTTTAACATTAAACTGCTTACTCAACCCTAACTGTCGGGGCATGACCGACCCCTATACTATATATATGATATATATGTATCTAGCGAGAAAGAGAGAGAGAGAGAATGGCTCACTGCAGCCAACAGTTTGACACTAAATGTGTCCTGCTGTTCTTTCTTATTTATTTATTTTTTATTTATGTCTTTTTTTTTGTATGGTCTTTATACTCCTCTGCTCTATGGCCCTCTCAATCTGGGGGAGCCCCAGCCCCATCATCCTGGTGTCCACCATCTGGCACTAGCTCCCAGGGATTACCCCTCTGGCAGGGTCAGCAGAGGGAACTCTTCCTCCACTGAGACTGAATCTGTGTGTCAGACTGTGGCTAGACAGGTGTGGGGCCTATGAACTCCCCCATCATCCTGTGGGAGCTATTTCCTGGTTTTCTTGCCCCTTACAGTCATTTGGCATGCAATGATGTGTGTGACAGGGTCGTGCACACTCCCACACACAGCCCCATCAAATGTCTGCTGCTCACCGCCTCCCATGTAGTAGCAGCTCTATGGCGCCAAGCCCCAGCCTCCATCAGGAGTCAGACGTGCACCTGCCACAAAGTTCTCCCCCTCCCTGGAGATGGAGAGCAGTCCATCAGGTGCTCAATCCATCTCCAACCCTGGCAACCCCCAGTGGTCCATGCTCATTCCCGAACATGGGTCTCCAACATAGCACAAGGTAAGCCCTCAGTGCCACCAGGCTGGCCTAATATATTTATGTCTTTGATTACCAGGAAGGTGCACTGATCCTGGAGACCATTTTTTGGCATGACCTGGGCTGCGACTTGTGGCACAGGATTAATTACATACAGACAAATATGGAAAATACAGCAGCATTGCAATCAGAAAAGTTAAAATACAGAACAGTTTATTGTGTCAACAGAACAAATTAATTAAATGGGCAGAACAGTGAACAATGCATTTGAAGCAAAACAAAACAAATGTACAATAGTTCACAATCAGTTGTGAAGTGTAAACAATAAACTCACTGGTGAAACAATTAAATACTCAAACAGTCCAAACAAATGAGTCATGTAAAGGTGACAACATACTGTTTGCACAGAAGAATAGTACAAGGTGAGGAAACGAGTGATGGCAGGAGACAGAGATCAAGCACAAAGTGCTATCAGGGGCAGGACTGTCACAAAAGCTGAGCTGGTTGTAAGGTAGAAGAGCCAAGCAGACAGAGATTACCCTGGAGAGCACAGACATTTGGCCTCATTTAGTAACTAGGATTTGAAACAGTGCTTGAAAAGGACATTGGTGTCTATGGATTGGAAGGGCATAGGGAGACTGTTCCATAGAGAGGGAGCAGCAACAGATATAGCTTTGCCACCCATAACAGTTGAGACTTTGGGTATTTCCATTGGGGGGACCAAAGACACATGCAGGCATCTGAGGGGAGCTCTGGCCTTTAGGGAAACATGCATAAGATGATGCATTGCCACCTCTAAGGGTGCTGTATATGATACAGCCTACAGCGAGTCAAAACAACTGAAGAGTGGGAGCCAGCCCAGTGACTGGTAAAGATGACAGGTGCATGTAGAGTAAGGTGCTAGGAGTGCAAATCTACAAACATTGTTATAGACTGAGCTAAGGCATGAGTGCAGGGCAGAGGACATGTGAATATATGGGGAAGCAATAATCAATAATTGATAGCAGGTTGCCTTGAGCAACAGTTAGGTGGGCTTTAATGGTCAGAAACTTCTTTAGCTGGTGTGCAGCCCCAAGTTTTTGGTTTACCCAGTGTTTGATGAAGTTGACATGCTCCGTATACAAGAGAGAGGGGTCAAGGGTTATTCCCAAATACTTGAAGTTGGGCACATTCTGGAGCTTGGGGCCTTCTGGTGTAAGTACAGAGAGTGAAGAGCCAGGCTTGGCACTGCTGACAAGGTGTGGTTTTGACCAGAAAAGCATTAATTTAGTTTTTTGTTTTGTTTACCAGGAGCCGATGGGACTGGAACCAGCTGTATGCTGAACTATAGTTTAGGGATAGGACAGAGGATATGTACAGCAGGGACTTGTCACTGTAAAAGAGGACAAGGTGATCAGCATACAGTAGGGCTTCAAAGGTGAGGCAGTTAGAAGGAAGGGAGTTCATAAAGTGGGAGAATAGTAGCAGGCCAAGGATGGAGCCCTAAGGAACACCTGTAGGGACCAGGAGGGCAGGGGAGGTGGCAGGGCAATACATATGGACTTGATCGTCCAGAGAGATAGTGCTTAAACTACAGTGAGATCTCAGATGAGCAGCCAAGTTGGTGGAGAGTGAAGCAGAGTAGGGGTGATTGACCCAGTCAAAATCTTTGGTCAGGTCAACAAAAACAGCACCAGTGGCTTTCCCCAGATCCATGTTTCCATCGACATGGTTTGTAAACTGGGCCAGAGTTTATATAGTGCAGTGGAGCTTACAGAATCCATGTTGCTGGCTACAAAGTAGGTTATATTTATTGATGTAGTCAGATAGTTGATGGTGAACAATCCTTTCCAGAAGCTTGCTTAGATGAGGAAGCAGGGAGATATTGCTATAATTTTTTTTAAGTCTATTTACCTCCCTGTTGCCAGCTCCTGAGGCATCTGTCAGGCGGACCGCTCAATACCTGCTTCTACCACCCACCTGAACTCCTCCCCCAACCAAGGAATCAGGTGCAGGGTCCCCCCTTTCCTGCTGGTGCCTTACAATAGGAGACAGGGACTATGAAGAGTCAAGTCAGTGTTGGAGCTGGCATTGGGCATATGGGCTTCAGCCACTGTGGTTCCACTGTCACCTCCCCAGCAGCTGGAGTTTTTCTGCTTTTCTGTGTTGCTCCCCCCACAGATGTAGGACATGTAATGCAGTCCAACACCCTCAGAATGGCCACCTGATGTCCTCCTTCTTCAAGGTCCTTTGACTGCAGTGCACACAGACTCCACTGGGTGCCACTAATGTTGCAGGACATAGACCCCTCCTCCCTCCCTCCCAGGAGAGGAGAGCAGTCCATCAGATGCTAAATCCTCTCCTTCCTGAATGACCCCCAGCTCCCTAGGCTCATTCCCGAACCCAGGTCACAGTTGTGGCATGAGGTAAGGCTGATGCCTCAGCCATCAGCACCACCAGTCTGACGATAGGCATATAATTGTCCATGAATAGGGGGTCACTTGCTTTTAAACTAGGCACCATCCTGGAATGCTTCCGGGAGTCTGGCATGGTAGAGGTGGTCAATGCTAAATTAAAGATGAAGGTGAGGGGTTTTGAGATAGCAGGGGAGATTAAGCATTGACGGGAAGTGACCATCACTGCTAGGATTGCCATGGTTAGGTAGACTCTTGAGGAGTTTGGCAGTGTCTTTGGTGGAGATAGCCTTAAGTACTTTAGAAGGGAGGGGGGAGCTAGTAGGAGATGAGTTGGAGGACTGATCGGTAGGATTAAGCCCAGGCAGTTAGGTAGGTAGCATGCTTAGATAGGCTGTAAGGTCTGTGAACTTTTTATTGAAGGCTTGGGCAACCTCAACAGGATCTGTTTGTGGGCCAGAGGGAGTGCTTAAATGAATGGTAGAGTTTTGGGTGCATGGGTTAAGCAGAGAGCCAGTTGCACTCCAGAAACAGTGTGGTTCCCCAAGGCTTTCACTCTGTTGGTTGTGGAAGAAGTCTCACTTTTGACCCAGGGCAGTTTGCTTGCACTGGTTTCACAGGCACCTAAATTCATTCCAAAGAGCAGTGGGGGGAGCCTTTTTGCAGTCTGACCATTTGTGTCCCTTTCCCTCATCATAGCCAGGAGTTCTTTTGAGACCTAGTGAGTGCAGTCACCCCTCACTCTCTGGGTAGTGAGGGGGAAGTGTAGATCCTGAATCTGAAGGAGGGCTGCAGTGAATAAACCCACAGCCTCTGTCACATCTGAGATGAAGTAAAGATCCCAACAGTTTACTGCCCTTACATCATCAAGGAGGATGGAAGTATCAGGGTATCTTAAATTATGGAAGGATAAGAGTCTGGAGGGTGGCGTTTGACCTTGGTGGACCAGACAATGTAGGTGGGGATGTGATCACTGATGGTGTTGGACAATGTCCCAACTTTGAGCACTTTGTTCACTCTATTGGTGACCACCCAGTCTAGGAGAGAGTGGTTTTATGTCTGGGTGTTGTGCCTGGTGGGGACAGAGATGACTTGTACCAGATTGTGCTGTTTTAATAGATTTGAGTAGTTGGATTCCTGGGCACTTAACTATTTGAGGTTAACATCACCAAGGAGAATTGTATTCTTGGGAGATGAGAAGTTTCCCGGCCTTCCAGGTGGGTAATGAGACCTAAGGTGCCTCCAGCTGGGGGATTGTAATAGCATCCCACAAGGATCTTCTTTGCAGAGCCGAGGGTCAGCTCAGCTATGACCCAGTCGCTGGGGGAAGTAGGGTCGGAGTGGCTGATGTGGGAAGCAGAGAGGGGTTCCCTGAAGTAGAGTGCCACACCATCACCCTTCCTTCTGCTTGGTCTATCTTGTCTCATCAAGGAGTAACCTGGCAGGTGGTATATTGCATCAGGGATATGTGACTTTAGCCACATTTTGGAGATACCAAGGACATATGGCTTATAGAGGGCTAACCAGGGTTCTAGGTCAGTAAATTTCAATGGTAGGCTACATAAGTTTATATGTACACTTTTCATTCCAGGGGAGATGGTCCATATATTATCGCAGTGGTCAATAGTGAGTTTGGACAAGTAAGGACCTGAAAGTGGGGGGTTTGGGTTTCCTGACCTTCTAAAATCTGTGCTTAACTCAATATCACCAGATAGCAGCAGTAAACAAGTCTGGGAGCAAGTAGAGGTTGAAGGAAGAAAAGGTAACTTGAAGACACAAATGACAACCCTAGCCAAGTGCAATCCAGCCCCTAGCCTTACTGTCTGCTGAGCTTCACTGATCTTCACCAACTGGGAGTAATACCAATTACAGAGGGAAGACAGACTCCAACAGGTGCTGAAGCAGGGATTCCTTGACAGTGGTTCTACCTGAATCCTCCTTGGAGTGTACAGTCTGGGCTGCTTTCACCTCTGTGGAAGCTTCTTTCCTCACTCGTTCTGCTCAGACCCAGCTAGAGATGCAGTAAAGTTAAATTACACCGGTGAAGTGCCCATAAAGTTAACACTTCACATTGTCACTCCGCTATACAGAGTGGCCAGTGTGAAACACTCACTTCGCCTTGTAATTATGGTTTTGCATTGTCATTCCACCTTAATGTGAAGTAAGGAGAAGTGACAAATATATAGGCAGCCCCCACACACACAACACATGGCTTACAGTACTGTGAGTCAGATGGTTTAGCTAGGCACGAAGGAAGTGACTCATGCAAGCACATACTTTCACTTTCTGCTTTGCAGAGGTAGAGAGAGGATGCAGTTTGTCTGTGTAGTAGTTAGGTGGAGCAGAGAATCCAGAGATCATATAAACCCCGCCCAACAGCTTTGTCAAAGCTATATTGAAATTTAGTGTTTTTGTAGTTCATTTATTCTTTCAGTTATTGTGATTTCTTTGTTTTTTACTTTTATAAAAGTTTTTATTTGTCTGTGTGTGTGCCTGACTGAGTGTGAACCTGTGCTGCATGTGTGTGTGTTTCGTGTTATCATTGTTGACTGTCGACTCATCGTTGCTCGGACAGAAGAAAGGAGGGAGGGCAGTTGAGTTAGAGTACTAAAGTTGCTGAAGTGGACCAGGGACAGGGTGAAAGTCAGCAAATGTCTGGGATGGTGCCAGAGGCAGTGGGACCACATGGCAGCATGATTGTCAGGGGAAGAGTGCGCACCGGTGGGGGGCGTGGCCAGATGCTGTTGGACTGGTCGAAAAACTTGGGTCTCCCCCTTGGAAGCAGCAGCAGCACCACCACCAAGTCCACCTCCAGCAGCAGCAGCAGCAGCAGCTCCAGCAGCACTGCCTCCACAGCAGGATGTGTCGGAGGTTAAGCACCTCTGTGACCAGGCTGCTGCCAGTGCATCTGGCCCTCCTGTGCCTGGGCCCCCCCCACAGCTCCTCAGTTTGGGAGTTCTTCGAATGTGTTGGGGAGACAGCAGCCTGGTACGGTGCCACATTTGTGGTGTCGAGTTGCACCATGGCCCCTGGGGGACACACCTGGGGACTGGGGGCCAGTGCACCCACATGGTTAATCACCATAAGGTGGAGTGGCAGGCTGCCACAGAATGAGCCAGGCCACCACCTGCTGGCCCTTCTGTGTCAGGGGCAGAGATTGCTGCTGTGCATCACTGCAGCAAGAGGAGGGCCACAGCAGCAGCTGCTCCACCACCAGCACCACCCCCACCACCAGCTGTACCACCACCAGTGGACCCCACACTGCCTGCAACTCAGGCCGACTTTGCTGTGTTGTGGGCCATGGTAGAAGAGAATGAAAGGGTGAGTGCTCTCCAGTAGCAGTTGGAGCACATATAGTGACACCAATTGCAGATTGTGTCAATGCTCCAGCTGCTGCTGGACCAGCAGGGGATCCCACAGCAGCTTTTATTCAACACCCCCCATGTTATAATCCAAGTTAAGAATGTGTAACCTGAAGTATTTCTGGTGCCTCAATAATTTTTACTTTCTGTTGTGGAGTGGTTGTGGAAAAGAAGGACTGAGCAGTGCAAGTATAATGTGTTAAATTGCATGTGTGCACTGCCGACATTGTCCAGCTTCTTGCAAACATATATATATATTTATGCAACAGGGGTCAGGATAAAAACTGTAGAATAAAACCATTTAGCTTCGCTACTATGGTAATAAATTTATTTATCCACATAGTAACTACATCATCACCCATTTATTCACACAGTAACTACATCACTAGCTCATTTATCTACACAGTTCTCTTCAGAATTCATTTAGAATGTTCAGCATCAGAAGCAGTACTAACCATATTTAAATGTCAATAACTTAAAAACGAAAAAAGATAACATGGTACTGTGAGCACGAAAATTGTTCAGCACAAAATTATCTACAAAATGAATACTGTTTCATTTATATAAACCCTGTATATTGTATATGATTAGCAAGAAAACAGAGGAAAATGTAATTTTTTGTTCACTTTTTTGACAAACAAATATAAATAACTTTAAAACAAAAAATGATAGCATGGTACTGTGAGCACGAAAAATGTTCAGCTCAAAAATATCTACAAAATGAGTGGTGTTTCATTTATAGATACTATTTTGTTTTTTTATAATTAGCAAAAAACAGCATAAAATTAAATTTTCTTTTCCCTTTTTTGACAAATGATTTACACCTACCAAAATCAAAATGTTCACACAACATCTAAACCTGTTGCATAAATGGAATATGCAGTGGTTCAGTGTGTGATAATGCATTATTTGTACAGTTTCCAGTGACCTCTGAACTCCTCACTCATGCCTTGGCACTCGTGAGGTTACTTGAGGTCACTGGAAACTGTACAAGATAAATGCATTATCACACACTGAACCGCTGCATATCCCATATATACATATATATATATATATATATTCTGACTTGTTGCAGTGTTTATGTATAAAGAATAAAGATAGGAATATATAACATATATTTTATTGGTACCATCATCATCAGCGGACTAAGTGATATGATATTTTTTCAGAGGTCTTTGGCCAGAGTCCACCTTAGTCACACAGTGCACTCATGACTTTTAGGAGATCATATAGCAACCAGAACTCTTGCTTTTCGACAAACCATGCCCAACAGACATGAAGTATTGGTAATGGTGAGGCAACTAAAATATTTGACAGATGGTGTACTGACACTATAAAGTCAGAATATATATAAGGTCCAGTTCACACACTGCCAAATGCCAACACACTGTGTTACCATAGTTCTTCTTTTCATTTTTTGTCATGGAATAAGTGATGTCTTTCTAGTTTATAGGCATTGTCAGTTTTTTAGCAAGTTCATGTACACCATAATACAACACGGCACCAGTGGTTGCACAGTGTGGTCATAGTGCACTGCAGGACCTGTTATATATTCCGATTTTAAAATGCCTGTACACCATAACATATTTTGGGTGCCTCAACAATATTTAATGTCTGTTGGGTATGGTTAATAATAATAATAATATTTTTTATTTATATAGCACAATTCAGATATCAAAGCGCTTTACATACAGAACATCAACAGACAACTCATTATCACATAAAAACAACTTCAATTAAAATCTTCAGAATTCCTAAAACTTCAAATATTAATAGCCTGTTTGAATAAATAAGTCTTTAGACTGGTCTTGAAGCACTTCACGGTCCCACACTCTCTAATCTGATGAGGTAAAGAGTTCCACAGGGATGGCACCATGAACATAAAAGCCCTGACACCAGGTGTATTCAACCACACCCTGGAAACATCTAACAACCCCTTGTCAGTAGAGCGGAGAGGTCGGCCAGGGCTGTAAGGAACCAGGAGCTCTTCCAGATATGGTCTGTTGAAAAGCCTGATTTGTTTGTGTGCTATTATCTCTGCAAAGTCATGTGTGCACTTTGAGTGACTGAGATGCACTGTGGCCCGAGACCTCTGAAAAAATATATCACTTACTCTGCTGCTGATGATGGCAGAAATAAAATATACGTTATATATTCTTATCTTTATTCTTTACATACTGCAGCAAGTCACACCATATATATGTTTGCATGATGCTGGACAGTGTATGCACGCACAGGAAATAACACTGACTGCACACATGCGGTTTAGCACAGTATACTTGCACTGCTCAGTCCTGCTTTTGGACAAAAGCTTCATGACAGAAAGTAAACATTACTGAGGCTCCAAAAATATTTATGTTTTGAAATAGACATTAATTTATAATTTATGACATTATGTGCTCACACAGTCACCAGAATTTTTGTGCATTCACAAAATGCAACTGTCTTGTGTCCAGAAAATTTCCCAGTGCTGATGAAGTGAAATGGGAACATTACACCAAATGCAGAGTGTCCCAGAATTAATGGCACACTCAGTCATGCATGCAGTGCTAACACACAGTCACCAGAATTTTTGTGCATCCCCAAAATGCAACTGTCTGGTGTCCAGAAAATTCTCCAGTGCTGACAAAGTGAAATGGGAGCATTACAAGAAATGCTGCTGCTGTTGCAATTACAAGTAATGCTGCTGTGTATTGACTTTACTGTGAAGATGATGTGATGATGCACAGCGTCTTGCCAAACCATATGAAGGAGGGATAACATGAATGACCATTTAGCATGCCATCACAAATGATGACACTGAGAGAACTGTTGGTTGCCCAAAGTGTACTGTGATCACCTCAACAAGAAGGATGCCCTTTGCGTATACACTAATAGTAGCCTTGGTGAGTTGATATATACATATACGTATTTTCTTGGGGGGGGTTGACATAAATATAGATGTACTAATTTTATTGTTTTCTGTCACAGGTCAGATACTGTTGGTGTGCACATTCCCGTGTTTGAGAAATTGTGGCCTTGGAACTGGAAATGGAATACTCTGAAGCCTATGAAGGTAAGTATTTTTTTTTGAGGGGAGGATTATCATATTTGCAAGTAGGTCTCATTAATGGTTTATTGCTTGGTTACTTCTTCACAGATTTTATCTGCATCCTTCTCCAGTCCAGTAATGAAGGTCATGGTCATCATCAAGTCATACAACTTCTATTTGTTGCATGTCTGCTAGCCCAGGGGAGGGGGAAGGGCAGTGATGTTGAAGTTCTTTGGATAAGACAACTATGACACAACAAAGCATCTGGAAGTTTCATAAAAAGAAATGAATGACTTATTACAACTTGATTGCAGCAGTAATACATTATGTTTAAGCTGTGGCTATTATACCATGGGTATCTGGATTAAGACAGATTTCAAGCTGTGAAGCCACAAGGACACCAAATCATCAGATCACAATTAAATTTAGTACCAGGCTATAAGAAATACACTGTGCCTGTGACCCTGCGTCTTAACTCAAGTTACATTTTAAAACCACATCTTGTCAAGTCACATGACCTGGGTCAAACTTTTTTCAACACTGGCATGGCTGCAGCTGCAAATTTGGAATACAGTGCATGATGTCTTGGCAAATACATACATGTCACCTACTTTACAAATCATCTGTCAGATTTTTTGCACTCTTATGAAAAAAAATGGAACAGATTAAATAAAATTGATATACTTACCATTATGGAAATGGATATCCCATAGGTTGATGTACACAGTAATGCTATACCATTGATACAGACCTTCAGCAAAGGAGAGTCATTTGTTAACCTGCATTGCAGCTTGGAAAAGCAACAGGAAACAAAACACACAGCTAAAGGAAGTTGAATAGCATGAAAAACATTAGTACACATACTCGCTTAATAGTATTCAAAGCCTTGTGCATGTAGCTGATAGATGTGGTCTCCTGTTCTGCTGCCTCTGCCTTGGTATGGTCAAGACATGTAATGGAAAACATCGGCAGAATGGTGGTGGTGGTCATAGCTTAGGCACATGATGACATTCCCCTCTCATATCTTCATGCATCTGGTGGTGGTTGCAGTGGCTAACAGCAGTCTTATGATGGTGGTCCAGGGGTACACACAAAGTCATTCTCCCGATGGCAGTGGCTAACAGTGGTTTCATGGTGGTGGTCCAAGGGGGCACACTGTGACATTCCCTATGGTGGCAATGGCTAACAGCAGTCTTATGGTTGTGGTCTGGGGGGCACGCAAAGTCATTCCCTATGGTGACAGTGACTAACAGCGGTTTCATGGTGGTGGTCCAGGGGGGCACACAGTGACATTCCCTATGGTGGCAGTGGCTAACAGCAGTCTTATGGTGGTGGTCCAGGGATCAGAATATATTGTGTTCTGTGTTAAAAATGTGACATGACATATGGAATTTGAGTCACTCTGAGTGGGGCACATTTAACTTTATGAAAAAGAAAACATGTATCAGACAAAAAATGTGACAGCCTTTTAACCACTTAAGTTAAACCCTGTCAACCTTAACCTCATCATCATCATTCTCATAAAGAAAGCTGCCCTCACAGTCATCTATGTCTGAATTCTGACCACTGGGAAATTCTTTCTCCATTGTATCATCATCTACATCAGTGGTAGGCTGTTTTATGCTGCCACTGCCAGTGCCACCAGGATGTTCCATTTCTACATCAGCAAAACCATGACTAGGCCTGGGTACAAATACTGAGGTTGTAGTCTGAGCTGGCATGTGCCTCTCATTCATTTTTATTAATGTCAGAAAACTGGCATTTGCAGGAGAGAGGTTTGTACGACAATCCCGAACTAATGCACCTGCTGAGCTGAATACCCTCTTGACACTTACACTGGAGCGTGGGCATGTCAGGTACTTCAATGCCACTGTGGTCAGCTCTGGCCATTAACTGACCTTTCCAATCCAGTATAAAAGAGGATCATCAGTTATTAACAGATGCCTGTTTTCAGAAAAATATGACTCAACCATTCACTGTGCTGCACTAAGTCCAGTGGTTGATGCATCATCCTGTTCTCCAGAATCATTTATGTCACAAATCCTCCCTTGGGACAAAGCCTCCCAAAATGGGTTAATGCCAACCGGTTCCAATGACAGACCACGTGGAACTGCAGTTCCCTTCTCTTTACAGGAGATGCTTGATATTACTCCAGGTTCACCTTCAGCCTGATTATGCTGTTGAGGTTTGCTGACCTTGGCATGTGACTTCTGTGCCCCATGAACCAAGCACACCAGTTGCCCACTAACATTTTATATCTGTTCAGGCCTGATCTCCAGTACTGAGGCAATTCCACATTTGTATCGTGGGTCCAGCATTGTTGCTATTGCAAAGCTATCACTACACCGAATGCTCAAGATGTGATGATTGTGGTCGAATGCTGCCAGCATGTGTTGCAGCAACATACTGCTACCACCATCTCCGGCAACATCAAGGCTATGCTGTACATTCACTAATGTCTGCCTCAGCACCCGCAGCAGTGGAATTGATTGGCTAATGGAGGCAGACTCGATACTCACTGCCTGTGTGGCATGTTCAAAAGGCTGCAAAATTGTTATTACAGAGTACATGAGATGCCTCTGTTCTGTAGTCATTGACATGGAGGCCCTGGAACTGTCACGGCTAGTGTACATAACAAGATATTCTGAGATGGCTTTGTATCATTCATACAACCTCTCTGCCATATATAAAGTGGAGTTCCACAGGATGACAACTTCCAGCTTTAAGTGGAGCTGTGGGAGGCAGTTTCGGATCTGCAGCTGCAGAAGTTGGTCACGGGCCTTTGCAGAGCATGAAAAGTGAGAACAGATACGGCATGCAACTATCAGCATTTCCTTTATATCAGGGTGCTGCAGAAACTCCTGCACCACATGATTTAAACAGTGGGCCTTTCATGGAATCTGAACAAAGCCACCATACGTGATGCATTTAACCACATTTGACTCATTGCCACTTTGCTATGAACCCAGCTCTCAGGGACAGGGGGTTCATCCCCTTGTCAGTTTTAGTCAGTACCAAGTCCAGCATGTTTCCACCAGTGTGTGAACAGGTCACATTGCTCATAGCAATTGTTGCATGCTGTTGAATTCCTGGAAGAGTGCTACCATGACACTCCCCCTTACTACACTGATTATTCACACTACCAACAGGACAAACAACACCCGGCACCTGTGTCCAATGTGCAATTATACACAAATATGAATTCCCAGCTGTTCTGCTACTTGTCTACATATCCATACTTAAATGGATGAATGGATAGGAGGAATGTTGAAGGGCATGTCTTACAGAGTTGGACACAGTACGGTATAACTCAGGGACAACACAAGTGGAAAAGTATGAAATAGATGGGACTTTCCATTTTGGACAGGCACATGCTGCAAACTCTGGAACCCAGAATTCTCCATGAAGGAGAAGGGAAAAAGATCCATTGCCAGCATTTCAGCTACAGCAGCATTAAGTTCAAGTGACACTGAATGATTGGTGGGTACTTCAGCTTATGCACCAAAACACTCTGTAACGTGGGCTGACTTAAACATTTTATATGGGGTGTGATGACAAATGGCTCTGCTCTGCAAATGGCAGGGGGTGGTGTGTGGATGTGTGATGAAGACGATTGCACAGGTGATGAAAAATCCACAAATGAAGTTATTTTCCCAGATTTACGAACAGGAGTTGATGTACCACTTGCACTAGACATACTGCATTCACCACCACCACCACCAAAACTGCTACTCTCACCACCACTGGACAAGATTCCAAAATCATTATGCTCCTCCACCTCATCATGCCTGTAGTAATCCTCTGCTTGTTATGTTATTTCATCACTGCTAAATACATTTAATTTCCTACATGCTCTTACAGTCATGGAAGGGGATAACATGCTCATTATGGTTGATGACGAGGGTGAACGCCCTACTGTGGTATTAGTTGCCATCTTGTGCTGGGTCCACAGTGCCATGTGCCTGTTCTTAAGTTGTGTATGCTGTCTCCCTGTGTTCAGATGGCTCCCATTTTTTACCTCGCCTCACATGCATATGGCAAATCTGGCAGATTGCAACTGAGTCATCATTTGCATCTTGCACAAAAAAATCCCAAACAAGGGATTGTGATCACCTACTTTTAACATGTCCCTGATGCTGTTTATTGGACTCTTGTTTTTTTAAGCCCTGAAGTGGGGGCTGTGCTACATGATTTTTCAGGCCAGACACACTTGGACTGCAACTGAATTCCATGACTACTTATCATTATTACTGGGTCATCCTCATCATCATCAACTGAAACTGGTAAATCACAACTTTTTTACGGGGAGGTTAATGCAAACAGACCCAGACACAGTCACCTTGAATTTCTTTTTCTTCAGTTCCCAACTGACATCATCTGACATCACTGATATCACTATCATATTCATCAACATCATCCACATCCACATCTTCTGCTTGGATGCTGGCATGTGGACTGCATGTTGCAATCATAGCAACATCAGCATCACCAGATTCATCATCAACACCACCATCACCCGATATTTTTTCACTACATTGTGAATCATTGCATGGCAAATACATGACCTGAACTGTGGTGAAAGAAATGTGACATTGTGTGTTATCATTGCCATGATGATCAGAATCCTCATGTTCAGTTACCAATGGGATGTTACTGGGGAGTATGACATCATCTACACTGTCACTCATTGCTTTACACTCAACTATATTTTTGGACATGATCAACTGGTCAGAAGTGGAACTTGAGGCAGCAATACTCATACCACCAGCAACCGGACTAACACAACCAGCTGGGACAACATCATCTCCTGCAACTATGAGTAAAGCTACCGATTGCACTGTAAAAAACATTGAAGGAGAAATACCTTTCCTCACATCAGCAATGCACTTCTGCAACTGCATACTACTATGCCCACAGACAATCTTACCACTGGCAGCAGTGCCAAGGCGAGAAACAGATTTGCCTGCACATCTCTTTGCAGGCATTTTGGGGAACCAACAAGAATATTCTAATCAAATTTAGATTTTGGAACATTCACTCTGGGCCGCTGGATGTGAAGGCAGAAAAAACAACTGTGGCTTCAACAAGAGATACAGATGCAAAGTCACAAGTTCAACAACACTTTAACTAACCAGTAGTGCTCAAGTCACAATACAATCTGGAAAAGAATACATTTTGCCAGTTGGGGGGGAGCACTATGACTGCAGTTTACAGTAACAGTGCAAAACCAAGATACCACAATGGCAGTTCAAAATCACGCAGGTGCAGTGGATAGCAGGTTCACACTGCTGCAATTACACTGCGGCACAATGAAAGGCGTATTATTTGATGTCACGCACTACACACATATTCACACACACACACACACACACACACACACACACACACACCTTTGTCTAAGCAAATTGAAAACTTCAGTAATATACCACATATTTTAAACAACCTGAAATTATGAACAGCTGCACCAGGTTCACAACACAATTAGCAAAAAAAATGTCAACAATTACTGAAAATATTACTGTATGTACATTAACACAGTTATACAAGAAAAATATAACCAAAAAACAAAGAACTCCCTATTTCTCCAACTTAAATCTACCTACACCACAGATACGCCCCTCCCCCAAAGCACACTTCCACTGTCTGTCAGTACATAGACTGAATGTTGTACATTAACATTCAAAATCCAGACACAAACAATAAACACTTAATGATATGAGCACAGGAGGGTTTCCTACAATCAATGCACTAAAGTTTGAGCAAAGAAAATTACTCAAAAAGGCTTTTTTAACAGATTTTAGAGGGTTTGAATCACAGAGAGCTCTCAGAGAAAACTGTCTCCTACAGCTATCTACACACACTACCCTAAACTGAGGCTATGCAGAACAATACAGAGCCCATGTGACCTGCAATCCCATAAATCACTGGAAAATTCACCTTTGGAGCTCACCATTAGGGCAAAGTGATGCGAAGTACATTGACTTCAATGTACTTTGCCTTAAAATTAGTGGAGTAATGATTTGGGGAAGGTGGAATAATGCAAAGTCATTGCTTTCAATAGACTTTGCACTCCTCATTATGATGTGAAGTACACCGCTTCACATTGTGGAGTACTTTGCAAATTCTGCATTACTCTGCAAATCACTTCTTGGAGCGAATCGGGACCACTTCGCCCACCACTCTCAGCATCAGGAGCTGTTGTACACTTACCCAGAATTCCTGACTGCTGTATGTAAATCAGCATTTGTACACAGCTAATAGAAAGCTCTCAACAGGAAACAACAGCTCAGACACAAAGGACACCACTAGGAGGCATACACCAAGAGTGGTCCAGCCCCTAGCCTTAGTGTCTGCTGAACTTCAGTGATCTTCACCAACTGCTGTACCCACTACTGAAATAGTGGTCAATTAAAAGTAAGCTGTCAGCTAGAAACAACCAGAAGCAACAACTCAGACACAAAGGGCAACCCTGTGAGGCATATGCCAAGTGCTGTCCAACCCCTAACCTTATTGTCTGTTGAGCTTCACTGATCTATCACTGATCACTGATCTATACATTTTTTGGTCCACTCACAGCCTCTGAATCTAGTAGTCCATATATTCCTTTCATCCATAACAGCTCAGGACAACAGCCACCCCCTACCCCCTGCTGTGCAGTTACACACCCCAGCAAAATAGCAGGTGTCCTTTTTTTTAGTCAGAAAATTGCCTCTAGGCAATCTACTTCTCTCACCAGGAACTTAAACAGAAAAATAAAGGCCACTATGAACCTCTTGAACTGCAATAACTGTGGCACACTTTTTACCAAAGACTTCATTTACAGAGTGGGATACTGTCCAAAATGCTACAAAACCAGAGACCTCTGATCACAGCTTAATGCAGCATGGGCTGAGATAAAATACCTCCATGATATACTAAATCATCACCCATTGGACAACAGTGTAAAACATTTAGTTTCAAGGTGCACTATGCCAGTACCCCTACCCCAAAGGACAAACAGGTCAAGGGGCTGGCAACAGGTCAGGTCTCGTAAAACTGGCACAAAATCCTCAATACACGAAGGTACCAAACCTATTGAAACATTGAATAGGTACAATGCACTATCTACCATGAGAAATAGCATAATGAGCATCAAACATTCTGTGAGCCCAGAGTGGCACACGGAGGCACAGCACACAACCAAACCCACTAAAAAGGACAAAAAGAAACCAGTACTAATAATTGGTGACTCAATGATTAGGGGTGTAAAACCTCATTTCCAGCATGAGCATGCTTAAACTACAGTAAGGTGTCTTCCCAGAACATCAGCATGCAGGGACACCAATCGCATAGAGTAAATCATACGAGGCACTGATTGAGACACACATGTCATTCTCCACATACTGTAGGTATGAATGACCTAGCCAGTAAGTCAGTGGAGGAAATGAAACAAAACCTCACTAGGCTGGGTGACAAGCTTGCTTCCCTTTCTTCCACTATCATCTTCTCTGAAATTCTGCCAGTCTGGAAAAAATAAGACAGCAGACAGAGGATTAAGAAAAGAGACATCTCCAAGCTAAACACCTGGTGAAAGGACTGGTGCCAGGAAAAAGGTCACCACTTTATTGGAAAATGGTAGGACTTCTGGGAACAGGAGTTCTTTCAAATCAATGGCCTATACCTCTCATAGGTGGAGACCCGAGCACTAGGGCAAACATTTGACATTCACATCAGTCAGTTAAACTCGTGGATGGGGGGGTGGCACAGGCACCCCTAACACAAAAATGGTTGCTAAATGGCCCTCCTCCATCACCAACTAGTTCAGCACAAGGATGTGCCAATCATACTCAGACCAAACGTACTCAGACAAAGCATTTCAACAAAATTACTCAATCAAAACATATTAAAAATGCAAATGACCAAAACAGAAGGGGATGGAAGGCTATGTGTGTCAATGCTCATAGTCTGCCAAACAAAATCCCTGATCTCACTCTGTAATGGCAGATGTACAATTAGATTGGATAACTGTTACGGAAACATGGTTCACTGGGAACCACTCCTGAGATGTCACCATCCCAGGGTATGCGTTATTCCGGAAAGATTGCAAGGGAAAGAAAGGGGGGTGGTGACATTTTATGTCAGAGATGACATATGCATAACAGAAATCCAGGGAAAACACAGTAAAGCAGAGGCCCTTTGGGTTACACTAGGAGCCAGGGACAAAGCCCTATCTGGGTAGTAGTCATATACAAATCCCCATCCCAGGAGGCTGCAGTAGACAAGGAGCACTTGGAAATCATCTCGATGATGATGGACAGATGTGAATTGTTGCTGGTGGGGGACTTCAATCTACTGGATGGGGATTGGTCCTCATACACAGCATCCTCTGACCGGAGCAAAGAGTTCCTTTTTGCACTAAGGGGAGCAGGTTTGTATCAACTGGTAAACACACCCACCAGAGACAAACCAATACTGGATCTAGTGCTGATGAACAGTATGAGGATCCCAGAAGCAGAGGTGGGAGAAAATCTAGGGACAATTGTTCAGAGTTCAATCTGGTTTACTGTGAACCATATGGAGGAAAATAATCACACCAAAATCAAGGTACTAGATTTCTGAAAAGTCAGCATCCCCAAAATTAGAACTATTGATTGCATCCATGCTAGAAGGAGGAACCACAGGAGATGTAGAGGACTGCTGGAGTAATCTGAAGGCTGCTCTGCATACAGCAACAATTGTATGCACTAAGTAGATCAGTAATTCCAAAGGAAAAAAAAGATCTCTCTGATTCTTTCACGAAGTAGCATCCAAAATCAAAGAGAAAAATTAGGCTTTTACACAATTCAAGCAAACAAAACACATGGCAAACATGGAAGAGTACATAAACAAATAAAAGGAGGCAGGGAAAGCTGTTACAAGGTCAAAGCCAAGATGGAGGAGATCATAACACAGGGTGTTGGGGAGGGAGACAAAACCTTCTGTAGATACATAAGAGAAAAAAGAAAAACTAAGGGAGGAATAGCATGACTATCAACCAAGGAATGTAAGATGGCAGAGAGTGATGAGGACAAGGCTGAAGTGTTAAAAGATTTCTTTTGCTCTGTCTTCATCATAGAAGACAGTGGCAATGGTCCCACACTGAGCAGCACAAAGGAAGATACTCAGGGAGCAGATACTAGCCCCTTCACAAGGGAGAGGGTCCCAAAAGAGCTTAATAAACTGAAAGTGGAAAAAGCCATGGGATCGGATGGCATGCACTCTAAGATATTGAAGGAGCTCCAAGAAAAACTGGCTGCACCACTGGATGAGCTCTTCAACAAGTCACTAGACAGTGGGAAAATACCTCAGAACTGGAAACAGGCAACCATTGTGCCATTACGCAAGAACGGAAATAAGGAAGAGGCAGGAAATTAACGTCCTGTCAGTTTGACTTCAGTTGTGGGGAAAATGATGGAGTCACTACTAAAAGAGAGGATAGTGGTGTACCTAACAGATACTGGAAAAATGGATGCAAAGCAACATGGTTTCACAGCAGGATGCTCCTGTCAAACCAACTTGATCAACTTCTTCAACTGGGTCACCAGAACATTGGATCAGGGAGGGGCGGTGGACATTGTATACCTAGATTTCAGCAAGCCCTTGATACTGTCCCTCACAGAAGGCTAACCAACAAGCTGGAAGACACAGAAGCTGGCCAGAAGATGGTCAGCTGGATCAGTAACTGGCTGAACAATAGGATCCAGAGAGTGCTAGTCAATGGATCATTGTCAAGGGAGGGTAGGGTAACCAGTGGCATCCCACAGAGATCAGTACTGGGACCGATCCTATTTAACCATATTTATAGCAGACATAGTGAGTGGACTAACAAGAAAGGTTTGACTGTTTGCAGATGATACAAAACTCTGCAACAGAGTGGACACAAGGGAAAGAGCAGACAACATGGAAGCTGACCTTAGAAGGCTAGAGGATCGGTCCAGGGACTGGCAGTTACAATTCAACATCAAAAAGTGTAAGGTAATGCACTTGGGAAAGCGGAACCCTGGAAAAAAGTACACACTAGTAGGACATCAACTTTAGGAGACATAAACAGAGTGAGACCTCAGCATAATCATCAATGCCAAATTAAAGGTAGGAAAACAATGTGAGAAAGCAGCACAGAAAGTGGGTGGCATCCTCGGATGTTTAAGTAGAGGTATTTCTAGTAGAAAGAGGGAGATTACCATGCTCCTCTACAGGGTCATGGTGAGGTCACACTTGGAGTACTGTGTTCAGTTCTGGAGACCTCAACTAAAGAAGGACATTAAACATTTGGAAATGGTGCAGAGAAAGGCTACCAAGATGGTGCATGGACTGCATCTCAGGTCATATGGAGCAAGACTCAAACAGCTGAACCTATACTCTCTTGAGCAGAGAAGAAACAGAGAGGATATGACTGAAACATTTAAGTATGTGAGGGGATTTAACGCAGCTCAGACAGGCAATCTATTTCAACAGAACACAGCAGCACCCAAGAGAGGGCATGATATGAGACTGGTAGAAAGAGGGTTCAAAACCAACCTCAGGAAGTACTTCTTCACAGAGAGAGTGAGGGACCCATGGAACAGCCTGCCCCAGGAGGTGTTAGAATCAAAGACATTCATGGAGTTCAAATTCACATGGGACAGATATAAAGGGCAAGTTAAGATGAAGGCTGCATGGGGGGGTAGTTTCTAGGGCAGATTAAATGGATCACATGGTCCCCATCTGCCAACACTTTACTTATGTTTTTATGTTCTTAATCCATTGCAGACTTAGAGTAATCTTATCGTTTTGTGCTAGATCCACTAGTCCCAGGGAAGGTGAGAGCACAGACAGAGTGTACAGTATGCAAGAGTTGAGATGCGGTGATGTTGGCCCATGGCAGAGAGGTGCATCACTTGTCTGCCCCTTCATTAGCTAGTCATGGTGATGATATAAAAGGATGGTGCAGGTTATCATCAGTCCCTTTTTAATGTGAATTTTCATTGTTTGTAGTTGACTAGGATAGTGTATAGTGGGAGGAAATCAGGACAGAATACTGTATTTGTATCTGCCCAGAAAGTAGTTGGATCTGTGCTACAGAGGGAATTGTATTTTACAGGAAGAGAGGGTTTTTTTGTTGCTAAGTAGTGTGCCATAGGAGGGTGTTATTAGCTCCTAACTGATCAACTGAGAAACTCTAGTTAGCTTGATATATGTTATAATGTTGCCGGCCTCTAGTGGTGGCCCAGTATAATCTGCATATGGTAGATAGGGGAGATGTACTTTTAACATGACCTGGAGCCACTCCCCCTTGTTACCAGTGGCTATAAAAGAAAGGGTGGCCGGGGTGGGTGTGGTGGTGGTGTGGGAGCCATCATGCAGAGTCAGCGGGAAAATACCTGAAGAACAGGGAGCTGAAGAGGGGCTGTATACCTTAGCAAAGAAATGGCTTCAGGTGACATGGTCTGTGAGGCAAGAGAGCCCTAGTCAGGGTCTGGGGTCCAGGAGAAGAGCAGCTCCTAAGGGGAGGAGAAGAAGAGAGGACACAGGTTAGAGCAAACAGCCTGTAAACAGCATCCACCCCAGGGTGCTGATGGAGATGGCAGAAATCCTGGCAGGTGACTGACAGACTTGACTAACACCTCTCTGACAACTGGTCGCATGCCCCAGGACTGGAGGATGGTGTATGTGGTGCCCATCCATAAATGTGGGCCCAAGGATGAGTCAGGGAACTACAGGCCAGCCAGCCTCTCCTCCATCATAGGGAAGCTGATGGAGACTATCCTCAAAGAGAGATTTCAGGAGGAGAATGGACTACAGGCAACATGGGTTTATTTCAGGCAGATCCTACCAGATAAACTTCATAGATTTCTATGACTGGGTAGCAAGAACAATAGACAGGGGCCAGGCAGTGGATGTACTGTACTTGGACTTCAGCAAGGCCTTCGACTCAGTGTCACTTGGGAGGTTGGTTAGCAAACTGGGTCACTTGGGGGTAGGAGGGAGGATGGTGGAGTGGTTCAGAAACTGGCTTAGGAATAGGCAGCAGAGAGTGGTGGTAAGGGGGGGGGGACGCTCATCTCCAAAAACTGTAACAAGCAGAGTTCCACAGGGCTCGGTGCTGGGTTTAGTGTTGTTTTGCATCTTTATTGCTTACATTGCAGATGGGTCAGCAATAAAATAAGCCTATTTGCAGATGACACAAAGATCGGTGCAGTGGTGGACAGCACAGAGAGATGGCTAGGGTTGCAGGAGTACCTGGATAAACTAGACAGCTGGTCAGACACCTGTCAGCTATGATTCAACACACAATAGTGCAAGGTTATGCACATGGGAGCTAGAAACCAAAAGTTCAGCTACACACTGGAGGGGGGGGTATAGTTATCCACTATGGAAGAGGAGAAAGATCTTGGGGTGATGATCACAGACAAATGAATCACTCAGTGCAGTACAGGAGAGCAGTAGCAAGGGCTGAAAAGATGTTGGGGTGTATTGCCAAGGGAATAACCTCACAGAGGAGGGAGGTCATCCTTCCTCTGTACAGGTCACTGGTCAGACTGAACCTGGAGTACTGCCTGCAGTTCTGGTGGGCCTACCTAAGGAAAGATATCAAGTTACTAGAGGAGATCCAGCACAGAGCCACCAGGATGATCACGGGAATGGAGGACAGATCCTAGGAGGACAGACTGAGGAAGTTCAACATGTACTCCCTGGAGGCTAGGAGGGATAGAGGGGATATGATTGAAACATTCAAATATATGAGGGGCTTAAACAAGATTAGTACAGAGGTGATTTTTAGATTGAAGGGTGGGAGAAACAATAGAGAGCGGTCAGAGATTGGATGGTGGGAGGTACAAGAAGGAGATGAGAAGACATTACTTTACAGAAAGGGTGATGGATGGGTGGAACGTACTACCGGAGAAGGTGGTAATGTCAAAAACAATGGGCAGTTTTAAGAAGAGCTAGGACAGGGTCAAGGGGAAGGTCACTATCGGATGGGGGGAGCAGCTGCACAGTAAAACACTGATAGCTGCACAATAAAGCAGACTCGATAGACCTTGGGGCATGTATCTGCTGGCAATTTTCTTATGTTTGTAAAAGGGGGAACAAAGCAGGTTATAAGGTGGGTGGGTTGCAGCTTGAAAAGAATTGGGTTACACAAAGGAATAGTTTCAGTCGGGATAAATAGGCAGGAATCAAGAAAGTGGGCTGGGATTCAGAGGAAAAGTAGAGAAAATGGCTACTGTGGCCAACAAGATGAAGATCAAGGCAGAGACAGTAAAAACATGGGGAAGAAACAGGCAAGAGTGAGGATCACTTCAATTTCAACTTATTTTAAAATCACACTGTGGTTGTGCTCTAAGAACTGCTAGCAATAAAATAGGCATACAATTAATTCAGAAATAGGGTACAGGCAGGAATATGCAATCAATTAAATGCACCTATGGTATTTTAAATTGTACTATTGTTGCTTACAGTATAAAAGCAGTGAAACAGGCTCACATTGATTCGATTCAGAAATAGCGAGTTAAACAGTAAGACTCAGAGTACTGTTAAAGATGTTAAACAAGTGAGACTAGAGTCAGGTACAGTCTCTGTGCACAGAAGATTGGCACTTCAAAAGTTTGAAAAAATAATGGCACCTTTCTTCATGGGTGGTGGTTTGTTCGGCAGCTCTGGATCTGTTTATCTGAAGAGCAGGGAGCTGCAGAAGGGCTGTATAGCCCAACAAAGAAATGACTTCTGGCTCTGCAGTCTGTGGGGCAAGAGAGCCCTAGCTAGGAGTTTGGGGTCCAGAAGAAGAGCAGCTCCTAAGGGGAGGATAAGAAGAGAGGACACAGCAGCAGGAGCAAGCAGCCTGTAAAAGGGGGAACAAAACAGGTTACAAGGTGGGTGGGCTGCAGTTTGAAAAGAATTGAGTTACTCAAAGGAATAGTTTCAGTTGGGATAGCGAGGTAGGAATCAAGAAAGTGGTCTGGGATTCAGTGGAAAAGTAGAAAAAATGGCTACTGTGGCCAGCGAGGTGGAGAGCAAGGCAGAGGCAGTAAAAACAAGGGGAAGAAACAGGGAGGAGTGAGGATCACATCAAATTCAACCTATTTTAAAATTGTACTGTGGTTGTGCTCTAAGCACTGCTAGCTGTAAAATAGGCATACAATTAATTTGGAAATAGGGTACAGGCAGGAATATGCAATCAATTAAATGCACCTATTTTAAATTGCACAATTGTTGCTTACAGTATAAAAGCAATAAAACATGCTCACATTGATTCAAATCAGAAATAGCTAGTTAGACAGTAACACTCAGAGTACTGTTAAAGATTTAAGACAACTGAGGCTAGAGACAGGTACAGTCTGTGCACAGAAGACTGGCACTTCAGAAGTTTGAAAAGATAATGACGCCTTTCTTCACGGGTGGCAGTTTGTTCCACAGCTCTGAATGGACCTGCTTATCTGAAGAGCAGGGATCTGCAGAGGGGCTGTGTAGCCCAGCAAGGAAACAGCTTCAGGCATCGCAGTCTGTGGGGTAAGATAGCCTTAGTCAGGGGTCAGGGGTCCAGGACAAAGAGCAGCTCCTGAAGAGCAGGGAGCTGCAGAGGGGCTGTATAGCCCAGCAAAGAAACGGCTTCAGGTGCCACAGTCTGTGGGGCAAGAGTACCTTAGTCAGGGTCAGGGGTCCAAGAGATGAGCAGCTTCTGATGATCAGGGAGCTGCAGAGGGGCTCATAAAGAGAATGAGTGTAAATGGCTCCTCTTGCTGAGATGGGCACCATGGATTTTGGGGTGCCCAGAAAAGGTATTTGTGGCCATTTTTGTAAAAAAGAAACACCAGAATCTAGCTAAATGGGTCTCTTCACCTAGTGTCAGTTATTTGTTTTTTTGCCAAAACATGATTTTTCTGTGTTTTTAAAGTTTCTTAGTTTCACAAAAAATCAAGATGGTGGCCATAACAATCAGTATTTTCTTTTTTTCACATGACAAGCATATAATTTCTCAGGACAAGTAAATCATGACAAATAAGAAATCACAGTTGGTATATTTTTTTACTGTTCATATCAAAGGGTTATCCAAAACCTAACTTTAAATCCATATAACTCTGGAATCGTTTAATATTTTTTCACAAAACCTTTGACAGGCATTACATCAGTACAAGCTGCTTCTACCCTGAAAGTGTTGTGAAAGCATTCCTTTCCAACTAGGCTGTGCAAGAAAACAAAAAAAAAAATGTTAATCAATGGGAAGAAATCTTCACTTTTGCAAAAACGAGCATTCCAGATCTCAGAAACTGCAAAAGATGGCAGCACAAAATTTTGCATGTCTTCAGACTCTGACCTTGAATGCAAATTGTAGGCTATTACATCGAAAGGTGTCAAAGTTATCAAGGTGCAGGGTTAGGGGTTTATAATTTAAACACCCTACTCCACCTAACTGTAGGGATGATAGATAGATAGATAGATAGATAGATAGATAGATAGATAGATAGATAGATAGATAGATAGATAGACAGACAGATAGTTATTATACAGGAGCAGTAGCACCTGTATATTATGATTAAGCACTTTATTTTTAAACCCCAGTTACTACAACTTAATAACTCTACCCCTCTTCAATCAATTTATTTGTAAGGTGGAAGGTATGTACTGTAGCTGGAGCACTGATCTCTGGCTAGAAACTTTGGGCACAAGCGATTTATCAAGAGCAAAAGTTACAGAGGTGCAAAAATTAAAAAAATAAAGCTATAATTAAGAACTCTTTTTGCTTCCCAACAAATAAAAACCTAAGAAGATTTCAAACCTGAAACCTGCAGGTTTTATAGAGTTTGACCCAAGGTGTATGCTTTTGTGCTTTTTATGTCCTACACAACTTCTGTTTTTGAGAAAATCTTGGAAAACAAGGCCCATTTTTATGCATGCTCAGTTTAAAAAACTGACAGTCTAAGGGTAACTGAATTTTTATAGCCACATAAAAAATTATGAAAATGAAGGTGTGTATAAGGGACACAGCTGTCCTGATGCTGTAAGCAATGTCCATGTCATTTTTAGATGTATTTGTTCAGTTGGGGGGAAGGGTGCTCTACAACTGTGAATAACCCTGCCCTTGATGAACTGAGCTGTGCACAGTTTTTGTTTTTTTCCGTTAACTAGCTACATCTGCAGCCTGTTGATTAAATCGGAGAGTGGGGCACCCAATTCCCAGTGCCAGCTGAAGAATGACTTATTCTGACATTTGCGTTCCTCCCCCTGTGCTTGTTAATTCCTTCCTTTAGTTTTTCACTGCAGACACCAGGGTACCCAATCCCAAGTGTCAGTTAAATCCTTCTGCCTACTCAACTCAGATGCTGACACCTGGGTGTCCAGTCTCCAGTGACAGCAATATCACTCCCTATCCCACTCACCCCCCGTGTGTGACACTAGGGGTTGGGAGCCGACCTCTGTTGCCACCAAACATCAAACTGACACTGGAGTACCCAGTCCTCAGTGTCAGTACTGTAATGAAAAAACTGTCCCTCGACATCTTTAAAAAAAAATGTATTTCTTGTAACAAAGAAAATGATCCATCGATGTCTGTTGCTGCTGCTGTTAACCTCCTCCAATGAGACCACACCACTCAGCATCCATCACCTGACAACCCTGCTACCCTAACTTATCTACAGGGGGCCCATTGTTGTAATCCTCTCTGGACTAGGGACACATCTTCACTCTTCAATGCTGGACTGGAAACTGAGAAGATCAGGTAAGAGTAGTTAACGTTTTTCAATGTGTTTTGAACTTTTACTTAGAACTTGGCCATTTTACAACATTTTTTCCCCAGAATGTTCAACATGTTTTTTTGGGGGGGGACTCCTCCTCATTAGCAAGGCAGGTGAACTTTTTCAAATCTGGCCAGAAAGGTGATTTTGCAGTTGCTCCATGAAATTACCTTTTGGGTGAAATGTGAACATTTTCACCAACCGGGTTCATGAAGTGGGACAAAAGAAGACTATGTTGAAAATTTGGGGTAGAAATATAAAAAAAAAAAAACGTTCTGAAGATATGTTGAAATTGTATAACACCCATGCATAAGTCTGGTCATTTTACTATATTTTGACCCCAAATTTTCAATATAGCCATTTTTTCACACCACCCCATGTACTTGATAGGTGTCATTCTTCAACTCCTGGCCAAAATGTGTTTTCATACTTGTGACACAAAATTATGTTTCAGACACTATTTTATAAATGGAACCTGACATGTTCAGAAGGGTCTGGTCATAAAAAGGCTATGTTTAAAATTTGGGGTCGATATTCACAAAAAGAATATGAAATAATGTTGCTTGCAGAAATGGTCATTGGCACAGTGGGTACCACACTTTCTTCCTGTGCGTCTGACCTGAGTTAGACTGCAAGCTGAGTAAGCCAGCTAAATGGGATAAGGCTGGGAGTAGGCACTGTGGTATGAGGTACTCGCCCCAGTGTGGGGAAAGACAGAGCAGTGTTTTGATGCATAGCTGACACCTTTTGGCAACCAAGCAATCCTTCACTTCCAAGGCATTGATGTGCATGTAGAGGCCTGATGGACCCATGGACAAGTGGGGTGGTGAGAAAAATTGGAAAAAGTGTTCCTTGCAGGATGAAGTTTGGGTCACTGCAGGCTCTGCACCATTGACAGGCCCTCAACTGCTGTCAGCCACCCAGCCCAGTCACCCTCCATCTCAGGAACTTACCTTGTACCTTTGTGACCCCCCCAACAGATTCTCCCCCATGATGGATATAGGATAGGGATAATTGCCCACCCATCCTGACTGTCTGCCACTTTGTCAGTCTGTCTCCCTGTTTATGTTTCAGGGTGTATGAAAGAAGATGGCTTTGTCCTGCTCTGGGGGCAGATGATAAGTGGAGAAACACCCAACAGTGAAAGGGTACCAAACCAGGTGGCTTCTGGGGAATACTCTTAAAGAGAACATTCCATATATCAGTTTAGATTAAATGAAATCTGTTTTACTTTTCATTAACAGGAAAAAGATGCAAGCAGCTTGTATTCAACGTAATAGAAACTTCTTGCAGTTCAGTCTCTTGCTCTTTCTACTTATATTTCACAAAAATTGAAACTTCCATTTGCCTGTTCACCCTACTCCCCTTTGTTAAGCTCAGGTGTTGCTTGTTAACACTTCACCTCCTTCTGAGAGATAGCCAATAGGTTGAACATCCAGAGTAGAGAGGCCTTAAAGGGACAGTGCCACTCAACTTATTTTCTGTGTAGTTTGTAGGCATGAACAATGTTTCCTTCTCTTGCATACCCCTAATGTCATCTTAATTTACATGTTAATGAAATCGTACCACTCTAATTTGTCCTGGTGTGAAAACCTGTTTGTCTCCGTTGCAAAGGTTATGACCCCACTCATTCAAGGGATTATGGAAGTTGATAGTGCATATCTGCAGAAGCCAGCAGAAATTATACTCTCATTCAGTTCTGGTATTTATTTTGTGAAGCCTCTCTATTCTCTAAGAGCATTTTTTTTTAATCAAATACACATTAACCTAGAGAAAACAGCAGGTCACTTAATATGCCTTGAAATGTTTCATGGCCTGCATAAGACAACAACATAGGGACTAAAGAGGGCAGGAACAGCACTGACTAGTACAGTATAACTACTGCAGGCTTTAACATTAAACAGCATAACATTCAAGGATGCCTTACATGAGCTGGGTCCTGACCTTTGCAATGGAGTGAAGCAGGTTTTCACACCAGATTTAAGTGCCTTCATTTTCTTTTTTTGCCGTAAATTTTTTTTATTATTTCAGTTTCTTTACAATAATGATAACCCTTATGCTAAACAGGATTTACTAATGAGTTGTTGGTTACATATACAACTCAGCGCAGGAGCAGAGAAGAAGCAATGTTACATATGACCTGTACTTACCCCACTATATATGATTCTTATCTTAAAATAATGGAGAGGCAAGGCTTCCATGCTCCACATTCATACCTCACGACAGGGAACAAAAAAAAATGTTATATGTCTCGGGTGCTATCCAGGCTTCTGGCACCCTAGTTAGAAAAACAAACAAACACAAAGAATCATTATTCTATATATTATTAGGTACACTGCATATGAGTAAAGAGGCATTATATTGCCATCTATATACAGCCCTGGTTAGCCAAGTTTGACAGTTCGTTTACATAGTCCTGTTGCCTTAGTCGAGATCCTGGTTGCACAATTCAGCCCACACCGGTCTTAGGGGTAGCATATCTAACAAAGGGGGTCCAACACTCCTCATGTACTGCAAGGGAGTTACTTATCAAGTGGAGAGCTTGTCCATAGTAGCGATGTGAACCATGGAGGCGAGAAGTTCTTGAGTACTAGGTATCAGTGTGGTCCGCCATCTACATACAAGAGCCTCTTCCTTTTGCAGCCTGGGGCTAATAGCAGTGTTCCAGTTTCTTTAAATGGGGAGCTTCTGACTTCATACCCAATAAAAGCAAAAAGGGGGACTGAGGAATGCATTTTTTTAACACTTTGGTCCCTACTTCACAAATGTTATCCCACACTGGTTGTATCATTGGGCAAGACCAAAGAATGTGAACTAAGTCCCCGGGGTGGGAGTTGCATCTCCAGCATAGATTAGACTTTATCACCCCAGCCTTCTGTAACACTACCGGTGTGCGGTACCAGGAGTGTAGAATTTTATTTTATATTAACTTACTTCTCACATCTGTAAATGTTTTTGAGCCCCCTTCCAGCATTCCTTCCATTGTGCATCAGTAATTTCCAGTTTTAATGCCTTTTCCCATTTCTGTTTAGATTTTTCACTCTGGCAGGGTATTAATTCCCGGAGAGCATTGTAGATTGAACTGGCCAACCCTTTTTTGTTGGTTATCCAGGAAGGTGTATTTAAGGTGCCTCTTTTTGCCACCTGGGTCAGATATGTTTGAGCCGCACTACCTATTTGTAAATACTTCCAAAAATCAGAAGTCGGAATTGACCATCTGACCTGTAGGTTAGCAAACGAGTCCACTACCAGGGCAGATGGGGCTAATATATCCTCCAACCTGGTAATGCCCTTTTCTACCCAGCTTTTCCAGTACACAGCTTTTTTATCTATACGCTGTTGCTAGCCTTGCATGTAGAGCAGAAAGCAGCTAACTAAAAGAAGCTACATTTTCTTATTAATTTAAAACTTATATCTCAGCAGGAGTCATTGTCTGTTAAGATAAAGTAGACAGGTAACTTTATTAGAACTAGAAGGGTCTTATTTAGGGTTAAAAAAAGAAAGAAAAGAAAGAAAGTCAGTGTGTGTTCTGTGCAGGGAAGGGTACTAATCAGCTGACTTTGCTAGACCAGTAGGAGGAAAGAGAGCTTACCTGGGGGTGTGGTTTAGACACTATAAAAGCAGGTGAGTCAAATTACAACTTCGTGTTGCTAGCCTTTTTTCTTATTAATTGGCCTCCACCCACCCAAAGCCAGTTCTACTTTTATAGCCACTGGATTTGACTGACAACAGGAACTTCCTGTTTGGCAGTAGGAAGGAAATGATAATAGAGAAACATTAGTTTTGTCAACCCTAAAGGAAAAAAGTAGCTCACTCTCCCCCCCCCAGCTGCTGGTGGTCTGATATTGAGCAAGGAAGAAGGAGGCTACTGAAGAAGATAGGAAGTTGCTGTCCCAGAACAGGAAGGGTGAGAGTTGTAAGGAGAGGAGAGAATAGGCATCCAGAGAAACAGTAGAGAGGACACAAAACAAGACATGATAGGAGTGGTGCAGTGCAATGGCTGTGGGGCGGCAGTGTTCCGGGAGACATTCTGGAGGCTGCGATGCTGCCCTATTTGCAGGCACCTCTCTGGTCTGAGAGAGGAGGTTGCCCATCTCCAGGCTGACCTTGCTAGGATTCGTGAAACCTCCTCCCCCACCCAGGGACCACCAGAGCCAATGCCACTACCTCAAAGGTTGCCAAGAAAGAGGAGAGACTGGACCAGGGTGGGCTCAAGGAGGGAGAGGGTGGTGGAACAGAGTTGCATCCCTCAGCTGTACCTCTCACAATTCATTCACTCTTCTGGTGGATAGTGGTTCTCTATGGAGGCACCTGCAGTGGAGACCAAGGAGGATGCTGGGAACCTCACAAAGGAGACCCACAGGAGGGTGGCATGGGACCTCACAGGGAAGGAAACAACTCCTGGTGGGGACTCAATCATTAGGGGGTAGAATTGGGGGAGGAAGGGGAGAAGGAGGTAAGGTGCCTTCCTGGCACCATGGCTTGGAGGGACAGGAAGCGAATCCTCAGGATCATGGGAGGAGCTGCACGAGGGAGGGAGCTGGATGTCATTGTCCACCTAGGGACAAATGACCTGGCTAGGAATGGGATCAGAGCAGTGCAAGAGGAGTTTGAAGAGTTTGGAAGGGGCCTTAGACAAGTAGCGCATTCGGTAACCTTCTCTGAGATGCTGCCTGTCTATGGCAAGGGAGATGCTAGGGCACTTCTCACCAGGGAATTCAATGAGTGGTTGAAAAACTGGTGTGGAGCTCAGGGTTTTGGCTTCATTGGGGACTGGGGAGTGACCTGGAGGGATGCAGACCTATACTGGTGCGATGGTCTGCATCTGTCCAGGGGGGGGACCAGGATCCTAGGTGAGAGATTTAAATGCTTCATTGACAAGCATTTAAACTAGCCAGGGGGCACTGAAAAGAGCAAGGAAATCAGGCTTCCCCCACAAAACATGGTGATTATTGAGGTAAACACCAAGGTACAGAAGTTATTAGGAGACAAACAGATTTAAATGTAAAAAAAGGCAAAGGCAGTAAGGACAGAAATGGGGCTAAAAGGGGTAAGGCCATCAAAAACTGGAGGGTGATGAGTACCAATGCCTGTAGTCTGTGTAACAAGCTCCCTGAACTAGTGGCCTTGATGGAAGAGGGTTGCCTGGATATTGTGGCAGTCACAGAAACATGGTACAGAGAACCATGACTGGGATGTCAATATACCAGGATACACAATCTACAGGAGGGACAGGGAGGGTAAAAGAGGAGGAGGAGTAGCTCTCTATGTAAAAGAAGGGATCAAAGCAACAGAACTAAAGAGTAAACAGGGAGCAGATAAGGCACTTTGGGTCACCCTGGAGACAGGAAATAGCACCACAATCTGCATGGGGGTTGTATACAGACCCCCATCTCAGGGGGAGGGAATGGACAAGGAAATGATAGAAGACTTTCTTAGAATGGCAGAAAAAGGGGAGATATTGTTGGTGGGGGACCTGAATATGCCAGATGTTAACTGGAGCACCTTTGCTGCAGGCACATCCAAGAGCAGGGTCATTCTTGATGCTCTACAGGGGGCATGCCTCAGACAGCTAGTATTGGAACCCACTAAGGAGGGAGCAATCTTAGACCTGGTACTCGCAAATGGGGATGGAGAAAGAATCTCAGATTTAGAAGTGGGTAGCCATCCCGGAACAAGCGACCACCAAACAGTGTGGTTCATGATAAACACAGCCATACAATCAAGCCATACAAAAGCAAGAGTACTGGACTTTAGGAGGGCTGACTTTGGGAAAATGAGAGAGTGCCTCAGAAAAGCACTAGCAAATAGGCAAGAAGGAGGGGTGGAGGAACAATGGGGAGAGATCAAAACAGCCATCACAGAAGCAACAAGCCTTTGTGTAAAGCAAATCAACAAAACACAACGAAGGAAAAAAAACGCTATGGTTCTCAAAAGAGGTGGCAGGGAAGGTTAAGGAGAAAAGGACAGCATTCAGGAAATATAAGGAAACACAGAAGGAGCAAGACAGAGAACTTTATCATTTAAAGCAGAAAGAGGCTGGGAAGGCAGTCAGAATAGCAAAGGCCCAAACCGAGGAAAGAATAGCCAATTCTGTTAAGAAGGGGGATAAAACCTTTTATAGGTACATTAGGGAGCAAAGAAAGACCAAAGAAGGGATACTGAATCTTAATAAAGGGGAAGGAATGTGGGTAGAGGGTGACAGTGAAAAAGCTGGGATACTGAACGAATATTTCTGCTCAGTATTCACAAAGGAAGAGGAGGGGGAGTTACCTAAACCAAACAAGAGAAACACTCTGAAGACAGGGGTCGATACCAGTCCATTTACAGAAGAAAGGGTTCTGAAAGAACTAATAAAATTGAAGGTGGACAAAGCAATGGGGTCTGATGGGATTCACCCAAGAATTCTAAAAGAACTAAGGGTAGAACTAGTGACAGCGCTGACTACTGTCTTTAACAAATCATGGGAGGATGGGGTGGTACCCGAGGACTGGAGGAGGGCAGATGTGATTCCTCTTCACAAAAGTGGGAGCAGGACAGAGGCAGGAAACTGCAGACCAGTTAGTTTGACCTCAGTGGTAGGGAAAATGATGGAATCATTTCTGAAGGAAAGAATTGTTGAGTACCTAGAGGCCAGTGGGGCACAGGACCTAAGGCAGCATGGATTCACGATGGAAGGTCATGTCAAAGCGAATCTAATAGATTTCTTTGACTGGGTGACCAAAGTAGTGACCAGGAGGGGCTGTGGACATGGCCTACCTAGATTTTAGCAAGGCATTTGATACAGTCCCACACAAAAGATTAATTCACAAGATAGCCAGCCTTGAGTGGGTCCCAGGTGGTAGCCTGGATAAAAACTGGCTAAACAACAGGACGCAAAGGGTAGTACTAAATGGAGTACACAGTGAAGAAAGGAGGGTTACTAGCGGGGTACCACAGGGTTCAGTACTGGGACCGGTCCTTTTTAATGTCTTTATAAGTGACATTGCAGAGGAACTGGAAGGAAAAGTATGTCTCTTTGCAGATGACACAAAGATCTGCAACAGGGTTGATACACAAGATGGAGTGGAAAGGATGAGAAGGGACTTGGCAAGGTTGGAGGAATGGTCAAATGTATGGCAGCTCAGATTCAATGCAAAGAAATGCAAGGTAATGCACATGGGAAACAAAACCCAGGGAAGCATACACAATGGGGTGAGATACTGACAACAGTAAAATAGAAAGGGACCTGGGGTAATTATATCAGATGACCTAAAGGTGGGCAAGCAATGTGAGAAGGCAGTAAGGAAGGCTGGGGATACTGGGATGCTTAGGAAGAGGCATTAATAGTAGAAAACAGGAAGTTGTTATCCCTCTGTACAGACAGTTGGTGAGACCCCATCTGGAGTACTGTGTGCAGTTCTGGAGACCCCATCTCCGAAAAGACATAGACAGAGTGGAGGCTGTCCAGAGCAGGGCATCAAAATGGTGCAGGTGTGCACCAGAAGACATACTAAGAAAGACTAAAGGAGCTTAATATGTATACCCTTGAGGAAAGAAGGGAGAGAGGGACATGATAGAAACTTTCAAGTACCTCAAGGAATTAACAAAGTCCAAGAGGGTAGCATCTTCCAGAAAAGAGATGTTCAAGAACAAGGGGGCACAATTTGAAGATAGAAGGGGGACGGCTCAGCGGTAACGTGAGGAAGTATTTTTTCACTGAGAGGGTTGTAGATGCATGGAACAGCCTTCCTGAGGAGATCATTGAGTCAAGAACAGTGGGGGACTTCAAGAATGCATGGGAAAGGCATAAGGCAGTCCTAGTAGGGGGTTGGAGGAAGTAAGCTGTTGGTTAACTAGGATCTGCAGCTCATCTGTTAGGTAGGAAAATGGGCAGACTAGGTGGGCCAAGCGGTCCTTATCTGCTGTCAAATTCTATGTTTCTATGTTTCTATGTTTCTATGTTACACAGGTTTCCATTTCCCCATAGCGGAGTTAGTTTAATAGGTGCCAAGTCTACCTTCAGCTTCCTCCTTACTTTCTCCCAACATTGCAAAGCGGCCCCTATCGTGGGATGCTTCTTTAAAATTATTGGAGGATTATTATAGATAAGCAATGACAGAGAGATTTTTTGACTTACAGCTTGCTCTATGTCCACCCATTGTGGTTGAGTGGAGGAATCTAATCCTAACCAGTGTATGGACTGTCCTAAATGAAATGACCATTTATAACCTGTAAACCAGGGAAGACACCATCCCCCTACATTCCAATGCACCCGAAGTTTATTCCTACTATATCTGGGGGTTTTCCCTTCCCATAGAAAACTCCCTATTGCCTTATCTATCTTCTGGATCCAGCCTTGTGGTAATACAAGAGGGATATGTGCTAGGAGATAAAAATTTTGGGGCCAAAATCATCTTAATCGCGGCTATTTTACCCGCTAGGGTTAGATGAAGTTTGGTCCACCTGGACATATCCTCTTGTATTTCCACCAAGAGAAGGCGGAGATTATATTCCCATAATTTCGAGAGGTCGGCAGAGAAACGAATACCTAAATATGTGATATTTTCCTTGGCCCACTTCAAGCCCGTGTCCCCTAATACTGAAGGTTGACATCTGGAGTTAAGAGGGAGAACTTTGGTTTTGGTGGCATTTATTTGAAGTCCAGAAATTCCCTTGAAGTGGCACAGGATAGCAAGTATAGAGGATAACGCCTCATCTGCATCCGCTACTAGGACCAGGAGGTCATCAGCATATAAGAGGGTGGTGTATTCTGTATTTCCAGCCATTATTCCTTTTATAGACTGACTGCCCTGAAGATGCGCCGCTAAGGGCTCTACAGCCAACACAAATAGAAGGGGGAGAGAGGGCAACCTTGCCTGGTACCACGCGCCAGCTTGAAGGGTGGAGATAGGGCAGAATTGGTCAGTAATCTGGCCATTGGGGAAGTATACAGGGCTTTTACCCAGGATTGAAAGCAGGGGCCTATTCCCATCTTACTCAATACCTCATGGAGATAATCCCACTCCAGGGAATCAAACGCCTTTTCGAAATCTATAGCTACCGCTGCCGCTGGGGTATGTAGTTGAGATGCGATATAGGCTAAGTTGGTTAAGGTTCTAAGATGATCTGCACTGGACCTACCAGGGACAAAACCTACTTGAGAGGGGTGTATTAACCGTGGTAACAGAGAACCCAGTCTTAGTGCTAGTGCTTTGGTAATATTTTACTATCTACATTTAAGAGTGAGATCGGCCGGTAGCTACCAGGGGAAGTGGGATCTTTCCCTTTTTTGGGCAATACGGTGATAACCGCTTCACATAATGTGGGCGGAAGTATCCCTTGCACCTCTGCTTTAGCAATACTTGTTGAAGTATTGGAGTAATAATGTCTGCTAACGCCTGCCAGAATTCCACTGAATAGCCATCCCCCCTTGGGGCTTTCCCTGGTTTGAGAGAGAGTAAAGCCTTGTTTATTTCTTTTTTAGTTAATGGGGCATCCAATAGTTCGGCCTGCTGTGAGGTTATAGAGGGGAGTTCCACTGTTTGTAGAAAATCCTGAATTACTTGGGGGTCCAGCTGTCTTGATGAAGCATACAGGGATTGATAGTATTCTGCCATGACTGCATTTAACTCCCCACTGTTAGTACGCATCCATCCTGCAGCGTCTCTCAGCCCAGCTATATATCGGTCCATTTGCTGTTTCCTTAGCCTATATGCTAAGACCTTCCCCCTTTTCTCTCCCCCTTCCCAGTATGTGTGCTTCAATCTCAGTTTTGATAGTTCTGCTCTCCTTGATAAAAGAGAATTTATCTCCATTTCAAGGCCTACTATCTTTCTTCGAAGAGAATCATGCCTTGCTTTCCCTTTTTGCTCCTTATGCTGTCTCTGTACTTCTTTGAGCTCTTCTTCTAAGTTCTTTAATTTTTGTTCCCCATCTCTCCTTCTTGCCCCTGCATAGGCAATAATCTTACCTCTCATGGTGGCTGTAAAAGCTTCCCACCTGACCCCAGCTGTGGTGTCCTGTGCTGGATTTTCCAAAAAGAATCTCTGAGCCTCCTCCTTAGCCCATTCTAGGAACTTTACATCCTTTATTAACAAGGGGTCTAACCTCCAAGATGTAGATATAAGGGGACAGGGGCCCCATGTTACAGACAAATGCACCGGGGCATGATCCAATATTATAATGGGAAGTATATTAGACTCCCTAGCTGCCGGCGTAATCTGTGGGGATGTTAATAAGAAATCAATGCGGCTATAGGAGTTATGTACCGATGAATAAAATGAATAATCTTTCCCCCTTGGGTTCAGTGTCCACCAAATATCTGTCAGGCCTTGGTCACCCATCCAGTTTATCAGAGCTCTCCTATCCTTCCCATGTGCTGCGTCTTCCTTTTTAGGAGTTTTGTCCACCATAGGGTCTGGCACTAAATTAAAATCCCCTTCAAAAATAGTCGGCATATTATTTTTATTCATGTCTAAATGCACTTCGGAGGTTTGGTGGAAAAAGGCTGCATCATCCTCATTTGGCCCATAAATGTTCCCCAGTACTATAGGCCCGGTGGGAGTCTGAAAAGTACCTAACACCCATCTGCCCTGCGGGTCCGCCCTAGAAGTGGTAAGAGACCAGTGTAGTTGCTTGTGTACAAAATAGCTACTCCACGCTTTTGTGTAGCAGATGAGGCATGGATCTCTATACCTACCCAGTCCCTTTTCAGTAGCCCATGGCCCTTCCCATCAAGTTTGGTCTCCTGGAGGAAAACCACTTGGGCTTTAATCTTTTTCAGGTATGACATTACCTTCTTCCTCTTCACCGGCGTGTTCATACCCCTCACATTCCAAGTGATACAGGTCAATTCAGCCATATTCATAACCCTTGAAAAGCAATGAAATATGAAACGCCAGGTTCGAACTGCCGATGAAGATGGGAGGGCACCACTTTGTCACACACCAGTACCCATGGCCCTGCCCAAATTGGGATTCCAGATCTCGTGACATTATTAAGCCCCCTTTACCTTGTGCAGCCAGTCTTCCAATATGTTTATATGTACCCCTGACCATCCTTGACACCCAGGTTATGCTGTAAGCCACGTCAAACAAGTGCCACCCTAAAATTCTAAACACTATCACACACAACAACCACACATTAAACCTATTTACATGTTGCACTTTCATGTGCTCCGTTGGAGCCATCCTGCGTATAGGGTCATTTGCCTCCCTAGAAGAGGCCTGATCTGCAGAATAGTTCCTGGGGATGTAGCAGTCTGGGCATAGCTCGACCCAGTTCTACTCTGTATATCGAAGATCATAGCAGTCAAAAGAAAAAAACGGGGGTTGGGGGGAGCTGAGTGCCAAGACGTACCACCAGGATCCAGATTGCATCCTTGGGAGACCTTCTGCAGCCTCGCAGTCGGTCAACTATTACAGAACCAGGCCAAGGTTATCCAATACAGGAAAATCCCATCTGCACACTCTGTGGTGTTGTATCCCTTCCCTTAGCATTATTGAGATATCTACAATATATCACACCAATAGGGCCCTTAATAAACCTTGGCCAAGAACCCCTAAGCGTGTCATTTTATCCCAACCAGCTACCAGCCCTTATATCAGTGATAATCTGGATCTACCTTCCCAGCCCAGCCATGCAACATCGGCTGCTTGGTCCTGCGCTTTTAAGATGCCCAGGCCCTTATACTTCCCGTTCCCCACTAAATTAACATACTAAAGCACCTATACAACGCTCTATACAATTGCCTCTAACATACCCCAGGTTCAGTTTGCATATACAGCTTATCTTTTGTTTAGTCACTGCCACTGCCCACCCTCGAGTAAAACACCCACAGAGAGTTATTTCCAGCCCTGAGATGTATGCCCTGGAGGGGTCAAAGTCTCAGTGTCTCGTGATCTCATGGGCCTGGATTTAAATACGCCATACGCAACACCCCAACCCACGCGGTATCCGCTCTACCTGGATACCTCTTACTGCCCTATACTTAAACAGAGACGTTACTTATCTAATCAACATCCGAAGTTACTGCTCCTGTCCTGAACTCTGATGCCTCAATGCTGCTGCTTCAATGGCCTGGTCTCCTTCACGGGCTTCGGATGCTGTGCCTGGGGAGTGCTGCTCCTTCTGTGGCTCTTCATTGCCATTGCCCTCCAAACCCACCTCACTTCCCGTGGTACAGCTGACCTGGGAATCTTCTTTTGCCCTGGAGGTTCCCTCCTCAAGGTGCACATTGGGGGTGGAGGGAGACCTCAGTACTTCATATGGATTACCTGTCATGTAGTGCACCAGGGCTGTACTTTCACTCCGTTGTTCCTCCCGATCTGCTGTTTCAGTATTCAAGTTGGTTCTGATGTGGGGGTGATCTCTTCGCCTGTGGTTATCCCTTGCTGTTCTGTTTCTACTCCAGTGAGGGAGGCCAGTAGCTAATTCAGACTGCATTTCAGGGTCTGTCGCCATCTCTTCTAGTTCCAAGGGGTCTGGGCAAGTGGTGATACTAGACGGTTCACCTAGGTGTCTATTCAAGAAGTCCTCCAGGGCTGCCGGGGTTTCAAAAAAGAATGGGGCCCCATTGTGTACTATCCGCATGGTGGAGGGGTACCTTAGGGAATATTGAATCCCCAGTTTTTGCATCTTATGTCGTAAAGGAGTGTACTCTCTTCTCTTGAATGACAACTCCTTGGAAAAGTCCTGATACAGTGATATGGGGTGCCCCTGCCAGCTCAGGCGACCCACCTCCCTGGCCCGCTGTAGCAAAGCCTGCAGCGTGTTAAATGATAGCAGTTTGAATAAAATGGCCCTTGGTTTGCCTCCTTTCCCTGGCACTGGAACAGTAGCTCTATGCGCCTTTTCTATCTCTAAACAAACTTCTGATTGTAGCCCGAGAATCTCAGAGAGGGCTTGTTGAAGGAACCGAGCAGTGTCTCTTTTCTCCACACCCTCCGGAAACCCTATTACCCGTAGATTGTTTCTTCTGCTTCCGTTTTCCAAATCGTCAACTTTGGCCAAAAGCATATTAATTTTCCCCTGCAGGTCTCTCTGTGTTCCCTTAATATCTTCAATTTGGGATTCTTGCACCGTCGTTTTCTGTTCGACTGTTATTATGTGCCCTGTTAATTGTTTGATTGCTTCTGTAGTGTGATGTGATGCCTCCGTTACTTCATCCATCCTGAGCAGTAATTTTTCAAACAAGCTGTTAAAATATGTGAGATTGAGCCCTGAGCCCAGCGCCTCCGCCATTTTACAGGCCGCAATATTAAAAGAGGGACTTCCTAGTTATTCTGGCTGTCTGTATTGGAAATTCCCCCAACGTCGTACACCGGAGTTCTTTATGCTCATTACCTGGTTCTTTCGATCGTTTCCAATTCTTCACAGATGCAGATCGGCGGATGCAAATGTCCACACGCAGCAGCTAGAAGATTTAAGCTGCCATTCAGTTCAGCCACTAAGCCACGCCCCCAAGTGCCTTCATTTTCACTTAAATCCTGATGAAATTAGGAGTGTGCAACTGAGGCAATCCTTGCTCATGCCTACAAACTACACAGGTAAACAGAATAAAAAAGCTGAAGAGACCTTCCCTTTAAAAGGATAACAAAAGGGATTAGGTGAAAATCCCACCACAGCCCTTGTCAAAACCTGTGTTGTCTGTGTTGCAGGGTTATGAAGCAGATGACAGGTGAAAGGATCATGATGGACATACACTCCATCACCCCCTCCAGAGGAGAGTGGACCCAGGGTGCTGAATCCTGTCCACATCCCACACACTGGTCTAAATTAGTGACTGCCTAAGTCTGTTCCCAAATCTGAGTCACTGCCATGGTACTGGTATGTACCCTTCCGACCAACCCACTTTAATTCTCCCCCAAAACTACAATCCCTTTCCACCCGACAACTAATCAGTATTTTTATTACTCATACTGTCCTAACCATTTTTCAACATTATGTCTACAGGTCCACTGGAACAATAAGGACTCCAGCCCTGGCACTGGAGGACACTGACCTTGTGTCTCAAAATCAAAACTGTTTCATGTTTACAGTACCTTGTTCATACCAGTTTACTACTAAAAAGCTGCAGATCCTTTTGTGATCTCCTTGCTATTCTTATTTTACAGGGATGACTAGATGTTACCTCAAGTCACATAAACTCTATCCCATAATCCACAGAACCCAGGAATAAATAAATCAATTAATTCATAGATAAATGAAATGTCTAGTATTACTACTGTATTTAAGCTAGGATGGTACAGTGTAACTGAAACCACATGCATCAAAACACTGTTGACATTCACTTGTTAGCCAATTGTTGATTCAGAGCTAGAATTATCCCCACTATTACAAATGAGGGTACAATTCACTATCAGATAAAGAAGAGACATTCACTGAAAATGAAAAAAAAACTTTGTTAATGCAGACATTAAGGTTATGGAACACAATGTTCACAAAGTAGGAAAAGTAAAAAAAAGTAGGTTTTGGGTCTCTGGAGCTTTGGCAAATCAGTGGTGGGGTGTTCTTTGGGGTTGTCAACCCTAATGCCGACCCCCTCCCCTGGCAGCAAGATGAGGCATGAGCTCTTTTCCTCATGCAGGGCCTGCAGAAGAAAGTTATGTTTGATTCTGTTTACAAAATGTGACATTATTCTTCTCTGCCTCTGATGATGGTTTCTCTATGAGGCACTGGTTTAGAGCTGTACCTTGTGCTTTGGACAGGAGGCTACAGACTGGGGGGAGGGGGTGGGCATTAATGTTGACAACCCCAAGGAAAACTCCACCTCTGGTTTGTCAAATGACGGAGCTCCAAGACCCTAATGTTTTTCATTTCCTGACTTTGTGTGCTTTGCATTCTTAAATCCTAATGTCTGCATAAACATATTTCTTTACAATGAATTTATATTATACATGAACAGAAAAGCATGTATATTTGGGTTGAGCGGTGTTCAGTGTTATACCCCATTATTTGTACCTTAATAAATATGTGGCATACAAGAAAACTGAACAATATTTGGCATGTGTGGTCAAAGTGGCATGTTCTCAAGATGTGTGAAGTTTTGTGAAGGGCCATTAACTGGATTCCAAGACACATATACATTCTTAGAAAATGGGCTTTTTATTTGGAGACATCTGATTGGCTAGTGCCCCTTCAACATGGGTACATTAACTTTCAATAGATGCCCACCAAATAAAAAGCACCAGTCCAAACCTACCATATGCCAAGCCATGTGTCCTTGTGCCCAGCCTGCTACTTCATTGGCTGAAGTACTGGGAAAAAAATTTCAAACTGCTGCCATTTCTTTTTTTTGCCAATTAGTGAGACAGAGTAAGCCCCACCAGAAACACACACAAACAAGTTTTAAAAAACTACTCGGCTGCACAGTACCTGCAAAACTTATTTATTTTTGTCAAATTGACCAGCACTGCAGCTTCTATGAGGAATGCTCTTCACTGCTTGCTCCTCAAAGTCACCTGCTCAATTGCAGCTCTCTTTCATTTCTGCCCCACCTCCATCGCTGCCAGTACTGCAACAGTTCCATGGGATTTACTTGCTTACACACAAAAAAATAAATACTGACATACCAGTAAAGTTGACATTGCCGGTATCTCTCATCTCTCCTGATTCATTCTTAAAACAATTCTGCATGTCCATCCAATGTAATGGCTGTAGCGTAACTCTTAGAAACCATATGATCTCTCATGCCTCCTTCCTCCACAAAGTTGCCCACTGTCAAGCCATAGTGTGAAAAACGAATGAACGGTAAAACAAAACTCTTGAGTGTCTGTTCTGCTGTTGGTAGTGGGGCGGGGGGGGAGGTAGCAGCACATGATCGTCAGCACTCTGTCGTGCCTGCCTGAATGACATCCAACACACGAGGGGGAGGGGGGCACAGTGCCATGAACTGATGTCAGAATGCCAAAACCAAGATGAGCATCACAGCCTCTACTTTGTGTGTGTGTGTGGGGGGGGAAGGTGGGCATTTAACCAATAACTTCTACAAGCAAGCTGGAATGAGGATATGTGCCAGTGTGTGTGTGTGTAACCATGAAAAAAACAGGCAGAGGAACTATTTTATTACAAAACTTATTGGTAACTAGTTTTGAAAGAACATTTTTTGACAAAACAATTTTTTTTCATGGTGCCCATTTTCTAAGCACAATAATACACACCAGGGTGGATGGTATGGACAATACCGGACCTTCCAGGGACTATAAGGCCCTCCGCCTGTGGCATCAGGCCTCATTATGCCCTTGGGCAGTCTAGTATTGCCCAATACCGCCTACCCTGTTGGGTATTATTGCTTGCATAATACATAAATCTGCCACTTATTTGCTGATTTCTGCTCTCACCAACAGCCAAGATGGTATGGAAGATTGTTCTGAAACTTTCAGTGCTGAAGTGGCTTGTGCAAAAAGTATGCTGTTCAAAAGTTTTGTGAAAAAATATCAACTGGTTCCAAAGTTATATGGTTTTGAAATTTGACTTCTACGCATGCTATGTAGGATTTTTAATATAACCTGTTAAAACAACAGAAGAATTTTACTTTTGCAAGCCCTTTTTCTTTCACCAAGAATATGTGTTTTATTTTTGCAAGAAAAAAAAAATTACTGACTTGAGTTTGAACCTGAATAACTTTAGTATAGTTTGACGACATTGCATGAAATTTTGCATGCATGGTCAGGATGCCAGTTTGTTATGATCTGACAAGTTCTGTGACCATCACTTGTCCAGATTCCAAGACCCAAAGATTTTTTTGTCTTTTTTTTCTGGTGTCCAGAACAAAGATGATTTGGAATTTTGTTCTGACATTTTCAGGGTAGTAGTCACTTGTCCCAAAGAGGTGCCTTTTAAAGATTTTGTGAAGAAATATTTATCAGTTCTCTGGTTATAAGGTTTTAAAATATGGCTACTGAAAATTATTTGTGCCAGCACTTTAATGTTAAGCCCCAGTTATTGCACTTTAATAACACTGACATTGTTTCACAAAACTGCTTGAGATCTTACATAAGTCATCAGGATGGCATGCTCTTATTATTTCCCAAGCTTTGTGATGGACACTTGTCTGGATTCTGAGATTCAGGGAGTGAAGAAAAACATTAAAAACACACTTTTTGGTTAATTTTTGTTTGCAACTAGACTAAAAACAGTTTAGAATTGTGTTCGAAATTTTTAGATTTAAGGCAACTCATCCCATAGAGATTCCTTTTGAATATTTTGTGAAAAATTATTAATCTCTTCCCAAGTTATAAGGTTTTAAAACAGTGGCTTCTGAGCATGGGTTGAGTAGTCACTTAAATGTTAACCTCCAGTTTTTGCTTCTAAAGTACTTTGGTGCTGTTGGACAAAATGGCTTTTAATATAGAGGATAATGTATGGTCCTCTATAGGTAACCAGTCTGTTAACTGTCGAGAGGTTGACAGGGCGACAGTGTAAACCTCGAGAGTGAAACTCGAGAGGTTTATGTTGCCATGGCAACCTCGAGACGGTTAACAGTGACCGGTTGCCGATAGAGGGACCATACATTATTTTATATTGTGTATGGTCCCACATAAAAAGTAAAATGGCTGCTTACTTTTTGACAAATAGTCACCGCCGTGGCCATTCAGTCCTTCCCTAACTGCTGCATTCATCCGTCAGTTCGCCGTTTAAAAAAAAAGGCACACACATGCGCAGACCGATCGCTGTTGTTAACCTATCGATGTGACGTAGCATCGATAGATTAACAACATTGCTACGTCACATCGATAGGTTAACAACCTTAGGAAATGATGATTTCCTAAGGTTAACAGCGTTCTACCATACATTATTTGTAGTGTTGCAGCTGGGATATCATGGATTTTGAGGACCTGTGCTGCTGCAGCTAGAGTTCAGTATGTATGTCTTTCTCCTGTGACTGCAGAATTGTGTGTATACCTTACAGTGTGCATGAGTACCTATGGCTATAGAAGCACTGGTCTAATATGGGTCTGCACTTCTGCAGGCAATGTAGCAATTATAATTTGTGGATTGTGGATTTTTATCTGTTGCTGCAGAAGCCTGTGCTTATGTAGATAGAAATAGTGTTGTGATTTGAGTATCATGGATTTCCACCTGTAGCCAGATGTGATTGTCTGTGCCTTGCAGTGTGCAATCTGCAGATACAAATCCACAAAGGTAGCACATCAGTGCTACTGCATGTGTGTCATCTGAAAATACAGTGGTATATTGTTTGTCTTACCTGATGATGGCTGCCTTTGGTTGCTTGTGTGGTTTTGTTCTTTTGCTGCTTTAAGTGGGTTGGGAATTAGTGTTGGGAACACTAAAGCCACATTTTCTACTTTTATGAGGCTAAGTTGAACCGTAACTGGAGCATTAATTGAATTTTTTTTGCAATGAATGTATATATAGATATATACCAGACAGTAACCATTACGATAATCTGCAACCACCCTTATGGATTGGAATTGGAGGGAAAGATGGATCAAAATGTCTACTTCTGATTTATGCTCATTAAACCAGAATGTCAGTGTCCCACCCACTCCTTCATGCCAGTTGGCCATGTTCTGCCTGGGTAATGGCCTTCCTGCTGTAGTGTAACCTGTGGCTTTTTTGATAAAGCAGACAAAGAACCTGTTTTTTTCTTAATACAATTGAGAATGTCATGCAAATTTCCAGTATAATAATCACCATGACATTTAACGTCTACTAATAGTCTATGACACTGTAGTGGGGTTATATTAGGAGACAGGAAACAAAGAGGTAGTCATGCAAGGAAATAGCCAAGGTTAGGAGAAAAACCACCACAAGGGAGGTGCTCAAAAAAACATAAGTTGTTTCATGTCTGCCTCCTCCCTCTGCACTATGGAGCTCGTACTGATGCCTGTGGTTCACAGACTCTAATGGCATACACTGTGGGCCGAGATGATGTTGACCTCATTTGCGATGACTATAACCCATCGCATTGCAGTATTTAAACCATGCAGGCATGAGCAACAGTGGCTCTCACAACAGTTTGAATCAGCTGACAGACAGGCTACATCTGGATTCTGAGTAAGTTTAACCACTCTCTAAAACTGAAGTATGTAAACCATTGACAAAAAAGAATAAGAGACTTAGGGCCAGATATTCAAAACTTTGCCCCAGGGCTAAATTAGCACTGCCCGGCAGGCAAACTTAGCCCGGAGCACAAAACAAGCCATATTCAAAAGGAATAGCCCTGGGCAAACAGCTTCTGAATATAGCATGGGAATGAGGCTGGGCAAACTGGGCTGGGAGTGCAGGGCAAACTTATCCCTGGAATAAGACAGCTCTGAATGTGGCAACCAGGAAGTGCAAACCACAACAGCAACACAGTGCATATCAATGTGAAGGTAGGTACTGATGAACTATGTGGCCAATGTGTGTGAGCAAATGCGTGGACCCAGTACAGCTGCAGGCAGCAGCATATGTGAAAGTACAGTGTACAAAACTGTAAAATATTCCCCAAACTGTTAGTGCAGCGCTAAAACATTTGCGCGGGTTTAGTGCAGGGCTAAATCGTTAGCCCAGTGCAAACATGTTTGCCTGGCGCTAAACTTTGTCATATTCAAAAGTGACATGCAAATGAGCCTACTTAGGTAGTCTGTGGGCAAACATCCAGATTAGCATCTCATTATGCCCTGATCTGCATGCAGTTTGCACCGGACTAACTGTTTAGCCCTGTGCTAAACCCGTGCAAACGTGTTAGCACTGCGCAAACATCTTGGGGAATATTATACAGTTTTGAACACTACTTCCACATGCGCTGCTGCCTGCAGCTGTACTAGGACAACACAGCATAGGCACAGGTGGTGGTGCTGCATGCAACTGTCACATTGTAGGTCATGCTACAGTGCACAGCAGAAACTACAGTAGCAAGGGGGCCAGTAGTGTGTGGACATAGCAATGCCTATGGTATGTAGGGCAGTGACGATGACTGCACTATACACAGTGAGAGGCCCAACCTGCAGGTGTTTACTGACAGTGGCCATTACTGTTACACTGTTGTGTGACCCACAGATGCTGCACCTGTGGCATGGGATGCTCACAGTGACATGTACATTTCTGGCTTTGTGTGCTGTGGCAGTTGTACAGCTGTGCAGTATGTGGCCGGGGGGGCATATATTATCCAAAAGACACACTGGTGTTGGGGTATTCCCAATACTGGCCATGTGCACTGCATGATGTGTCCCAGCCTTGTGGCCACACCTGGTCTGTAGCACAGCCTCGCCACCCATACATGCTCCCCTCAACATCCTCCATGCCCACAGTGCTGCATGTGTGTGCTGGCACCTGTTGGTGTCCACAGAAGTGTGGTCCGCAGGTGTGTGCTGTATGGCCACACTGCCATGCTGTCCACTGGCAGCAGGGTCACCACTTACTGCCTGGCATGGCTGGAACTGGTGACAGATGATGGCATCATTGTGATGCCATCAATTAACAGCATGCTTCCTCTATGTTTGGCTTTATCTATGTGTCATATTTATTTGTTAGGGTCACGCAAAACCCGTGCTAAACCCACACAAAGCCATAGTGTCGCACAAAGCTGATTGCCCAGGGTTAAGACAAGCTTTTCCTGGGCGGTAATGTGCACCGCGCTAAGTGTCGCTCTAAGTTCGCATAAAAACCACTTAGCAGCGCTAGTCGCTGAATATAGCATTGCGCCTGTATTCATGTCAGTTTGTCCCTTGCATACATTATAATTTTGCCCGGTGCTAATGCAGTTTGCCCGCGTTATTTGGCCTTTTGAATATAGCAAACCCACGCTAATCCCACGCTAAACCTGCACAAACGTTTTTTGCCTAGCGCAAAGGTTTGAATATCTGGCCCTTAGTGTTTCTATTTTATTTATGTACAGAAAATGAAGAGGGAAATTGAAAAGAATTAAATGGTAGTGGTGTCAGTGTCAAAAGGAAGAAAAAGGTTTTGAAAGGTGAGACTTGAGTCTGTTTACAAAGGTGATTGAGATTTAAACATGTAGATAAGGACAAAATGAAATGGATATAATACATAATTTTTTAAAATGAAAGATTGAACAGAGTACTCAGGAATTAAGACTTAAGAACACACAAAGAAAGGTACAGAATATATAAGAATACTGAGTATTCTCAGAATATAGGCTATTCTTGTCTCAGAACAGGACAAACAGGAGCTTAAAGGGCACACAGGCAGAAAGTAAGGAGAGAGAGAAAAAAAAAACAGAGGAAAGAGTAAGGATTGCAAACAGTTAAGGGGCCAGAAATAAGACATGTTTGGAGTGGTGCAGTGCAGTGGCTGTGGAGCAGCAGTCTTCCGGGAGATGTTCTGGAGGATGCGGTGTTGTCCCATCTGCAGGCACCTCTCTGGGCTGAGGGAGGAGGTTTCTCATCTCCAGGCTGAGTTGGCCAGGATTTGTGGGACCTCCTCTTCCATCCAGGGACCACCAGTGCCACTGCCGTTGCCTCAGAGGTTGCCAAGAAAGAGGAGCGGTTGGACCACAGTGGGCTCAGGGAGGGTGAGAGTGGTGGAACAGAGGCGCATCCCTCCAGTTGTACCTCTCCACAATTCCTATGCCATTCTGGCAAAGTGTGGTTCCTCTATGGAGGCACCCACAGTGGAGACCAAGGAGGATGCTGGGAACCTCCACAAAGGAGACCCACAGGAGGGTGGCAGGGGACCCTGCAGGGAAGGAAACAACTCCTGGTGGGGACTCCATTGTTAGGAGGTAGAACTGGGGAGGAAGGGGAGAGGAGAGGTGCCTGCCAGGCGTCATGGCTTGGAGGGACAGGGAGGCGAATCCTCAGGATTGCGGAGCAGCTGCACAGGGGAGGGAGCTGGATGTCATTGTCCACCTAGGGACAAATGACCTGGCTAAGAAAGGGATTAGAAGTGCAGGAAGAGTTTGTGGAATTGGGGAGGGCCTTGAGTCAAGTAGCATGCACAGTAACCTCTCGGAGGTGCTACCCATCTATGGCATAGAGAGGCTAGGGTGTTCCGCACCATGGGATTCAATCAGTGGTTGAAAAACTGGTGTGGAGCTCAGGGATTGGCTTCATTGGGACTGGGGTCCACCTGGAGTGATGCAAGCCTATACTGGCATGATGGGCTGCATCTGTCCAGGAGGGGAACCAGAATCCTAAGTGATAGGTTTAAATGCTTCATTGGCAAGCTTTTAAACTAGCCAAGGGGAGGCACTGGAAAGGAGCAGAAGAATCCTAGCCCCCCCCCCAAATAATCACGGTAGTAAGTGCAGCAAACACCAACATAGAGGTGTCGATAGGGAGAAGGGCAGAGGTAAATGGAGAAAGTGACAAAGGCAAGAAGGACAGGGATGGGGCAAAGGGAGTAAGGCCATCAGGAAATGGAGGATAATGAGTACCAATGCCCGTAGTCTGGGCAACAAGCTCCCTGAGCTGATGGCCTTAATGGAAGAGGGATGCCTGGATATTGTAGCAATCACAGAAACATGGTACACAGAGAACCATGACTGGGATGTTAACATACCAGGGTACATAACCTACAGGAGAGACAGGCAGGGGAGAAGAGGGGGAGGAGTAGCTCTCTATGTAAAGGAAGGGATAAAAGCAACTGAACAAAAGAGTAAACAGGGAGGAGAGGAGGCACTGTGGGTCACCTTGGAGACTGGAAAGGGCACCACAATCCGCACAGGGGTTGTGTACAGACCCCCATGTCAGGGGGAAGAAATGGACAAGGATATGATAGAAGGCATTCTTATAATGGCAGAGAAAGGGGAGATACTGTTGATGGGAGACCTGAATATGCCAGATGTTAACTGGAGTACATTTTCTGCAGCCACATCCAAGAGCAGGGTCATTCTTGATGCCCTACAGGTGGCAGGCATTAGACAGCTAGTTTCAGAACCCACTCATGAGGGAGCAATCTTAGACCTCGTACTCTCAAACGGGGGCAGTGAGAGGATCTTAGATCTAGAAGTGGGTTGCCATCTGGGGACAAGTGACCATCAAACAGTGTGGTTCACGTTAAACTCAGCTACAGAGTCAAGCCATACAAAAGTGAGGGTACTGGACTTTAGGAGGGCTGACTTTGGCAAGATGGAAGAGTGCCTCAGAAAAGCACTAGCAAACAGGCTAAAAGGAGGTGTGGAGAAACAATGGGGAATTATCAAAACTGCCATCACAGAGGCAACAAGCCTTTGTGTGAAGCAAATGAACAAATTAAAACGAAATAAAAACCACTATGGTTCTCAAAAGAGGTGGCTGTGAAAGTCAGGAAGAAAAAGATAGCATTCCAGAAGTATAAGGAAACACAGAAGGAGCAGGACAGAGAGCTGTACCAGTTAAGGCAGAAGGAAGCAGGGAGGGAAGTCAGAATAGCAAAGGCCCAAATTGAGGAAAAGATAGCCAACTCAGTTAAGAAGGGGGATAAAACCTTTTATAGGTACATTAGCGAGCATAGAAAGACAAAGGGAGGGATAGTGAGGCTGAATAGAATGAACGGTGTGGGCAGAGGGGACAGTGAAAAGCAGGAATACTGAATGAATATTTCTGCTCAGTATTCATAAAAGGAGGGAAGTGCCTAATCCAATTAACAGAAGCACTCTTGATAGGGGGTCGATCCCAGTCCTTTCACAGAAGAAAGGGTTCTGCAAGAACTCCTAAAACTGAAGGTGGACAAAGCAATGGGTCCTGATGGAATTCACCCCAGAATTCTAAAAGAATTAAGGGAGGAACTAGTGAAACCACTGGCTACTCTTTTAATAAATCATGGGAGGATGGGGTGGTACCCGAGGACTGGAGGAAGGCAGATGTGATTCCCCTTCACAAAAGTGGGAGCAAGACAGAGGCAGGAAACTACAGACCTGTCAGTCTGACCTCTGTGGTAAGGAAAGTGATGGAGTCACTTCTGAAGGAAAGAATAGTTGAGTACCTAGAGGCCAGTGGAGCACAGGACCCAAGGCAGCATGGGTTCACAGCGGGAAGGTCATGTCAGACAAATCTAATAGATTTCTTTGACTGGGTGACCAAAGTAGTAGACCAGGGAGGGGCTGTGGACATGGCCTACCTAGACTTTAGCAAGGCATTTGACACAGTCCCACACAAAAGATTAATAGTCAATTAACCAGCCTGGGAGTGGGACCCAGGGTGGTAGCCTAGGTAAAACATTGGCTGGACAACAGGACACAGAAGGTAATTGTAAATGGAGTCCACTCTGAAGAAAGGGGTTACTAGTGGGTACCGCAGGGTTCAGATTGGGTCCAGTCCTTGTTAATGTCTTCATCAGTGACATTGCAGAGGGACTGAAGGAAAAGTATGCCTTTTGCAGATGACACAAAGATCTGCAACAGGCTTGATACACAAGGATGCGGGAAAGGATGAAAAGGACTTGGCAAGGTTGGAGGAATGGTCAGACGTATGGCAGCTAGGATTCAATGCAAAGAAGTGCAAAATAATGCACCTGGGAAACAAGAACCCAGGGAAGAATACACAATGGGTGGGAGGTAGTAACAACAACAAAAAGGAAAGGGACATGGGGTAATCATATCAGATGACCTTAAGGTTAGCAAGCACTGTGAGAAGGCAGTAGGGAGGGCTGGGGGTATACTGGGATGTATAGGGAGAGGCATCATCAGCAGAAAACAGGAAGTTGTTATCCCTCTGTACAGACAGTTGGTGAGACCCCATGTGGAGTACTGTGTCCAGTTCTGGAGACCCCATCTCCGCAAGGACATAGACAGGATAGAGGCAGTCCAGAGGAGGGCAACTAAAATGGTGCAGGGTCTGCAAAAGAAGCCGTATGAGGAGAGACTAAAGGAGCTTAATATGTATACCCTTGAGGAAAGAAGGGGAGAGGGGGGACATGATAGAAACTTTTAAGTACCTCAGTGGAATCAACAAAGTCCAAGAGGGTAGCATCTTTCAGAAAAAGAGACTTGCAAGAACAAGAGGACGCAATTTAAAGATAGAAGTAGGGCGGTTCAGGGGCAATGTGAGGAAGTATTATTTCACAGACAGGGTAGTGGATGCATGGAACAGCCTTCCTGAGGAGGTTGTGGGGTCTAAAACTGTGGGAGAATTCAAGAGTGCATGGGACAGACATAAGGCAATTCTTGTGGGGGGGTAGGAAGAAATAGGCTGTTGGTTAACTAGGATCTGCGGCCTATCTTGTAGGTAGGGGAAATGGGCAGACTAGATGGGCCTAGCGGTCCTTATCTGCCATCAAAGTCTATGTTTCTATGTTTCTATGAGCATAAAATGTGAATATTTATAAAATATATATATATGTGAAAATTTAAAATATAAGAAATTTAGGATGCATTAAGAAAATGTTTTTTTAAAGTGAAAGTAGCCTAAATAATGATAACTTCCCATATAAAGTATATGTGACCATTTAAAATGAAAGAGATGAAGTACACACATAGAAAATGAATTTTTAAAAGGGAAGTAATACCAGTAAGGGTGAAGAGTGGTGACTTACTTCAGATGGGGTTTGCACATGAAAAATATATAAAACTAGAATGAATATGGTGATTGCCGACATCATATGGTTGAGTTTATGTAATATATAGTTTACAGTACATAGCCTTTGCTTTGGTGGAACTCTGCATTGACTGGTGAAATGTGAAAAAAAGTAGCAAATATATGATGTATTAACTTAGTATAACTATGTTTTAACAATGAAACATGGAGGCCTGAAGAAGTGGCTAGGCCAGGAAATATAGCCCATTACTGTGTGACTTGAAAAAAAAAGAAATACAATTGAAACATATTTTCCATAGTGTTCATCCAGCTTTTTGATAGTTTGCATTGGTTGATTGTGGATGACCCAAGTGCGTATATTTTTGACCTCAGGAAGAGGAGGGGCAACCTGAACCCACACTGTCACAAAAGAAAATCGCCCTCCACACACACCTTGGGATACAAACATATAAGGATCCCTTACACATATAGTCGCTTGATGCACCACACTGAAATAGAAATTGTTTACACATAAACAAAGTAAACATGTAAACCAGGAACAATAGTCGATTCTGCACAAACCAATAAAAAAAAAAGCTTATGTCCAAACATAGACTACTTATATAGAGACATAACTTAATCAATTCAATACATACATCAGTGGGTTAGAAGAGGGATTATTGCAGACTTCTTTGACCACCACAGAACTAGTGTTGTGCAAAATTTAAAAATATTGCCAGGCAAAATATTTTGCGTAATTCGTAATTTCGCAAAATATTTCATCAGGCGAAATGCAAAATTTCGCCCATGGAGCGAGCAAAATTTCACCCTTGAGCCAGTGAAATCTACAGGTCCCAGGTGAAATTTTGCCACCCGAGGGTGACATTTTCTGCACTAATGACTCCCTGGTGTCTAGTGGTTCCCTCCCCCCCGGCCACTCACTGGACCAAATTTACATTACAATTAATTCTCCGGTGACTAGTGGTCCCCCCAGCCAATCACTGGCCCAAAGTGAATAAAGCAAGCCCCCCAGTTAACTTATTATTTTCCCCGATCCCCCAGGACCCCCAATCCTAAAATAATTTAAATCCCCAGTCCCTGATGTGTCTAGAGGACCCCCACCCTGTCATCAGATAGCACCCAACCTGCTCCCCCCAGTACCCTGCCTGGACCACCGGCACAGCCCTCCACTCATCTCCATGGCTGGCAGCCCAACTGAGCACTTCAATGAATGAGTGCATGCTTGTACAAGCACATGCTCATTCACTGAAGCACTCAGTTGGGCTGCCGGCTGTGGAGGTAAGTGGAAGGCTATGTCGGTGGCCCAATTGGGGTAATGGGGAGTGGGGTGGGTGCTATCTGATGACAGGATGGGAGGGTGGGGGGTCCACTAAACATCAGGGAGTGGGGATTGAAATTTGTTTTAGGATTGGAGGAGTCCGGTGATCAGAGAAAATAATGAGTTAACTGGGGGGGCTTGCTTTATTCACTTTGGGCTGGTGATCGGCAGGGGGGACCACTAGACACCAGGGAGAATTAAATGTAATGGAAACTTGAGCCAGTGAGCAGCCTGGGGGGGCACTAGACACCACCAGGGAGATAATTTGCAGTGGGTGAAATTTCACATGGTGAAATTTCCGATTTCTCAGCAATTTCTCCAATGATTTTTTTTTCTGCAACATCTCTAACCAGGACCCTAATGTACAGCAGAGCCAGCCAGGGTGTAACATAGTATCATGCAGTAAATTACTTCATTCCAAATGTTACTTACTACCAGTTTGTAAGTCTGAAACACCAAATGAGTTTGCTAAAAGTTGAAATAATACCAGCTTTTGAACTAGTTATGTGGAACCTAGCTAGGCCTCCCAAGAAATCAGGACAAAGCAAAATGGGAATTAAAGCAGCAAGACTGTCCATAATAAGTTAAGAATGGGTGTCAGAGAGGGGTGAGCACAATTCCGACTAAGAACAGTAAAATCAGGAAATTAAGAGGGGAACAGAGGAAAAGCTAGAGGAGTTGAGATAAAGGGAAAGAGTAGAGGCACATGTTCAAAGGCAGCCTGGCTAAATGCCAATAGCCCATAAAACAAAATATGTAAGCTCTTGTCAATGGTGGTGGATGTGGGGTTAGACCTCATTGCCATTACAGAAACACCAGCCACTGATAATAATAACTGTGACCAGGGGGTTCTGGAGTACACCATGTACAAGCAAGATAGGGTAAGAGAAAGGGAGGCAGAGTAGCCTTTAATGTCAAGGAATGCATAGAGGTAGTACAGGACGGAGCCATTGGAGAGGGACCATGGTACAAAAATCATTGTGGTACAACTCATGAGAGAATCAGGTAGGAAGCTACATGCTGGAGTGGTCTATAGAGCACCAGGACAGAGGGTGTTAGGGAAATAGGGGCAGAAATTGAGAAGGGGGTCACGGGGGGGGGGTAGTTTTGGTGTGGGATCTCAATCTACCAGACATATAGAGGTGTCAGTCATGATGCAACACAGTACCTTGCAAGTAAATGACATTTCACAAAATACTGCATGGCATTGCTATTGAGTTACACTGTTCCCACAAGTATGTTGCAGTCTTTGGCAGGTATACTGCAGTATTTCAGCAAAGTACTGTGTTGCATTCTGGCTGGTACTCCTGTAGACTGGGTCCCTCTAGCAGCTAAGAGTGCTAGGAGCAAGGCACTGCTACATAAGATGCATACCAAAAAAGAATGAGCACACATGAGTTGCAAAAAAATATTTAATTTATTTAAAGCGTACATTCAATTGTGGCCAGTGATACTTGCAGTAACAGATTGTTCTTCCCATGGACATTCAGAGCTAGCATGCTCCTTTGTAGAGGGGGTTCAGCTAGCAAATAAAGTCAGATAAGATGCAGAACTGTCTGCTGGTGCAACTGGTATGGGAACCCACAATGCAGGCTGCCATTGTCGATGTGGTGCTCACCAATATGGAAATGGTAGGTGGAGTATGGGTTGAGTAATCCTTGGATTCCAGTGACTATAGCACCAGATCATTCAAACTGGCCCTGGATACCAATATTCTCTGAATAAACAGCTAAGGTTCTGGATCTGAAATGATTATACTTTAACTATATGAAGGAATTAGTCCAGGATTAGTTGACTAAAATAGAGCAAAATAGGAGAGTTGAAGAGAGGTGGGGATAATTAAAGGGATCTCTCTCTTAAGGCAACTAAATCATGACTGAGAACAGTTACCAAAAGTAAAAGGCAAAGAGACCAAGCTGGCTCCCTTCAAATGTCAAAGGAGGTAGGGAAGGCCAAACAAAGGGCCTTTGTGAGATATAAAGAGAAACAGTGAGATAGGCATAGAGTGAATATCAAGCAAAGACAAGGAAAGCCAAAAAGACAGGTTTGCAAAAGCAGACACTGAGCTGCACATTGAGGAGGTATTTGGGGGAGCAGTTTTTTTTTTTGGATAAATTACGGAAAATGGAAGATGACAGATAAAATTACAAGGCTGACTGAAGAGGGCAGTGTAAGTGAGGAGGATGAATAGAAGGCAGCCATGCTTAATGACTTCTTTTGCTCTGTATTTACTGTGGAGGATAGTGAGCCCTTGCCAGAAAGTAGTATAAAGGCTACTGTAAGGAGGATCTCAAAAAAGGGGCCAGAAAAGGATGATGGCCCTGAAAATAGATAAGAGTGCGAGGCCAGATTAATGGTATCTGAGGATACGCAGGGCCTAGAATATGAACAGACTGAAACCTTGGCAGGTCCGTTCAGTAACTCACCACAGTCAGGGATAGTCTAGGTGGACAATGTGGTCCTTATCTGCTGGCAACTTCTATGTTTCTATGTTTCCAAAAGACTGGAGGGTATCATACACAGATCCACTCCACAAGATATGTGACACAGAGCAACCAAGTAACTACAGGCCCATCCATCTTACTTCCATTTTGAGTAACCAATGGATACACTAATGTAGGAGGACCTAGTCGACTATCTCGAGAGACAAATGTATTCCAGGATAGTAAGTAGCATGGGTTTGTGGTGGAGAGGTCTTTATCAGACAAACCTGATAAGGGCTGGCTGTATAGCCTAGAGGTTAGAGTAACGAGCTGGGAATGAGCTTGGTACATCCAGCAAACCTTGGTTTGATTCCCACAACCTCCACTTTCGTATTGTGTGACTCTGAGTAAGTCACTTAATCACCCCAGTGCTTTCGGGTCACCCCTGAAAACAGGCACTTGTGCATAGTGGGCCTTACCTGGTTACCAAAAGAATAAAATAAAAATTCTGTGAGTGGAGAACTAGTGTATTAAAGGACAATTCATGGATTTACTATACTTCAACTTGTGCAATGCATTCAACTTGGTGCCACATGTAATAATAATAAATAACATTTATTTGTAAAGCACAATTCACATGTATCAAAGTGCTGTACAGAATTAAAAACATAGATGAAACAATTAAAATACAACAGTGAATCATAATGTACCAATCACCGAAAGCAAGGTTAAATAAATACGTTTTTCATGCCATCTTAAAGCTCTCCATGGTCAGGCACTCTCTAATCCGATGAGGTAGAGAATTCCACAGGGTTGGAGCTGCATAACTAAAAGCTGTCACACCAGATGCCCTTAATTGAACCCTGGGAACCTCTAGCAATCCCTTGTCGCCTGAGCGGAGGGGTCGGAGGGGGCAGTAAGGAACCAGGAGCTTTTAAGGTAGCCAAGACCCTGACCAAGAAGGGCCTTAAAGGTCAGTAAACTGACCTTAATGGTGATCTGCCACTGAACTGGCAGCCAGTGCACTTCACGCAGCACAGGAGTAATATGACTGGTCCGGGAAACCCCCACCAGTAACCTAGCTGCAGCATTCTGCATCAGCTGCAAGCAGTGGATATCAATCCCTGGAAGACCTAGGTATAGGGAGTTACAGTAGTCAAGGGGGACAGTCACAAAGGGGTGGATCAGCTTTGGAAGATCACGGGACGGAACAAGGTTCTTAATCCGGGCAATGTTCCTCAGATGGTAAAAAGAGATTTGACTACAGCTGACACTTGCGAACGCAGTGTCAGCCTTTCATCAAATATCACATCCAAATTCTGCACCTGAAGAGAGGGAGCAGCTGGCTACCCACAAGCCAAAGCCCAAAGGCAGACCACCCTCCCATCATCTCTATCCTGAGACCTGGCTCCACCACCAACACCTCAGTCTTTCCAGGGTTCAACCTTAACCATCTAGCCTGCATCCAGTCCTGGAGCTCCACGAGGAAGCTATTAAAGACAGAGACCGCACTATTCTGATCAGGGGCAAATTACAGGTAGAGCTGGGTATCATCTGCATAACAGTGAAACCACAGCCCATTCTGTCTTGCAATGTCTCCCAATGGCAGCAAATACACCGCAAATAACATAGGGGACAGCATACAGCCCTGAGGAACCTCACATGGCAGATAGAGATTGAGGCTGAGGAATAAATCCCTGACACCACTCTCTGAGTTCTGCCAGTGAGGAAAGACCTAAACCAGCTAAGAACTGTACCTGATAAGCCACAGATATCTCTCAGACACTCAAGCAGCCCCCCATGGTCCACAGTGTCAAGGGCTGAAGAGAGATCAAGAAGAACCAAGATTGAACAACACTTCCGATCTCCAGCAATCAGGAGATCATTGAGCACCCAAACCAGAGCGGTCTCCATACTATGCCTCTTCCGAAAACCAGACTGGAGGGAATCATAGATGTTGCAGATGGTTAAATGCTTGTCCAACTGAAGAGCAACTCCTTTCTCTATACATTTCCCAATAATGGGAAGGTTAGAGATTGGCCTGGAGTTGGCAGAACAGTCTGGGTCCAGAGAAGATTTTTTTAAGGAACGGTGTAACCACTGCCTCCTGTGGGAGTTCAGAAACTCACCTAACTCTAAGGAACACCAGACTATTTCTGCCAAGACAGGGCCAATGACATCTACACACACCAAATGAGATATGTAGGGCATGGGTCAAGACCACAGGAAGTAGGCCGCATAGTTTGGGCAATGCACATGACATCATTGATTGCAGGCCGATCAAAGTTACTACAGGAGGACCGAGGTGTAGTGACCGTACACTGACCACTGCCAACCCCCTTAGAACATGCAAAGCGAATCTTAACCCTAATGTTGGCCACCCTATTGTCAAAGAATTGAGTGAACTCATCATACTTCTCTTGTGAAAATGATTTCCTAACCTGAAGACAGGCTAGATTGCACAGTCTGTCTACGGTTTGGAAAAGCTGAGCCAGTTAATTCTGTGCCACAGCAATCTCCCAGGACAGGAACTCTGCCTTCTTATGGGAGATTGCTGATTGATAGACTTGATAATGTTCCTGCGGTCTAAGGCAGTCGGAATCAAGGGAGGATCTCTGCCAGCAGCGTTCCAGCCTTCGCCCCACACGCCTCAACTCCCTCAAGGCCCCATCAAACCAAGGGGACCAAGGGTGGAGAGTGAGAGGATGAACACAGACAGAAGTAATGGAATCCAGGGCATCCTCAATGGACATATTAAAGTCCTGGACTAGGCGCTATGGACCCTCACTGATATCTGTACATCCTGATAGGTCAAGTACCACCAAAAGGCCAGCTGAAGTAACATCCCTCAAAGGGCAGTATCTAACCATCTCCACAGGAGTAAGCCTATAAGGGGGAGCTCAGAAATTGAATCTTACAGTGCAATGGTCAGACCATCTGACCAGTTCCACCACCAGATTGGTGGCTTCCATTCCCAGAAGGAAAACCAGATCAAGGGAGTGACCATGAACATGGGTTGCAGAGGTAACAACCTGTGTGATGCCCAGCATATTCATAAGCTGAAGGAAGTCCTGACCAAATTGCAAGAGTTCATCACTGACCCAGGCATTAAAGTCGCCCAGCACCATCAGCCTGAGCGACTCCAACACCATGTTGGTGACGAAGTCTGCGACTTTCTGCAGGAACATACTCTCACCCCCAGGTGGACGGTAGATGAGAAAGAACCTGCATCCCACACCTGCAGCTACAGTACACTCAAATGATCTGGGACCCTCAACTGGAACCTCTGCAAGGCCCAATTCCATTCTAAAATAGATAGCTACACACCCCGCCCCTGTGGTCCAATCTCGAGTGGTGTATTACCGAGAACCCGGCTAGAATAGCTGCCTCCAAAATCAGGCTGGCTTTTTCATCCAATCAGGTCTAGGTGATGCATACCAGGTCAGCTGTTCGAACAAGATTAGCTATAATAGCTATCTTGTTTTTTATAGACCTGGCATTGCACAACACCACTCAAGATGGATGGTGTTCCAGAACCGCCTGGGCTACCAGCCCTGAAATACAGGAGCCCTTGGGTTTAAGAACCAGATAAGATGAACCAGAAGCTGGAACCCATTTTGCCCTAGGGCATTTCCTGGACTTAACAACCCTAATTTGGCTCCCCGCTCACTCTTCCCCAAAGGTTCGGAGCCCCCGACTCTCTTTCTCCTTTTGTTCACAATACCAAAAGCCCTAGACCACCCAAAAACTGCAGCCAGGAGTGGAAGGCAGTTAAAGAGCTGAAGGCCCTGGAACTCAGAGGAAGAGTAGCACCTGACTGGGAGAGCCAAGTACCAGCACATCCTATTTAGCTAGAAAACCCAGCACTAAACCACCATACAAAAAACAAACCCCCCCAACACCCAATAATTAAAGAACACCAAATAAAAGAAAAAAACAACAGAACCAGTCCTGAGGTTATGGAGATCAGTACAGCAAGCGAAAGTCAAGAGGAGCAACCATAAAAAATGCAATACAAATACTGCCCAGAAAGCTCACACCAGTCCAGGTAAAGCAAAGGACTTCTGTTCCACTTCCTGTCTCTCACACAGTAAAATGGAAGAAGTCAACAGAAAAACTTAAAAAAAGTCACAAAGTAGGGTACTCTCACCACCCTCCAGAGACTGTTGCATTTGAAGAAACAGGACAAGATGGAGTACATAGGCACACATCAGGATAACACCACAATGGGAGTGGGGCAGGGAAAGCAGCAGAAGGTAAATCCAAAAAATCCAATGGAACCAAATCCCTGGCTGAGCAGAAACTGAACCCAAAGTCCACAGTCAAAGCAACTCCAACCATGAACAAGGAGAATTCAGTGAGGTCTACATGTATTCAGTGAGGCCAGAGAATCTCTAGCCACCCTACCGGGAGGCCCACTGCCCCCCCCCGGCCCAAGACCCAAAGATACCCAGTGCATCAGCCTTCAGGCTAAACCCCCCCAGGCAGCTTAGAATAGCACCAAGCTCCCCCACCGACTCCTCGGTGGTCAAACAACAGGTGTTCCTACCCCGGGTCAGAGCCTAGAAGGAATGGTAGCCACTCAGCATGCAACTGAAGGCCTCACCTTTCAAGTCACCAGTGGACAGTATGGCAAAACTCCCTCAAGATGAAAAAGTTGAAAGTTAAACTGTCGCACCAGAGTTGCTGTACTCACAGACCCAAGTCCAGTCCAGCTGAAGATTAAACTGCCACACCAAGATCACTGTGCTCACAGATACGGGACTAAGAGTTCATAAGACAATAAGCCAAATCTAATCCAGTCCAGGGAAAACCACAGAACTCTGGATTCTTCACCCCCACCCCAACTACTATGGAGAGTCACTAAGCTGTGCAGCCACAATAATGTGTCAGCTTGTAAAATCAGTGCAACACAGTCAGATTTAGGTCATTCACTCCTTCAGCCCACTTGGACGCCTTGAATTTTCTTTTCCCACAGTTAAGGGTAGTCCGGAGAGCTCCAGAACTCCAGCACTCAACTCAAAACACGGAAAGCACAAAATATTAAAAACTAAGCATGATGAAAAAAGAAAAAACAAAAGAGCCAAACATAATCTTTAAAATAGAGTAAACTCTGGCTAAAATTTTTAACACATGCTATCAGATGACAAACAGACTAAATGGACTAAACAGACGGTAGACCCAGAATGGTCGCCATCTTGCCCATGTGGTCTCTAGAACTGGACACAGTACTCTAGGTGGGGCCTTACCAGAAGACTGCTTGTAGTGCAAAGCCTAGTTAAAAAGATAGGAAGGTGGCTGAGGGGGAAACAACAGACAGTGGTGGTAAACAGGGTCAGGTCAGGGGAGATGATGGTCATAATATGGTGTCCCATGGGTCAGTCCTGGGACTAGTCCTTTCAATATGTTCACCAGCAACATAGAAGATGGAATACTGGGCAGAATGTATCTCTGTGCAGATTACACTAAGTTCTGTGTCAGGATAGACAGTGATGAGAGGGTTAAGGAGATTGCAGAGGGACCTGCAAAGGTTATAATTGCTGTCCAAAATCTGGCTGTTAAAATTCAATGACACATTTATTTATTTATTTATTTATTTGAATTTTTGACCAGGTAGGCCCACTGAGACAAAACAGTCCCTTTTTCACTGGCGACCCATGGAATCTAAGCATTCCACAAATGACAGACATTAAACAAAGGAGATGGACATTAAACATAGTACCAACAGTGGTATAAACAGTAGTAACATTAACAAGTAGAAATATTAAACAATTTGATGCAGTAAGTACATAAGATAGACAAAAAGTGCAAGGTGATGCATATAGACTGCACAAGAAAACCACATATCATCTGTGCGTAGCTGCCTATAGCTGAAGCTGGATGTGAATCAAATTAATGTTTCTTACCAGAGTTACCAAATGTTGCTGATTTTGAACTACTAAGCGAGTAAAACTTTACTAGTTTGAAATAACTGATTCATGTGGTATTTATTTTGCCTCAGAGAGTTTTTCATGCACATAGAAAAAAAAAACAAGGACAGAATAGTGGATGAGAGGGGTTAAGCTGCACATTACTTCTGTGAAAGGAAACTGGGAGTTATTATAAGCAGCTCCCTAAATCAATGCAGCAAAGCTTACAGCAAGGCAATCAGAATTTTGGGGTGTAGTGGGAGGGGTTTCGATAGCAGGAGGAAAGTGGTATTATTATTTCTCTATAGAACACTGTGAAGCCACATCTGGAATACTGCGGACAGTTCTCGAGGCCCCATCTAAGGAAAGACAAAGAAAGGTTGCAGGCAGTGCAGTACATGGTAATCAAAATGATTCAAAGCAAACAGTAAAGAAGCTATAAGGAAAGGCTTATGGCACTGAACATGTACTTGCTGGAGGCCCTAAGGGAGAGGGGAGACATGACAGAGGCCATCAAGTTCCTTAAATGAATGAAATTTAATGTAAACTGTGAGGAGCTATTTATCAGGAGTGGTGAATCAAAAGCATGGGGACATGAATGGAAGCTGATGAGGACTGATTCAGGTGAGATGTAAGAAAGTGTTACTTTACTGTGAGGGTGGTTGAGCCATGGAATAGCTTACTGGCTGATGAGGCGAGTGCAAAAAACAAAATGGTTTCAAGCATGATCGGGACAGAGTAAAGGGATTCTTAGTTACTAAAATTGGTAGCAGTAATACAGAGGTTAATGGAGGGAAGTGAGAGCATAAACTCTGTCCAGACATTAGGCTAGATTCTTGAAACTCTGATTGTGACAAAGGGTGCCTGCATCAAACAGAAGTGATGCAAGGAGCACCTTGTGTCACAACTTGCATAGCTTGCCATTCAGAAAGGGCATCTGCAGCACAATGCGAACCCCACTTGCTCCATGGTCAGGTGTGAGCCAGGGTTCAAGGAGGCTTGTGTTGGATGCTTGCTGCAACATCCTCTTAAATGGGAATCTGACAGCCGGTGGGACCCACCAGGACTTAGACCACCCACCAGGTAGTCTATCAGCCCTTTTACCACTCCTGGTGCCTTGGAGGGGTGGGACGGTACCTGTGCCGCTGCCAGCCTGTAGTACCCACACCCCCACAGCACCCGGAGAACTCACACCCAATGGTGTCACTGAAGTAGTGGCTACCCTTCCCACAGGCAGCACAGGCAAGGTTGCATCCTCTTTAGAGACCTGCTGCCACCACCGACACCTATCCATGCCCTACCTGCCCTCCCCGACCCCTGTCCTGTCCTACCTAATACTGCCAGCTTCAAGGCTGGTCCCCATTACTGGGCACCAATGCCACCTGACAACCATGCAGCTTGTGGCTAACCTCTCCCATGCTCCTTGCCTTTGGTGCATGCCACATTTGCCACAAGCTGTGGACCTTTGTCATCAGGACCCCATGCATTCAGGAATCGAGTGCAGGGTCCCTGGCACCCCAGTGATTGGTGTAAGCTGCCAGTGGCACAGCCTGCATCAACATTTGAGAATTAAAACCATTATGTCCCATCATACTACAGGACAGACTGGAGGGACCAACGTTCTTTTTTTGCCATGATTGTCTATGTTCCTATGTTTCAATGCAGTATTTGTAAAACAGCTTCTACTGTACAAAGGAAAATGAAGTTAAGGTTTAACACAGTTCTCCATTAATTCATCTGCAATATACTTTGTTTTCTAATATGATAAGATCCTTCTATCAAATTCATTGGGCCCACTTCTTGGGATTTTTTGTTGTTCCTAGTTGCATAACTAAATACTGTAACTTTTCTAATTCTTGCCATTGACTATCATTAATTTCATACTAGTTTTTGCATCCCCTATACTGTAGTCTATGATATCTATCCTGCAGTACCGTATACACACTTATACTCACTTGATCTCTTTTTCAATCCCTATATGCTGCTCACTTTTTTATATATCAATGGTTTTCTTTCTCTTTTTTAGCCATGTAGGGGCCCTTTCAACAATCGAGCTTTTGTTCCCTTCTGGTATACTCTCTGACTGTGCCAGTAATAATTATTCTATAAATCTACCCAATTTCATGCTTGTATTCAGCTCTTTGAATTCCTTTGCCCACTCAACCCTCCGTAGCAACATTCTAAGCTAATTAAACTTGAATGCATTCTAATAGAGACAATCCAACTTTATAATGATTTTCTATGCTTATAAAATGCTTGAGCAGTATGAATAGATGTCACACTTATGTGAAGTGCTTCCTAAAGGCTTTCACTACCTTATTGTAAAAAGAAAAAGGGACATTGTTTTGTAGTATTTATTCCTTTATTTGTCAGATATACCCAGTAATGTTTTATTGATAAATGCATCTGACAACAGTGAGTCTGACTTATGTTACATACACAGAGAAATCAGCAAGTAGCTTTCCTTTGATGTGAATCTCTTGATTGTGCCAGTTTTTCCATTTTGCAATGACTTTGTTATTTTCCTTCTCTTCTGCTGGCCCTCTGACCCAAGATTGATCCCAAATGCATTGCTGGTGGCAGAGCTGCTGCAGCACCAACAGACACGTTCAAGTAAAACTGTAATATAAAATGAAAATGGGTATCACTGTGTATGGTAACATTTATTATTTCCTATAATTACTATTATGGTTTCCTTGTTGCAGTATAATAGGGCATACATAAATATAAGGAATAATATTTTCTAATATTACACTTTATTGAGGAATGTCTGAGTCAAGTTTTATTGTTCATACTTTAATAAATGTTTTTTAAAAATAAAGTCAAAACCTATCAGTCACAGTCCATAATGTGCACAATTTGGTTGCTGTGGTCAATATTCTGTTGCCCTGAAGTACTCTAGTGATAGAAACAATGCACGTCAATGTTATCTGTAAAATAATCTAAATACCTAAACATAGGATATAAAATTAAAACACAAAAGTCAATAATACTGTTATATTTTATTTATGTATTTCAAAATGTTTACCAGGAAAGATATACTGTGCTGATAACAACGCTCTTCCAGATGCATCCTCATGGTGAGGGGTATGGAAGGTAGTACAGAGAAGAAAAAATAAATAGTAATTAGCAGCATTACAGTACAGTACATCAAATGATCATAATAGAAACATAGAAGTACACAGCAGATAAGGACCGCAAGGCCCATCCAGTCTGCCCATTTCTGTTTCTACATTATGAATGTGCCATCAGCCTCTGCTCTGTCAATGGCCTATCTATTCATACTCATCTGTATTGTTCTCTTATGCCTATCCCATGCCTGTTTGAAGCCCTGCACTTAGGGTTACCATCTGTCCTGATTTTCGCAGGACAGTCCTGATTTGGGCAGCTGTGTCCTGCAAAAAAACTTGAAAAATACTACATGTCCTGACATTTTAGTAGAAAAAGATATTTGCTGACTGCCTCTAAATGTTGCAAAAGAACTATAACACCTTCACTAAAATACCTTAAAATGATAAGAAACACTACAAATAACTAAAAAGCTACAACATTTAGTCTTAATTCTGATTATTTAGAGAAAAGAAGTCTGTTGCCTTTGTCGAGGTTACAGATTGTCCTGCGAAAAATCGTGTTTCAGTAAGAAATGTCCCACTTTGGGCTTCTGAAAAGGTGGTAACCCTGCCTGCACTGTATTCATATCCACCACTTCCTGAGGTAGGCCGTTCCATGCATCCACCACCCTTTCTGTGAAAAATAACTTCCTCACATTTCCCCTTAATTGGCCTCCCTCTAATCTCATGCTGTCCCCTCTCATCCTACTATTTTTCTTATATTGAAACATGTTAGACTCTTTCACCTTGTTAATGCCCTTAAGGTGTTTGAATGTTTCGATCATATCACCTCTCTCCCTCCTTTGCTCTAAGGTATACATATTGAGCTCCATTAATCTGTCCTCATATGTTTTCTGATGCAGTCCCTGCACCATTTTGGTTGCCCTTCTCTGGATTGCCTCAATTTGGTTAATGTCCTTATGAAGGTGTGGCCTCCAGTACTGCATACAGTACTCCAGATGGGGCCTAACCAGTGTCTTGTAAAGAGGGATTATTACAGTAGTAGCCACAGACATTGCCAGCTATTTCCAGATATTTTTTTGAAATTTCTAAAGAGTTTCTCTCTGCTGACCTGACTGTGGAAATGAAGAAAGCAGAAGGTTACTCTAGAAGTATCACAGAAATTTCGGGAAATAGCTGGCAGTGTCTGTGGCTACTACTGTACCTCCCTCTTATGACTTGTGATACCCCTACTAATACACCCCAGCATTCTCCTTGCCTTACCTACTGTTTTAGTGGTCTGCTTGGATGATTTCAGGTCATCTGTGGTGATGATGCCAAAGTCTCTTTCTTCCCTTGTGACTGTCAGCAACTCCCCTCCCAGCCTATAGGTGGTTTAAGGGATTCTCTTCCCTATGTGCAAGATCATGCATTTCTTTGCATTAAACCCCATTTGCCACTCTTCCAACCATTTTGCCAGTTTATCCAGATCTCTTCTCATTCTGCCCAGCCCATCTGGATCATCTACTCGATTGCAGATCTTGGTGTCATCTGCAAACAGACAAACCTTACCCTCCAGTCCATCTGCAATGTCACTGATGAAGATATTGAAGAGGACTGGCCCCAGGACTGATCCCTGAGGTACCCCACTTGTGACTTGCATCTTTTCTGACTGTATACTGTTTACCACCACTCTCTGTTTTGTGCCCACCAACCAGTTTGCCACCCAGTTGACCAACTTCTGACCCATTCTGAGCACCCCCCTTGGTCCACCACTTTGGTTACCCAGCCAAAAAAATCTATGAGATTAGTTTGACATGACATTCCTGTTGTAAACCCATGCTGTCTTGAATCCTGTGGTCCTATGGATTCCAGGTGTTGCACTATCCTTTCCTTAAGGAGTGCCTCCATAATCTTGCCTACTACTGAGGTAAGACTGACTGGTCTGTAGTTTCCTGCCTCCTTCCTGCCACCACTCTTGTGGAGCAAGATCACATGAGCCCTTCTCCAGTCTTCTGGGACCTCTCCTGTGCTCAGACACTCACTAAACAGTTCTGCTAATGGCTCTGCTAGTTCCACCATTAGCTCCTTTAGTGCCCTGGGATGTATGTCATCAGTTCCCATTGCCTTGTCCACCCTGAGCTTATTGAACTCTTGTAGGACCCTTTCTTTTTTGAAGGGACTAGTGCATACCTCCCAACCCCCTGTGTCCATGGTGCTGAGCTGTGGGCCCTGCCCTACCTTCTCTTCAGTAAATACCGAGCAGAAGTATCTATTTAGGATAGATGCTTTTACACGGTCCTTATAAACATTGTAAGGCAAAATAGCACAGCAGGCACTTGTGCTAGATAAAATTTAGCTTTGACAGGCAAGGAAAGTTACATAATGCTCTTTGACTTCAGTTATAGTAGTTTCAACATTAGTTTGCTATTGTATGTGATTCGACAACTCCTCCCATAACATTAGAGTAAAAATGCAATTAGAGGTGCACCTAAAATTAACTGTCCTACCATAGTTTTTGTTTGCACAAAAGAAGATTTAAAATAAATATTGTGATCACTTCAAGTAAACAAATGAGCATATGTACCATTATTGACATTTGGGGAATATGAAATAACACACTGATATAAGAGGGACAGGAAAACACCATAAACTAAGCACCAGTGTGAATAACTAAAGTGTATCTTGTCAAAAAGAGGTCAAACCATGTTAAATTCCTTGGTATGGGTGTCTAGTAGGCAGAGACAAGCAATCAAGTTATAGCAAATTATACAGTTTACAGGGTTCATACTGTAGTTATGAGACAATTACCTTGCCAGTGGAGGTGAACAGAAAGGCAACAGGCAGACAGGCAGCATGGCAAGCTGATATGATGATAGTCCATGCTGGCACCCATGTATAACACTCCTGCTGTTTGCCCTCACACTAAGGCCTACTTACATGGGGCTTCAAGTCAACAGGGTTGCTTAAATAGGCCTGAGTCATGTATTTCCTGATTTAGAGACCTCCTGATGGGTTGAGGGGCATAATAAGGCAGGTATGCTGGCTTGTGGGCTCATACTAAGGATGAGCAAAGGTAAAAATTGCTACTTCAGTTGGACTTTGATTAGAGTTCCCTCCAAGACAATAGCCCCATTACAAAAAACAGAGTTCTACAGAAACCAAACAAATTCAAGATGGACAAAGACATGGGTCCAGATGGAATTCATCCATGAGTCTTACTAGAGCTCAGTGAGGAACTTGCTGCTCCACTGGCCACACTCTTCAACAAACCACTGGAGAGTGGACAAGTACCAAAGGCAAGGAGGAGGAAGGGGAGGAGGCAGGGAACTACCAATCTGTTAGCCTCATCTCCATCATGGGGAAGATCATGGACTCTATACTAAAGGAAAGGCTAGTGGCACACCTGGAAGCCAACAGGAAGCTTGACCCTAAACAGCATCGCTTCTCATCTGGATGATCTTGCCAAACAAACATGGTGGAATTTTTGAATTGGGTAACCAAAGAAGTAGACCAGGGCCAGGCCATAGATATTGTATAGCTAGTCTTCAGTAAGGCCTTCAACTCCATCTCACACAGAAGGCTCATCCACAAACTGGAGAACACTGATATGGGAAGTATGATTGTAAATTGGGTGAGAAACTGACTACAGGAGAGGACCCAAAACATTCAAGTAAATGGTGCTCTATCACGGGAAGGGAAAGTAACAAGTGTGTTCCTGCAGGGGCTGGTGCTGGGAGCAATATTTTTCAACATATTCATCAGCCACATTACAGATAAATTGGAGAGAAAGGTAAGCCTGTTTGCAGATGACACTAAACTCTGTAATAGGTTGAGATGCAGGAAGTAGCCAAAAGGATGTAGTTGGACCTGAAGAAACTGGAAGAATGGTCCAAGACTTGGCAGTTGAAGTTCAGCGCAAATAAAATGCAAAGTCATGTACCTGGGGAAAAGAAACCCAGAAACAAATTACACATTTGGAGATGAAACATTAGTCATCACTGATCTTGAATGAGACCTTGGAATCATGGTATCAAATGACCTGTAAGTCAGAAGGCAATGTGAAAAGGTGTCACAAAAAGCCAGCAACATCCTAGGATGCATAGGCAGGGGTATTATGAGCAGAAAGCAAGAGGTGATAATCCCATTGTACAGGTCCTTGATGAGGCCTCACCTTGAGTACTGCATTCAGTTCCGGAGACTGCACCTTGAAAAGGACATACACTGATTAGAATTGGTGCAAAGAAGAACTACAAAGATGGTCCAAGACCTCCACGGTGAACCCTACGAGACTAGACTAAGGCAATTAAACTTGTACTCCTTGGAACAGAGAAGAGACAGGGGAGACATGATACTTTTAAATACCTAAAAGGAATCAACACCACACAAGAGCAGAGCATCTTCAATGAGAATAAAGAGGCACTTACCAGAGGGCACAACAGATGTTTGGTGTGGGGTAAATTCAGGAGCAATGTCAGAAAGTTCTTCTTCACAGAAAGGGTCGTGGAGCCTTGGAACAGACTGTCACAGGAGGTGGAGGGAAAGATGGTTAGGAAATTCAAGCTATCTTGGAATAGGCATTGTGGGATACTCAAACAAAGAAGTATATCCTAGGGAGGTAGTTAAACAAACAAACATATGGGTAGACTAGATTTATCAAGTGATCCCCGTCTGCCATCACATTGTTATGTTCTTATGTTCTTATAAGCTGAAAAGACAAAGAACATCAGCAAAACAAGCACTGAGGCAAGGGTTACCCAAGCCTAAATTTTCATGGTGATTTGCATAAAATACTGTGATGCTTTGTATTATTGGGGTTAGAAATGCAGCAGTATTACTCTATAGGTGAAGTTCTGGTGAAGCTGGCAACTTCACATCCACAGAGCATTTCATGAAGCTGCCTACTTTAAGCTGAATTTCGCCTATGCTGACATCGTTGTGTAACTTCACCTTTCATTTGTCAAGGCAAAGTTTCCATTAAAAAAAAAAAGCTCTGTCACATGGCACAGTTTCTGCAGGTCAAATGGGTCAGTCCAAGCATGCAGAAAGTGGAACATTACAAGCAGGCAGAAAGTGAGAGAGTTGCTTTAATTTTCTGATCAGTGGTTGAGTGGATCACTTCTACAAAACTAACAGAGAAAACCTGAAAACTAACTTTGTTATTACAGTTTCAATCCAGTTCAAGTTGAACTACTTTTGATTCCTTAACTGTTCCTGACTTTCATTTGCTGCTTAGACTTTCTTTTTTCTAAATTTTTTGTTGTTTTTCCAGTCTTTTTTGTTTGTTTTAGTAGTAAAGTATTTTCAGAAATGGAGAAGGAGTGAGCAGCCATTGGGGGACCAAGTGGGTGACATGGTCCAAGGATGGATGCTAGGACTGAGAGTGGTATCTGCCTCAATAGGGAGGAATTTCATATTGGGAATGAGGCACCTGTCAAGTTGGCAACACCACCACCAGCTCTGGGGGATACTAGTGCTGCCCTGTTTGAGAACGTGCAGGAGTGGCAGCAGCAGCAGGAGTAGGAGGAGCAGCAGTGGCAGCCTGAGGTCTCTGACCCCCCGCCTTGTGTCACCACCACCAGCACCAACCCCCCCAGAGCAGCCAGTAACTCTAGGAGCACCCTCACTGTGGCAGTTACAAAGGAGCTCAGCAGTGTGGCACTTTTTATTTATTTACTGTAGTCATCAGAATTACAACCCTTTGAGTCAGGGACTCATTTCCAAAGGCTCCACATCAGAGTTACAGAGAAGTACAGTCAATTACATATAAGCATTCCTTATAGACATAAACAATACAGGGCTACAGGGTACAAATATACTAGGAACACAGCAGGATTTTAAGAACTGTTACAAATTGTATACAGGTGGGGTTACAAAATTATAAGCTAAGGACACTTATTAAACTTACCAGTTTACAAGTCACCCTAATGATGCAAGTATGGTGAATTGTAAACTGTGTGGGAGACATGTGCATTGGAGAAAGCAGGGTAGCCATTTGGGTACTGTGGGCAGAGTAGCCACCTAACAGTACACCACCAGGTAGAATGGCAGGTTAGGCTGCGGGAGATTACTGCTGAAGGAGATGATGAGGATGATGATGGATGGTCTGAGGGGGCATGCAGTGAGGTCATGGGCACAGACACAGGGTACAGACATGGTGGTTTCAAAGCAGTTGGCAGCACCTGCAGCCCCAGTAGCCCTAGCAGCTCTACAAACGCAGCATCAGCAAGAATAGTCACACAGGCAGACCTGGCCATATTGCGAGCATAAATGGCTGACCTCTGCCAGGTGGTCACAGTAGAATGGAAGGATATAAAACCCCCTGAATGATGACCAGAAGTTCATAAACATGGTGGCAAAGCTTCTGAGTCATCGAGGCATGCATTGATGTGGCTGATTATTTTCTTCTCCTTTCTGTATTTCAGGAAACTTTTTTTCTTCAATAGCCATCCCCCCAAAAAATCAAAAAATGTAAAAGTGTAAAAATAACAAAAAAAAATTGCTATCCTCTTCTTTGACTTTTTGTAATTTATTTTCCTACTTTGTAATCCCTTTGTCCCCCTCCCCAAAACAACTGTATTAGTAAATGTCTATATCTCACTGATTTTTTTTTCTTCTGTGTTCTATCTTCTTTTTCCTGTTGTAGTCTGTATTGTTTTCAAGTGTTGTACTTGTCCCTCCCCTGCCAATAAAATATAAATACCAAAAAAAAAAAGTTAAAAAATACCCCCAACAATTGTTCTTATCTAAAGTTGGCAGGCTGCTACATCATGCTGCCTGCTGTACCATACTTGAGTGTGCGTAAGAGGAACTGCCAAATGTAGTGGGGAAGACACATCTAACAACCAAAAGATAATGCTTGTCTTCTTGTCTTGAATTTCTGTTGATAGCCATAAATGTGAAGTACTGCCCCAATTTCATCCCAAACTGCTTTTCTGCTGCTAGGTGTAGATGTTGCATTGGGTGCAACTGCCAAGAAAAGTTGAAAAGAATCACATGAGAAACTTTCCTAAGAAGTGAAACAGAATTCTTGCATTAGTCCTGAAGATTTCCTCCTACTATCCACAAATGTATAGAAGTGGCCCATCTCAAAAACTGCTTTCCTGCTATTAGATGCTGCTGCAAGAGAAGTCAAGAAGAATCACATGAAAAATGTTCCTAAGAATCTAAACATAACTATTGTCTTGTGTGGAAGATTTATCCTGCTAGGCACAAATATCAAGTACAGTAATGACCCAAAGCCCAAACAACTTTCCTGTTGCTAGGTGCTGCTGTTGCAGTGGTGTGCAGCTCTCAACAGAAATCAAGAAGATGCACATGTTTCATACTGGTGCTACTGTTGAGAAAATACATGAAACAAGTGGAAGAGAAAGAAAATTTCATCATCTCATGTTGAGAAATTCTCGGAATGTCTAATAATGAGAAGTTTTAATGAGAAGTTGAACTGCTGCTGTTGCTAAGTACCGGTGGTTCTGCTGCTGCTGCTGCTACTACTACTGCTGATGTTGACAAAAATTGGGAAAGCAGTGACCAAGAGTGACACGTTCTCCATCTTGCCGTGGTAAATTTTGTTGATGCCCATGGACGCCCACTGTTTGAAGGATAACTTAAGGTGCTGTTGTTTGTGACAGATAGATGCTGCCCATGTGGCTGTACTCATACTACCAATGGTAAGTTTTTTTGGGGGGGGGTCATGTTCTGTGAGACTGAGAGGGACATTTTAACTCATCGTGTTTGTAAACATCCCATGTTGCTGTTTTCTTGCAGGGAATTTTCATAGAGATTCACTGCTTCTGCTGGAGGGCTGCGTTGGACATGATGCTTTTCATTTTGATTGCTGCATAATACGGAAAGTTAAGTATTTGTGTTTTTTTGGGGGAGGGTCATTTGTAACCATTTTTTCTTACTGTTTGTATTTTTACATTTTCAGCACTTCTCAACAGAGTGATGAAACCATGTTTCTGCATGTGTCCAAGCTGTGTCTTTTTGGTGAATTCAGCAAGTTTTCCAACCTTGGAAGGTAAGTATTCTTTTGGGGGGGTTCTAAAACATTTTGCATCACGCTGTTTTGTTTGCTGTTGCTCTACTTTCAGATACTTTTCACCAGTTGACTTTATCTGCAATGTTGTCCAGCTGGAGATTGGAGGATAGCAATGGCTTGATTACTGGAGGATGATGAGTCCATTTGACCAGTGAAGACATGAAACGATTATTTAGATTTTACTCAAGTACCCACAGTGGTGCTGCCTGCATGGTATATCCATTGTCAACTCCACATCAGACCAGTCACCACCTGTGAAGAAAAAAAGAGAAAGTATTCATCCGCACTCTACCACTGTGTTTGACTCACAAAATGAGCATTGTAGATGCCATGTCTTACTAACTACACTTGTCAACTGTGAAGAAAAAAGAGAAATGATGTGGCCTCTATTTGGCCAGTTTGGCATACTGTGCACCTGTGAAAAAGGATAACAAAAAATAAAATGCAAAGCAAATGAACGAAAAATGAGAATGATACTTCTTGGCACATTACTGCTGGTGGCCGAGACAGGCTATTTACTGTCAGATGCTATGTGGGTGCAATTAACAGCCAGGCTATAGCAAGACCTGCAGGGAGAGAAAAAGAAAGAAAGAAAGACAGTCATTTGAAAATCTTTCTGGGTGAGGTGGAAGGACTTCAATCTTTCATTTTTATTGTGTCATTTGTCAAATAGCATGGTACTTTATGGGGTATTCTTCACAGAACACAAGTTAAGAAACTGAAAATGGTGGCCATCTTTAATGACGTTAGTCATTAATTACTGCATTAACTGTAACTGCCATCTTTAATGACGTTAGTCATTAATTACTGCATTAACTGTAACTGAACTATTGAAAGTATATGTGTAAATTAAACATACACTTCCATGAGCATGCCGAGAATGAAGATTTCATAAAACAATTTCTTTACAAAATACAGCAGTACATTATTGGCAGAATAAGACATACTGCTGATTTTAAGGACATGAACTTATCATGGCAGCATATACTTCATGCCTTGGATGTTCTTCTGGTGCATGGTGGGATTACAGGCAGTCAGGCACTGGTAGGCAGGAGTTGTGGAAATTGCTAAGTATTCTTGTCACTGGCAGAAGCTGTAAAAGCAGGAGGTTAGCAGGACTTGTAGGCATTCTTCAAACTGGCAGCCGCTGTTGAGGAAGGTGATTACTTGACAGGCATTCGTGGCAATGGTAGGAGCTGAACAATCATGTGGCTAAAGCCAGGCTGGGAGGCTCTTTGGCATTGGCAGGATCTGTAAAAGCAGGTTGGTTGGCTGGGTGGGTGGGTGGGCTTACTGGCATTTGGCAATGGCAGGAGTTCTTTTTATCTTCAAGCAGGCTGGCTGGCTGTGGTAGCTTATTGGCAATGGCAGGAGTTATTTCTATCTACACAAAGGCTGGCTGGCTGGCTGGCTGGGGGAGCTTCATGGCAACGGCAGGAGTTCTTTAGATCTACAAGCAGGCTGGCTACCAGGTGAGATGTATTTATATAAATGTAGAGAATCACTGAAGACATTGTTGGAAATGCTGACCAGAGCAACAAAGGTAAACAATAAGGACATGTCGTATTATTAAAGTCATAAGGAGGAAAGAAGAACTGTTATGAAAATGTCTTTATACACTTCCACCATCCTCATCCTCATCCTCATCAATGAAGAAGCAGCCCTCGCAGTCTTCCATGCTGGAGCTGTCCTCATTTGGGAATTCTTTTTCCATAAGTACCTCATCCACCTCAATGGAACGCGGTTTGCTACTACCACCATGATGGTCTGCTTCCCCTCAGTACCACTGCCATCATCAAGGGGTACAAACACAGATGTACTTGTCCTAGGTGAAATGTATCCTTCAATCATTTTAATACATGTCAGCATGCCAACATTTGTAGGTGATAGGTTTATATGCCTGTCTCTCACAATGGCCCCACTGAATTTAATAACCCCTCCACACTTATACTAGAGGGTGGGCAGCTGAGGTATTTCAATGCTATTGATGTCAAAACTGGCCATTTATTCACCTTTAAACTCCAGTACACCAGAGGATCCTCCAATATGGACAGGTGCCTGTTTTCTGACAAATAGGCCTCCACAATGTGCTGTGCTGCCCAAAGTCCTGATGACCCATCCTTCTGCACCCCCTTCCTCCACATCACAAATTCCAACTTGTACCAAGGTCCCAAAGTGGATTTATAGGTAATTGTCCTCCTGAGACCAGCCCTGGTTTTACAGCCTGCTTAAGGGATGTTGTGGAAACACCATGGCTGTCATCATTGCCCTGCTGTGGCTTGCAGAACTTTGCCCATGACATCTGTGCCCCATGAACCAGTCTTATGAGCTGATCAGTGAGATTTTGCATCTGATCATGCCCACCCTCAAGTATGGATGACAGGCCCCTTTTTTAATGTGGGTCCAGCGGTGAGGCTATTCCAAATTGCTGAATGCTTGAGATGTGTCTATTGCTGTCTAATATTTGAAGCATGTGTTGGAGTAATGCACAGCTTGACCCATCTTTGCCTGCATCTAGGCTCAGCATTATGTTCAACAAAGTCTGCTTCAGCACCCTTAGCAGTGGGATGGCTTGACTAATAGATGTTGTGTCCCTACTCAGTGCCTGTTTGGTATGTTCAAATGGATGGAGAATCATGATTAGGGAATCCATGAGTTGCCACTGCTCAGTGGTCAGAGATATGGATGCTCTTGAACTATCATGACTTCTGTCCATCAGAAAGTATTCTGAGATTGCTTTATACAGCTTTTACAAGTGCTCTGTCATGTACAGAGTGGAGTTCACCTCATGAGAACTTCTAGCTTGAGTCAGTATTGAGGCAGGCTGTTTAGGATTTGCAGCTGTCTAAGCTGGTTGCAGGCATTTCCAGAATGGGCAAAATGAGCACAGATGTGGCAGACCACAGTCAGCATTTGCTTGATTTCTTGGTATACCAGAAAATCCTGAACTACAAGACTGAGACAGTGTGCCATGCATGGAACCCTGACAAATCCACCGCTGCTGATACATTTCACACCATTGGAACCATTATCACTTGCTATGAAGCCAGCTTTCAGGGACAGTGTGTGCAGCCACTCATCTATTTCACTCAGGAGTAATTCTAACATGTTTTCACCTGTATGCGACCCTGCAACACTCCTCATTGCAAGTGTGGCATGCTGGCAAATACCAGGAAGGTTGCTACCACCACAGTATGGCTTCATAGTTTTTTTCTATCCCAGCATCAAAGACTACCCCAAGTAGCTGTGTCCAATGGGCTGGAATACATAAATAAGAGCTACCCACTGTATTGCCACTTGTCAACATATCCATACTTAAGCTGATGTACGCTGATGTGGAATGCTGAAGGGCATGTCTTACTGTCTGTGTCACAGTCCTATATAAGTCCAGAACAACACAGGTGGCGAAATATGTCCAGGACAGAATCTTCCATTTTTGACAGGTGCATGCCACAAATTGGTGGAACCCTGCATTCTCCACAAAACAGAATGGCAACAGGTCAGTTGCAAGCATTTCCACAGTTGCAGCATTAAATTCACGTGCAACAGCATGATTTGTCAGGTATTTAGTGAGACGCTTGAACATGCTCTGCACCGTACTTTGCATTGTTTGGGGTTTTGGCCCGAAGATGCCAAACAGCTGTGCTCTGCAAAGTGGCATGGATGAGGTAACTTTGAACTGGGATGGGTGCACAGGTGACAACCCAATGAATGATGTGATTTCGGATGTTTTAATGACAGGGGTTGATGTGCTTGACTGACTGTATTGGCTGATAATACTCACACCACCACTGCTACTTTGACCACTACTCCTCCTCCTCCTCCTTCTCATGCCCATAGTAATCATCCAGGGTTACTTTACTACTCTGCCCTAGATTGCTATTTACATGTAATTGGGAAGGAGATGCCTTGCTCAATGAGGTTGATAAGGGAGAATGCCCCACTGCAGCTGCTTCCCTCTGGTGCTTAGTTCAGCATGCCTTGTGCCTGGTCTTCAGGTGAGTATGCTGGAGCCCAGTGCCAAGGTGGCTACCCTTTTTCCCATGCCCACACATGCTTGGCAAAGCTGGCAGATAGCCACTGTTTCATCCTTTGCATCTTAGATGAAAAAATCCTAAGCTAGGGATTTTGCTACCATTGATTTCACATAATGGCAATGGTGCATAGGGTATTGCAATATTTCAGGACTAGAAATGGGAGGTCTGAGGCATGATTTCTGGTCTGATGTGACGTTTGGCTGTGACTCATCATCGCAATCTATTTCTATGACTACTGGATCATCCAAAGACACAGCAACAGCAGGAGAACTGGGATGGTGGGTGCTTTACCGATGCTCTGTTCCACTGCCTCCACCTTTCTTTTCTTTTTCTCTGGTTCCCATATACAGTAGGGTCTGTATCATCATCCACATCTCCACTTATGATGCTATCCTCTGGAGATATCTTAACCTCCTCCCCCTCATCATCCTCACTTTTTTCATCACCCTTTTGATGCCCGAACAGTAGGATCTGTTGCAACATGTCACTGTGACTTGTGCTCAGGCTGTTGTTCAACTGTTTTGGGGACATCAGCTACCTTCAAGTCCTCAAACTCAGCCACATTCCCACATGATAACTTTTCATGGGTTGTTGCAATACTGCTCCTGTTGTCCCTGCAGTCACTGTCATTCCTGCCAGCACCAGCATCACCCACCAGCTTTGATACCACTGATTTGGCAGAGAAAAACATTGTCACGCTAATGCCTCTACTTGCAGGAACTACTCACTGATGCTGCTTACTACGACCAGCATTAACATTACTAGTTCCTGATGAACCTGTCTCATCACAACTTTTACTGCTACCTTTTGGAAGTACAGAAGCAATTATCTTGGCAGCAGCACCACAGCCAGAAACAACTTTGCCAGACTGTCTCTTCATGGGTATTTGTTATACAGCATATTGTAGATAGTTAACAACAAGAGTAAGAACTGCACCACAAATATTTTTTTTTCCTTCTAGGGGGTGGGTGTTACATGAGAAGACGCAACAAGACTGTCCACTGGAAGAAATACACCACCATTTTTTTCTTATTTATTTTTTCTTTGTTTGGCTTACACACAGAGCTACGCACACAACAGGGATTTTTCAAGGTACTACAAGGAACCACATACTACACTGACAAAACATTAAACAGCCAGTAGAGACTTAACAGCAGTGTTCTATTTTTTCTGTTTTTGGTGGGTGGGAGACCAAACCACAAGAGAAACTTCAAGATGGAACTAGGGGTAACAAAGCAAGATGGCACAGGCACAAGACCTTACCCAGACAGTTCACAAATCCACCAGTTAACAATGCAAAGTTTTTTTTTTGGTGGGGCTGGCATTGGAAGAAATATAGCAGTACCTAGCAGCAGGAAACAGTGTGGAAAAAGGATTTCCAAATTCCCACTATGGCTCGGACTGTGACACAAGAAGCTGCCTATGCATTGCCAGCATGTACACAAAATAAAGCTACCTCACAATAAGTTTACCACTTCAGTACAATAAACCTCACTGTTCTACACAACCTGTGTACCAATGCACAGCAAACAGCACAAAATAATCATAAACCACACTAAGTATTACTGTGTGCACACAAATTAACACAGCAGTAATACACACTAGCCTACAATAGTTGCAACCCTGCCTTTCACAGACTGTGGCCTGTAGAACTCCAGCACAGATCCTCCACTCCCCGAAGCACACTTCTGCACTGTCACAATACAGACACTGAAAGGACTAATTTAAGAAGCAAAATGAACACCAAATCAATGAATGCTTGATGATACAGACACACAAGGCAAGAATACAATGAATAGAGTAAATTTGGACTCAAAAGTCCACACATTAAAGGTTTTTTTTAAAGGATTAAAGCACACAGCTCTGAGAATTAAGTAACTCTAGGTTTCCACAACACACACTCTGCTGAAGTGAGGCTGTGCAACTCGATATAGAGCCCACATGACCTGCTATCCAATAAATCCTTGCTAATGTCACCTTAAGATAGTTTCCCCAAGGTGAAGCTGGTGTTTGTGCCTGGCAAATTTCGCCCCTTTAGGGCAAAGTGGAAAGTTCACCTTGCCATTTAGGGCTATCATGAATTATACCTTTAAGGTGAAGTCGGACTTGCCCTGCAGGTTCATTTTGCAAATTTCATATTATTTGTGAAAATACACATGAAGCGAAGTGGCCCAACTTCACCTATCTCTAACTGGGGTATGTATGTTTTTTTAATATGCTATATTATACTTGAGCAGAAGAGCAAGTATACAGTAGTTAGGGCTGAGAGGAGGGCTAAATGATAAACCCCAATCTTTGCACCTTAATAGCTTCAGCAGTGATCAACAAAATTTCCACTGATTTGCATCGCAAATGGTCTATAAGGCAAGTTTCTGAGATATGGAAAGTTTGGTGATAGCCACTTAACCAAATTCAGAGATTCATAGACATCAAAAATACATAACAACCACCATTTCTGGCATTCTTTTGCTCTCACCTACAACCAAGATGGTATGAGAATGTATTCCAAAATGTTGAGTGCAGAAGGGGGTTGTCCAAAGGGTGTGCTTTTCAAAGGTTTTGTGAAAAAATACAAATCCGTTTTCAAGTTATATAATTTTGAAATTTGTCATCTGAGCATGCTCAGTAGCATTTTTCAGTCAGCTTTCTGATATGAACTGAACATTCTTCTTTCATGTGCCTTTTTAGGTCACGACTAATTGTGTTTTGAGGTCATGAGAAAAATATTTAGGTTCTACTGACTGACATATTGTTTGTTTTTTTTTCGGGTAAAAAAGCGTCAATATACATAAAGGTTTATTTGTTTTAATCTTGCTATACAGGACCCATCAATCTCAATTCTGGTGTTTGTTTATCAAACAAGGGCCTGAATTACCTTTTTAGCAGTTGTTCAGTTCTATGACTGCTTAGAAAGAGGGAAAGATCTTGTGTTGACAGCTACAAATCTTAGGGTTGCACCTTTAAGTGTGACCAACAAATTTTTCGTGTGCACCAAAAATGGGATTCTTGGGTCATACTTAAATGTGTGACCCAAGTATATCATTTTTGGTGTGCACAAGAAATCTTTTATGTCTGACATACTTTGACTCATAACTTGGCTGCTATAGAATATTTCAGTCCTAAATTTTGAATATACTGTTTACATGACCCTACCTCATGAACAAGGAAGGTGAGAATTTTCAAATATATTTCAACAGTTGTTTCACAGTCACTCTGTGAAACCACCTTTTGGGTAAGTTTTAATACATTTTAGTGACCAGGTTCATGATGTGCGGTCAAAATGGGAAACAAAAGACAGGTATGATGAAATGTGTGCAGGTCTGCCTTTGGCCCAGCAGGTAGTGCATTATAATCCCTTGTCAGTGAGTTGAGTCTGGGTGTAAGCTCAGTGAGTCAGCTGGAGGGGCTGAGGTTGTGGTGATGGTGCTGCCATGTGACCATCTCTGTTAAAACACCCCTTTTGGCTCAGCTTAGCCCACAAAAGTAGGGAAATGTAGGGTTAGGGTCTCCAACTCTAACTCCCTTGCCCCAAAAGCAGCAATACAACAAGACCACACAAGCAACAGCAGACAGCCATCATCAGGTAAGACAAATAACATGTACATGTTTTAAGGTGACACAAATGCAGTAGCACTGATGTGCTACCTTTGTGGATGCATACCTACAATTACAGAAGTGCAGGCCCCACAGCAGCCCACACTTCTGCAGACAGAAATGTGTGCATGTCTTACAGTGTGCAGTAGTATCTGTGGATCTAGAAGAATAGTGGAGATATTTCAAGCCCCTTCTTTAATGTCAACCTACTTCTGCCAACACAGTAAGTGGACCCATCTGGCCTTGACATGTAGGTCACCCCCTTGTGAGGGAAGGTTCCCTAGCCCACCAGAAGGTGTCATCACTGCAGCAGAACATTTCACAATCCCTTCTCTGGAAAAGAGTGATAATGCACAGCAGCAGCAGAACCATCAATGTGCTGCCCAGCCAGCTCCATGTGCTCATTCCCAAACTCAAGCTGCTACATAGCAACACTACATGCTGCCAGCTGTATCAAGAGTCAGTCCTGCACACATTTCCTCATAACTTTTTTTCACATTTTTTCTCCAAACATAGAATTTGACAGCAGATAAAGACCACGTGGCCCACCTAGTCTACCCATTTTACCTTACCTACTGTATTACCACAGACCCTACTTGATCTTCAGTTCTACCCCCTTTGTCTTACTACTAAGGGTCCCTTATGCCTATCACATGCTTTCTTGAACTGTCTTACTGTTATTGCCTCCACCACTTCTGCTAGTAGGCTGTTCTAGGCATCCACTACTCTTTCTGTGAAGAAGTACTTCCTCACATCTCCCCCGAGTCCACCCCCCTCCATTTTCATAGCATGGTCATTTGTGCATCTTTTCTTCTGGAAATGCTTCCCTCTTGTACCTTATTTATACCCATGAGGTATTTGAAAGTTTCTATCATACCCCCCCTTGCTCCATTCCTTTCAGGGTGTACATATGGAGGTCCTTTTGTCCTTCCTCATAGGGCTTTTTATGCAGGCACTGCACCATTTTAGTTGTCCTCCTCTGGACTACCTCTACTCTGTCTTTGTCCTTCCAGAGATGAGAGGTCCAGTTTTCAAAGGACTTATATCGATGCAAGGGACTTGTGTCAAAAGAGTTCGACGGAAGTGGTGACTTGCGTCACTTGCATCAAACACGATTTTCTAAAGCAGCCTGCATCAAATCCTGACACCACTGCAGTATAGCGCAGTAGTTTAAGCCTTTGAGCTGCAAATTTGGTGACATCCAGCAGGCCAAACCTGGGTTTGAATCCCAGAGCTTCCACTTGCATACTGTGTGACCCTGAGCAAGTCACTTAACTTCCCTGTGCTCCCGGGATGTTCCTGTCAAAAAGCTTTCAGCTTAGTGTGCTACTCCTGGTTAAACAACTTAAAAAAAAAAAGCCTCCTTGCACCAGGGTTGCACCAAACAACCCAGGGCACCAGATCACGGGGGGGGGGCTTGCTCCATGGCAGAACTGCAACATCCCTTTTGGGGGGATTTTACAAGCCCTGATATGAACACAGCAAAGGGCACCACTTAGACAGGCCAGGAGGTGGTCTACCTGGCTTGCGCCAGTGGGACTGGTTAAGACATAGCATGGGAGATGGCATAGTGGGAGTCAGGGGGGCATCACTGGTAGTGATGTGGCACCCAGGAGGGTGAGTTTACATTGTTCTATATAATACAGTATACGAATCATCCCTGGTGGTCCATCGGTTCCTCCTCCCACCTAAGCACCCACCCGCTTTATGAAATATAATATTCCTGGTGGCTAGCGGTCTCTTCCCCCACCCAATCATCCTTCCTCTTTATGAAATACAGGTATTATATTCCTGGTGGTTAGAGGTCCCTTCCCCAACCCGATCATCCATCAGCTATATGAAATATAATATCTCTTGTGGTCAAGTGGTCCCTCTCCCCACCTGATCACCCACCCACAATATGAAACATAATATTCCTGGTGGTCTAGTGGTCCATCCCCCACCCAATCATTCACCCGCTTTATTAAATATAATGTTCCTGATGGCTAGCTGTCCTTCCACCAACCCAAGCACCCACCCAGTGTTGATAGCAGAGTCCCTGGTGTCCAGTGTAACCCCCCCATCCTGATCCCCTGTATGGTGAATATAAATTACCTGGTGTCTAGCAGATCCCCCATCCCTAATTCACCATACAGATGATCAGGATGGGGGGTTTTATACTGTACACCAGGGACTCTGCTCCCAATATAGGGCAGGTACTCTGGTGGGGGGGGGATTGCTAGCCACCAGGAGTGTTATATTTAATAAAGGGGGAGGATGAGCAGGTGGAAAGAAGGACCACTAGACCACCAGGGATATTATATCTCATACAGCAGGCAGATGACCAGGTGGAGGGAGGGACCACTAGACCACCAGGGATGATACATATACTGTACTATACAGTAAAATGTAAACACACCCCACTGGGTGTTATATCACTCTCGGTGATGCTCAGCTGTCCCCCCAACTCCACTTCTGCCACCTCCCATACCACTCATGCCCCCGGCTCCCTCCTCTCCAGCAGCTTCACCCCCCCTCCACCATCTCGGCCTCACTAGTTTTGTGTTAGGTGGGGGTCCAGATTCCTGCAGCAATTCCCACAGTTGTGCCAACTGTTTGGCACAGAAATTGACTTACAGCAGACCTGGGGAGTTTGGTGCTGGGACCCTGTTTTTTATAAAATCAGGCATGGGGTCTCTGGCACACCTAGAGTTTGCCACAACCCTTACAGCAATGCAACCTGAGCCACTCTAAAGGCTCTTTGAAAATTGACCCTGGGTCTCCAGAACTGGACACAGTACACTATTTGAGGTATCACCAGAGATCTATATAGAGGTAATACCACCTCCCTCTTTCTGTTGGTGATACCTCTCCTTATGCACTCCAGCATCTCACTAGCTCTACCAACTGCCCTGTCACACTATCTGGCTACCTTTAGGTCATCAGATATGAATATTCCTAGGTCTCTTTCCTGTTTGGTGGTCATCAATACCAATCCCACCATTCTGTACTCTGCATCTGGGTTTCTGTGCCCAGGGACTGCAGTACTTGCAAGCTCTCATTTGCCCCTACTGCCCCCTTTGCCCACACCGCTCCACTGATGAGAGATTGGTAGAGATTACCAGGGTCTGTCTGACTATGTCTGGAGCTAGATCTTTTGCTTTTGTAGCACCAACCCTGTGGAATTCTCTACCTTGTCGGATCAGAGAGTGCCCATCTGCTGAGGCCTTTAAATCTGTCTTGAAGGCCTATCTTTTTAACTTTGCCTTTCCTGAGGTTTAATTCCTGCTGATTTTATAACTGACTTTTAATTATGCATTTTATGGTTATTATGTTTTAGTTATGTTTAGGTACAATGCCATGGTCTTCTGAAATGGTATTTTAGAAATAACATTTGCTTTACTTTGCTAAGTGTATGATTTTGCACTTGTTTGCATTGAACTTACTGTAGCTGCCAAACCCTTGAACACTCCTCTAACTTTCTCAGATCACTACTAATTTTTCCACCCCCTCCTGGAGTGTTTACCCTATTGCAGATTTTAGTTTCATTAACAAAAAGGCAGACCTTCTTATCGAGCCCCTCTGAAATGTTGCTAATATGGACATTAAAGAGTACCGTTGCCAGTACTGATCCCTGTGGCACCCCACTGGTCACCCTCCCTTCATCAGAGAGAACTCAGTTTACCACCACCCTTTGTTTCCTATCCCCTAATCAATTTCTAACCCCAGTTTACCACTTTTGGACCCACTCCTAGGCTGCTCAGTTTGCTTACATGCCTCCTATGAGGGACAGTGTCAAAGGCCTTAAAGAAGTCAAGGCAGGCTACAACCAATACCACCCCGATCCAATTTGCCTGTCACTCAGTCAAAGAAATCTATCAGATTCTTTTGAAATGAGCCCCCCCTCCGTGAATCCATGCTGCCTTGAATCTTGTAAGCCAATGGATTCAACATATTGCAATATTCCACACTCCTTTCCTTCAGTAGTGATTTCATTTATTTCCCCACCAACAAAGTCAGACTGACTGGCCTGTAGTTGCCAGCCTCCTCCATTCTACTACTTTTGTGAAGTGGGACTCCATCTGCTTTCCTCCAGTCCTCCAAAGTCACTTCTGTCTGCAGTGACTGGTTGAACAGGACTGTCAGAGGTGCAGCCAGTACCTCCATGAGCTCCTTCAGTATCCTTGGATGCCTCCCGTCTGGCCCCATTGCCTTGTCCACTTTCAGATTTGTGAGCTCCTTCTGGATTCTCTCCTCGGAAAATGGACTTGTGTCCACCTCCCTTCCTACTATGCTCTTGTTATTTTTCTGTGGCCCCTTGTCTTCCCCTTTCTTTGTGAACACTGAACAAAAGTATTTATCCAGGATGTCTGCTTTTTCCTGGTCTCCCCCTTCCCTATTTAGCATTACACTCTCTCCCCTTGTCTTCCTTTTTTCACTTACATACCTTAAAAATGTCTTGTCCCCTTTCATTACTGCGTGGGCTATTCTCTGCTCTGTTTGTGCATTTGCACTCCTTACTGCTTTCCCTGCCTCCTTTTTCTCCTGATACACCTCCCTTTCCTCCTCCATCTGTTTCCTCTTATACCTCCTGAACACTAACTTTTTTGCCCTTACTTTCCCAGCCACCTCTTTTGAGAACCATAGTGTTCTCTTTTTCATCTTGCTTTTGCTCACTTGCCTGACACAGAGGTTTGTAACAATCCACTATGCCCCCTGTTAGCTTTGTCCACTGTTCCTTCAGTCCACCCAATTCATCCTCTCAGTACCAGGGCATCCCTGAGTTATTCACCTATCTTTTTTGAATTGGACCTCCTGAAGTCCAGGGCACTCAGCCTTGTGTGGTTCAAGTCTGCCACAGTTCTTATACTGAACCAGACTGCATGGTGATCGCTGGTCCCCAGGTGGCCTCCCACCATGACGTCTGCAACTCTGTCCCCATTTGTGAGTACAAGGTCTACTATTGCATCATCACAAGAGGACTTCCTTACCAGTTGCATGAGGAATGCCTCTTGCAAAGAGTCTAAGTCATCCCTGCTTATAGCTGAAGCTACAGCAGAGAGGATACACTCTACATTCGGCAGATTGAAGTCCCCCACCAGCAGCACCTCCCCCTTATTTTCCATCTTTTTTATGGCTTCCACCAGAACCCTATCCGACTCCCCCTCTTGTGTTGGAGGTCTCTAGATCACACCAGTGCAAATAGCAGCTCCATGACCCATCTCTAGGTTGACCCACAGTATCTCTGTTCCTCCCTTTATTCCCTGTATCTCTGTCGCTTTTATTCTTTTCCTCACATTAAGCACCACTCCTCCTTTCTTTCTCACCTGTCCTTTTGAACAGAGTATAGCCTGGTATGGCTGTATTCCAGTTATGGTTCTCAGTGCACCATGACTCAGAAATGTCAACAATAACTAGGTTAGCCTCTCAAGCTCTGGAACTGTATTTCCCAGGCTTCAAGCATTTGCTCATGAGGCCTTCCAGATTTTGTTACTACCCTGCTTGTCAGACCCCATTTTTCCATTTTTCCCTCTTTCCTCACTCCTTCTGCTCTCATTCCCATCTCCCGTCATTTCTACCATTTTGCTTTTCTTATTAATAGGTAAGCTTGCAGATTTCTCACCCTTAGGGTTCTCCCTATTGACTACTTTAGCCTGTGAAGGGCAATTAATGCCTTCCTGCTTCCTTCCTCTACCCACCTTGGCTAGTTTAAATGTTCAACAAAGTAACATTTAAACTGTTCGTTGAGGACTGTGGTTCCCCTCCCAGATGGATGCAGACCATTTCCTCTATACAGGCCCTTATTCCACCAGATGGGACCCCGGTCCCCAATGTAGCTTAACCCCTCCTCTCTGCACCACTCCCCTAACCATGAGTTGAAGCTCCTAGTATTAAGTACCCTATCCTCCTCCCTGTCGTATATAGGCGGCACTTCAGAAAAAGCCACTGAGTGTGCTACTTACCTAAGACCCTTCCCCAACTCCCTGAACTCCTCCTGCACTATCCCAGCCTTGTCCCTGGCCAGGTGGACAAGGCATCCAGCTTTTTCTACCTTTCTGCTATCCTAGTGATCCTCAGGATCTGCTTTCCATCCCTCCGAGTCATTGCACTGCTTAGGCACCTAACCTCCCTCTCCCCCTCCCTTCATGTTTCCAAATCTATCCCTCTCAGTATTGAATACCCCACCAGGAATTTCTTCCTCTTCTTCTGGGGTCCTCTGCCAACCTCCTTGGGGTTTCTACTATGGAGGGAACACACATCCTCCCTGGTCACAATCAGTATCCATTAATATTGGGGGAATTTAATCACAGTGGTAATATTACTGCTTTCTTCATTGTAGGACATTACATTGACAGGTGTAGTACATCATGATGATGTTCCACCTACCACTGTCACAGTACATGTGAGCAGGGAAGGAGAAGCAGCAGTGGGGGAGAGATAAGAGAGCAGGAATTGCAGTGCCTGGCTGAGCTGTTCCCATGGCAGTGTGAAAAGTCATCCGGTTCCTGCAGTGGATGAGACCAGGGGACCAGGGTTTGATTCCCCATTTCCCAAAACACAGTGTTAGTTTATTTTTATTTTACTGGACATTTTCCCCCTTTGACTTTCTTCCCATCCCTGAGGTCCACCCCCCCCCAGAGTTGATTATAAAAGTACTGGGGGGTATGGAGGGTGATGTTCTCTGCGCCGGGCAGTGTGGGATGTGTTGCCCTCCACAAAAAAAGAAATTGTGGCCTTGTTTTGGTTAATTTCAGAGGTGGTGCGATATTAGTGAAGTCGGTGTTTTGTCCAACTTTAATATTGACCGCCAATGAAACAGTCCCAGTGTATTGTGCCACAATATTTTTGTTGGCAATGTTAAAGGGTAGAACCTTATCACCAAGGGTGCCTCCATGGGACATTCCTGCTTCACCAAAGTGGCTTAGGAATTGTGTAGTTGAACCAAAGGGGGAATGTGCCTCTAACCCACCACCCTTACTCTCCCAGAGCCCACCGTAGTCCAGCCACTCCTCCTCCTTGGCATCCTCTGAGGTAACAGTGGCAGTCTTGGTGGTCCTTGGGTAGGGGAGGAAGCCCCACAAATCCTATCCAACTCAGAATGAGTCTAGTAGCCTCCTCCCTCAGCCCAGAGAGGTGCATGTATATGAGGCAGCACTGCAGGCTCTAGAAGGTCTCCCTAAAGACTGCCACCTCATAGTCCCTGCACTGCACCACTCCCAGCATAATTTCTACCCTGTTTCCCTTGGAAATGCTTGGTTCCTTTTCCCCTACTAGGGTTTTCCCTATTACCCTGCTCAGCTAGTAATACCTTGTAGTATTAGTGTTGCTTCCTTTATCCCCTTTTGCTTTACATACTGAGGCATTGCCACTTATACCTCCCCTAGCCTTTCTCCCTAACCTGGATAGGTTTCTTTCTAGTGTGTCCCCTCACCCTTTGTTTTTACTTACCTTGCGACTTTCAAAAGGATAAGTATAAATACATATTAATATACCTTTAAGGTAAAGCTAGGTGCTTTCATTCCACTATGTCAGATCTTCAATACAGTCTTTTTATACCCCCATTCTGAACATGACAGATGCTATTTATAAAATACTGACTGAAATATCATTTTGTGTTAAACATATGAAAACACATTCTGGGCAGGATTTGAAAAAATGACTGTCACATTCATGAGATGGTATGAAAAAGGCAATGTTGAAAATTTCGGGTTAAAATATTGAAAATTACCATTTTTTTTTATATTAACATTTTTTTAGAATTCAAGACACAAAATACAACAAACAATTTCACATATAAAAATGATCCAGAAGCAAATTATTTGATACCTTTTAATGGACCAACATAGATGTAACAACAAGAACAAAGTGCTCTAGCTTTCGGACCAACCAGTCTTTCTTCAGAAGCTCATGGCAGTTGTTTAGAAAATACAATACTTATAACAGCTAGATAATGCAGAGAAAAACAGAAAAAAATCCCCATTGGTTTAAAATACTCATAAAAAAAAAAACAGAAGATGATGTCAGAGAAGTTTAACAGTACAATACTGCCTTCAGCCAGAAAGACCCTTGTGGGTCAGATGTGCTTGGTGGAACACATATACAAAGAATCCTACTGCATATAAATTTAATTGACATAAGTTAACACTGCTGAAGCAGATAACTCCTAAATCAAGCTATGAGTGTCACAGGTAGTATAAGGATGTGATTACTGAAAGGCAACCTAGAAAAATGAACATCCAAAACAAGTGCAATGTGTTTGGTCCTTTGCTTTTTTCTTTATTTGTTAATTCTTTATCTGTTAATTTTTCAAATACTGAGCTATTATTATACGCAGATGATGAGGTTCTGTTTTGTTCTGGTTCTAATCTGTCTGTTCTTCAAAATACTTTACAACACGATTTTAATTTATTACATTACTGGTTTGATAAACATAAATTGGTGTTAAATTCTGCAAAAACCAAGACAATGGTATTTTCTCATCCCAGGAGATCACAAACTCTGGAACTTACTATTTTTGACGACTTGGATAATGTAATTGAACAGGTTAGATTGTTTAAATACTTGGGCATATTAATTGACTGTCATTTAACATTTGAGTCCCATGTTTTGGATTTAATTAATAGAGTACATAAAAGATTGGGGTTTCTCTATCGAATTAGAAGTAACTTTACAGTTGATATTAGGTCTTTACTTACACACAGTTTATTATTTTCTTTAATTGATTATAGGTCCATAGAATATTCTTAAACTTCTGATAGAATTCTATCTAAATTTCAGGCTACTTATCACTCTGTAATACGTTTTGCTACTGGTCAGTCAAGGTTAACACATCATTGTTCTCTTTATAAATATTTTGTCTGTCTGTCTTTAGTGGGGTGTTTTAACTTTAGATTGCTGATGATTTTGCATAGAGTTCAGCTAGGTATTTTGCCGCAAAGTATTCTTAGTTTATTTCCTAGAAATATAAAATCTGGTAGTACAAGATTATGGAGTAGAGAGGGTTTTCTGGTTCCTTTTTTTCACACATCTTTTGGCCAAAACTCATTGAATTTTGCTACTGTTAGGATGTATAATTATCTGCTTTGTAATGTTACTAGTCAAAAGCAGTTATCAATTTTTAAGACAGCTCTTAGAAATAATCTGTTAGTGAATTCAATTTGCAAATGTTTTACATAATGTATATTTATTGATTGTAAACTGTCTTGTAAAGTTTGATGTGTTGTGTTTTTTATAAAACCTGGTCACTTATGAAAATGGGCTTGTCCCACAAACCTATCAGTATAAAAATAAAAATGAAATGAAATGAAAATATTAGATGGGAAAAAAGAGAGTCCGAACATGAGAAACATTTGTTGCAAAATATGTCAAATAATAATATATTAGTTTACAATGTATGAATATTCAAGCTAACAAAAGCAATTGTTAAAGTGAGATAGTGGATTCTGAGGCAAGGCATGACCAAAATCAAATGTTCACCCTATTACAAGCAAGCATCCCAAAAAGCAAGTTATTAAAAACTTAAAACAATAATCTCATAAATTAAGAAGAAAGGGACTTACGAGAAAAATGTGGGGTCTGTTTGCAACTAATAGAGAACCCATCATCTCTAGAGTTCCTCAAATACTGACATAACATTTAGAAAATAATATGTGCTTTTTTCCAAGTTTGTAAATTGTATCTATTTGAGCTGTCCTTTAAAACATCTGGGATGGGGAAGTGTCTGAAGTCATAGTTTAGGAAAAACCTTTTTGGCACAAGCCAACAGAATCAATAAAAGCTTCAGTTTCCTACCTCGCATATTCAAAGTGTCAGGGGGTATATGTAAGAGAACTAAATTAGGAGAAAGGGATAACAAGATATCAAACATCTAAGCTATGGCAGTTGAAATAGCAGTCCAATAGGGGTGTAAGTGACAAGAGAACCAAAAAATATGTGCATGGTCAGCTCAAAGCTCACTGCAAGACTTATGGCAAGTGCCCACCTGTATTCCCAAGTATTCTGATGAAAGTACTGGTGTCTTAAAAAAAATCACATCTGGCACTTCCAGGTAAACTCCTAAAAGATAGGAGGCAGTATAGTGCAGTGGTTTAAGGCACTGAGCTGCAAATCTGGAGAACTGGGTTAGAATCCCACAGCCTCCACTTGCATACTGTGTAACCCTGAGCAAGTCACTTAACTTCCCTGTGCTCCCAGGTTGCACCTGTAAACAAGCTTTCAGCTTAGTGTGTCTCACCTGGTTAAACAATTGGAAAAAAAGATAGGGTGCCATAGACAGTTTGTATGTAGGAAGACAATTTTTCTCCCACAAAGAGGGATCACAAGAAATCTATAAATCTTTGATCCGGTGGTTTAAAATAGAAAGTGCTCAATCTTTTGAGTGGTCCTGAAGAATTGAATATAGGTTGCCAGTCAGGTGTTCCTGTATGCTGCCCTGTTGATGAAATGAAATTAAAGTGATTAATGCTGGAAGTGACTCGAAAAGACATCTACAAGAAGGGCTTAGAATGTGTAAATAAGCTCGAATTTACAGATACCAATAGTGACCAGTTGTTGTTAAAGAATATGCACCACATAAATCAGAAAAAGGTCATAAACCCTTAACATCTAAAAACTGATGTAAGTAAATTAGGCTCTGATAGGCCCACAGTTGTAGTAAAAGGGTCAGAAGCATTTAACGTTTTTTTCCATGTTCATGGCAAAGCTACTGGAAAAGCAGCTTCCTCCCCAAGGTACTTCATTCAAACCATGTGCCATATCAAAGTGTCACAGCTGTATAATGGAAAAAAAGAGTAAACAGGAGGTAGCCGTGGGGGGTCAGTATTCAGCTAATGTCATAAAGATGGTTAAGTTTGAAATTCTATATTTTTCCAGTGGGCTTGATAGTTTGCCAAGGTCCACAAACATTAAATGAAGCTGACATGCCCTCTCAACAAGCAAAGATCAGGTAAATTTATCCAACCATGGGTCAGAGAGAAATGTAACAATGAGAGTCCAGGCACATGCATGGGCAGCCAACCTGAATGGCCACTTGAATTAAAACTCTGTGACAATCCCAGGAAACATCCCAAAATATAATACTGGTACCAACAGAGTTGAGCTTTGTCTTTTTGGATTTAATCGGTGGTTAAAAATACCCTCCAATGAACAACTGAGCCCTAGAATGAAATATATCAATGGGGTACAGTTTTTTGCAAAAACTGTGACCACCTGGCACTCTTCTTGAAATGGCAGGACAAGTGCTAACCACTATGGCCAGCACAACTGAAAAAGCTAAATTAAAAGGTATGATCCAGCAAGTCCTGACAGAGATAACAGCTTTTAAATCTTCCGTGGCAGCTTTGGAAGAGAAGGTGCAAGTTCTGCACCACAGGACACAGCATACAAAAACTTATCTTTTGTATGTGGATAAGAAGGACAGCCACCATGAGGCCAGGATACAAGAACTGAAGTGGCTGGTACAGCTACTGTGGCATCGGGCTGAGAAGTCCAAAAATAGGAGTCGAAGAAACAATCTCAGGTCATCAGCTTCCCGTAGGGGGCTGAAGGAAGGGATCCAGTTGCTTTTTTACAAAATGAGCTCCCAAAATTATTAATTACAATAGGAAGCCAGTCTGGAAACAGAAAAGGCACATCAAAGCCTGGTACCACCACCAAAAGAAGGCAGGAAACCCAGGCTGCTCTTGTCCAGTTTTTTTAGCTTTCCAGATAAAGAAACAATCCTCACTGTGGCTAGAGAGCTGGGTCCCCTCAGCTGGCAGGGGCACAGAATTTTCATCTTCAATGACTACTCTGCTGAACTCACTAGGAAAAAAAAAAAGAGTATACTGAAGCCAGGAAAATCCTACAAGACCTGCAGTTTCCTTATAGGCTACTATATCTGACTTGACTGCAAATTCACTGAAACAGTTTCTAACACCTTTGAATTCAGTCAAGAGGTAATGGACTCTATTTTGCACAATTCGCCAGATCAGGACTCACATCAGCATGCCCACTAGCAACTGCAAAAGGGCACATCTTACCAGAGCTGGAAACAAAAACTTGGACCCAGGATTAGCACTGCTCCCCTGCAAAACAGTTCAACCCGTGGAGAGATGGAATGGCAGACTGTCAAAGCTAAATGTAAGCAGAGAGACAAAGCTAAATCAGGACAATCAAAAGGGGTGCAGGGTCTTCCCCATAGGGACAGTAGCAGGGTCTCTGCATCTTCCTCCAGAGGATTTGAATCGACTAGAGAACCAGCCCCCAAGTGGCAAGAACAGGGGTCAGACCCACAGCCACTGCCACCTGCTGTCACCAATGTCCAGCCTTTTGGACCAATCGTCCCCCCACAGAACAGACACAGATCATGGGAAGATGCTGCTGGAACTGAAACACAAGACAGGAGTGAAAGGCCTGAGGTCCCCACCCCATCTGGTCAGGGCAGCAGTACAATAAATTCTAAAGTCCGATAACCGAACAGACTTGAAGCTCAAATTTTACCCTTCCCAAGCATGGGCTATAATGAATGAAGGACTGCTATGGAAGCTCCTACATGTTAATTATGTTAGTTTCTGTTGACTTAATTTAGTTTGTCCTGTAAACTGTTATTTTTAAACAGATACTTGCTGTCCACTCCCCCCAGTGTGATTCTATGGATTGCCCAGGAAAAGCCGTATCATTGTGCAAAATTTTTCTGCATTTTGACTTTATTGGATTAGTGGGTAGTCATTGTCTCTGAAGAGTACTCCGGATCCTCCTGCATCGAGTTACTTTATCTCTGAAGGTGCAACTCATAAGCCATCTCCCACACTAGTCAAATACTGTAGATACAGGACGGCTTACCCCCCTCCAGGTATCACTCTGCCTACCCAACCCTACTTCTCCCCCCAACCTTACCCCAGGAATCATTTAGCTGCTTCTCACTCAGTTCCTGTAGGGCAAGTCAAAATTGTCTTAGCCTGGGGCATTATAACAAAGGTCACCCTCTACTTCTGTCAGAGAAGTAGCTCCACCTTATTGCTTTATACATACTGTTGAGCTCAGACTGTTAATCCACACTACAGTATGGGCACTGTCAATGGTAAGAACAGGTTCTCCTTTAACAGGTCATTCTTGGGAGCTGCTCAGCTCCCCCTCACCCTCTGCTCCCACCTCATAAACATTGATTGCCCACTGCACATCAGTACTTACCCTGGCAGCACCCATAGGATAGCAATGGCTTGCTTGTCTTCCAAACATAGGACACCCTTCCCCCCATAACCCATCTCCAGCTGCACAGCATACCCCAACTTCTACACAAATTCACAGTACCTGAAATAGGGAACCCTTCCTGACAGCAAAATGGGTGGGTTGATGCAGGCTTTAAATATCCCCACCTACTTTAGGCAAGGATAGGACTGCACCCTCTGTAGCAACCTCAGCATGTACTGTATTCCTTCTCACAAGGCAGGTGTCCTCCATATTTTTCACCAGCAGGCAGCCTCTCTTCCCCTCCCCCAGCCAGTTTGTGCCCAGAGGTTTATCTCAACCATCCCCATGTGCACCTCGACCATCTTTTTCTATTTGTTAACAGGGCTCTTAAAGACATGTGGAGGTTAACACTCTATGCCTTTTAGTCACAATTTCCTCAACCGAAGACACTCTCCTCTCATGCTCACCCTGGATGCAAAGTTGAGGATAAAGGCAACTCAGACAAAAAGTACTGTGAACCAGTGATTGATGGCTAGAGAAAGGGTGTCAGATTAGAACCCCAGTCTTATTCCCCACAACATGGCAGCACAGGGTTCATTAGCTCACCCTGCGATGGTGACATATATACTTGTGGGATTGCACATCTACCCAGATCAGAGTAAGGCACTGCACAGGGGCACTGATCGAAAAGAGGCAGAATCGAGGATTTCACTCCTCTCCTCAGCACTACCCCTTGATGCCACAAGGAACTCGTTTTCAGCTTCCATTTTTCTATTTTCTAAGGGTTATGGTTATTAGCTTATTGTGTGTTACAGGTTATTGTTGCATGCCTAATTCTAGAGTAAAGTTTTATGGCAATAAGTAAACCTGCTGTGTTTGTCAAGATCCGAGCAGCAATGCAGAACCTACCAATGCATGCTTATACATCTTTGTTAAGTTATGGCAATGTAGAATCCACGTTTATAATGCAGCTGTTGAACACATTGCTAACATATTCACTATTTGGTATGTCACTAGACCTCACAGGGACATGTCTTTGTCATTTGTCCTCTTTTTATACTGTACTCTTGTCATACTTTGTAAAACTGATTTCAATGGGGCCTCATTATGGTCATGGTTAAGCAATCTTTAGCTCTTGGAATCTCTTACCTGTTCTGATAGCTAACCAACATATAAAATGGGTCTCTTGGAATGTTAAGCATATCTAAGCCACCATAAAGCAATGCGAAATATTAAACCACTTAAAGTGGGAGTCAACCAGGGTTGCTACCCTTCAAGAAACCCACCTTACTAAGATTGAAGCAAATAAGCTTAAAACAGGGTGGGTCTCACAGGTCTTTAACACATCATACAACACCAAGAGCAAAGGATTTGCTGGCCTTATAAACAAAAATGTACCCTTTCATCCTCAGAAAGTGACCACAGATCCAGAGGGACATTATGTTCTAGTACAGGGAACTTTAATCAGCCAACCTGTTATCCTATGTAAAGCGTATGGTCCAAATTCTGCCAAAGCCTCCTTTTTCCAAAAGCTTGTACAAACACTCTTAGAACAACATGAAGGATAGCCAGTAGTTGGGGGAGACATGAATACAGTCCTTGATGATTTCTTGGATAAATGGAAAGCCCTAACAGGATGCAGAGCACCGGCTTCCAAAGCATTGAAAGACGTGGTGCAAGAACTAGCACTGGTATATATTTTGAGGGCATTTCATCCCACTGGGAGGGATTACTCCATTTTTTCTATCCCTTACCATTCTATCTCCTGGATAGACATGTAGCTTACTCCAGGTGCATCGGCCACAAATATAGCAGATGCATAAATATAGCCACAGTCATAGCAGATCATGTTCCAGTCTCCTTTATTTGGATCCCACCTGTTACGGTTGCAGACACAAGGTGCAGGTGGTGTTTTAATACATCCACCCTCAAAGATCCCAACTTCTGCACTAACATCAGGCAGCAGATCAAAAATGTTCTGCTTATTAACAAACCAGAGGGTGTCTCAGTGGGTATACACTGGCATGCACTCAAGGCCATTTTCAAGGCCAAGTGCATCAGCCGTACCTCTTATTTACACAAGGCCAAAGCAAAGGACTTGGCAGAGCAGCAACAGAGATTGGAAGAAGCTGAAGAAGATGTTCTGACACAACCCAACCAACACAAGACCTCTGCTAATAGAAATCATGGGCCACAGAAAAAAAATTAATATGCATTTACATCAAAAAAGTGGAGTGTGCCCTTTTTTGCCTCAGACAGTCATTCTGGGAGTCTGATGAAAGACCAGAATGTTTCCTAGTCTATCAGCTGAAGAAGTGGCAGGAGCACTCCAGAATTATCACCATTAGAAAGAGGGATGGGGGACTCACTAGAGAGGAGACAAGCATCAATGAGGTGTTTCAAGCTTTCTATTGTGCCCTATACTCTAGCGAGGTCCAATCCACTGAGCAGCAAATGGAGGACTTCCTTAAGCCCTTACAGCTGCCTATGCTTGAGTCAGATGCGCAGGCATGACTAGACAGACCCCTTGAACAAACAGAACTTCTCTCTGCCATACGATCTATGCCATCTAGTAAAGCCCTGGGTGGCAATGGGCTACCAGCAGAATTCCTGAAAGCTTTCTTAGATGTTCTCTCTAGTCCCCTCATGGTGGCTCTAAATGAGACGTGCACTTCAGGTTCACTGCCTGCATCTATGAGAACTACATAAATTTGACAACTCCCTAACCTGGGAAAAGACATGACATTCTGCAGCAGCTGTAGACTGATCTCGCTGATCAGAGCAGATTGTAAAGCCTTTATCAAAGTGATTGCAAACAGGCTTAAAGAAGTAATGCCCCACTTAAGTGACAGATACTAGAAGGGCTTGTCACAGGGCACAGAGGCACTGATAATACTAAACATCTGAGCATCCTTCTATGGAGTTCCAAATCCTCACATCCTCTTACTATACTCTTCTCCCTGGATGCCAAGAAGGACTTTGACAGGGTAGAGTGGAGTTTCCTGTTCAATGCCCTTTCTAAGTTTAACACAGGCCCAATTTTCAGGAATTGGGTGTCAGTTTTATATAATGAAGAAATTTGGGGTCAAAATATTGAAAATTACCAAAGTCAAGAGCCTATGTTCCCAAAATTCAATGTAGGTTCATAACTTTGTTGTTTTTTAATATTTTTACACCAAATTTCCAACATAGCCTTCTTATGACCCCACCTCGTGAACAAAGGCAGAGAAAATATGCAACTGCTGCCTGAAAGGTGATTTTATACAGGACCACAAAATTACCTTTCAGGATGTAAAAAAAAACCCATTTTGGCCAGGATTTGAAAAATGACAGCTGTCACATTCATGAGATGCTGTAAAGATATTGCTATGTCATAAATTTTGGATAATAAATTTTGAAACTTACCAAAGATACGAGCCTGCATTCCACTGTCAACGTAGGCTCATAACTTTGTTGTTTTTTTTTATTACTTTTATGCCAAATTTTCAATATTGCCTTCTTAAGACCACAGCTCATGCACAAGGGCAGAGAAAATGTGCAACTTCTGCCTGAAAGGTGATTTTGAACAGGAAATGCAAAATCACCTTTCGGGATATAAAAAAAATAATTGGCCAAGATTTGAAAAATGACAGCTGTCACACTCATGAGATGCTGTAAAGATATGGCTATGTTGTGAATTTGGGGGAAACATTGAAAATTACCAGAGTTACAAGCTTGTGTTCACATAGGTCAATGTAGGCTCATAACTTCGTTGTTTTTTTAATATTTTTACACCAAATTTTCAACATAGCCTTGTTATGACCCCACCTTATTTATTTATTTTTATTTATTTGGTTACCGGGAAGGTGCGCTGATGTAATGGACCATATTCAGGCACAACCCAGGCCATGAAAATAGCACAGTGAGTACATACAAAACAAAATTACTGTACATAACATGGAATTACAGGCATCAACACAATAAGAATCAAAACAAGAGATGTGTTTGTACTCAAATGGTTGCATAAAGATACACAGCGCATAAAGTCAGGCATGACTCAGGCCACGAGGATGGCACAATGAGTACAAATGATACAAAATTACAAAACATGGAGTATAGTCGTTAGCAGCAATGGTTAAGACACACTAGTAGATACATGTGTACAAATGTTGCAGGAAGGTACACAGTGCATTGAGCTGGTCTGTACATGTCTGTGATAAAAGAATCAGGGAAATGGACATGCAGTCTGAAATAATAGAAGTGCTATAACATTAAACAGGAAGGGAGAGGGAACAGTGAAAAATAAGGTGAAGGTGTACCCATAGGGGGTGGGACCATTTACAGGGGAAGGGAAAATGGAAGGGGCTTTGCAAAAAGAGGATGGATTGCATTACCTGGGTGGGCACGAGCATTTGGTTTCCATCAGCAACCAGGCTTTGAGATGGGTTTTGAAGGTGAGGTGAGAGTCAGTCTAGTAAAGAGATACTGGAAGCTTGTTCCACAGAGTGGGGTCTGTGAAGGAAAGGGCTTTACTGCCCATGGCAGTGGAGATTCTAGGGAGTTCCAGTGGGGGGATTGATGATTCACGGAGACACCAACCCGCTACTCTGCCCTTGAGAATGGATGAATATGGGGACATCTAGCTGACTCTCATGATGTCGATAAGGCAGCCAAGGACATAGTCATACCATCCTTGGAATGAGTGTCACCCTAGTGACTAATACAGATCACAGTGGTGTGTAGAGTATGGTGACAGGAGCACAGACTGACATAGACTGTTATAATAATAATAAATAATAATAAGACAACTTTATTTCTTAAGCGCCTTTCAAACACCAAGGCGCTGTACAAATGAACAATAAAATCACAAAAATAAATAGATATATACAATCAGAATGATAACAAACATCAACCCATAAAAGCTTGTCTCCACAGATGGGTCTTAATTTCCAGCTTGAAACTCCCCAAGGTCGTGCATTCCTGAAGCTGACAGGGCAGAGAATTCCAGAGGGTTGGGGCTATAAACATAAAAGCCTGGGCTCCAGAAGATTTTAAAATAACACTTGGAACCTCCAGCAACCCCTCATTAGTCGAACAGAGCTGTCATACAGGGATGTAGGGAATCAGAAGCTCTTTCAAATATTCGGGGCCAAGTCCATGCAGGGCTTTGCAGGTCAAAAGACCTACTTTGAAGGTGATCTGCCATTGTATCGGCAACCAGTGCAGATCACGCAGTACAGGGGTAATGTGTGTCCTTCTTGACAACCCTGTCAACAACCTAGCAGCAGCATTCTACACTAGCTGCAAGCAGTGGATATCAATCACAGGAAGCCCCAGGTACAGGGAATTACAATAGTCAAGGCGAGAGGTCACAAAGGCATGGATCAGCACAGGTAAATCACTAGATGGAACAAGGTGTTTCACACTGGTAATGTTCCTGAGATGGTAAAATGCAGACTTTACGACTGCTGACATCTGATAGCGATGGGTCAGCCCATCGTCAAGTACCAATCCCAGGTTATGTACCCATTCAAAGGTAAGGATCTGATCACCCCCCAAAAATAAACCAGGGGTCTGATCAATCCTTGAACCCTCTATCCTGCGACCTGGGTCCACAACCATAACCTTGTTCTTACCTGCATTCAACTTTAACCAGCTTGAATTCATCCAATCATGGATTTTAGTGAGACAGCTATTAAATACTGAGAAAGCACTAACCTGGTAGGGAGCGAAAGACAGGTAGAGCTGGGTATCATCAACATAGCAGTGAAACCTCAGCCCATACCATCTTACAATGTCTCCGAGGGGCAGCATATACCCTGAAAACAGCATGGGGGAAAAGCACCGAGCCTTGAGGAACCCCACAAGACAGAGAGAAAGGGTGAGAGGAAAAAATCCCCGACACAACTGTCTGCATTCCCCCAGACAGGAAAGATGTAAACCATCTGAGTACTGTACCCAACAGTCCACAGATGGACCTCAGGCACACAAGCAAAACCCCATGGTCTACAGTGTCAGAAGCTGAAGAGAGATCAAGGAGAACCAAGATAGAATGGTTTCTGTGAATCTCTAGCCATAAAGAGATCATTGAGCACCCATACTAGAGCAGTCTCAGTGCTATGCCTCTTATGAAAACCAGACTGGAGAGGTTCATAGATATTATGGATGGTCAAATGGTCCTCCAGCTGGTTTGCCACTACCTTCTCAATAACCTTCCCAATAAAGGGAAGGTTAGAGATAGGACTGTAGTTAGCAAAAATATCTGGGTCCAAAGAAGCTTTCTTCAAAAGGGGAGTCACAACTGCCTCCTTCAGAGAGCTTGGGAACTCACCCAATTCTAAGAAGCACCAGATATTTGAGCCAGAATCGTGCCCACGATCTCAACAGAACCCAAAATCAGGGAGGCTGGACCCGGATCTAAACTACAGCACGTAGGGTGCATCCCCTGGACAATCTGCATAATATCCTCGAACTTCAGCAGGTCAAAGGAACTCCAGAGACTCGGGGTACTGCCACCGAATGCCGACTAATGGCATCCCCAATAGAGTGGGTCAGGCGGATCTCCGATCTGATGTCGGCTACCTTATTCGCAATCATTGAGCAATCTTATCACACTCCTTTTGTGAAAAGGCTCGATGGAGCTGTAGACAGGGTGGGTTGCACAACCTGTCCACAGTTCTGAAAAGCTGATCTGGTTTATTCTGAGTGACAGTGATCTCCCTGGACAGGAACTCTGCCTTCTTATGGGAGATCTTTGATTGGTAGAGCTGATAATGCCCCTCCAAGCTAAGGTGGTCGACTTCTAGAATAGATTTCTGCCAGCAACGCTCTAACCATCGTCCCACATGCCACAACTCCCTCAAGGACCCATCAAACCAAGGCGCCCGAGGGCGGAGAGGGAGGGGACGAACATGGACAGGAGCAAGTAAGTCAAGAACCTAGAAAATGGCCTGATTATAAGCCAGAACCATCGACTCTGGACTCATGCTGGCAACAGGAAACTCTGAGAGGTTCATCACCACCATCAGGTCTTCAGGACACACATCCCATAAAGGGCAGTAACGAACCATCTCCACAGGGGCAGATCTACCAAGGGGAGCACAAAAGTTGAAGCCCACAGTGTAATGATCAGACCAACTGACAGGTTCCACCACCAAATCAGAGGCCTCAATCCCCAGGAGGAAAACCAAATCCAATGAGTGACCGTGATTATGAGTAGCTGAAGAAACAATCTGTGTAAAGCCCAGCAATATCATCAGCTGAAGGAAGCGTTGGCCAAAAGACAAGAGTTCATCATAAACCCAAGCATTGAAGTCACCCAGAACCATCAATCTGGGTGACTCCAATGCCATATTGGTGATGTAGTCTGCCACTTCCTGCAGGAATCACTTCTCATCCCCTGGTGGACTGCAGACGAGGGCTATCCTGCAACCCACACCAGCTACTACAGTACACTCAAAGGATTTGGCCACCTCAACTGGTACACCTGTAAGCCCCAACCTGGTCTTGAAACAGACCGCTACTCCCCCTCCCGTGATCCAATCTCAGGCGGTGAATCACCAAGTACCCGGCTGGAACTGCTGCCTGCAGAATGGGGCCAGCATTTCCATTCAGCCAGGTCTCAGTGATGCAAGCCAGATCAGCTGTTCCAACAAAGTCAACGAGAACAGCAGACTTGTTTTTAACAGATATGGCATTGCACAACACCGCCCTAGTTGGACAGGGCTCCTGAGCCGTCCCCAATTCTTGCCATTAAAACAGATGGTGCCTTTGGGTATGGGGACTAGACATGGGACACCACGTTCCAGGTTCCATTTCACCCCAGGGCATCTTCTGGACCTGACCACCCCTATATGAGAGGTCCATTCATTTGCACTCCAATATCCACGCCCCCCGCCGTACCTACCCTGGTCCCTCCTATGTACAATACCAACAGACCAACAGCATTGGTAGATGGAAAATGGGAGGGGGGAAAAGGGTGGAGGGCATGGAGATCAGAGGGAAAATTACACATGACCGGGGGGGGGCTAACCAATACATACCACAAGCAGGAAACAAACTAAGGACTAAACACCTCAATAAAATCCTAATTACCCTAGAATGCAAATAAACTAAAACCCACCCATAATTACACCTTTCTCAACAACACAATTCTAAAAACCCAATCCAAAAACAAGTAAACAAAACAAACAAATTAAACTTCCCCACCCCAGGACCCTCTCACAGCTCTGAGGAGGAAAAATGAATTGTAACAAAACAAAAATTAAAATAAAGTAATACAATCAAAAAAGAATATATAAAAGAAAAATAATAATTTGAGTGCCAATGGTCCTCTCACTACCAATAGGACTAAAACATTAAAAAACAGAAATATGAATGTTCCATTTGCAATTTAGACACTCTCACTGCCAACGATGGGTAAATTTGCATGGAATCCAAGTACATATGGGCAGTGAGGCCCTCTCTCACTGCACACACTTTCCCTCATAGGGTGAACACAAAATTCGGCAAAAGGTCAAATGGCACTCCAGTAAACCAGAATCAGAACAATCCAAACTACTCCAACTTGTACATCCAAAAGTTAATGACATATAGCCTCAGTGCAAGACTGAGTTTAGTCTGGACCACAGTGCAGAGGACTCATGGGAATAAATGGGCAGTGGTAATAGATAAGGGGGAGAAGGTTGCCTTGGGCAATGGCTGGGCACACCTCCATGGTCAGGTAGTGTTTATGCCTGTAAGCAGCCCCAGGTTTCTGATTTACCTACACGCTATAATGTTAGTGTGTTCCGTGAATGGGGGGGGGTCTAGGGTTACATCCAAGTATTTGAAGCCGAGAACATTTTGAAGGGGAGGGACCTTCCAGGAGTGAGTGCTAAGAGAGTTGAGTTTGATTTGGTGATGTTTGAAATGTACAGTTTGGACCTGAGGAGCATTGATTTAGTTTTCTTTTCATTTACCAAGAGTCTGTTGGATTGAAACCAATTGGAGGCTGCTCCGTAATTTAGTGCTAGCATAGAGGATATGTTCATAAAGAACGTGTCGCTATGGAAGAGGATGAGATCATTTGCAAACAGCCGGGCCTTGCAGGAGAGTAAATCAGCTGGGCGGGAGTTTATAAAGATGGAAAACGGCAGGAGGCCCAGGATGGAGCCTTGAGAGACCCCAATTGAGACAGGCAGGGACGGAGAGGAGGCTGAACCAATGCTCACTGATTGGGATCTACCCGTAAGATAGCTCTGAAACCATGAGGAGATCCCAGTAGAGCAGCCTAGGTGGAGGAGAGTAACATAGAGGAGGGAGTTGTCAACAAGGTCAAAGGCCTCATGAACAAGGGCAGAGAAAATTTTCAACTCCTGCCTGAAAGGTGATTTAGTGCAGTGACTGTGAAATCATCTTTTCAGATATAAAAAAAATGGGCATGGATTTGAAAAGAGACAGCTGTCACATTCATGAGGTGCTGTAAAGATATGGCTATGTTGTGAATTTGGGGGAAAAATATTAACAATACCAAAGTTACGAGCCTTCAATCACAGAAGTCAATGAAATTGTTTTTTAATATTTATACAGCAAATTTTCAACACAGCCTTTTTATGACCTCACCTCATGAACAAGTGCAGAGAAAATGTTCAACTCCTGTCCAAAAGGTGATTTTGCACGGGGATTGCTCAATTACCTTTTGGGACAGATCTGCCTAATTAATGACAGTGCAATTGTTCATGAGGTGGTGTCCCAAAGAAGTCATGTTGAAAATGTATGGCAAAAATCTGCAAAAATGGACAAGTTATGCCACTAAGTTCAAAACCCTTTTGAAATACATAGAACTGCATACCTGTTTCCTCATTTTGTGGTCCAGCTTTGAAAAGTGAAGACATGTCTGGTCCACAGAAAATTACAGCGCTGGACTCCCATTGGGTAAGTATGGGCTTGGGGGTGGGTGTTGAGTGGAAGGGTTGGGTGGGGGTCACTAACAGCCGTAAAATGCATCAATTAAAGATTTTCCCTTTTCAAGTTTAAGGGGGAAAAAATGGACAGAGGATTCCCAATTGTGACACTGGGGTTTGGGCACCTACAGTGCCAGTGTTTCAGGGGAAGGTGGGTGTTGAGAGGGAGGGTTAAAAACATGTATTAAAAAAACAAAAATATCTGCACTTGCGCGATGGTGGATGGGGGGCTAACAAAAAAAGAATACCATGGGATTTATGATGGTGACACTGAGGATTGGGCACCCCCCAGTGTCCCTGATATATTTCTGGAGGCTGGGAGTGCTGAGAGGGAGGGAGATTGGGTGGGGTGTGGTAATATAAAAAAAAAAAAAACACTGGAGTCCTGATCACAACACTGGGGGACTTGGCACCAAAATGTCACTTTTATGTTTCTAGGGGGATGCTGAGAGGGCGGGTCAGGTGGAGGGATATCTTTAATTGAAAAAACAAAATTGGCGGTCATGGTGAAACACAGATGGCCACCACACTGTACTGCGCATGTGCTAGTAGTCATGCATGCACAATATAATTTTGCAGCCATCTTGGACATGGCGGAGTGTGCCATGTTCAGCCATGACCACTGACACAGTAAAAGTAGTTCAGTGTTACTTCCAATGTTGACAATGAGCAGAGTACTTCACAGACATGGAAGTGACTGTGGTGCAACTCCAACATACTCAGTTGGAAGGAATGTGCAGAGTCCTTTACTCATAGCAAGAGTTTTGCAAGGCCACGCACACTGCAGCCCTATAATCTAGAAGGATTTGAAACCTGAAACTTGCAGGTTTCATAGAGTTTTGCCCTAGGTGTGTGCTTCTGTGTTTTTTAATATCCCAAACTTAAGTACTTCATAAATTATTTAAGAAAAAACATTCTGTTTGCGAGCATGCACAGTTTAAAAAAATCAGTGTTCTAAAGATAACTGAATTTTTGTGACAACATGAAATCATGTCTTCTTGTGGAATTCTAACATTTCTCAACTGACAGGGCCAGCTACCTGTTGACAAATGCCATCCCCTGTTTTCATTCAGCAGGGATGGGGATACATGTCATTGTGTAGCCCTGCCCCTGATGAGTGTGTTGTGCATGCTGCCTCCACCATTAACCACACAAGCAGCTTTACTGATTTCAACTGGACACTGGGGGATGGGGGCCAAATCCACATTGCCAGTTTAATTATCTGTTTATTTTTTTTATTGTACAATCTGACACCATGGGTGGTCATCCCTAGCATCAGCTTCTTACTCCATCTGTATAGTTCCCCCCCCACAATCCCATTAACTGATATTGCTGACATTAGTGTCAGTGTATTCAGCCTCTCCACCCAGTAGTATGGGACACTGGGGTTTCCACCCGCAGTGCCACAAAGTATCATGCTGACACTGGAGTGCCCAGTCCCCAGTGTTGGAAATAGCAGTATGTCCCTTGAAACAAAGAAAACTGTCCTGTGATGACTGCCTGTTTTATGCCAAAATAAAGAAAACAGTCCCTCATTGTTGCCACCATCTGCAACCCCCTATTCCAACCTCCCACTCAGCACCCACCACCCATGACTAACTAACCTATACTTACAAGGTCAAATGCTGTAATCCTTTTTGAACCAGAGATATGTCTTCACTCTTCAATGCCAAACTGGGAACTAATAAAAACAGGTAAGTGCTGTATAATATATTTCAATGGTGTTTTGAACTCATCCTCATAACTTGATAATTTTTACATTGTTTTTTAACCATATTTTCAAAGTGGCCTTTTTGGGATCCCACCTTATGAACAATAGCAGCAAAATTATGTTAATCAGGCCCAGAAGGTGATTTTGCTGTTGCTGTGTGAAATGTTGAGAAAGAGCAGAGTACTTCACGGGCATGTTCAGCCCTGATTAACATAATTTCACCACCAGTGTTTATGAGGTGTGGTCCCAAACAGGCCATGTTGAAATCTGATGCAAAAAAATGTAAAAAACTACCAAGTTATGAACGTACTTTGAAATTTTTATATGTATGTTCATAACGTTGATAAATTTCAATATTTTGACCCCACATTTTCAACATAGCCATTTTTTTCACACCACGTCATGAACAGTACAGCTGTAATTTTTCTCATCCTGGCCAAAACGAGTTTTCATACCTGTGGCACAAAATGGTGTTTCAGCAGGTATGCGAACATTTTCAAAGATTGGGTTCATGAGGTGGGGTCATAAGAAGACTATGTTGAAAGTTTAGCGTGAAAATATAGTTTAAAAATCAAAGTTATTGATGTACAGTATGTTGTAATTGTTCTATGCACACTCATAACTTTGGCAATTTCCAGCATTTAAACCCCACATTTTCAGCATATAGCATGCACCAAGCAGGAAAGGGATCTTGGGGTTATCATCTCTGATGATCTCAAGGTAGGGAAACAGTGTGACAAGGCAGCAGGTAAAGCAAATAGGATGCTGGGATGCAGAGGCAGGGGCATCACCAGCAGGAAAAGGGAGGTCATAATTCCATTATACAAGACACTAGTGAGGCCCCACCTGGAGTACAGTGTACAGTTCTGGAGACCTTACCTACGTAAGGACATAGACAGGGTAGAGAAGGTTCAGAGGAGGGCAACAAAGATGGTACATGGATTGCATCACAAGTCCTATGAGGACAGGTTGAAGGAACTGAATATGTACTCATGGAGGAGAGGAGGGAGAGAGGGGATATGATAGAGACATACAAGTATCTTACAGGGAGGAACAGGGTGCAGGAATACATTATTTTTCAGTGAAAAAGATGTTCCAGGACTAGAGGGCATTGGATGAAATTGGAAGGAGGACGATTCAGAGGAAACGTGAGGAAGAATTTCTTCACAGAACGGGTGGTGGACAAGTGGAACACCCTGCCAGAGGAAGTGGTGGGGGCTGAAACAACCATGGGATTTAAGAATGCATGGGATAGACATAAAGGAATTGTGGAGGTCAGGGGTTAGGGGCAACAGACTTCTAGAAAAACATAAACTGAACCTACAAGCTCAAATGGGCAGACTGGGTGGGCCACAGGCCCTTATCTGCCGACACTGTCTATGTATCTATGTATTTATGTAGCATAGCCATTTTAACACACTACCTCATGAACATGACAGCTGTTGGTTTTCAAATCCTTGTGAACCTGTGATTTTGTACTGCTGGCATGAAATTATGTTTTGTCCGATATAATATTAAATGACATCTGTCATGTTCAAAGGGAAAGGGAAAATTGTTTAACCAGGAGTAGCACACTAAGCTGAAGCTTGTTTCCAGATGTGACCTGGGAGCACAAGGAAGTTAAGTGACTTGCTCAGGATCACACAGTATGCACCTAGGCGCCTGTGGGATTAAAACCCAGGTCTCCAGATCTGCAGCTCAGAGCCTTAACCCACTGCACTATATTGCCTTATCCTTGTTCAAAAAGAGGGGTCATAAAAATAGCAGTATGTGCCAAATACCCGGTTACCAAAGACAAAAAAAAAAAAAGACTGTTGAAAGTTTGGGGTTACAATGTCACAAAAAAAGTTAACGTTGTTTGCAGGGATGCCTGTTGGTCCAGTGGGGACCACATTGCTTTCCTGTGCCAGTGACCTAAGTTCTGGTGTGATCTTGGTGAGCAGGTTTAATTTGTAAAGGCTGACAGAGAAGGTGCTGTAGCATGCAACACCAGCCCCAGCCTGGATAGGGACAGAGTAGTGTTTTGGCACACACACGGCACCTTGCGGTATGCTGGGGAGCCTTCCTTCATGAGCTGTTGACATATGTGTTGAGACCTGATGGGCCCATGTAGTGGGGGCAGGACTGTCTCCAGTATTGTATTTATTTCATTTTGTACAGGTTTCAAAGGGACCTGTGCTATCTGGGATACAATTCCACTATCAGAAAAAAAAATGAAAATGAATTGGAAAAAACTATGTTAATGCAGACATTAGGGTTGAAGAATGCAAAGCGCACAAAGTAGGGAAATGAAAAAAAAATTATGGTCTGAGGTCTCCAGAATATTGGGGAATCAGTGGTGAGGTCTTCTTTGGGACTGTCAACCTTAATGCCCATCCCCTCCCCTGTGCAAACAAAGTCAGATGTGATCAGGCTCTTTGTGAAGAAACTGCAATGCATTCTGTTGGCAACATGTAGTGAGCCATACTTCTCTACCTGTAAAGAGTGTATCACTATGATGCAGTGGCTTGCAATTGTACCTTGTGCCTCAGACAGGAGTCTTTGGCCTGGGGGAAAGGGGTGGGCATTAGGACTGACAGACCCAAAATACCCTTAACCACTAATTATTAAGAGCTCAGTATCTCATCAATTCCAAGAGATAATACTTTTAACCCTTGTGCATAAGTTTAATTATCCTCCTACTTGGCAGTTTCCCATGTGTCTTTATATTTCAAGCAGGTCACAAAAGTTTAGACGGAAATCAATATTTCAGAATGACAGGTACATTCTGATAAAATTCTTCAATACTGGGACATTTGCCAACAATCATTTGTCAATGCTGAATGTTTGCTTGCATGCTGTTGTAGTGGGTCCTGCTTGTACACATTTTTACTATATATTTACCCAAGACAGACCAGATGAGATGTAATATTTCATTTGCAATGGGGTCCTGATTTTATTTGGTTTTATACTGAATTTACCCAGGATAGTACAGGTGAGATGCAGTATTTTATTTTTTGTGGGTTCTGCTTTACTAAATATTTACTGAGGATAGACCAGCTGAGATGTAAAAGCTCAGTGTCTACTTTTTCACATTTTAAGATTGTATTTGCCCTGAATATGCCAGTTGAGAGCCAATTTATTAGTTGTGGTAAAGTACTGTAGCTGAAAGACAGTTAAACAGATAAGACAGTAACACAATGTGGTTAGTAGGTTTCTCACAAAAAGAAGGCTGATGTCACCTGAATTCTTAGTCAGTGCTCAACTAATGGGATTCTCCCAAACTTTACTTACATAATAACATACCTACATATTACACAACACAGATAAAAGGGAAGAAGTTGCTCTGTTAGAGCATGAGCAACAGCATCAGGCCACATGACCACATCCTACTTGCAAGTGATAAGGAGTACTGGCAGAATCTCCCTCCTCTGGCTTAGCCAGCCACCAACTCTTGAAATCTCTGTTATCCCAGTCCCATCCCACACAAACAGTTAAGTTGAGCAGGGGAAGTGGGGGTACCTGGAACAAGATTACAAAAACAAGGTGAACATGCAGGAAGGGGGTGACCCATCAGGAGCGGCGACTGGGTGGTGGGGCACTTGGAAGGAGCAGCTACTGTGCAGGGAGAGAAAAATGGAACTGGGGCCAAGAGAAGTGGAAACTAGGTGAGAAAAGGAGATGGTCCAGAGCAGGAGATGCTCAGGAATGGGAAGAGACACCCTCAGGAACAGTGACCAGGGAAGGGGCAAATGGAACTGCAAAGTTGTTTGATGATCCTTGCTCTCCCAGCCCCACAAACTCTGCAAGTCGGACCAGGGAGTGTAACATTCACACAGTTCTTCTGCAATAGGAAAGGCACTATATTACATGATTGACTATTTGCAGTGGTGGAGATAACTGTCACTTCTCTCCTCCAATGCTCAATCAACTGTTGGCCATATGGATTCTTTCTCCATTCCTTCCTCTGGTGAAGAACACTGGCCGACTCCCCCTCCATCCTCCAGCTAAGTGTTCAGGATCATTGCTCAAGCACTTCTGTAAACACTTTGATTATCAAGCCTTGTGAGCATGTTTGTTTGATGGCAGATGAGGGAAAAAACTCATAAAGTGTCTAAGCTGATTGCTGGCCAGCTTTATGCAAATGAAAGGACCAAAGCGCTTTCTCCTTAGAGTGCTTCTGTCCTTTCAACTAAACAAAGTATAAACCCATCTGACTGTGACCACTGTCATGCTCAGCTTGCGTGGTCATTGGTCTATCGGTGATGAGCCCAATGCAGCTTGACTTGCACTGGACATGACATTAACACACCTCTGAAATGCCATTAATTGTAACAAAATGTTTCTTGCAAATGTGCAAGCAAACATATAAAGGGGCCTTTTGTAGGGAATGAATTTCCCTTGTATGTTAAGTATGGCCTTAGGTTATAATAAGACCAGATACAAAGTACGGGATATAGATAACCCCAAATCAATATATAATTCTGCTTATTATAAAAATAAAATTCATAATCACAATACTGGAAAGCACAATAGATGCATGACAATGTGTATGCCCGAGTTGATAAACATGTCCTGTATTATAATTAGAAGTGAGGCATAGAATAAGCACACAGTGTGGACTAGTACAGTTTAGGGCCAAATCTGTGAAGGGGCTTTGGGGTGGGAATTTGTGATGAGAATTTTTTGCTGTAATTACTCATAAAATTGGCTGCAATCTATTACAGCATCAAGTCCGTATTTCAGTGACCTGAAACCTGTTACTGTAGAAGAGGCTTCCCTAGTCAGCTGTTTCTTATCATAGTTTCCTACCCTTGTTTTCTTTTTGTTACCTTTCTTGGGTCCAGTTAAGTGATTACAATTGGTGTTGTTGTCCTACAAAATGCCTAGCAAATGGTGATGTGAGATGTCAGTCTGATACAGCTCTTGTGTTCCCTTATCCTAGTTTTTAGTGGTCTAAATGTTTTCCCACATATACCTTGCCACATGGACAATTTGACAGGTAAATCACTCCTTGTGTCTGGCAGTTTATAAAATATTTGATCTCTATTTCTTCATTTTTTGCTAGATTTTTCATCTCCTTAATTCTGTGCCTACTGTTACAGTGCTTACTGTGTCCACAGGGTAGTTACCCTGGGTCTCTCTTTCTGCTAACCAGTTTGCATCCAATATATCTGGTATTTTGTTTTTAACCTATTACAAACACAGGGGCCCAGATATTCAGACTGTGCTTGTCAGTAGCACAAGCCTGGATGCAGCGCAACTGGGCTGCGCTGGGGCCAGGACCAGACGATATTCAATGGTGATGCACCATGGTGTAGCACCATTGAATATGGTAAGGTCGGTGCACATACTGCTCATGGCGCAGTGGCACTGCACCAGCGCAAGCCACAGATAGGAAGCACGGGGATGCACCTGCGCACGTACAGTTGCGCTGGGTGCATCACCCGTGATATTCAGCATGGGGCAGGCAAATGAGGCCATAATATATGCAATGCACAAATGGGGCCATTTGCATGTCATTATGGCTCCATTTGCATGCCTTGCACAGCACAGGCTGACGACTTGTGCCTGGTGCCCTGCACAACATGGCGTGTGCTGTGGGGATCCCAGGGCATCCCCCACCCCGTGGCCATGATCATGTTATAAGTCATTAAAGATAACCCTGGTAGTCTAGTGGCCCTCCCCAGTCTGCGATGCACTGATGTGTATTTAACATGCCCATCCCTGGTGGACTAGTGGTCCCCCCTCTCACCCAAGTCCCCGATTCCCCGAAATATGACATGACGACATCCCTGGTGGTCTAGTGTAAACCCCCCTTCCATTGCCATGATCGCAGTAAACACCTGTATTGCAATGCCCTGGTGATCTAGTGGCACCACCCCACCACCCACCACAAAACCCTTTCCCCACCCATCCTCGTCATCGGGCGGGCAGCAGCATTCCACCCTTACACAACCTGGCCGCCCACTGATGACAGGTACAGTATGGGTTGTAAGCCCATTGGTCCCCAGTGTGACCAATGGGCTTGCAGGGCATACTGTATAAGACAGTTCTGAATATGTGAATGGAGCCATTCACAGATTTGGGACTGTCTAGTACAGTATGCCTCTGCAAGCCCATTGGTTCACACTGGGGACCAATGAGCATACAGCCCATACTGTACCTGTCATTCGGCAGGTGGCCGCAGTGTATGGGCAGGATGCAGCCGCCGTCGATGATGGGGAGGGGCAGCAGGGTGGAAGGGGTTCTGTGTGGTGGGTGGGTGGGGTGTCATTAAATCACCAGGGCATTGCAATACGGTGTTTACCATGATCGTGGCAATGGGCAGGGGTTTACTCTAGACCATCAAGGATGTCTTCATGTCATATTTCGGGAATCGGGACTGGGTGGAAGGGGACTACTAGACCACTAGGGTGGTGTGTTACATACACATCGGGGCATCGGGGACTGGGGGGCCACTAAACTACCAGGACTATCTTTAGTTACTTACACCGTGTGATTGCGGCTACGAGTGGGGGGTTCCACTGGACCACCAGGGTTGTGCGTGCTTGCAGACCGGTGTTCTGGATGGGCTGGTGGCCACCCATGGCTGGGCTGCTGAATTGCACCCTGCAATACAGCAGCCCACCTGTGGCTGACCAGGCTTTGCTTCTACTCTGCACAGGCTCAATTTTGAGCCCTCCTCTGTGGTGCAGTGCAGGGGTGTGCCAGCATATGCACCCCACATCCTGGGCTGAATAATCGGGTTGTGCCACATATGTATGGGCATGCCTCCTGCATCTGCGCAGCATACAATCACTTTGCGCCCCAGCGCATCGGGACTTGCACTGCACCAGGCAGTCTTCTCAATATCCTGCTGGGGCGCAATGCGGGGTTGCGCCGGCACAACTCTGTTGTGCCAGGTGCAACCCTTTTGAATATCCCAGCCAGAATCTACTGTACCAGGAGAAGCAAGCACAACCAGGAACAGCAGGGCATGTGTGAAAAAATGTTCTCTCCCCACGCTTGGCACTGCAATATGACAACGCAACAGATAACTACAGCACTGTACACTCGCTGACTGCCAACCGTCCCAGTTCTGCTGTCAATATTTCAAAACTATCCTACAAGTCCAGTAAGCCACTGAACTCTACTTTAACCCCTTACAGCTTCTTTTCAACTCCAATAGAAACCATGAATCAACAGTGCAGGTGCTGGAGAATGAGAAACTACTGCCCATGCCACATGACAGAAACAAAGAGTGACAGAGCTAAACTCAAACATTAAAAGCACACAGTTGGTTGGGGGCACAGACACTCTTTTAAAAACAAATAAACAGAAAAAGCATACAGTTGGTCAGGGGCACAGAGAATCGTTTAAATTTCAGCTGGCAGAAAACAGGGGAGACAGCACACAAATGTTTCTGTGGGGACTTGGCAGTATAAGCCACAGTTACCATACAAGAGCTCCACCTGCTGGCCAAAAACAAGAAATGTGCACTATTACTTTAAAAAGTAAACTTACGCTTTGGAAAAAACAGTGAAAAATATAGTTCCAAAGCAAATTTTTCATCTTATTTTCTTCTCTTTAGCTCATGAGCCATTGTATAATAGGTATAATGCCTGACAGAGTGGGTGTTATGCTGGGATAACACCCCTTCTCGGGTGTTGGATGCCGTCAGGCCCAATCACCTGACGTGAGATGTTATCCCAGCATAACACCCACCCTGTCAGGCATTATTCCTTTAGTACATTTCAAACAGAAGGCCCCTCAGGTGGACAGAGTGCAAATCTTGTAGGGATTTGTAGGCTAGAAAACAAATGTTGAAGTTGACAATCTACCACAATAGCAGCCAGTGCAACTTCTGCAGCATTGGTGTGGTATGTCCAGATCAGGAAGTCCTAACAATCAGTTCAGCTGATGCATTCTGAGCTATTTGCAGGCAATGTACTGTACCAGCCTCACCAATAACCCTTGGTATAAAGCATTGCAGTATTCCAATTTGGGGGTAAGAAATGCATGCACCAGAGTCACCAGGTCAGTTACCGTCAAATAGGTTTTAAAAGGACTTGGTGTCAAGTGTTGCCAAGCAACATCTATCCTCAATTTCAATGTTGCCATGGACATGCAATATCTCACTAATATATTTGACGTAAAATGGGAATTGTATCACTAAAAGCTTCCAAAAAGAGCCAGCATATCAAGAGACAGGCTCCATTACAAAGTCTATCCCTGAGATGATCAGCCTCCCTGGAAGAAAATCAAGGATTTATGGATCTTAGGTAGAATTTATACTATGGGCCTAACTGTGTAATCCACTGTTAAAAATGTATTAACCTGCTGTAAGAGCATGGTTAGCACATGCAAGTTCCAATAAATTATCAACACACTTTTTGTTGTCCACAATGGGATCCGATGGTAATTGAATGTACTATAGAATTCATTGTTAGAAGATGTATTTATTTATTTAATTTTTGTTTACCAGACTGGTGCACTAGACAATAGAATGGCTATTTTCAGGCATGACCCATTAGAATTACAACAATAAATGAACAGTAGCATAGTGGCACAATGGTACAAAGGCAATCTTACATACATTGGTGTAAGTCAAACAGTACTGTAGAGCAGAAACTTATTTGCACAGCACATTCTGAGTACAAATGAAAAAAGCATGAAAAAGACACATAGTTGTAGCAGTACAAGGCATTAGGTACTGTACATGAGTAATTAGCAGAAGTCCATCGAAACTTACGAAGTCCATTCCTGAAAACAAAATGTGCAAGAGCTCCTTAGTTTAGGTGGAAGCAAGTTTCAGAGTTTTAGGGCAAAGACATAAAAATCCTTCTGTCACATATTTGAAGTGCATTTGGGTAGAGACAGAAAAGACAGATCATTAGATATTAAGGGATAAGCCTGATCAATTTTAGTGAATATGACAGGCAGGGCAGCAGGTTTAGCTGATCTGGTAATCTTGTCAATGGTACAGCTTAAGATATGAAGTCAACGTCAGGTTGGGGGAAGCCATCTTAGATTTGAGTAAGAGACCAGTGGTGAGTCAGCCTTGGCACAGATAAGGCAAAGTAGCAGATGGTGTTGTAACTTGTGCTCCATTTATTTATGTTACATTGTTACATTGTTCGCCTCAGAATAAGATATAAGACCATAAGTGAGGCTAAGCAACAAAACACCTTGAGTTATAGCTAGCCTGGCAACAGGAGCCAGGGCATGTCTGACCTTCTAGGCAAGTTATACCTGTGGATTAACAGACTCGCAGGCATTTGAGATGTGCAGTCTAAAATCAAGGGTCGATTCAAGGGTTAAGCCAAGATATGTGAAGGAATCAAATGCAGTACGGGGAGAGCCATCAGAGCAGTAAATAGTAAAGGCAGGAAAGCAAGCCCTCAGCTTAGTAGTTGAACCAAAGAACATGGAGTGGGTTTTGTTAGAGATCAGCAGAAACCTGTTTTGAGATAGCTGACTGAACAATCCCAATGTCAACATTAAGCCACAAGTAAATTTCAGTCATCTTCTTGGTGCGTATACAGTGTATAGCACCATATCATCTACATAAAGCAGGGTGGAGCAGGAAGCAGTGGGTCCGGGCAGGTTATTGATAAATAGGGTAAAAACAGCAAACTCAGTATGGAACCTTGTGGAACTCCAAAGTTAGTGGTGGAGATGTCAGATCTGGCTTAGCTGAATGTAACAAACTGTTGTCAATCACTAAGGTAACTTGAAAACTAGGTAATAGCAGGGGGCACAAAAAACAATGGCAGCCAATTTTGTTTTAAAAAGGGAATATCCCACAAAGTTAAAAGCCTTTCTGAGGTCAATGAAGACAGCCCCTGTGGAAAAAAACCCTATCCATGGCCACTTTGACATCATTGGTAAGCTGCATGAGGGCAACTGACATACAATGGGCCTGCCTGAAACCATGCTGAGCTACAGATACAAGGCTGCATTTTTGAAGGTGCTCAGTAACCTGAGAGGCCACAAACTTCTCCAGCAACTTGTTGAGCACTGACTGGATTGCAATATTATGAGTTTCATTGTGCTTTAGGTCCTCTTTTTTGTAGACTGGCCCCACTTTAGCAATCTTCCAGATTTTGGGCACTAGACCTGAAGTGAGGGACAAGTTAAATAGCCAAGTTACAGGACAGGCTAACTGGGGTGCCACAGTCTTGAGAAGCCTAGGTTCAAGGCCAATGTGATCAACACTACTGCAGTGATATATAGACCTGGAATAGCATAATACCTCAGTATGAGTGGTAGCCCTGATAGAGGAAGGAAGGGGAACTGGTTGCTCTACAGGGGAGTATTGGTCAGTGGCGCAGCAAGACATCTTGGTGTACTTGGTAAGGTCAGAGAAGTCGGAGTTAAAAGCATTTGTAATTGTTTCAGCCTTGTTACCATTCATACCATCCAATATCATTTCAGACATTCTTTGGTTAGCACATTTACCCATAACATGTTTAATATGACTCCAGAACCTGCAGGAGTCACCTACAGAAGACTTGAGGAGCTCTTTACAATAGTTACTTTTAGCTTCCCACATAGCTTTTTTACATTCATTCCTCCACCTTCTATAATCCAGCCAGTCAGAAGTTAATCCTGAAACTTTAAATCTAGACCACCATTTATCGCTAGTTCTTACACATCTCTTCTTCTGAAAGATGCTACCCTCCTGGACTTTGTTGATACCCTTGAGGTACTTAAAAGTTTCTATCATGTCCCCCCGTCCCTCCTTTCATCAGGGGTATACATATTAAGCTCTCTCAGTCTCTCTTCATATGGTTTCTGATGCAGACCCTCCACCAGTTTAGTTGCCCTCCTCTGGACTGCTTCCATCCTGTCTATGTCCTTGCGTAGATGGGGTCTCCAAAACTGCACACAGTATTCGAGATGCGGTCTCACCAAGTGCCTGTACAGAGGGATAACCACTTCCCTTTTTCTACTTGTGATGCCCCTTCCTATGCATCCCAGTATCCCCCTGTCTCTCCTTACTGACTTCTCACATTGCTTACCCACCTTTAGGTCATCTGATATGACTACACCCACGTCCCTTTCCATTTTTGTTGTTCTTAGTACCTCCCCTGCTATTGTGTACTCTTCTCCTGGGTTTTTGTTTCCCAGGTGCATTACTTGCACTTCTTTGTGTTGAATCTAAGTTGCCATATGTCTGACCATTCCTCCAACCTTGCCAAGTCCCTTCTCATCCTTTCTACCCCCTTGTGTATCAACTCTGCTACAGGTCTTTGTATCATCTGCAAAGAGGCATACCTTTCCCTCCAGACCCTCTGCAATGTCACCTATAAAGATGTTAAAGAGGACTGAACCCAGTACTGAACCCTGAGGTACTCCACTAGTAACCCCCCTTTCTTCGGAATGTGTTCCATTCACTGTTACCTTCTGTGTCCTGTTGTGCAGCCAGTTTGCTACCCAGGCTACCACCCTGGAACCCACTCCCAGGCTGACTAACTTAATTATTAGTCTTTTGTGCGGGACTGTGTCAAATGCCTTGCTAAAGTCTAGGTAGGCCATATCCACAGCTCCTTCCTGGTCTATTACTTTGGTCACCCAAAGAAATCAATTAGATTCGTCTGACATGACCTTCCTGCTGTAAATCCATGCTGCTTTGGGTCCTGTGCCCCTCTGGCCTCTAGGTACTCAACAATTCTTTCTTTCAGAAGTGATTTCATCATTTTCCCTACCACTGCGGTCAGACTTAAGGGTCTGTAGTTTCCTGCTTCTGCCTTGCTCCCACTTTTCTGAAGGGGAATCACATCTGCCTCCTCCAGTCCTCAGGTACCACCTCATCCTCCCATGATTTGTTAAAAAGTGTGGTCAGTGGTGTCACTAGGTCCTCCCTTAGTTCTTTTAGGATTCTAGGGTGAATCCCGTCAGGCTCCATTGCTTAGTCCACCTTGAGTTTTAGGAGTTCTTTCAGGACTCTTTCTTCTTTAAATGGACTGGTGTCAACCTCCCTACCCAGAGCGCTTCTATTGTCTGGTTTAGGTAACTCCTCCTCATCTTCTTTTGTGAATACTGAGCAAAAGTATTCATTCAGTATCTCTGCCTTTTCACTGTCTCCCTCTGCCCACATCTCCTCTCTTTTATTAATCTTCACTATCCCTTCCTTAACCTTTATATGCTCCCTAATGTACCTATAAAAGGTTTTATTCCCCTTCTTAACTGAGTTGGCTATTTTTTCCGTGGTATGGGCCTTTGCTATTCTGACTGCCTTCCCCACTTCTTTCTGCTTTAATTGATACAGTTCCCTGTCATGCTCCTTCTGTGATTCCTTATACTTTTTGAATGCAGCCTTTTTCTCCTTAACCTTCCCTTGCCACCTCTTTTGAAAACCATAGTGGTTTTTTACTCCGCTTTGTTTTCTTTATTGGTTTCACACAAAGGCTTGTTGCCTCTATGATAGCAGTTTTGATTTTTCTCCATTGTTCTTCCACCCCTCCTGTTTGGCCATTTGCTAGTGCATTCCTCAGGTATTCACCCATTTTGCCAAAGTCAGCCCTTCTTAAGTTCAGTATCCTTGTTCTTGTGTGGCTTGTCTCCATAGTTGTGCTTATTGTGAAGCACACTGTGCAGTCATCACTTGTTCCCAGATGTCTACTGACTTCTAAATTTGTGATCCTCTCTCCATTTGAGAGTACCAGGTCTAGTATTGCTCCCTCCAGAGTGGGTTCCAACACTAGCTGTCTAAAGCCTGCCCCCTGCAGGGCATCAAGAATGACCCTGCTCTTGGATGTGGCTGCAGTACATCTCATACAGTTAACATCTGGCATATTCAGGTCCCCCATCAACAGTATCTCCCCTTTTTCAGCCATTTTGAGAATGTCCTGTATCATTTTCTTGTCCATTTCCTTCCCTTGAGACGGGGGTCTGTACACAACCCCTGTGCAGACTGTGATGCCATTCCCTGTCTCCAAGGTGACCCAGAATGCCTCTTGTCTTCCACTTTACTTTTTAGTTCTGTAGCTTTGATCCCTTCCCTTATGTACAGAGCTACTCCACCTCCTCTTTTACCCTTCCTGTCCCTTCTGTAGATTGTGTACCCTGGTATGTTGACATCCCAGTCATGGTTCTCCATGTACCATGTTTCTGTGACTGCCACAATATCCAATTGTTCATCATCCATCAGAGCTACTAGCTCAGGAAGCTTGTTTCCCAGACTACGGGCATTGGTACTCATTGCCCTCCATTTAATGTTGGCTTTGTCTTTTCTCCCCCATCCCTGCTCTTATTGCCCTTGTCTATTTTTCCATTTACCCCAGTCCTGCCCTCTGTTGAGCTCTGCACCTCAGTGTTTACCTTACTACCTGCCATGTTTTGTGGGGGGAGGCTTGAAATTTTCTGCCTCTCAGCACCTCCTCCCTTGGCTAGTTTAGAAGCTTTAAAAGGAAGCATTTAAACCTGTCACTTAGGAGCTTGGTTCCCTTCGTGGACAGATGCAGACCATCGTGTCAGTACAGACCTTCATCTCTCCAGGTGTACCCCCAGTCCCCAATGAAGCCAAAGCCCTGTGCTCTGCACCAGTTTTGCAACCATTCATTAAACTTCATGGTGTGCAGTACCCTAGCCTCACCCCTACTATGGACTGGCAGCACCTCTGAGAAGGTAACTGTGCTTGCTACCTGTCTGAAGCCCCTCCCCAACTCCACAAATTCATCCTGCACTGCACTGATTCCATGTCTAGCTAGGTCATTTGTCCCAAGGTGGACAATGATATCTAGTTCCCTCTCCTGTGATGCTGCTTCTGCAATCCTGAGGATTTGCTTCTTGTCCCTCTAAGCCATGGCACCAGGCAGGCACCTTACTTCCCTCTCCTCTCCATTCCCCAGTTCTACCCCCCTAACAATTGGGTCCCCTATCAGAAGCTGTTTCCTTCCCCTGTGGTGTCCCTTGCCACCCTTTTGTGGGTCTCCCTTGTGGATGTCCTCAGCATTCTTCTTGGTCTCCACTGAGGGTGCCATCATAGAGGAACCTTGCTCTGCCAGACTGGCATATGATTTGTGTAGAGGTACAACTAGGTGGCTTCACCTCTGTTCCACCACCCGCACCATCCCAGAACCCGCTGTGGTCCAACTGCTCTTCATACTTGGTAACCTCTGAGGCAGTGGTTGTGGCAGTGGTGCTCTTTGGGTGGGGGAGGCCTCCTTAGTCCTTGCCAGTTCAGCCTGGAGGTGGGCAATCTCCTCCCTCAGAGCTGACAGTTGCCTGCAAATAGGACAGCAATGCAGTTTCCAGAATGTCTCCTGGAAAACTGCTGCCCCACAGCCAGTGCATTGCATCAATCCCCACATGTCCCTCTCCCTTATAATATACAATATGTAATATATATAATCTTTTTTTTTTTTTTTGGTGGTGTGTACTTACCGTTTATGCACTATGATGGGTTAGTAAGAATATGACAGTTCTGCCCCAAGACCTGTTGAGGAAGTTATGTCAGAACTTTGACTATAAAGGAAATGCCACGCCTGGGGGAGTGGGGTGGGGGGAAGGGGGGGTCATCCACAACCACAGGTGACTGTTAGAAACAATCAAATACGCCACTGCTCCACCACCCTGGTGAGTACTGCCCTTTATAGTAATTTAACTAACCTCCAGTAACTTATTTAAAAATAGTTTAACTATCACAAAATCCTACACACCATTAAATTATTTAAAAGTAGTTTCTGTCCCAAAGTCCTAGTAGTCAATCCAGCTACCCCCAAGGGACAACCAAAATGCAGTATTGAAACCCTTGTGAAGTTACTTCCAAGATAAGCATAGTTTGCAAGCTCCTTTTTCAACTCATCAATCACCTGTAATTTATTTAAAAATAGTTTAACTGTCAGAAAATCCTAGTAGACAATCTAGCTACCTCCAAGGGTCTAACCAAATGCAGTATTTAAATCCTTCTGAAGTTACAAGATAAGCAGAGTTTGCAAGCCCCTTCTTGGATAACACTAAATAAATATGTAAATAAAAAGCAATTACCAAAGGTAGTTTGTTTCACCTCCCACAGAATTGAGCAAAAGTGCACGTTGTTGCAGATATCAAGTGCAATATAGAATTTCCCACACAGCTCACAGCTGAATAAAGAAGTAATGTCCTTCCTGGTCAAGAAGATGTGCTTTGTGGGGTGCGGCACCTTATACTATGTCACCACAGTCAAGTGTAGGGAGGATCATTTTTTGAACAATTTCCCTGTTTGGGCATACAGTCCTTATTGCGATATAGAGCACCAAGTTTCGGGTACATCTTAATGTGTAAGGATTCGATATGGGTGGAGAAATTCAGGTACTGGTCAAGCCAGACTCCCAGGTATCTGAAAGAAGTGCAGGACTCAAAGGGGGTCCCATCTAGGGTATGGAAGGAGGAGCGTGATGCTAGGTGGGAGAGTTGAGAACGCGACCTGAAAGTGAGTGTGACTTTTTTTTTTGTATTTAGAAATAGCTGGTTCGACGTAAACCAATTCTGTATGGCATTGAAATCCCACTGAAGCACATTTGTTACTGCTCTGGTGGACATTCCGGAGGCATACAGTACGGTGTCATCTGCATACATTTGGATGGATGACAGTGTGTAGGCCTGCTGGAGGTCATTTAGGAATATTGAGAAAAGCAGAGGTCCCAGGACTGAGCCTTGGGGGAACCCCACAGTGACTGGAAAGACGGAAGAGATGTGAGGGCCGATTTTCACCGATTGATCTCTTCCTACCAGGTAGGCATGAAACCAGCTAGTGGCATGGCCCGAGAGGCCAGCCCCATTTAATTTAACTAGTAGCTCTGGGTGGGAGACCGTATCAAAAGCCTTGGCCAGGTCAATGAAACTGGCAGAGGTGATATTAGTAGGGAGGTGATGGTAGAGTGAGACTTTCATAAACCCGACTGATAAGGGGTGAAAAAAGAGGCTGTGTCTAGGAATTGGGAAAGTTGGGCGAGTGCGAAGTGTTCCTGTATTTTAGCCAGAATTGGAAGAAGGGAGTTGGGTTGATAATTACCCTGCATAGAGGGATCTCCGCCCTTAGGGAAGGGGATAACAGTCGCATGCTTCCAATCAGCTGGGATTTTGGCCATGGAGAAAGAGAGGTTTAGAAGATTGGCTAGTGGAGTGGCTATGGCGGGAGAAGATAAGTGGAGCAATCTGGCATCCAGGCCATATGGACATTTACCTTTGTTAGGATTGAGTAAAGTCAGTGCTTGCAGCACTTCAGCCAGGGTGACTGGATGGAAGGAGAAACTGGGGACGTGTGTGGAGTTCGGAGATTTCAGTGGGGGGCGTGGTGTTGATGAGGTGTGCAGGTGATTGGATAGGAGAGACGCTGCACAACTAGTGAATAAAGTACTAAAGGCAGACGCTACTTCTCCAGGGTCGGTGACGGTTGAACCCTGGATGGATAGGGTCGGGGTTGGAGGTTGGATGGTGGGGGGAGAGGAGGGATTTGAGAGTTTTCCAGAAATTTGTGGGGTGGTTGAGGTTTGAGTTTAAAGCGGATGTGAAGTAGCTCTTTTTTGCCTGATGAATCAGTTTGGTACAGGAGTTGCAGAGGGTCCGGTATCTTTGTAGGGATTCTTGGGAGCATGACAGCTTCTGTTTGAGCCATGCCTGATCTCTGGTGCGGCAGCTGATAATGAGATCGGCTGAGACCCATGGAAGGTGGGAGCCCCTTACTCGTGTGCTCCTTTGCAGGGCGTGATTATCCCAAACTATGAGGAACCTGGTCTTAAAAGTTTCATAAGCGTAATCAATCGAGGGTGCATTAGGCATGAAGGACCAGTCAATATGAGCCAGGTCATATAGGAGCGCAGGTAGAACTAAGGAGTTGTATGACCACGTGAGAATTGTCCTAGAGGGAGGTTTTGCTGGTCTGTGCACTTTCCTGACCATGTATACCATGTGATGGTCACTTAGGGAGTCAGGGAGGAGACCAGCACTAATGATTCTGTGAGGGTGGGTAGTGAGGCCCCAGTCCAGGAGGGAGTGGTTAGGAGTTTTAGGGTTTAGCCGGGTGGGTTGTGAGAGTTGCTGGGAGCAGTTTAGTGCGTTTATTTTGGTGTGTAGTTTGGCCCTGTCTTTAGCTAGCCAGTTGAAATTGAAGTTGCCAAGGATATGGAGCTCCCCAGCTGTGGCTGTAGATTTTAGCGAGGCCAGGTGTTCTAGGACACTGGGCAGGGAGGTACTAGGGGTGCAGTAGGAGCCCTCAACGTAGACAGGGAAGGAGTAAGGCAGTGCAATTTTGATTACTACAGACTCTATTTGGGGTGACAGGGTGGGGATTTGGACCTGGGTGAACTGTAGCCTGGAGGAGATAAACTTGGCAATACCGCCCCCAATTTTCTTGCCTAGACGGTCTTGCCTGATCACTGTATAGCCAGGGATGGCAATAGCAGAGTCCATGTGGTGTGGCTTTAGCCAGGTCTCTGATAGTATGAGGATGTCTGGGCACAAGGAAAGGGCAATGAGTTGTAGTTCTGGTCATTTTTTAAGGAGGCTGCAGATGTTGAGATGCAGTAGTCGGAGGCCCTTGGGGAGGCTTGTTTCAGTGTGGGGACTGGGAGGGGTGGAACCAGGGTTAGTCTCAATGTCCCCTGCTAGCAGGAGAAGCAGAGTGAGAATGATTTTGATTTTGTGCCAGGCATGTCTGGCCAAGCGGAGAGAGGGAGGGAGGTGCACTAAGGGTGGGTGTAGTGGTGGAAAATGCTGAGTTCCATAGGACAGTTAGCCCAGGGATAAAGGAGGGAGGAAGGATGGTAGCACCTAGTTCCCACTGTTGCGTAGGTCCGTGTGTGTGGGGCTGTGAGAAAGTGGTTGAGGGGGGGATAGTGAGTGTGTAATGGGGGGGTGGTCGGGGTGCCATTGAGGGTGGATTGCTGGGGGGAGAGAGGCTAGGGGAAAAGACACGAGGAACAGTGGAAGGAAAAGCAATAGCATCTTGCCTTAAAATGTCTCAGCAAGCAACTGGTAGTGGCTTCTAGTGGCGATAGCAGTAAGCTACTGTACTAATGAGAGAGTGGGCTGATTGGTTCTGCACCACACGTGACTCTTCATATAAAGCAGAGAGCTGACCAACGGTGGTGGTGGATTGTTCGTACCTACAGCAGTCCGGGGGTGGGGGCGATCTCCGGTTCGAGTCCAGGGGAGGGAAGGCCTCGAGACCCTCGGTCCAGCTTTGAGCAAGAACCCCTGCAGCTGAGGAGAGAGGCAAGAGACTTTAAGCATTTGATTTAGAGGCGGGGCTAAGATAAGGACAAAGGACATAGCCTGGAGCCTTCCACTGTTAAGCAGGCTTACTGCATTATGGGGTTACTGAATTATCTGTAACTTGGAGAGTCTAAAAGGGAGTCTATTGCAAAGTTAAATTGTGGGAACCCAAAACAGTTCAGCAGTTCTTTACAGTTGCAGGCTGTGGTACATTCTGCTCAAATGCAGGCAAAAGTAAAAGGAAAAAATATCAAGCACTAAAGGTACTTGTTTAAAATACAATCAACTGTAGGATTTAGCTAACTGTAATTATAACTCTTAAGGCATTTGATTAAACACAGGGAAACTGTAGATACAATACCTTCAGATTTTGGAGGAATAAGTGTAAAAATGTAATTAAAAACACAAAGAATAAATATTATCAGAATAAAATAAATAATTCCTCTGACTCCAAGCAGTTTTGGAAGCTTATAACAGAGCTGAAATCCCCAAATAAAGACTCCTTAAGTCCTACTTTGGTACAAGATGGAAAACTAGTTACTGATACAAAGGTTATAGCGAATATTTTTAATACATATTTTTTGGAATTACCGGATTTAAAGTTGCCAGATTTCAATGTGAATGGAATGGATTTCTCTACTGTATCAGACACGCTGGTAACCCATACAGGAATATTTAAGTTTGAAATTTTAAAAGAGAGGGATATACTGAAAGAGCTAAAACATTTAAATAAAAGTAAATCAGGAGGTATTGATGGGATTGAGGCCCAATATTTAAAATTGGGAGCACATGTAATAGCCCCTATTGTGACCTATTTGTTCAATTGGAGTTTGAGTACTTCTACTGTTCCTGAAATTTGGAAGATGGGGAAAATTATTCCGATTTATAAGTCTGGGGATCAAACTATTCCTTCAAATTATAGACCAATAGCCCTTTTGCCAATTTTATCTAAAATCTTGGAACATAAAGTCTAGGAACAGGTAAATAATTATTTAGATACAAATACTGTAATAGTAGATGAACAACATGGTTTTAGAAAGGGGAGATCCACAAACACTGCCCTGTTGGAATTTAATGACCTGGTTGCTACATCTATAAACCAAGGAAAGTACACTGGGGTGGTGTTTTGGATCTCAGTAAGGCTTTTGATTTAGTTCAATATGATTTGCTTTTGACTAGGTTAAGGGCCATAGGGATTAAGGGCCAAATATTAAAATGGCTTGAGTCATATTTGACAAATAGATATCAATGTGTTCAATGTGGTACAATGATGTCGGCCCCTGAGAAACCAGAAAGAGGTGTTCCCCAGGGCTCTATTTTGGGCCCATTATTATTTAATATTTTGTTAATAATTTGGTTCATGAAATTAAACATAGTGAGGTGAGACTGTACGCAGACAACACTGTTTTAGTGGTCTGCTGACAGTCTCACAGGTATGATGGATTCGCTTCAAAGTGATTTGTTACAAATGCAAAAATGGTTCAGTAAATCTGGTCTTCTTTTGAATGCTAAAAAACACAAACTATGTTGTTTTCGATTGGTTCACATAGAGGAAAAGAGCCCAAACCACAATTACATTTACAAGATGGTACAAAGATTGAAAATGTATTAACATACAGATACTTAAGGTTTCAAGTAGATGTTAGAATGATATATGTAAATCATATATATATTATACCTATATTATATATATATATATATATATATATATATACCTAATATATATATTAGGGAGGCAGTATAGTGCAGTGGTCTAAGGTTCTAGGCTGCAAATTTGGTGACATCCACCAGACCAGACCTGGGTTTGAATCCCACAGCTTCCACTTGCATACTGTGTGACCCTGAGCAAGTCACTTATCCTCCTTGTGCTCCCAGGTCGCTCCTGTAAAAAAGCTTTCAGCTTAGTGTGCTATACCTAGTTAAACAACTCAAAAAAAAAATATATATATATCAGTTCAGGTAAAGAAAGTGAATAAAAGATTAGAGGCCCTTAGAAGAGTTGCAGGAGCTTTACCTTTGGTGGCAAAGGAGCGATTGGCAAAACAGATGCTGTTACCCATATTGGAGTATGGTTCTATAATTTACATGAATTCGACTAAAACTGCTTTAAATTTGGTTAATCAAATATATTATAGGATAGGTAAATTTGCTTCCGGAAGTATTAAAAATGAGCATCATTGTATAATTTATAATAAGTTAAATTGGCTTCAACCTGAAGCAAAAGAAACTATCTCTGGCTTACTATGTCATAAGATAATTCACAAAAAGTATAACCATCCTTTGTATAAGCAATTAAAAGAAAGATAAATAATGAATCATATATAAAGAATAGGAATCCATTAAGCAATATCCCAATGTATAGAAGCTTTAATAGACTAGGGGACAGTATGCTCCAGAACAGAGTAGCATTAAGTTGGAATGGTTTGACTGAATCACAGAAAACAAATTTAGATTTTTTTAAATTTAAAAATGAATTGTTTAATAGTTTGTATTTTTATGTTTTTGTTTTAAATAATGTATATATGTAGAGTGCGATTATGTTTGTTTGTATTAGTTTTGTTTGTATTAGTTATGTTAAATGTCAATTGTTAATTGGTAATTGTATTAGAATCTACATGCAGGACTTTGTTTTAAACGGGACTTTGTCCTAACAAAATGAATTTCCTGTGAAAAAATAAACTTTTAATCAATCAATCAATCATATGCAACAGAAATACTTGAGAAACAAACTATCTGCAGTGCTGCGCCGAATCTTAAGGCACGTGTGAGATTTGGAATCAAAAGTCCTTTGTTACAAGTCCAGATTTAAACAAGCATTTGTCAATGCCGAATGTTTGCTTGCTGGCATTGGCATTGGTAGTGTAGGAGTTAGAGGTGCATACTAGGAATGGCAGTGAAGTATTTAACTGAAGCCAAGCCCGTCACCACCCTGCAGATAGTGACAAGCATTGGGGTGTGCCTTTGAGTCATCAGGCATAACGGCCATGCCATTTCACCACACCCTACCCTGCAGACACCGACAAGTGTCACGGTGTGCCTTGGGGTCTTTGGCCCTTATGCACACCCCATTCCATCAGAAAATACGGTGAGATGGGTGCGGTATAGGAGAATGGGGTGAACTTTGGGGCCGAAGAGTCCAAGGCACACATCGATACCTCTCACTGGCTGCAGAGTGTGGGTGGGGGTGGAATGGTATGAGCATTGCAGGCAACAATCCCAAGTCACAGCCCTGATGCCTGTCATTCTGTACAGGGTGGGGCATTATGGTCGGAAACCCTAACGCCTCAGGCATTTGTTGGTATTTTCACTCCAAATTTTCAACATGTTTTTGTGACCCCCACCTCAAGAACAGTGGCAATATCAGTTTGTTAGCCAAAAGCTGCTTTTGCACAGCAACTACGGCATTTGGCACCACAGGTGCAAAAACACATTCAGAACAGGATGTGAAAAATGACAGCAGTACTGTTCATGGGGAGGTGCAAAAAATGGCAATGCTGAAAATCTGCGGTGAAAATATTTAAAAAACTGGTGAAGTCACGAGCGTGCATAGAAACTGTGCAACGCACACCCGTAATTTAACTAGTTTGGGGATTGTTTACAGCAGATTGTTAACACAGGCATTTTGGGGCCTCCGATCATGAACAGTGTCACTGTGATTTTCTTTATCTGTCCTGAACAATGATTTCCCACAGCGACCATGCATTTCTGTACTGAAAGTGTGAAAACATATTTTGGCCATGTTGTGAAAAATGACAGCTGTATTGTTCATAAGGAAGTGTGGAAAAATGCCACTGGTGAAAATCTGGACTGAAAATATTACAAATTCATGAACTTACAAGGGTACGTGGAAACTGCGCAATGCTCACTCGTAACACAGTCATTTTATGGAGTTTTGTCACGAAATTTTCAACATAGCCAATTTAAGACCTCTGCTCATGACCAGTGTCACTGTGATTTTCTTAATCTGACCCAAATATTGATTGCGCACACCGACTGCACCATTGTGCGCTACATGTGTGGAAACACATTTTGGGTGAGATGTGAAAAATGGCAGCTGTACTGCTCATAAGGAAGTGTGGTAAAATGGCGATGTTGAAAATCTGGTGTGCAAATATTACAAATTCGTAAACTTGTCAGCGTGCGTAGGAACTGCGCAACGTGAGCTCCTAAAACAATAATTTTTGGGAATTTTTTCACCAAATTTTCAACATAGCCATTTTAACACCTCTGCTCATGACCAGTGTCACCGTGATTTTCTTAATCTGACCCAAATATTGATTGTGCACACCGACTGCGCCATTGTGCGCTACATGCACGGAAACACATTTTGGGCGAGATGTGAAAAATGACAGCTGTACTGCTCATAAGGAGGTGTGGTAAAATGGCAATGTAGAAAATCTATAATGCAAATATTAAAAATTTGCGAACTTACTAGCGTGCGTAGGAAGTGCGCAACGCATGCTTGTAAAACAATCATTTTTAGGAATTTTTTCACCAAATTTTCAACATAGCCATTATAAGACCTCTGCTCATGAACAATGTCACTGTGATTTTCTTAATGTGTCCCATACATTGATTTCGCACACCGACTGCGCCATTGTGCGCTACATGCGTGGAAACATATTTTGGGAGAGATGTGAAAAATGACAGCTATACTGCTCATAAGGAGATGTGTTAAAATGGTAATGTTGAAAATCTGGAGTGCAAATATTAAAAATTTACGAACTTATGAGTGTGCATAGGAACTGCGTATTGCACGCTTGTAAAACAGTCATTTTTAGGAATTTTTTCACCAAATTTTCAACATAGGCTTTTTGAGAGCCCACCTCATGAGCACTGGCACTGTCATTCCATTAATCAGTCCTGAAAGGTGATTCCACACAGTGACCACAAAATCAATCTTCGGGCCCAATTAACGTCATGGCAGTGATAGAATTCATGAGGAGGGGTCCCAAAAAAACCCATGCTGAAAATTTGGTGCAAAAATTCCAAAAAATGGCTATGATATGCATCAAAGTTGAAAAAACCCTATCTATTACATTATACAGCTTACCGGCATTTCCTCAAGTTCGCAGTAGGCTTTGAAGAGTGCAGATGTGTTCCCGGTCCATTGAAGATCGTTGCGCTGGAGTCCGGAGGTAAGTATGGGGTGAGGGGGGAGTGTGGGGAGGCAGGTGTGCAGTGGGTGGGTGCGGGTGGGGGAGGGGCCAACAGACCACGAGGGACCATTTTTTTCTTTCAGGGACTGTTTTTTTAAAGGAGGATGACGATGGGGGAGACGTTTGAAACACTGGGGTGGGCTCCCAGCGTGACATCAGGAAGGCTGCTTGTGGGGCTGGAGCGGACGGAGGATTAGGCACCCCCATCAGCCATTACAGTTTCTGCCATGCTGGGGTGGGCTCCCAGCGTGGCATCTGAAAATGTTTTGGGGGGGCCTGGAGACATGGTGCCAACAGGGAATTTGGCACCCCGTCAGCTATTACATTGTTTGCCATGCTGGGGTGGGCTCCCAGCGTGACACCGGGAAGCTTGCTTTTTTGGGGGGTGGCCTGGAGCCGACGGGGATTGGGCACCCTGTCGGCCATACAGTGTGTGCATCGGGGGAGCGCGCACGAGCATGCAAAATGCAGTGCTTGCATGCCTGCATGTGGGGGAGAGCTCTACTCACTGAAGTGGAGCTCTCCCTTTAAACTGCATGCCACTGTATCCGGTATCACGGATGATGGCACTATGTTTCTTGCACATGCGTGCAAGCAAACATAAAAACGGCTTTGGAGCCAAAACAAAACGCTGTGTTCAAAAGCCTGGCGCTGCTCCTGTGCACTCGATTGTTCATACCTACAGCTGTCAGGGAGTGGGGGGCGATCTCCGGTTTGAGTCCAGGGGAGGGCAGGCTCTTCCAGTCCTCACGACCCTCGGTCCAGCTTTCAGCATGAAGTCCCTGCAGCTACAGCAGTCCAAGGGGTGGGGGTATCTCTGGTTTGAGTCCAGGGGAGGGCAGGCTCTTCCAGCCCTCGCGACCCTCGGTCCAGCTTCCAGCATGAACCTCAGCAGCTACAGCAATTTGGGGGGCTGCGGGGCAATCTCGGTTTGAGTCCAGGGAGGCAGGCTCTTCCAGCCCTCACAACTTTCGGTCCAGCTTCCAGCACAAACTCCTGCAGCTACAGCAGTCTGGGGGTGGGGGGCAATCTTCAGTTTGAGTCCAGGGGAGGGCAGGCTCTTCCAGCCCTTATGACCCTCGGTCCAGCTTCCAGCACGAACCCCTGCAGCTGCAGCAGTCTGGGGGGTGGGGGCAATCTCCGGTTTGAGTCCAGGGGAGTGCAGGCTCTTTCAGCCCTTGCGACCCACGGTCCAGCTTCCAGCACGAAAATATACAAGACAGGAGAATGATCACTGATGTAATTAGGCAGCTTGCCAAAAGTACAGATCCTGTCCTTTCTATTTCTAAGGATCTGGTTAATGAGAGACTGGTCGTTGCTCATCATCGTGACCCTAGTGTGACAAATGATAAGCTCCATCAGATGGAACTTCCCTAGTAGAGATTCAAATTAGCTTGTTTTATTGCTGAGCCAATCCATGTTTAGATCACCCAAAAGGAGGATTTCATTCTTTCTGGTACTAGAGGCCAGGAATGGATAACATTGGTTAGCCCTACCATCCCACATTTAGGGGGATTATAAACACATGCAATATGCAATTTCTTGGTATTTTAAGAGACTGGCAGGGAGTACAGAACTTCACAGGAACTTTGGGTATTCACAGGTAGTGCAGAGAGATGCAGGTGTACGCTAAAGTAGATTGCGATGCCACCCCCCCCCAAAGTTGGGTGGTCAAGTCTAATCTTTTTGTAGATATACAAGGAGCACATGGAATTGGGGATGTTAAGTTTTAGCCAGGTGGTAGCCCACGATATGGGCGACTCCAAAAGAGCGAGCCCAAAAACAGCAACGGCAATTCAGCGACTACAGAAAATGTGAGGGTGCATGTTGGCAATCGCCAAACTGGCAACAAATGCTTTTCCCCCTCCTCAAGGTGGTATGACCTCAGAGTTGGTTATTTTAGTAAAGGGATGCAGGGCAGAAAAGTGTTTATCACCATTTCAGCAATCCCCAACATGTACCCTCTCCGTTTCTATAGTTGCTGAATTGCCGTCGCTGTTTTTGGGCTCACTCTTTTTGAGTTACCCATTTCACATAAAATCAGACAGGTTGTCTGCAAACTCAGGTATGTCAGGACAGTAGTGCATTATCCAAGTCTCAGGTTCAGCAGAGTTTGCCATGAGGATGCAAACAGTGAACCACTGGGGGAATCTGGCAGGACTAGCATAGGTGAAGGTTCTGGGATTGGGTTCAATATCCCCAGATAACGAAATGCAGAAGTAGGTGTCATGCAGAGAGCAACTAGTAGCCAATGAATTTAACAGAGGCCCAGAGAAGGAATATTTGGTCAAATGATGGAGGATAAGTGATACACAATTATGTCCAAGACACCATGTAAATTTGGAGGAGGGGGGTCAACTACCATATGGTTAGAAAAGTAGAAGGCAGGCTTGCTATTTGTGATGGATCAAGACTGGTACCCAGGGGCTGGGTGACATAGTCCATAAGGACTAGCAGAACTACCAGTGTAAGCTTTGTACTAATGGCTGAGCACAATATCTTCAGGATTGCAGAAATGGTAGGACTACTTTAAAATGAGGGCAGCCACCTAGGACAAAACTAATTGTCCTACACAGAAAATATCTAGCTCAACCTACTTATCTTAGGCAGGGGCTATATGAGGAAAACCCAGTAGATAACACAGTACAACATCTATACAGTAGCAGTAGTGATACGCAATTACCAGTGAGATAGATTAAAAATCCAGAAATAGGCAGATCCTACATAGGTTGTTAACCTGAACACTGAAATAAACAAGTTGAACTACACAGCAAGGTTGAGACAAATATGCAGAGGGCAAATAAAAATGAAAATGTTAGCTATGCAAGCAGCTTTGTGTAAGGATCCTGTTAGTGATATCCAGTGCACAACACATATGTTAGGTAACATAACCCACATAGCTAGTCAAAATGGGGCTCAGTTACTAGCAAATATTAGGAGATTCAAATACACAGAGCAATGCTGTATAAGTAAAACTCCACTAGTAGAAAAAAGTAATTGATTGCAATACTACTGCAGGATACGTAAGCAATAAGACACGACGAGGTGTAGGTTATGGCCTGATAAGAGCATGCCCCAGGTGCATTATGCCGAGTGCCTTTTGCACCTGGGCATGCTCTTATCAGACCATAACCCACGCCGTGGAGTGTTTATTGTACTTATAAAATGGGCCAAAAAATTCTAGGCAACAATCTGGGTGAAGTTGTAAAGATTTTTAGCTTTTTTTTTTAAACACTGTTAAACACTGTTTTTGAAGATTTTTAAGGAAAAATAGTCCCTAGAACTGCATGATAAATATAGCTTTTATGAACTGTAATAGAACTTTTTTAAAGAAAAATAACTATAACATTAACTGTGTTTTTTTAAGGTATTAATAACATCTGTTTTTAAAATTGAACACTTTAAACTGCATTCTAATTCATTTTAAATTAGACTTTTAATGCATTCTTTGTACTGTTAAAAGTGGATTTTAAATTGCAGTTCTGTTATTTGGTAACGTTAATAAACTTGACCTTCTCCATGTAACAGTTGTGGAATATTAATGGTGTATTTGTCGGCATTTCCTTGGTGAACGTCTGGATGTATGTTGTCTCTTTTCCAGTATCATTGCCGTCTGCATGCTTTGTTTCTTTGGTAGGTGCTGCAGATTCTGTTTTCAGAGAAGACTTTGGCTGCATGCAGGAAGTTCTTTTTTTTTTTGCTTAGACTTATTGCCTCCTGTGTGTGTGTGTATCCGGGCTGCTACCCCATGTTCTGGCAGCCACCTTGGGATCCAGCCGCTGTCCAGGTGTCTGCAATTCCTAGAGGTCACATCTCTTCCCCTGCGGCTTGCCCCCACAGCGGGGTGGCAGGGAACCCCCTTACTCACCTGCCTACCATGAATCCAGATAGGCACCCTCTGGAGATGGCACTTATGGACAGCCATCAAGCTGCACCTCATGAGACACTTAATCCTCCTCCATTCTTGCTGTTTGCTCCCCGGAGCTGAGGGCATGCAAGGACGCAGGCGGAAGGCAGCACACATGCATCCGTATGTGCTCCTTCCAGGCATCTGCCCCAGACTCCACCCCCATTGTATAGAACAGCACCATGTCCCCCAGCCTCCACCAGGGGGCAACCAGGCACTGATTGTTGTGGACCCCTCTCCCCAGAGAAGGAGAGCAGTCTGACAGATGCTCGATCGTTCTCCTGCTATGCCAACCCCCGGCATCCCATGCTTGTTCCTGAACATGGGTTGCCGGCATGGTGTGAGGTAAGGCGACCAATGCCTCAGCCCTCAGAGCCACTGGTACGGCTCTAGGAAGTGCTTGTTGATGGTTGCTTTTCATCCGTGGTGGCAGCTGGGTTTTCTTTTAGGCAAGGATTTGGCTCCATCTCTTTCTATCTTGGTGAGATGCTGCCAATATGATCTGAAGCTGGATTCATTTTTATGAACTGTCACTGCTATAATCTCCCTTTCTTCTAGTCTTGCCACTGAGATCAGCTGAACTGCAGTTGCTCTTACACTGTGGTTCATATATCTTGCTGACAGTCTTGCCTCTGTGCTAATTTTTGGCATAAAATTAGATAAGTAGTTTATTCGTAATGGCTCTCTGCTATACCAGATCTCTGCTTTTTCATATTCAGCTGGTGGTATTCTGTGAGGGTAACTAAAGAAAGTCGGCAGGTTCAAGATGATCTTGCATATGTATTTCTTAAAGGAGCTGACCAGACGTACGGGATTGTTGGGCATGGCATAAATGAATTATCAGTGTTGCTGTTTCATAGGTTCATTTTTTTTATGATTTTTTTATGAATTCAGCATCTTCTTTATCTTTTGTATTTTGAAATGATCCAGCTTCAGCTGCCTTAACCCCTCTATCCCTCTCCTCGCCATGCATAACTGCACATCTAGCCATACCTTGAATAGCAATCCTTGAGGGGTGTCTGTGAAGAAAATTAGAGAAGCTTTCAGTATGGCAAGGTCCAGCTTAGAAATAGGAGGGTGATGTTGCAAGACGTCTTTCCCTTGCCTCCAGTATCTTTGGGAAACAGCCGTGAACATGTTATTTGCAGCTTGAAGAAGGGGATTATTGTGAATGTTTAAATTTCTGTTCAGAGGCAGCTGTTTAAGTGGTGATTTATGCCAGCTCATAGGGCTACAAGGCTCTCCAGGCTGTATTACATGCCATCACTTTGTTTCACATTGGTGTAAAACTTTCTAAGCACTTGGCAGAGGTCTATGGGAAAGACAGTTTGTTAAATCAAGCTGAATTTCTTGAGCTGTGCACCAATTCATCAGGACTATTGTTGCCCATACTGCGTTTTTTTTTTGGTATTTAATTCATCCTTCTCCCTTTCAAGTCTGTTGAGCTCCTCTGGTGATAAAGCAGGAAAGTTACTGTCAGCTGCTGTCATCTGTTTTCTTTTGCAGCGGCTCTGTCTGTCTGTCTACATCAGAGCGATCAATATTTCTTTCTAGATTTCAAAAGACATTCTCAATTTTTATTTCAAAATTGGTTTTGGGGATGTCTGACATTTTGACCATCATTTTTTTGCTACAGGTTCCAGCTGTTTTCATTTGTGGATCCAACTGTCAGTTTGTAGCTGCTTCCCCTCACACTCACTTAGTGATTGGGGTCTCGGTTGTCAGGAGTTCAGGCAGAGTGGCACATTGATTTGATCACTGTTACTGTGCTGGCAGGGCAGAATGAGTGCCAGATGGCAAATTACCACTGGTAATTACACAGCTGAAATGATGTTTCAGCCAATCAGATGCTCTGAAATTTTTTGTCCATTTTATAATGAGCAGTAGCATATGGAAAAAGTACCATATAGTATCCTGTTGACTAGAGCATGCAAAGTCAAGGGTGGTTTGTAGGGAGTCATTGATGCAGCATGACTGGCCTCCATCTGCCTCCTTAGGCTGACTCCTTGGCAGACTCCTGTGATGTTCTTTGCACTACAGTCCTTAGAATGGAAGAACCACAATTCAGAAGGACTGCTTCTGTGTAGAGCCTTTTGAGTTAAACTGGAAAAATTACAGGATTTGCATGATGCCTTCTGATTGGTGGAGCAGGGCAAAGAGAGTACGGGTTCAGGAACTGCAGAAGTGGATTGGATGGCTGTAGCAGCTAAAGGACTAGGACCTGAAAGGTTTTTCCATGGAAAGAATCTGAACCCTGAGGCAGTAATCTCTTGCAGGGTGCAGCACTGTGAGTTTCGGAGACTACTCTCGATCACAGGAGAGGAGACTGGCAGTGCTGACAGAGTACTGACTGGACTGAGAAAACAGCTCTTTTAAGACTACAGCAGCTCCAGACATGGAACAGCAGGCTTCGCTGATCACCTTCCAATTGTTAAAGCAGGATGTAGACGTTGTGACCTCAGGAACTGGAGGCGTAGCTTAGATGGTTGTAGTGGCTGGCCCAAAACAGCTTTTCCATTGCTAGAATAGGGACCCCTGAGTTGGTGATATATTGCATTGAGGAGTGCTGTGAGTTATTGGGAAGTTGACTCTTCACCTCAAAGGTATTAATCAATTATGTTTAAAATGACCATAGCACTGCCTTTGTCTGGGCCTTCATTCTGAGGTTTTTGTCCACTGGAGCTCCCCCAGAGCTTGTCTGTCACAGTTGGATAGGTTTGGTAGTTTTATACCATGTTTTCTTGGGAAAATAAGTCCTCATGGTCAGTCTATACAGCCCTCTGGAAAACCTCAATTATTGGACAGGAAGATGTGGAAAACATGGATTTGTCCTGGAACATTGCCTGGCATGCTGAAGTATTCAAACTGGCAGGGTTAGTCAGGCCAATATTGCTTGGGCAAGGGACTTAATCCACAACACATGCAGTGTTTGATTGTCTTTGATAAAGAGCATTATGAGATCCAATTTTCCTGTTGAATGATTAAGGTCCACAACCATTTCCAAATTGTCTTTTAACCAATGCAGGTACAAACAAATGTTCATGTCTAGGGGTGTATGAAACAAAATTTCCACTGGCGGAATTTCCACGAAAGTGCAACCTTCACTTCTGCAAAAATTCAGAAATAATTTTCACAACTTTCACAGAAATTCTACCTTAAAACGGTGGAATAAATTTACCTTCTGCCGGTTAATATATTAAACTGAGGCAAAAAAATCTGCAGAACTGATCACTGTCAGTTGTCAGTACTGAGGCTTTTTCCCTGCAGTTTAATACATTAATCCCCCCCACCCACCTATCGTGGGTCCCAGTAAAAAAAAAAAACTTCCGATCCCTCCCTGGTGTCTATTTTTTCCCCTCACCCGCCCACCGAGGGGTCCCAGTAAAAAATAATAAAACTTCCGATCCTTCCCTGGTGTCTAGTGGTCCCCCACTCCACCGATCGTTGCCCTCAAAGCATTCCCGTTGTCAGCAGACTTTCCCTATAGTATCTCTTTGATAAAAGAAAAACAGCCAGCAGTCCACTGCACCAACTCTGTTTCCACTCCATTCCTAGTATTCCCTGGAGTCTAGCAGACATCCCTGATACCCTGTGAAGAAAAGTAATCCCAGTTCCCTGGTGTGCAGTGGGATCTTGCGCCTGACAGTTAGTCTGCCATCATTTGATCCCCTCATCTCAATCTCAGAACGGGCCATAGGAATATCCTTCTCCTTCATGGTTGGTAGCTCATTGAACTGTCAATGAATGAAGCATGTGCTCATTCATTGACAGTTCAGTAGGCCACAGGCCATGGAGGAGAGAGAAGGGCAGCCCTGTGGCCAGCTCCAGGTCAGAGTGAGGGGAAGTGTGGTGGTGGCGGATTATCTGTCGGGTGGGGGGCCAGCTAGACACCAGGAAATTGGGATTACTTTTTTTTTTTACAAGAGATTGGGTTGTGGAGTCTAATAGACACCAGGAAATACTGGTAATAGAGTGGGATGAGTCAGTGTGGTGGATTCACGGCTGTTTTTTTCTTTTATTAAGGGGATTCTGGATAGGGAGGGGGGTCCACTAGACACCAGGGAATTACACCTTTTTTGGGGGGGCCACAATCAGCAGGTGGAGGAACCACTATACACCAGAGAGGGATCGGAAGTTTTTTTTTTACTGTGACCCATGATCGGCTGATCTGGAGGGCACTAGACACCAGGGATCAGGTATGTTTGCATGGGACCTGCGATCGGTGGGTGAAGGGGGACCACTAGACATGAGGGAGGGATTGGAGTTTTTTTCTTTTATTGGGACCTGTGATCGGTGGGTGCAGGGGGCCACCAGACACCAGGATCAGTTTTTTTTTTACATGGCACCAGTGATAAACGAGTGGGGGGGGCACTAGACAGGAAGTGTATTATTGGACAGTGGGCCAGTGAGGGTGAGGGGGTTATGATTTAGGATGTGAAATAATATGTTGAACTCCAGGTGGAATAAATTCCACAGTTTAATCTATTAGTCCGCAGTTCACAAAACAGTCAGTGTAACCATGCGAAAATCTGTGAAAGATCCCTGTTTCACTAAATAGCGAAAGTTCTGAAAATTTTCACTAAATTTCTGAAATTTTACTGTTTGGTGAAAGCAGTATTCACAACTTTCACCCATACCTATCCAAATCTTAGGTCATTTATTTCACCTTTTGTGAGTTGATGTTTAGACAAACTACTGACATTTTTGTGTTGTATTACTCATCTTTTTCCGTCTTCACTTGCTCCAGTTGCCTTGTTTGCTCCTCCCTTTGCCTTTGTGTCCATTGTTTTTGCTAACTCTGGCCCTATCCCATGTTCTCCTCCACTTTTGCCCTGCTGTCTGGTGTCCCATTGTCCCTTTCACATAGCTACTGGTTGAGACTGGCTGACCCCTAAATAATTCACATCTGAATTCTCATTAGTATTTCTAGCCATGATACTATAGCCTGGATTATTTGATTTTTTTCAGTATTGATTTAGGGCAGGATTTGTGTTTTTGCCAAAGCTTTATTTCCTCCAGTTAAAAACCTTGTCACTCTCACAGTCTGCTCTACCCTTTTCGAATGTATGCTTCTTAATTGCTTGCATCTGTGAGTCCAGCTTTTGTATATTTTATTTTAAAGCATTATAATGGGCCTGGTATTCATCACTCAGATTGAATTCAGTGGTTGCTTGTTCCCTGTTAGTTAATTCTGAAACCACATCCAGTTGGATGTCCTTATAATCTTCCAAATGAGTATGATACGAATATACAAAAATGCCAGCAGAACCAGGCCTAACGGTCTATTGAGTCTGCTCGATTGTGCAGCTAGCCCCCCAACTTGCAGCTGCCCCACCCTCCTCCCTCATGCTCCTCTTAAATACCACTCCCTCACTCTGTCCCACCCCTCTTAAAACCCCTCACTGTACTACAGGCTACCACCTCCTGAGGCAGGGCATTCCAGCTTATCTGCCACCCGTTCAGTGAAAAAGTGTCTCCTAATTTCCCTCCTGAATCTTTCCCCCACCAGTCTCAATTTATGTCCACTTGTGTCCCTCCCACTTCTAATCTGGAAGATCCTTTCTGTGTCAATTTTGTTAATCCCCTTTAGGTATTTAAAAGTGTCAAATCTTCCAGCTACCACTCTGGGAGCCCACCCCAGTGTGGCACAAGTCCCGCGTCGTCCTCCTGAAAAGAAAACAAACACGGGAAAGAAAAAATGGTCCCTTGTTGATTGCCTTGCCCCCAACCCATGCCCACCCTCTATGCATCCACCTCCCCACACCCCCACCTCTCCCCATACTTACCTCTGGAGGCCGGCAAGATGATCTTCGGTGGACCGGGAACATGTCTGTACTCTTCAAAGCCAACCACGAACTGAAGAAATGCTGGTAAGCTGTATAATGGAATAAATAGGTTTTTTTCAACTTTGATGCATATCTCAGGACTTTTTGGGAATTTTGGCACCAAATTTTCAACATGGGGTTTTTGGGACCCCCTCCTCATGAATTCTGGTACTGTCATGGCGTTAATAGGCCCCGAAAGGTGATTTCTCAATCACTGCATGGAACCACCTTTCAGGACTGATTTATGAAATGACAGTGTCACAGGTCATGAAGTAGGCCCCCAGAAACCATATGTTGAAAATTTGGTGAAAACATTCCCAAAAATGACTGATTTATGATCTTGTGTTGCGCAGTTCCTACGCACGCTCATAAGTTCACGAATTTTTAATATTTTCACTCCAGATTCTCAACATTGCCATTTTACCACACCTCCTTATGAGCAATATAGCTGTATTTTTTTACATATCTCTCAAAATGTGTTTCCGTGCATGTGGCACACAATGGCGCAGTCGGTGTGCAAAATCAATGCTCGGGACAGATTAAGAAAATCACAGTGGCACTGTTCATGAGCAGAGGTCTTAAAATTGCTATGTTAATAATTTGGTTACAAAAATCCATAAAATTACTGTGTTACAAGAGAACACTGTGCAGTTTCCATGTACCCTCGTATGTTCATGAATTTGTAATATTTTCAGTCCAGATTTTCACCACTGACATTTTTCAACACTTCCTTATAAACAGTACAGCTGTTATTTTTCACATCATGGCTGAAATGTGTTTTCGCACTTCCAGCGCAGAACTGTGTGGTCGCTGTGGGAAATCACTGTTCGGGACAGATTAAGAAAATCACAGTGACACTGTTCATGAGCGGAGGTCCCAAAATGCCTGTGTTCGCAATCTGCTGTAAAATATCCCCAAACTAATTACATTACAGGTGTGCATTGCACAGTTTCTATGCACGCTCATGACTTCACCAGTTTTTTTAATATTTTCACTGCAGATTTTCAACATTACCATTTTTTACACCTCCCCATGAACAGTACAGCTGTCATTTCACATCCTGTTCGAAATGTGTTTTCGCACCTGTGGTGCCAAATGGCCTAGTCACTGTGCAAATGCAGCTTTCGGCTAACAAACTGATATTGCCACTGTTAATGTGGTGGGGGTCACAAAAAAAAACATGTTGAAAATTTGGAGTGAAAATACCAACGAACTCCTGAGGCGTTAGGGTTTCTGACCATAACGCCCCAACCTGTAGAGACTGACAGATATCAGGGGTGTGACTTGGGATTGTCACCTGTAATGCTCATACCATTCGACCCCCACCTACACCCTGCAGCCAGTGAGAGGCATCGAGGTGTGCCTTGGACTCTTTGGCCCCAAAGTTCACCCCATTCTCCTATACAGCACCCATCTCACCATATTTCCTGATGGAATGGGTGAACATAAGGAGCCAAGACCCAAAAGGCACACACGTGATACTTGTCAGTGTCTGCAGGGTAGGGTGTGGTGAAATGGCATTGCCGTTATGCCCGACAACCCAAAGGCACACCCCAATGCCTGTCACTCTCTGCAGGGTGGTGGTGGGGTTGACTTCAGTTCAATACTTCACTGCCATTCTTATTATGCAGCTCTGTAACTCCTACACTACCAATGCCAATGCCAGCAAGCAAACATTCGGCATTGACAAATGCTTGTTTTATCTGTGTCTATTAAAAAGTACATTATGGTGCCCAACTGACTTCACAACTGTTGTTTGCAGTATCACGGTCTGATGTCAAGGATAGCACAATGATGTCATAAATGCCTTATGAGGTTATATGGAACAGTCAACAGGCTACAGAGATATGCAATAATCTCTGTACAAGAAGAAAAATTATGTTTATTAAACTGCATACTGAAGTATGGAGATGCCTGCTACAATACGATACTCAACACACATGACACAACAGGGTGTGCACTCTCAGTCCTTAGAACTGTGGTTATCACACATTGGGAGGCCCACACAGTGCTAGCAACTAACATTATTTTAATACTTTTATGTGGAGGACTATAGGGGAGGTTGCAGAAAAATAATCTGAGCAGGGAAGAGGTGGCCCAGAGATTAAATTTGAACACCTGGTAATGGCTACAGAGTTTTTGTTCAACTTATTTTCTTTTCCTCCAAGTCCAAATACCACAAACAGTGGGAAATACTTGTATTGTGTGCCCCTATACTGCTAAGTACCTAATTATTCATGTTATTCAGGAATTAAAATTCAGGCTAGGGTCAGTCAAAGTCTGCAAACTAACTTTCTGTAGTCTATGCAGCAATGTGAAAAAAAAACCTTCAGGAAGATGTACAGTACCATTCATGATGAGTGAAGTCAGTGGAAACAACTCCTGGAACTGGTGAAGGGCCTACTTTATGATGTTGGCACATTACTAGTGAAATATGCTATGTGAAGGGTAGCAGTCCTAAAAATGTTAATTTCCCCCAATTGTCATAGCACCTCATTTGCCACCCTTCTCTAACTGTCCCAGTATAATCATCACCCTTCCACAAACACATATTACACCTAAATCATCACTGTCTTTCTTCCTACAGTCCTGGCAATGACAAAATTCCCTCTTCCCTGAACCCATGTAGGTCCCCAACTTCCATCCTATTCTCTACCTGCCCAGTAATATCAAAATATGCCCTTCTCCATACCATGTAGAACTGCAACTACCTCCTGCTCTCTAGACTGAACTGCCCTAAGCCCCAACACTGAGAAATCCATGGAGATGACAACTGATATAGCCCTCCTCACACAACCTTGGCTGGCTATCAATTCAAGACTGTGCTATTCTTCTCATTCACTGAGAAAGCAGTCAACTAAGAGGGTGTGAGGAGGGCTGTGCCAGTCTCCATCTCTTTTGTGGCTTTCTTGACTGTGGCTGGGTAAGTCATTGTATTAAAAAGGGTGGTAGAGGAAGGTGGAGTGATATGTGAATTTGGGAGAGGCAGTATGTTTTGTCATTATTGGTACCATGGGATGGGTAACTGAGGAGTTATGTAGCTATAGTATTGAGTTTAAGGAAAGGGGTATTTATGTCTTACTGGAACCATGTTGAAAGGATATGGTTGGGATTTGGGAGCTAAGTTGGTTAAGAGATAGAGGGTGATTGTTACACTGAAACCATAAGGGAATGGTGTGTGATGGATTTTGGTTAAGGGGAAGGTTTTTTAACTTGTGTTTCCTTTTTATGGCTGTGGGTGGAGCCTATAACCATTTCGTTATCTGTAGCTTGAAAATAGAGTTTCGTGGAACTCATTATTTGGACATTTCAATGTATTTTTCCACATCTACAAATCACTATGACAACTAAAATAAAATAACCCTTTCTTTCTGTTTAGAATGTTGAAGACATAACTCCAATCTACTTATCTGATGGCCATTAGGAAACTGAAACAGCTTGTTAAATATTGGTTGCCTATTAAACTGGAGATTCGTTTACCCCCTTTGACATGCAACAGCTTGCACATTTAAATGATTAGCATTTAAACATTTTTTGCTACTAATACAGTTGGGGATGAATATATTTCAAGACAGATTCATACCTCTTAAATGTTACCCTTTCCCAGGAATTTCTGTAAAGATTTACACTGTTTTAACCTCTCAAGACCTATCTGATAAAATGCCAGGTCTTCAGTGAACTACCTAGACTAAAAACATAAATGTCTTTTTGACATAAAAGGGCTATGGCCTGCTTCCCAAATATAACAGATACGAGCTAATGATATCTCTTATAGTAAGTGTCTCTGTGTGTGTATGTGTGTGTGTGTGTGTTTGAGGGAGGGGCACAGAAACAATCACACTCTAGGCAAGGGAGACCTCATGTAATGAATTAACTGCTGACAAACCATAAGTTTTACAGAAGCAAATGATTTGATACCTTTTATTGGACCAGCATAGACGTGACAAGAAGAACTTATACCATTTATAAAATTCCTGATCAAACAACTACAAACAGAAGACTGTTTTTTGTTATTTTATAATATGATCTACTGAGTGTGTATTTACTGATGTTGCTGGATTAGAGCCTTGATAAAATAATAACATTTACTTAATTCATTCAAGATTCTGTCAGGTGGGCAGAAAAAAGTCTATGAGAATTTGTCTGAAAACTAACAACTATAAGATGCAAAAATAGCATATCTGTATATATATATATAGAAATGTTTCTATTTGAAATAAATTTGTTTACAGGCATTACTAGTATTTTCTGAATGATTGCCTGACTTGTGATTACTAATTTTGAGTATAGTTCATGAAATAATGAGCTTGAAATTTGTTATTTCATATAGTCCCCCATTATGCCTTATGCATAGCACATAAATACAAATCATTCCAAGGCCATCGTGACATATAATATTAATACTGAGCAGCAAATCAGAGCTCTTTCCCTAATAAAAGGCTGCTGATATAATAAATAAAGAAAAAGTGGCTTATGAAAAAAATTACAGGGATTTGATTCTGCCTTTTTGGGGAAAACAAGGAAATGAGGGCTTCTTACAGAGTAATGGTTATTTGAATCTGGGAGCACTGAATACTTCTTATCCTATATTTTATATCCTGTATAGGGCAGGGGAAATGCTACATCTTATTGTCACAGGGATGTTCATTTACACATTTTTGCACTGTATTTACTCAGGCTGTCCCAGATTAGATGCAATATCTTGTTTTCAGTGGGGTCATGATTTTACCATTTTTATAATGTATTCAGGCTATCTAGTCTCGGGCCTCCATATTCAAAGGAGATACACAGCACATCCCAGTGGAAAAGGGAGATGTGCCGCACAACTCCAACAATGTGCAACTGCACATTATTCAAACGTGTGGGATGTGCTGGCCACAAGGGAATGGGCCAGAGTACACACAAATGTTAATCTGTTCAAGTTGAGGGGGCAATCCCATGCATATGCCATGCTGCAGCATATTCAGTGGGAATATACCCCTCACAGTCCAGAGCACCGTGGCCCACAGTTAGTCCATAAATAGCTGGCCTAACCCAGCCAGCCACCCACAGGCAGGCTGCAGATGTGCACCCAGCTGCACAGCAGCCTAGCAGCCCTGATAGACTAGAGGTACCCCCTTTCCATCCCCAATCCAGCTAACTCCATTCCTGAGCAGCTCGATAGTGTAAGGCCCCCCCAGACCTGATTGCACCAGTGGAAACCATGGTCCATATCCATAGTCTAGAACACTCCCATCCACCACCCCTGTATGCAGACACCCTCACTCCCCCCATACCCAACCTGTTGCAAAGACTGGCACTGCCCTCCACACCCTGACATGGCTAGTCATTGACTGCACTGAACCCAGGCTGGGGAGCTGCACTCTGGAATGACAACTGTCTGTACCGTGCATTGGGGCACCATGCCAGCTGCAGATCCACCAGTGCATGCAGCTGTGTGCACATCCCTGACAAACTGAAGAGGAAATTTACATACCTCCAATGCATGCATTGTCAATGCTGTATCTTCCTGCTGTCATACACCACTGCAAGTCCACACTCTGCCCTGTTCCGCTGTGTAACATGCCACCCTCTGGACTTCTGAAGTATCCCAGTTGCCATGGGGTGCAATATCCTGTAATGCCATTTGCAGTGTATGCTTCAGGCTACAGATAGTTAATCTGCAGTTCCCCAATTGTATAAGTGAATGGGAGATCAGCTGTAACATGCCTGTTTTGGGACCTGCGTGAGTGGGTGGGTACAGTATCAGCCATCACCCACACTGAGCAGTGCAATGGCACTGGGATGATGGATCTGTATATGAGTGCCTAAGGAGTATGGCCACTGGGTGTTATCACCCACACACAGCTCGTGCCTACGTATAACACATTCCAGCTTCCTACTGTGAGTGCTCTGCCACCCACCGATAGAGTGGTATGATCCCATTACAGAGCCAGTCATCACAATGGGATGGGCTTGGGGGCAGGGAGGGGGTTGTCTGTGCACCGTTGAGGGGGAGCGGGGGCCACTACACTATGTACATGGACTGTGGGTGTATGCTGGTGCAATTAGGGATGGCATTGGGGTCCCTACAATATGGAACCAGTAGAGCCTGGACTCCAGTACAAACAAGACTGGTGGAATGTGTGGGGGTGACACTATACCACTAGAGACTTCAGGGCCTGTCCTACATGGGAGCGATCGGGGTCAGGGCTTGGGGCGAGAACTGATCCGGTGCACTCATCCCCGTGCCAACATGCAAATGGGATGGTGATGAGCATGCATAATGCCCCTTTGCACCCTGCATGCTCAATTAGTTCATTTGAATTCCTGGGCTGAATATCACCTATGGGGGCTGTGGTGCATACCAGTATGTGCCATGCATTCCCCCTGGAAGGTATTCAGTTGTGGTCATCCTGGATGCACCTGACTTGGCAGACACCTGCACTGCGACACCCGTCCAGGGTCACATTTTCAACAGGAATGATGAAGTGCTGTGTCACAAGTTTACTGCATGACAAAAGGGTTTAACTCCTTCTAAATTGCATTGTTTGCTGTAGTAACTCTACTGCAGAATTCTGCAGTGCTGCACTTCATCCTGGTGGGCTTCACTGTATGCACACCCTGTACTGGTGATGCATTCTCTTTGAGTGTTGTATCAGTGTTGCAATGCAACTTTCTGCTTGAGCATCGATCTGGCACTTAATACTGTATATCCCCTAGATGTAAAATATTGATTTTTAGTGCATTCTGATTTTACACAATGCAGCATAATATTGTGTAGATGTAGAGCCCCACTGAAAAAAAGATACCATTTCTTCTGTGAACTATCCAGACTAAATATATAGCAATCAGCAGACATATTCTAGGAAAACACATTGTAAAAATGTGTAAAAGGAAGACCACAGTGAAACTGCATCTCCACAGATCTGCATTGTGCAAATTCATTAAAAATAATGGGTAAAAGCATCCCCAATGCTCTCCACAACCATATCAGCTCTGACCAGAATTTGTTTTAACAGATATTCACACACAAGGTAAACTAAAAGTTTGACAAAGGGCCCTGCAGGAGAAATAAACTACAAATTCAAAGACAATGGGCACTTTGACATGATTCACAAAGATTTTAGACAATCTTGATTAGTTGCCAGAGCATTGCTAGACATTATGAAATACCTATGGCCTGAGCAACATCTTCATTGGCAAAGTTTTACTTCCTAACAACTCTAAATGGGCCAATCACACCCCTTGGCAGTACTGTATCTGTTAAATATTATCATGAATAATACCTAAAACAAAAGGGTTAAATTAAGTAATATATTTGTAAGTGTTATGGCCACATTGGTTAACCATTACAAATAATTTCACTGAAGTTCTCTAATTGGTATTAAATTAAGCAACTTAAAAAGCCTGTATGTAATAAATCATTCTCTGCCTATATCCCTGTGATATTCATCCAAAAAAGATAAAGCCAAACTTACAAAATGTATTTTATATTATGCAATGGCAAGAAAATCTTTTGAAATCTGATTGGCTGCCTGGCCATGGCAACAGTGATGTTATTTCAGCACAACATCACTACATTGAGTCCAGGCAGTAGGACCCCATCAAATTTGCATAGATAAACAAATCAGTATTCACATCTCTTGACTTTTGTCATGAGCTCTGTCAGAGAAGTGAACTTCAACTTCTTCACTGAAGAACTGATTGACATGTTTCAGCCTGAGATGCTGAGCATCTCTTCAACATACACAGTAAGTGGGAAAGCTAAAGAAAAGAAAAGCCTCACAGATATGGAGCTGGATGATTTAGAAGTTGACAGGAATGAAGTCAGCACCTGACATCAAAATAACTGGTCAGTGCGAGTGTTGACAGACTGACAAACAGAAAAACAAATTCAAATCAACTTTAAAACAATTACACTGACTGAATCAAACAAAATACTAAAATAATTTTATGGGACTGTTTGTAACACTGATGGAAATCCATACAGCATTTAAAGATATGTGTGGCTATGAGTAGGGTTAAACAGATACTTAAATGAGCCGCCACTCTGCCAATCAGTGAATCATATGAGCGATACCAAATTCCAAACTGCAAATAATGTCTTCCTAGGACACCTGAAAAACCTCAGAAAACAAGTTTAGATCAAAACAAAGCACCATCCAGCCATCACTCCAAACCACCTATAGCAACTGAGACAGAGCAAAGCCCTAAACTCTGAAACAGCACCAGGACTGGTCTGCCTCAATTGGCTGCAGATGCAGCTCCACTTCCCCATAAATGCTGCCAGGAACAAAGGTCACTGACACCAGAATCATTTTAAATTGTATCTAATCCAGAGGAGCTAAAATATGTCACAATGAGCAACAACAAAACACAAAGAACCACTCCAGCCACACAGAAAGATCCTAGTCACACCTCTGCAGGGCAATGTATGAAACCCCAGGCCATCCCCTGTGCCCCATGCGCTGCTTCAAGAAATACATCTCTAAGCTACCCCTGGAGCATCAGCACTGTACCTCCACTCACAGAGGAAAAACAATGAGGAACTTCAAAAGGAAACCATCTGGTACGGTCTAGAACTGATGGGTATTAATTACTTGGTCAGCATGCCACCCAGAATGTGTAGGCTGGCAAACCTGGACACAACCTACACAAATCACAGCCTCCGAGCAATGGCTGTACAAATCCTATCAGATGCAGGGCTGAAATGGTGCCAAACAATGGCCATAAGGGACCAAAGAAGTGAGTCCTCCCTAAAGAGCTACTGGGGCCCAAAACATATTGATTGGAGACATTGCAGCACCATTCTGTCCTCTGCAGATGAATACAGCACCAAACCAGTACTGAAAACACAATGCAACAAACCAGAACCCAGAACTGCAGCAAAGACAGCCAAGAGAACGAACCCCTCCCCTCCACCTCTGATGATCAAGAAGGTGCAGACACACCACCCAACTCTGAATGAAACCAAATGCCAAGAAACATATTCACAATGGATACCTTATGAAAGTCCACAGTGTGTTCAATATATACAATAAATAAACACACACACTAAAAGGGACAGCACCTACAAAGAAATGTTAGAAACAGTTTAATAGTTCTACAGTTAAAAACACAGTTTAACATGTTTCCTCAATGTTTTAAACCTGTATGACAGTTATAACAGAAAGTTACAAGCAAGTAACACATTTTTAAACACAATTAGTTTTACTAATAACACTATTTTAAGCAAGCGTTACCATTGTAACAGGGACTATTTTATCTGTTTCAAGCATTATTTTATGTGCATTAATAATTTTAAAACAGTACAAATAAGTGCCAGTCCGGTGGTGCAGATGGCTGAGGCATTCTGCCTGCCTCGTATCATGCCAGTGACCCAAGTTTAGGGATGACCTAGTCATCAGGGGAGCTACTGCAGGCGGGCGGGGGATAGGATTGAGCAGCCCTAATGGCAGCTCTCCTCTCCTGGGAGGTTGTCACCCTCCCATAATTCTGCCACCACTGGGTGGCAGTCCAGTGGCAGTGTAGGTGGGAGGGGTGGCACATAGGAAAGGCATCTCAAAGCACGGAGTGATCATGCCTGCATACAAGAGCATGTGTGCCCGAGATGGAGGTGGACGAAATTGGGGGTTAAAACCTACAAAATGTATATAAAAAAAAAAAGTAAAAATATTTTATTCAACTAAATTATAGCTCATATGATTTTTATACACACTGAGCCATTGTATAATAGCACTAATGCACACCAGGGTGTGTGCTGTGCGGGGATAATTTCACTTTTCAGGTGTTCTATGCACTTGGACTGTGGCCATGTGCCTAGCCATCTGAGGCATGATGTTATCCCAGCATGACACACACCCTGTCATGCATTATTGCTTAATTAATCCCCATTAGGAAGAGATTTGTATTTACAGCCTACTAGAATTTTCATGAGGCAGCTCTAGCAAAAAAAAAGCATTTGTCAATACCAAATGTTGTCTTGCTGGCATTGCCATTGGTAGTGCAGGAGTTAGAGACACATAAGAGGAATAGCAGTGAAGTATTGAAGTGACGCCAACCCCATCCACACCCTGCAGAGACCGACAGACATTGGGGTGTGCCTTTGAGTCGTCAGCTATAAAGCTCATTCCATTTTACCTCACCCTACCCTGTAGACACTGACAAGTGTTATGGTTTGCTTTGGGGTCTTTGGGCGTTATACGTACCCCATTCCATAAGGAAATATGCTGAGGTGGGTGCAGTATAGGAGAATGGGGTGAACTTTGCGGCCGAACACCGCAAGGCACACCATGATGGCTGTCATTGGCTGAAAGTAGGGGGTGAGGGTGGAATGGTGTGAACATTACAGCTGATGATCCCACGTCACACCCCTGATGCCTGTCAGTCTCTACAGGGTGGGGTGCTACAGTTTGAAACCGTAACACCATAGGCGTGTGTTGTATTTTCACTCCAAATGTTCAACATGGGCTTTTTGTGAGCCCACCTCATGAAAAGCAGCACTATCAGTTTGTTAGCTGAAAGGTGGCTTTGCACAGCTGCTTTGCCATTTGAAGACACAGGGACAAAAACACATTTTGGACAGTATGTGGAAAATGACAACTGTATTATTCATGAGGACATAAAAAAATGGCAACGTTGAAAATCAGCAGTGAAAATATGAAAAATGTGTGAAGTCATGAGCATGCATAGAAACTGTGCAACACATGTCCATAACCCAATTATTTTTAGGATTTTTTTAACCACATTTTTAACATAGGCATTTTGGGACCTCCCCTCATGAACAGTGGCACTGTGATTTGTTAATGTGTCCCAAACGTTGATTTCCCACAGCGACCAATCCATTGTGTGGCACAGGTTTGAAAACACATTTAGGGCAGGATGTGAAAAATGACAGCTGTACTGTTCATAAGGAGGTGTGAAAAAATGGCAGTGTTGAAAATCTGGCATGAAAATATTGTACTCTAAGGGTTATAAAAGCGCGGAAACCAACCAATGCACACTTGTAACAGCTCATTTTATGGAATTTCGACACCAAATTTTCATCATAGGCATTTTAGAACCTCTGCTCATGAACAGTGTCAGCATCATTTGCTGAAACTGTCCCAAAAACTGATTTTGCACAGTGACCGCGCTATTCTGCGCCAGATGTGTGAAAACACATTTCAGCCACCATATGTAAAATGACAGCTGTACTGTTCATAAGGAGGTGTGGAAAAATGCCAATATTGAAAATCTAGAGTGAAAATGTGGCAGCGGCCACTGAGACCTGGCCCACCGCAAGGCATGACTGGGGCCTGAAACTGGAGGATTACACCATGTTCAGGAAGGGCGGGGAGGGAAGGGGAGGAGAGGTAGCAATAATAGTCAAAAACTGCATTGCCATAGGAGGAGTGGAGGAGGCGGAGGGAACTGTGGAGGCAATTTGGGTCACCTTGATAACAAGGGGGGGGACAAGGCAGTAAAAATAGGAGTGGTGTACAGACCCCCTGCGCTGGTGGAGGAGCTGGAGGAGAGTCTGGTGGCAGATGCTGGGAGACACTGCAGATTGGGAAGGGGAAGGATGGTGGTGTTGGGGGACTTAAACATGCCAGGAACAGACTGGGAGACTATGACATCATCGGTGGCCAGGGGACAGAGGTTGTTGGATGTCTTTCAGGACGCGTTCCTAACTCAGCAGGTGGGGGAACTAACCAGGGAGGACCGGATACTGGATGTGGTCCTGGCAGACAGTGACCAGATTGGGGGCCTGGAGGCAAGGAACCCGTTGGCGGGGAGCAACCATGCCATGGTCTGGTTCTGCCTGAACCTAGGAGGGGTAGAAGGCTGCACAAAGATGGCGGTAACTGACTTCAGGAGGGTGGATTTCAAGGAAATCGGATTGGACCAGACATGGACGCTGACAGTAGGTGGGAAATCATCGGGGGGGGTGCAGGATGCTATCAGCACCTGCGCAAGAGTAAGACAAAAATGCGGTAGGACTTGAAAACCCTGCTGGTGGACCAGGGAAGTTCAGGAGGCAGTGAGTGGAAAGAAGGCGGCCTATAGGCAATTCATGTGCTCAAGGAGTGAAAGAGATTGAGTGGAGTACAAGCTGATGGCCAGAAGGGCCACTAGGGTGGTGAGGGAAGCAATGGCAAGGAAGGATCAGAACCTGGCCAGGGAAATTAGAGAAGGAGCAAGGGGTTCTTTAGATACATTGGGGAAAAATGAAGGGTGAAGGGGCAGATTAGCAGGATTAAAACAGGGGAGGGATGGGCACAAGGCCCAGAGGAGAAGGCTGAGGTACTAAATGAGTACTTCACCCCAGTTTTCACCAAGGAAAATGGGGGGGCTGCATCATACATGGGAGGAGACGGTGAAAATGAGGAGGGGGACCCCACCAATCGGCGGGTTTGGGGAGAGGGGAGACATCACTGGCTGGTGGGGGGAAGACAAAGCAGGGGGATGAGGTAGTGGAGGTGGAAATTATGGCAGAGAAAGTGAGGGAAGCCCTCAGGTCCCTTAAGATGGAGAAAGCACCAGGGCCAGATAAATTACATCCCAGAGTGCTGAAGGAACTGGCAGATGTCCTGATGAAACCCCTTGTGGAGCTGTTCAGCATCTCTCTGAGGACAGGGTGGGTGCCCCAGGACTGGAAGGTGGAAAAATATAGTGCCTATCCACAAGGAGGAGGATCAACGGAGGTGGCAGGGAACTACAGACCCATCAGCCTGACATTGGTGGTGGGCAAGGTGATGGAGGGCATTGTCAAGGAGAGACTATGGGGGACCTGGAAAAGTTTGGGTGCCTGGACGATAGACAGCATGGGTTTATTCCAGGGAAATCATGTCAGACAAACCTTGTGGAGTTCTATGACTGGGTGATGAGTGACTTGGGCCTGGGTAGACCAGTGGACATACTCTTTTTTGACTTCAGCAAGGCATTTGACTCTGTTCCTCATGGGGGCCCGTTGGATAAGCTGGGAGAAATGGGAGTAGGGAACCAGGTGATAAGAAGGATAGGCAATTGGCTCCAGGATCGGACTCAGAGGGTCATGGTTGGTGGAATAGTCTCATCCCCAAGGAGGGTCATTAGTGGGATCCCTCAGGGATCGGTCCTTGGGCCCCTCCGTTCAACGCCTATGTCTCTGACAAAAGGAAGGGTATCAGGAGTGGGATGAGTCTCTTTGTGGATGATTCAAAACTGGGGGCAGTGGTGGATGGGGAGGAGGAGGGGAGGGTGTCCTACAGGGACCTGGAGTCTCTGGAAAGGTGGTCTGAAAGTGGAAGCTGAGGTTCAATGCAGGGAAATGCAAGGTACTGCACCTGGGAGCCAGAAACCCGGCCAAGTGTACACCCTGGGGGAAATGCTACAAGTCTTGATGGCTGAGAGAGACCTGGGGGTGATGGTGGATGTCAAGATGAACAACTCTGAGACTTGTAGGAGGGCAGTGGCAAAGGCCAACAGGATGCTTGAATGCATTGCTAGGGGGATCACCTCCAGAAGAAGGGAAGTGATACTCCCACTGTATAACTGCTTGGTGAGGCCACACCTCAAGTACTGCATGAAGTTTTGGAGGCCACATTTAAAGATGGACATTGAACTCCTGGAGAGGGTCCAGAGGAGGGCAACCAAAATGATTTGGGGCTTGGGGGATAGGACCTATGGGGAGAGGCTCGAAGAGCTAAATATGTACACATTGGAAGAGAGGAGGGAACGGGGGGACATGATAGAGGTCTTCAGGTACATGAAGGGGGTAAACAGGGGAGGAGCAGTCAGGGTGCTCTGAAGGAAGGAGGGGGGCAACTAGAGGACATGAGTGGAAGCTGGAGGGGAGAGGTTCAGGGGAGAAAGGAGGAGGTGCTACTTCACTGATAGGGTGGTGGAGCCATGGAATGTGCTGCTCAGGGGGCTGATGGAGGCAGAGACGGTGGAGGGTTCAAGAGGGGTGGGACAGGTACAGGGGAAGGGTTCTGAAAGCAAAAACCAGTGCAACGAGAATATCCGGGACTGGGAAGGGAAAAGCTAGAGGGGGGCAGCAAGGTCAGCTGCCAGGGTGGGGGCTGATCAAATGAACAGACACGAAAGACCATTAGGCCTATTCTGCTGGCATTTTAGTATGTTAGTATGTAAAATATTACAAATTCACGAAGTTACAAGCGTGCATGGAAACTGCACAATGCAGCTCATAAAACAGACATTTTTTTGATTTTTTCCACAAAATTTGCAACATAGGCTTTTTGAGAGCCCCCCTCATGAACGGTGGTACTGTCATTTTGTTAATCAGTCCTGAAAGGTGATTCCACGCAGTGACCGCAAAATCACCTTTCGGGACCGAATAATGCCATGACAGTGCCTGAATTCAAGAGGAGAGGTCCCAATAACCCCATGTTGAGAATTTGGTGCCAAAATTCCCAAATATGGCTAAGATATGCATCAAAGTTGAAAAAACCCTATTTTTGCCATCATACAGCTTATCGGCATTTTTTCAGTTCACAGTTGGCTTTGAAGAGTGCAGACGTGTTCCCGGTCCACTGAAGATCATCGTGCCGGACTCTGGAGGTAAGTATGGGGTGAGGGAGGTGTGAGGAGGTAGGGTGCGCAGAGGATGGGTGCAGGTTGTGGAAGGGGGGCAGGGAGACAGCAAGGGACTGTTTTCTTTTTTACAGGGTTTAAACAAAAAAAAAACATTGCGGTATGTTTTTTTCTTTTTAGGGGATTGGGCACCCTGGGGTGGGCTCCCAGCATGCCACCTAAGTGTTTTTTTTGGGGGATGCTTTAGCCGATGGGGGATTGGGCACCCCCGTCAGCACATACCGAAGGGGCAGGAAGAAAAGCTGAGGGGGATTGGGCACCCTCCTGGGCACACAACAAAAGCAGGGAAGGGTGCATTATGCCGACGGGGAGTGGGCCCCCCCATCGGCAAAATAAAGATGAAGGGGGATGAAAGCTGATAGGGACTGGGCCCCACATCAGCAAAGAAAGACAGTTGGGGGCGCGCATGATGCCGAGGGGGATTGGGCACCCCCTTGGCATACATTTTAAATGGCAGAGGGGGTCATTATTCTGATGGGAAGTGGGCTTCCCCATCAGCGTTGTAACAGGTGGTGGCAGTGCGTGCTGCCATGTTGCATGCATGTCGGGAGGTGTGTTGTGGTCCTGCTGCATGAGAGCTTCACAATCATTGCAGCAGGCCTTTTGTTAGATCTGGTGGCCACATTAGAGATGCATGATGTCAGCACCTGCTGCTGGCTTACTGGGGAATGAGTTATGCACCTACTGATGTGTGCACTGCATTCTCCCACAGTAACTGCGCCTCCAAATCTGCTACTACCACAAGATGTTGGCTGCACAAGCGTGTGCCAACATAAAAAGTAGAAAGCAAAAATTATCATTTTAGATTGAAATACAAGAAATAAAATATATATGGGAGCTGATGCATCTTGTTTCCCATCTGTCACAGGCACCTGAAGTATTCTGATCTAGAAAAAGCATTTGTCAATGCTGAATGTTGTCGCACTGGCATTGGCAGTGGGAGTGGTGGAGCTACAGAAGCATGGCACGATGATTTTGTTAATGTGTCCCAAAAGGTGATTTTGCACAGCGAGCACGCCATTGTGTGCCACAGCTGTGGAAAGATATTTTGGGCAGGCTGTGAAAATGTCAGCTGGACTGTTGATAAGGAGGTGTGTACAAATGCCAGTGGTGAAAATGTGGCATGAAAATATTGCAGATTGACAAAGTTACAAGAGTGCAAGGAAACTGCGCAATGCATGCTTGCAACACAGTCATTTTAGGGACTTTTGGCACCAAATTTTCAACAGAGGCATTTTAGGACCTCTGCTCATAAATAGTGTCACCGTCATTTCCTGGAACTGTCCCGAAAAACTGATTTTGCACAGCGACTGTGCAATTCTGTGCCAGGCATGCGAACACACATTTCAGCCAGCTGCACTGTTCATAAGGAGGTATGGAAAAATGCCAGTGATAAACAGCTGGAGTGAAACTATTACAAATTCACAAAGTTACGAACGTGCATGCAAACTGCTCAACGCACGCTCATGAAGCACTCATTTTATTGACTTTAATCCCCAAATATTCAACATAGTCATTTTAGGACATCTGCTAATGAACAGTATCACTGTCATTTTCATAATGTGTCTCAAACACGGACTTTCCACAGCGACCGTGCTATTCTGTGCCGGAACTGCGAAAACAGATTTTGGTCAAGATGTGGAAAAATGACAGCTGTACTGTTCATTAGGAGGTGCAGAACAGTGGCACTGTTGAAAATCTGGAGTGAAAATATTATAAGTTTGCGAACTTATGAGCGTGCATGCAAACTGCGCAATGCTACGCCTTGCAACAGTCATTTTATGGAGTATTGTCACCAAATTTTCAAAATAGGCATTTTAGGACCTCTGCTCATGAACAGTGTGACTTACATTTTTGTAATCTGCCCCAAACACTGGTTTCCCACAGCGACCACGCTATTGCGCACCGGAAGTGCAGAAACACATTTCAGCCAGGACGTGACAAATGATAGCTGTACTGTTCACAAGGAGGTAAAGAAAAATTACAATATTGAAAATCTGCCATGAAAATATTGCGAATTCATGAAGTTACAAGCGTGCATAGCAACTGCGCAACACACGCTCCTAACAGTCATTTTATGGAGTTTCATCACCAAATTTTCAACATAGGCATTTTAGTATCTCTGCTCATGAGCAGTGTCACTGTCATTTTTGTAATCTGCCTCAAACACTGATTTCCCACAGCGACCGTGCTATTGTGCGCCGGAAGTGCGTAAACACATTTTGGCCAGGATGTGAAAAATGACAGCTATGCTGTTCACAAGGAGGTGTATAAAAATGACAATGTTGAAAATCTGGTGTGAAAATATTGTGAATTCACGAAGTTATGAGCATGCGTAGCAACTGCGCAATGCATGCTCGTAAAACAGCCATTATTGGGAGTTTTTCCACCAAATTTGCAACATAGGCTTTTTTAGAGCCCACCTCATGAACTCTGCCACTGTCCTTGCGATAATCAGTCCCAAAAGGTGATTCCACACAGTGACTGTGAAATCACCTTTTGGGACTGATTACCATCATAACGGTGACAGAATTCATGAGGAGGGGTCCCAAAAACCCCATGTTGAAAATTTGATGCAAAAAGACCAAAAAATGCCCGAGATATGCACCAAAGTTGAAAAAACCCTAGCTATCCCATTATACCGCTTACTGGCATTTCCTCAGTTCACGGTCAGCTTTGAAGAGTGCAGACATGTTCCCGGTCCACCAGAGATCATCGTGCTGAGCTCCGGAGATAAGTATGGGGTGAGGGGGGTTTGGGGAGGCAGGGTGCACAGTGGGTGGGTGCAGGTGGTGGGTAGGGAGACTACGAGGGACCATTTTCTGTTTACGGGTAAAAAAAAAAAAAAAAAGTTACAGGACAGTTTTTTGTATTTCAGGGGGATTGGCACGCTGGGGTGGACTCCCAGCATGCCACCTAACTGTTTTTTTTTTAGTGGTCTGCAGCTGACGGGGGATTGGGCACCCACGTCAGCACATAACCGGAGAGGGTTGGGATTCATGCCGATGGGGATTGGTCACCCCCCATAGGCACACAAAGAAAGCAGGGGGGCACCGAGCCTAGGGGGATTGGGCACCCCCTCTGCATTTCACAATGGGGAGGGGGTTCTTTATGCAGACGGTGAGTGGGATCCCCATCGGCACACAAGTAAAGGGGGTTTAGAGTCAGGAGGACTGGCCACCCCTCAGTATATAACAAATGGGGGGGTTATTTATGCTGACAGGAGTGGGCTCCCTCATCGGCAGTACAGCGGGCAGGGCAGGGGTAACTGACAGGGGGATTGGGCACCCCCCAGAATTGGCTGTTCGGAGGCCGGTGTACCGCCATGTGCATAATGGTGGCGTAGCATCGGGAAGAAAAGGCCCATTTGAATCTGATAAGCTTTGGTTTAGATTGCAGCAGACTCCTTTTCTTAGATGTGCTCGCCACATTATGTATGCATGGTGTGGCGCCTGCATGCAGGCTGATTGGGGAATGAGGGACGCACCTACTGATGCATGCCCTGCATTTGCCCAACAGTGACCGCACCTCCAAAGCTGCACTGTCCCAGGATGTTGGCTGCAGAAGTGCGCCAACATAAAAATGCACTTAATTTATAATTTGCAGTAATTAAAAGGTCAATACTCAATTTATCATGTACCAGAGATTCTGGTTTGACTAATTCTGTCTGTTCAACCTTGAAGTAGCTTTCTGGTGTTCATTGTGACCATCTTTCATGGATTTCCATACTGTAATTAGATTTATTTATTTTCATTTTAGAACATGTGGAAATACTAAAAAAATACAATAAAATTGCAAATCTTACTGTGTGTCAATGCAAGTTTGTGTGTTGTTCCTCACTACAGAATTTGTGAGGTCAGGTTTTGAAAATTATGCAAAGGCTTTTACAAGAAAATGATGGGACAAATTAACACATTTGGGAAATATTAACAATTAAATACATATACTGTGAAGGTAATGGTTTTTAAACTGTTCTGTCAATGCCTGATTTTGCAGAGCAATTATAATGTTATACTTAGAGAAAAAAATATCAGTAACAGTTAAGGTTAACTAAGGTAACCAAAGGAATATTACAGTAAATTACAATATTTCAGCTAACCTTCTGAAGTGTAAGATTAGCTAAAGAATAACTTTTTATAACACTTGGAATGCTTATTATTCAAGGAACTCAAGGAATGGCATCTACAGAGTATGTTAATGAATCTGAATTTTAGACTTGGGACTTTTAAATGAGTTATAATATACATTTTGGCAGGATTGTAAAATACAGTTTCTAGCTCTGTATCAGTGTATTGGCTTATAGCCCAGAATGTGTATGGCACAATCTGGAGAATTACAAAACAAAAGAAAGGCCAAAGATACTCTGTTCTAACAGCTCTATTTCATTACAGTGCTAGTGCACTTTGCACTCTGAAGAAAATCTGCATTTTAGCAATCATCAGCTATTCAGTCAGCATGTGTGTATCCTTCCCTCAGCATTGTGTTATGCAGTGGACATTCATGACATTCTGCATTTACGTTTTTACCTTTGGGTTTTGGAAACTTTCATAAAAACAGATCTGGATGATATGACATTTTTAACAGGTTGTCAGATCTTAAAAATTAGAAGTCAAACGTTTTTCAGCAGTATAGCAGTGAAAGATTATTGGAAGTACAGTATATGAGTTATATATTGATTCAGTCAGCAGAGTCCGAGCTGTCTCTCTATAATGAAAAAGGATGTTTTATACCAAATACATATACATTTTTCTCTCCACCAGCTCACTTTGTCATCATTCTACCAGCTATAGATATTATGACCTTTGCGTCTATATATGGCACGGGCATATAACTTTTTCTTGCCATTCCAATGACAGATGCAATATGTGTGTATATGTTAAGATATTTGAACACTGGAGCATCACATGTGCTGGATACATAGATGCCTTTAAACCATTGATATCCATAAAAATAAATGTTTTGGGTATTACTATTTACTAAGGAACACTATTAAAAATGTATTTATCTTTCCAGGGTCTTAAAGTAAATAGTTCCTACTTTTCTGTAATATCTGTATAACAAGTTTTCATCTAGATTTCTCACTTCATGGTGCACTTACTATGACATCACATCTTTCCTTGACAACAGATTATGATGTCACCAATAGAGCAGCATGTACAGTGTAAATTGAGGGTCTTCCTACCGTCCACAAATAAAGAATTGATCTGTATCCAACTAGTTATCAGATATATAGGTCAGATAATGTATTTATTTAATTAGTTGGTTAGTTAGTTAGTGTAGTTAGGGCCCAATTTTCATACAGCCCTTAGAGTGATGCAATTTGTATAGCTCTAGAGCTCCAGCAAACTTTGGGTTCATCAGGGACCTTGCACCCTATTTTATAAAACAAAGAGTACCTGTGCCAAACACCCAGGAGTTGCTGAAGCCACAGGGCTGCACTAATCATTTGGCACACATGCAGGGTTTGACAGAGATATCAATGTACAACCCTGCCCTGTGCAACCTTAGAGGGGGTTCATATGCCAGCAAGGAGGAGGAGAACAGGAGAAGAGGGAGCATGGGGGTACCCTAGGGGGTGATGGGGTCATGGTGGAATGTCAGGGTGGTGAAGTGGCACCTGGCAGGGGTGCCTTGCACACATATAGAAAGCCAATTGGTCCCAGTACAGGGGGTTGGGCAGGGACAGATTGTGATCAGGTCCCAGGTGGACACAGCTCTGGCACCAGCCCCATTGGTGCCACTGTCCCAAACATTGCAGGGGGCAGCAGTGGCTGCAGGGTGTGGGGTGCAGGTGCTGGAGGGGAATGTTACCTGGGCACTGCAACAGCCCTTTGGTACTCACCCATCCATGTGGAGGCAGACTGGTTCCCAGCTACAGTCTTGGGGACAGTGGCACCTATGGGGATGGTGCCAGGGCTGTGTCCACTTGGGGCCTGATCACAGTCCATCCCTGCCCATCCCCTGTTCCCAGCCTAACTGGCTTTCTGTATGTGTGCATGGCACCCCTGCTGGGTGGCGACTCAACACCCTGACATTCTGCTGTGCCCCTGTCACCCCCTAGGGCAATCCTGTGCTCCCTCTGCCCCTAGTCCCCTCCTTGCAGGTTCCCCCATGTTACCTCCATACCTGGCTCTGGTGCAGGACCCTTAGACCAGCTCCTTGCTGGTCTAAACTAAGCCCCCTGTTGTGACCATGGCAGGGCTTCTAAAATTTCCAAAAACTGAATACTGCAGCCCTGCCATGGTGCAAGGGTGCTTCTGCCACAAAGGTGGTACAGGGCAGCTTCAGTGCACAGCATCTCAACTTGACGCAACTTGCATTCGAAAATCAGGATTGCCACAATATTTGATGCAAGGTACAACTTGCATCAAAGCAGTTTGACTCAGGCATCTTGTGCCAAACTTTGCCAATTTAAAATGTATTTATTTATTTATTTAGATTTTGGTAACCGGGTGAGCCCACTGAGACCAGAGGTCCCTTTTTCAGGGGCAACCCGGGATTATTTACAATGCATACATACATACATACATACATACATACATACATACCTAGGTATAAAATACAGTAATTTATAATGAGTACATTTTTAGTTACAGAGAGTACATATATAGACATTAGGGTGCAGTGGAGAGGCTGGTACATTTTGGGGAGTAGGTATCACACTTTGGGCAAGGAGAACAGTAGGCATACCAGGCTAGACAGGTATAGAGACAGATACATAGTGAGTTTAGCATTATTCCATACAACATTCACGGGGTGTGAAGGCATGGTTTAGCAGATGGTTGCAAGAGAGTGGTCCCAGGCTGGGGCTAGTGATTACACCCACAGAGGCTTAGTTCTAGGAGGTACGTTTTGAGGCTTGATTTAAACCCTAGGAGAGTTGGTTTGTCGAGTAGACTTGCTGGAAGGGTGTTCCATAAGAAGGGAGCTGCGTAGTGGAAGGAGTGTTTGCCTAGGTTTGTGCAAACATGGGGGACATCAAGGGGATGACTTGCAGTGGATCACAGTGTTCGGTGCTAGACTTTAGGAGTGAGCAGCCCCCATAGGTGTGGTGGAGGGCCAAGGGAGGTGAATTTAAAGGCCAGACAGGTAGCAGAGTAGGTAAGTTTGTGCCATAGGGTGGGCCAGTTTAGGTCTGCAAGAGCCTCACAATGGTGCCTCCTAGGCGAGTAGTTTGTTGCAAAGCGAGCCACTCTGTGATTCCGTCTCCCAGAGGAACTGTAATACGGGGGAACCATATAGGATGGTGGGGAGGAGGTTACTGTTAGCTATAGCTCATCGCGCCCCGCCAGAGAGGGAGTTTCCTAGATGGTAGAGGAGGCCAAGCCTCTGGTGAATGGATCGAGTTAAGGAGTCAATGTGGGGTTTGTAGGTCAGTTCTTGGTCAAGGAGGACCCCAAGGTACTTGAATTGTTCTATGACCTCTACTCTGTTCCCTTGGGATGTGTTGAGCAGGAGCACCTCGCTTCTGTCCATGCCCAGGCATCTAGTCCTGAACAGGACAGCCTTAGTTATGTCCTCATTCAGCTTTAGAGAATTAGTGGTGAACCAGACCTCAAGAGCTGAGAGGCAGGCCTGAAATGACACTGGGCTGTGGGTCACTGTGGTAGACTACAGTGTCATCCGCATAGAGGATGAGGTTGCTGAGCTTGCACTCATTTGCAATGTTGTTGAGGAAGAGGGAGAATAGTAGGGGGCCTAGGATCAAGCCCTGGGGTACCCCAGGAGGTCATGGGTCTACAGCCAGATAGTGTTCCTCTCCAGCATACTTTTTGGGATCTGTTGGTCAGGTAGTTTTAGAACCAGGAGAGCGAGTGATTATCCAGACCCAGTAGGAGGAGTTTGGAAAGGAGGAGTTTGTGGCTGACCAGGTCAAAGGCCTTGGATAGGTCAATGAATAGGGAGCCCATTGGGGAGCCTTGGTCCAAGGCCTTGATGATGTCGGATGTAAGCCGGATGAGGGCTGTGTCAGTGCCGTGGCCTTTTCTGAAGCCGTGTTGTATGTTGGCAAGGAGGTGGTGCTGCTCAAGGTAGTCCTGAAGTTGATTGTATACTAGCCTCTCCTACACCTTCCCAAGAGGGCTGAGAAGGGAGATAGTCCTGTGGTTTCCCACTCTATCCCGGGGTCCTTTTTTGTGGATGGAGACAATTGTCGATACCTTCCACTTACTTGGGACTGTTCCTTCGAGGAGGGACCTGTTGATGAGAAGGGTGACAGGGTAGGCGAGAGTCAGGGCAGCGTCCCTCAGCAGCCGAGGTTCTAGCTGGTCGTTTCCTGGGGAAGAGTTAGGGTTTATTTTGAATAAGAGAGGGAGTACAGTGGATGGTTCCACCAGTTTCAGGTGGAATTGAGGACGTGGGGCCACCCAGTCAGAAGTTGAGCAATTGGGAGTCCGGGGGAGGGGGGTCTGCTGGGTTGGAGAGGAAGACACAGAAGGCATCCGCAACTGTAGCAGGGTCATTGGTCAGGGTATCCCCAACCAGGATTGAGTCATCTTGTGCGTTTTTGGTACCTTTGAGAAGGATGTTTATGTGGCCCCAGAATTTCTTTGGGTCGCGTAGGTGGGTAGTTTGGAAGTCTCTTAGGTACTTGGACTCGGCCTGTTTGGAGGTTTCTTGCATAGGTTCCTCAGTTCCCTGTATTTCTCCCAGTCATGTGTAGAGCCCATGGATTTGTAGAGTCCCCAGGCCCTGTCGTAGAGAAGTATTGACTGCTTTAGGCTAGGGCTCAGCCATTTGTGGCATTTTCCCTGTACCCTGAGTTTCTTACGCGGGGCATGCAGGTTGGCTAGGGACAGAAATGAATTAGAAAAGTAGCTGAGCGGCTCGTCAAGTGAGGGGAGGGATACAATGGGATACAAAGGGGTCCCAGTCAATTTTCACTCAGTCAGAGCAAAGGTAGGTTGCTACAAACCGGCTGAAGTTCCTGTTTTCTAAGACCCTGGGAGCAGTTTTAGGGGGTTTATTGGACCAGGCACAGAAAATGGGAGAGTGGTCACTTGGGGAGTCAGACATGATCCCTGCAGCGATTACCCTGTCTGGGCAGGAGACTAGTGCCCAGTCAAGTAGGGAATGGTTGCCAGACTTGGGATTGTGCCTAGCAATCAGATTGAAGACTTGGGTAAGTGAGAAGTCTAGTATTGAGTTCTTGAATGTGGAGGTCCCCAGGGTGAGCCAGTTTAGATTGAAGTCCCCGAGGAGGATGATCTCACCCAGGGGATGCTCCAGTAGGGCACTGGTTAGGGATTCTAAGGAGGAGGTGGCAGATTGGGGTGGGAGGTAGGCACACCCAATGTAGAGGGGCTTGGTGTCTCCGAGTAGCACTTTGACAAATAGGGTCTCACTCTGCGGTCCGCAGAGAGAGTGGAGATCCATCTGTGAAGCATTCAAGGGCCATTAGTTTTCATTGACCGGTTAAGAACACAGGATTAATGGTCTGGTAGTACATGTAATTTAGATACTAAGTTATGATAATGACTGAGTTATGCATCATCCTTTCCAGAAGGAAAATCTGTGATGAAAAATACAATAATCAAAATGTATTATCCAAGTAAGCAATAAGACACAATGGGGTGAGTATTGAACATACATTACTGCATGCCCAGGGGCTTAGTGAGACATGAGGCCACAGACCAGGTGACTTCATCCCCTGCAAGTATGATAATATCTGTTAAATGCATACCCTGGAGTGTCTTATTGTGCTTATAAAATGGACTTCATATTTTTGTTACTTTTTGCAATTAGAAAAAGCACTTGTTTATGTGGAATACACAGATTTCCTTATGGGAATTTATGATAAAATAGTCCTTCTGCCTAGTAGAGAATGACATCATTTTGTTATGTTCTGTGTAAAGTTTGTCCTTTGATGGGATCAGTAGTTATAGTTTCCTTTTGTTATAGCACCAGTGTATTACTGTGCAGTTTTCTTTTTGTTTTTATGGCTGCAGGATATGGGGCCCTGCAGATGTCTTACTATCACTCGGGGGGTTGGGGAGTGGGGGGAGGCACTTCAGACTCACACTGAAGCACAATTTAGGAGTTGAACCACAATCCTTCCACTAACTGAAATCACTACGTGGGAGGGAGGGGAAGAAGAGTTCCTTTCCTACATGTAGCATTCTAATGCCAGCTCAAATTACAATCAGTGGATACACTCAGTGTAAACAGCAAAGACAGCTTGTTTTATTCTTAAAGGACACCTAAACCATCTTTTACACATTTTTATCTAAACAATGCCCTGTTGGCAGGGATGTAGTGCTCCAAAACTTCTCACAATCTTCAATGATGTCTTTCTTTTTTTTTAGATAGTTCTCCAGGCAGCAGCCTTAAATCAGCAACTGAACAGTCTTTAAAGCACAGGTGTAAGGGAACTTTGTTTTATAACTTCTCGGCTAAATTTCTTCACAGAATTTATTGGCTTACAAGATGATATGAGATCAGGTTTCAGCTTGTGGCAATGGGGTTACTGGGCTTGTATAGGCAGGCAGACACTGCAATGATCATCCAATTGAGTAAAACATTTTTTATTAAATCTGGTTGTTTGCTAAGTTACAATTACATTCCCTACTAAGGTAAGTAAAGATTGATCATGTAACCCTCTGTCCTGTTTTTGTATATACAAATCTGTGGCAAAATTTGGGTGGTTACACTTTATTTGCATTTATAAGGAGTTCATTTGGAAATACTGCTTGATTGATAACGAAGTGGCAGTTTTATTGGTGCCTGTGTCTAATGGCTATCTTCCCTCTGGGATTTGCAAGGTACTGTAAGCTCCAGTGGTGCTGGTGGGTGAGGGGCTGAGAAGTGTAGGGTAGTTGAAGCTTCAGTTCCATGTTTTTCTTTTAGCCAGAGTCTCTTCTATTTAGTACTATGATCGAACATAAACAGTAAGATAGAATAACTATGACATTAAACAGGGATTATTCTTAGTTGGTTCCTGCCCCATAGTGGTGCCTAATTATGCACTTGTGATAGCACGGACCCTGGAGTTGAATGTGCTGCTCTGCTTTGACTTGCCATATTGTCTCCTACATATCTACTTGTGTGATGAGGCCCACTTATTCAGAGCTGGCCATGTGCAATTTGTAGCAGTCTGCACACAGCCTGTCTGGGGGGCAATATTCAGACAAGTAGCTCGTTGCCACTAGATCATGCAAACTGTCTAAATATGGGGCCATATTGGTACATTGCATAGTGACTATGTGCTATGCTGACAAAGGCTGAGTCTGAATATGGTTGGCAGGAACATAATGGAGGTAGCACGGATCAAGTAGGATAGTAGCAGGGCTCCTGTGGGCCATATTTAGGCCTAACATGCTAATGACCCCTTTGGGCATGGAAGGCACTATGGCCCATTTGCATGCCCTTTATGGGCCCTTTAACATGTATGCATGCCCCCCTCCCCATTTTGTAGCTGTCTTGTATATTTATTGTGGTCTAGTGGTCCTCCCACCCCCTTATCTGCCTGTTCTGTAGCTGTCTCAAATATTTCTGGTGGTGTAGTTGTTCCTGTACCTCCTGACTGATTGTCCTTTAGCTGTATTAAATATTCTTGGAAGTCTAGTGGTGCCCCACCCCTGATCACCTGTCCTGTAGCTGTCTCATTATTTCAGGGGCCTACTCTGCTGTTCCTCTGACCCCTAGAATGTACCCGATGTGTGATAATGAATGGCAAAAATGCATTTATTATTAAAATGTACACCAGGAGCACATTATGAGATTAGAGGTCTATCCAAGTGCACACTCACACAAACTTGAGCCACTCACTAACAGTGATGTGTGTGACAGAGAGTACTCACTAGTGCATCCAGTCCCATAATGGTAATTGTACAGTATGTGCATCAACACAAACAGCTAGCCATGACAGTTTATGCATCACTTGGTCTTCTGCAAAGTTCTCCTTTTTTTTGAGGGTGGTCTACTTTGCGGTTTCTCTGATGGCAGATTCCACCTGATTACTGTTACTGAATGGCAAAAAATGAATTCATTATTAGAACTCCCATTACGTTTACAGTAGAAGTGCTCATTCACACTCAGACTGATCACTGACAAAAATGTTTGTGATATGGAGAACTCACTTGTGCATCCAGACCCATGATTGAAATGATGTGTGCAGCAATATAAACAGCAAGCCATTTCAGGATATGCATCATTTGGTCTACATTTTTCACATTTTTGAGGTGGGGCCTACTTTGCTGTTCCTCTGACCCTGGAATGCATCCAATCTATGATACTGAATGGAAAACTTGTATTCATTATTAGAACACCTACAACGTTCACAATATAAGCCAAGAGGCACATCTGAGTGCTCCTTCAAACACAGTCAAGTTGATCCTTGACAAAGATGTTCGTGATACTGACTACTCATTTGTGCATCCAGACTCATAATGATAATGGTGCATGCAGCAACACAAACAGCTAGCATTGACAGGATATGCATTGTTTGGTCTTCTACAAAGTTCTCATGTTTTTTTAGGTGCCTACCTGACTGTTACTCAGACCCCAGGGTGCAGCTGTTATGTGTTATGGAATGGCAAAAAATGCATTCATTGGGCCCTAAGCACTATTGGGGCAGGGGTACATGGAATCCTCACATACCCCACATGTGTAGCTGCACACCCATGGACAGGTGCAGTGGCATTCATGACCGCCGGCCACCTGTCTGTGGCCCTGCCCTCTAGCACACAGTACTCGACAGGATGGCCAGGGGTGGGGACGCGGACCCAGCCTGGCATCCAATCAGATGCCTGGACCAAGACACAGAGTGGATCACCTCAGTGGTGGGGCACTCGTTAGCAGTGCGCCCTGCAGAATACCAACGTCTGGTGGCTGAGGTGGTGAGAGGAGGCAATGCCACCAGCCCTCCTGCAATGCGGCTCTGCAGTGGGTTGCAGAGACAGGGTGGGTGGTTTGTTGGCAGTGCAGGGGGGCACTGTACCCCACAACATGCCTGGGTAGCCCTGGATTGGGGTTGACCAGTTTTGGGGGGCAGCATCAATGGGCCGGTGCCTGTGTGGGTATGGTGGGGGGGGCGTTAGGTAGATGCCACGCACTGATGTGTGCCTGGTGGCACTGGGTGACCATGGGGTGGTCCAGAAGCAGTGGTCCCATTGGTATAGTAGGCTAACCACTCTGTTCAGGCAGTACACAGTAGTGTGCATGGGGCAAATAGGGGGCTTACAGCAGGGTTCTCCCTATCATACCCTGCACCCTCCTCCACAACACCATGGCCAGCACTATATGCCTTAGTGCATGGTGCATAGTGCTGACCCACCCCTCGCCCACCCCAGTCACGATGCTCTTCATGCGGCCAGGAGATTGGGCACATTACTGCTGCCCACCCCTTTAGTGCATCCTGCATGGGGAGTTCTTAGGGTGTGGAGTGGCTGCTCACCCCAGATATGCATGCATAGCCACTCTGCTCCAATAGTGCATATGGCCCATTATTTGAACATACACCAGGTGCTCATTATGAGGCAAAAGGCATGTCAGAGTGCATTCTCACACAGACTTAAGCCACTCACTGATGTAGATACCCAAGTAACTGTTGAATGCCTTAGCAATCTATATTTCTTATTAATACTTGTTGTTATGCTTATTTATTCTTTTACTGGGGTTTTACTGCTCCTGTATCCTCCAATGGGGTGGGGTGACTGGGGGATGGGGGTTTATTTTCTTTTTCTTTTGGGTTAGTAGATACTGTTTATGGAACACTGTGTTTCTGCTCTGTCATTGTTACATTTCACAATTTGTTCTGTTTCGGATTGGAGTGGGCATTGTTTTGATGCATCTCATTATTGATTGTACTCTTGTTGATTTAATAAAGTTTGTTCAATTTAAAAAAAAAGCCACTCACTGACAAAGATGTGTGCGGCAGTGAGTACTCACTTGTACATACAAACCCATAATGGTAACTGTGTGTGCAGCAACACAAACAGCTAGCCATGACAGGATATGCTACACTTGGTCTTCTGCAAAGTTTTCCTTTTTATGGATGCGTAGTGTCAGAGCTATGCTGAAGTTTTGCTACGTATTGCTTAAAAGGAGCTCTGGGTGTGTTCCTTTATGCCCGCCCCACTCACATTTCTTAGAGTGGCTGCACTGGATTGCAAAATACAATAATGTGAAAGAAATATAAACCATAAAGCAATCTTATAGTGGCTAATGTGTACCTCAATAGTGAGCAGTAAGGCTTGATTCCCTTTCTTATTATGTGGGGGCATAACTGCGGTCAGATAACAAATGCACAGCATTTTGTTTGCTCTGCATTTCTGCCCAGTGGAGTTAAATCACGTATAGTTCTGCAGATTGCAAAATACAATAGTGTAAAAGTAATATACAAAAAAAGGCAGCCTTACAGAGGTTATTGTGTACCTCACTCACAAACAGTATGGTTTGATCAGCTCTCTTATAATTTGGGGGTGTGCCTCTCATGTGGGGGTGTGGTTGTGGCCAGCTACTGAACACACAGCATTATGTTTGCTCTGCATTTTGTGCCCAGTGGAGTTGAATCACATACAGTAAAGTCCTGCAGGAATCAGTATGCTTTCTCTCTACCCCACATCCTTACGGAGCTGGATCACACTGTCTCTCACAAATGACAGCACATAATGGTTTTCAGCATGTCTACTATACAATGAAAGACACGCTTGCATCATTATTTCAGTGAACAGTGTCTGTTGCGAAGGCTGACAGGCAGCATTTTTATCATACCTCTTTCTTACACATTTCTCACTACCATCTGGCTAGATATATATTGGCTAGAGTTTGTTTTGGTCAGGAGGGACAAGACAGGGGAGTGAGTGAGAGAGAGAGAGCAACTTTGTCTTTTTCTTAGTAGTTTTTTGTTTTCGTTAAACTGCGACTAATGGCAACACAGCTAGAGCGGTCTGGACTTGTAGGAGGAGTGGTCAGGGACTTGTAGAAGAGGCACACAATTATGGGACAAATGGGTTGTCAAAAGTGTTTTTTTAAGGAATTTACCAGTGTTGCTAGGAGATGTACAGGAGGGAAGCAGCACCTCCTCTTCCTGTGACCGAGCAAACCGGTATAATGAACAAGAAGAAGTTCTACTGTCCCCCAGACCTCAACTTGTCCAAGAAAAGTGAGCCTGTCAACATTAATGTGGGAAAGTTATAAAATACAGCAACAATGCAAGAGGATTGTAAATTAGGAACTGCGGTGGATTGGAATTTGGACCCAGTGCAGAACAGCATGCTGGAAAGCTGTTGAGCTGCAGTCCAACTGGAAGTTAAATTCTTATGTGCCTGCCACAGGAGTTCAGGACAGGAGACTAAATTAAGTTAAGTAAACAGTTTAGATGATTATAAAACAAAATGATTTGTGATACCATATGAATTAAGACTTCATCAACTTAATTTTATCCCATTGGAGCAGCAAAGATTACATGGTGACCTACTAACCCTTTTTCATATCATGCAAGATCCATATCTATTAATGGATTTGAATTTTAATTTTAAACAAAATATTGTTACTGCTAGAAAACATCCATTCCAATTAAAGGGAGAAGCATTTAGAACTTCTAAAAGGAAGTACTTTTTTACCAGCATGTGATTAATGCTTGGAATTTGCTACCCTTTAAGGTTATCTCGAGTAAATTAAAGGCTGAATTCAAAGACAGGTTAGATAGATATTTATTGAATGAACCTGGATTAAGTTAATATTAGCCATTTGGAGCAACATGGGCATACTAGCTTTATCACTCCCTTACCTCCTTAGTATGAACCTTAGTATGAAGCACAGTGACTGATTTATTAAATTAGAACAATACTGGTCCGTTTATAGGACTGATCGCTTCTTCGGTACTGAAGGAGAAAAACATGGTGCCATTTGAAAATGCCAGTGTTCTAATGGCACAGTGATTCTTGTTTTAAACTGCTGTCCTGCTATTTAGGACTTGTTTTTACCTGTGCATTAAATGGATTTGATGCACAGGTAACTACCAATCAAACTGCAGTGTCAGTAGCACACTCATCTTTGAGGCCAGGAGATCAGAGGGTTGTGGGTTCAGTTCCTACATCTGGCACTTGGGTTAATATCCCAGTACTGACACTGTAATGCAGCATGAGAGGGGTGCTGCACTTCTGAGGTGCTGTCTTTCGGATGAGACGTTAAACCGAGGTCCCATATGCCTGGATTGGTGGTAATTCAGGTGAATGTTAAAGATCTCATGGCACTTATCGAAAAGTATAGGGGAATTTCCCCGGTGTCCTGGCCAAAGTTCCCTCATTCACTAAAAATACCACCAACAGCTTAATCTGGTTCAAGGTCAGTTGGCATTCATCTGTATCCCCCTTCCCTGGGTCATGCCTGAAAATAGGCAGGATTTGTCTAGTGCACTTACCCGGTCAACAAAAAATTAATAAATAAATAAAAATGCAGGAATTTCCCTGCCCATTTATATAAACAGCTGTAATCTCAACCTCAAAAATTATAAGAGTGGTTGGGAAAAGCCTGACTATATTTTTCAAAAGACAGAGTATTTGGATAAAGTGAATTATTTAAAATGCTGATATTGGGATGAAGCCAAACAGCTGAATGCATCAAAACAAATGCAGCTGAACTATTACATAATGAATTGAACTGGGAGACAGTGTAGCCTAGGGGTCACTGCACCCAGCTGTTAACCTGATGATCTTGCATACTGTACACGAGTTTGAACCCCACAAACACCACTTACATACTATGTGACCCTAAATAAGTTACTCAACCTCCCATTGCCCCCAGTTTGTACCTGGAAATGAGCTTCAACAGAGTGTGCCTTTCCCATCCAAAACATTCTAGAAACAAAATGCAGTTGTTATACACCTAGGGACAAACTCTCATGGCTCATCCCACAAAGGTGGCTGAGATTTCCACTGAAGGTGTGGAAAATGTGCAACTTGCTACTTATTGTGTAGGAACTGCAGGAATAACTGGATTCAACAATTTGGGGGGATTGAATATCAACTACATTGTGTTGCATGGAAAGGTGCAGAGTAAGAAGGGAATGACTCCATGGCATCATGAACATGCCGATAAGACATCCTATGACCCAGCTATATAAGAACTTGTACAAGCCTCAGCAAACATTGAGGCCAGGGCCTGTGTTGATAGTATATTTGTGTAGAGCTCTGAAAATGATGGAAATGGAACTAGAGTGCTGGTGGAACCATCTAGAATAATTCCATGTCACAATAATGACTCCCAAACTGTGAGGAGTCAAAACAGCACAGAATAATAGTGAGTACCATTATTGGCAAGCTTTCTGTCTATAGGGGGCTTTGCCACCCATGCCCCCCACCCCCCACATACCCCCTTACTTAATATACAAATTCCAGGAGGGGCAGACCTTGGGATGGGGGGGGGGAGTTCACCAATAAGGCACTTGCTATTATTCTGCTTCATTTTGACTCCTTGACAGTCAGGAGTGGCTGTCTTCATGGGCTACCATCTAGAATACACCATCTGCTATAATATCATACAGAATGTATGAACATCCATCATAAAGGCTGTACAAAACCCAGGAAGGGCAACTCTGACCTGACATTATTTTCACTGGTCCCAAGCAGTATATCATAGTTGCCATAAAAGTGTTTATCAGCAGCAGTACAGAGGATGTTTTGACAGTCCACATGCTGGCATGATTAACTGCATGCGAAATATGCAGAACAGGAATGTGTCCTGTGCCATATCAGAGATAGAACATGTCACTGTAGTGCACTGCACAGCAGTCAACTAATCAGCCACACCCAGTTATGGATGCAATGCTGTGACTACAGTGATGTATGCATACTGTTGAGATTCATGACATCCTCACACAAATGAACAGAAGGCAACATGTACACACAACAAATAGGTTCCACACATCTGGAGAGGAGATACCACTGGCACATATTTACATAAATTTATGAACAGGACATACAGTACAGACCTGTGTAGGTAGCACACTACTTTAGCTAGACCATTAGAAAAGAGATGCACGTGTAGCAATACATGATTTATTGCAAGTGTGGGGCAATTGTCAGGTTGGGTAGGAATCAAGGGGAAGGGAACAAAACCAGGATGGCATAAAGCAACAACATAAGACAGAGTCATGCCTCCTCTCCAACTACTGCCACCTGCTACTGAAGACTCAAGGCCCACACCTACAGTAGCAAGCATTGTTGTAAACCTGAAACAGCAAACAGGAAGCCTCTTTATTTGGTACATGTCACACATTGCACAGAAGACATGCAGGATCTACAACACCATGGGCAACACACATGGAGCTATAATCAAGCAAACAGTTCCAATTTCATATAAAACATGAATGGAATACAAATATGCAGATCATACTGTTGTGACAGTGAAAAAAAATATAATCATCAAGCTAGTAATTAGTAATCTAGTAACTAGTAATCCTCCTTTTTTCTTTTCCTCCCCTACTGTCTTATAACCTGCGATCTTCTCTCCCCCTCACTCTACCCCCAGACCTACCTCTGCCCTTATTTCCCCCTCTCCTTGTGCCTTCGGTATTCCTTGAAATTGCTTGTCTTGTTAGTCAAATGTTAATGATCATTATACTGTTACACATACTGTATGCTGTACTCACTAACGTAGAATCTTTGTAAAAGAGACTTGGCTCAAAGGTATTGTAGTCCTAGACTGAAACAAATAAATATAGTAATAGATGGTGGCCCTTGTCCACATGTTTGTTGAGGGAACAGTCCTCTGCTGCCATGATCAGAGTCAGAATCCAGACTCTTCAGTTGTTGTTACCCAACTGAAAAATGTAAGATCTCATATGTGTGTATTTAAGCCCACGGCAATACAGCACATGCAGTGCATACAACACAAATCCCTTCCTAAATGGACATGCAGTATACAGTACTTAACAAGAAACAATTAAATGATATAACATGAGGACCCAAAGATGGCCAGAGTCATCATGGTACTCGGCCCCATTGCTGCTTTGGTCAAAATAATGGACCATTATGATGCCATCCACAAGCATGCAGGTGTCCTGTGAGGTCCAGGTTCACATGTGGTACCTGCTGGAAGGTGGTCTGTGCCATTTTATTGTCCTTCTGTAAGCAATATTTGATGGTTAACATCATGCATGGGCATCAAATAATATCCTATGCACTGGAGTTACATGACAACATACCATATAGTAACTACCATATTATATCATTATATTATAGCCTCCAGTAGAAGGGTCTCAACTTGGTGCACACAAGCCCTCTTGCCCAAAGAATTATATTAGTGGTTGTTGTGATTGTGTAATTCTACCTGCAGCTGCTATTGTCAACCCAGAACTGGTATGATCAGTGTTCTGCTCATGCTGCCACATCTGTCTGTGGGGTCATTGTAGTGTAACCTATCAGCCATCAGTTTGGGATAAGTATATACTAGTGGCTCACATCCCGGAGTCCAGCATGCACAACTCACACATTGCATCAGGAGTCCAAGTGTGTCACCCAAATTCCATAGTGGAGAAGAGATGATGGATGACTCTGGAGACTATGTCCATTAGGACTCTGCTGTTATTGTTCTGGTTGAGGCCTGTGCCATGGCAAATATGCCAGCATGCCTGACAATGCCACCTGTGAAAAGTCTGTTCCTTTTAAATGCAGGATGTACTTAGTCATGTCCATATCCAATGAGGTGTATAGGTTGGTGCAAGTCCTGCTGGGGTTTCTTGGTGTACTATATGATACATTAGAAAATGGTCTAAGAAACTCCGGGGCTCTGATTGGCCTATAGCCCTGGCAAGGTGGGCATCTATTAGACAACAGAGCAAGGGTATTGACAAGTGACAATTTGGGGTGCTTCCTTACCTAGGGTATCCATGGGCACCCTGAATCTTCAATATGCCAAGCCAAGATTTTGTCATGCTTGCTTAGCAAGACATCCCTCCCGCTCTGTCCATATACAGTCCCCGCTCAGTCCATAGACCACACCAGTCGCAAACTGAAAAAAAAAAAGTACTGCAGCATACAAACAAAACAAGAGCACAAAATAAAGGTATTTTTCCACTTCACAAAGCTGGACCCGGCACGACCCTCACTCCCGACTTCCGATACTGTGCACTCTCTCACTACTGCTGGTAGCCAGAACTGTGACTCTGTCAATGGGACCACTTCCATAAAAGTTCTGTTCCTCCCTTTGGAAACCAGACTCACCTACCTGGTACACACCCTCCGTACTTAACTGGCAAACACTCTGCCACTTTTTAACACTGATCCCATACAATAATTAAAATGAAAAATGATAAGGTTTCCATTTTATATTAGTAGGTCTAGCATGTCGCATGCTCAGCTCTATTTGTACTCTGTAGTTCCCTAAACTGACAGACCATGGACCCGGGCCACAGTCACACTGAGAAAATAGTAAATAAATAAATAACTGTGATGCCTCCCACAACTGCTCTAATGCCCAATTCCCCGATGCAGTAAGTTAAGTGGCACTTCTTTTAAAAATTTCACTTTTCCGATCTCACCTGCAGAATGATTTGAACAGCTGCCTCCTTGACTTCGTTCACTCTCCCAGCTGCGCACAAACTGCAGAAGGCATTTATATTTTTTCTCCACCTCCCCCAATCAGTTCTGGGTAATTTTATAAGAAACAGACAACTTCGTTGCCTCCCCTCATGACCATTTCATTTTTAGTTAAACAAATAAAAAACAATTAGAGCCCCACATTTAAAAAAGAATGAAAATAAAACAAAAGCCAGTCACATTGAATTCATGTCTATAACACCCATCAGCTGAGAGAGACAGAGCACTATTTGCTACTCTGTATGAGAGCAGCAGTACTTTTTTCATTCTGTGTACAACAGATAGGTGTCAATCTCCTGATAAAAAAATAAAATGATTGTACATTTCCTGAAAAAATAAAAATAAAACAATTCCCCACCAGAAGATGTAAGCACAATCCACAAGTGGGGAAACTTGACTGTGTGTACATGCTCACTCCACTGCTCTCTTCAATGATCTCCAGCTCTGCAACTGTCAACTTTTCTAAGATTATATTTCATGCATTTTTCTTAGTCACACTGCTCTTGCTCCTTCCAGCTCCATCAAGTTCCTCCAAACTCCATAGCGCCACCATCTACCCGCAATCTGTCAAGCTTAAACCTGGAAGCTACAATGCCACAGAGTAAAACTAAAGCCTTTAATGAATAAATACATGATAATAATAAATAAAAGCATTTTAAAAGTTTTAAGTGTGTGTGTGTAACCATGGCAACCACCTCTAATGCATCAACTAAACAGAATGGTAATGTAGGTGGAGGAATTATTTTATTACAAAACTTACTTTAAACTCCTTTTTCATCATCCTTTTTTATTAAACTTATTTATTTATTTATTTTTGCAGTGCCCATTTTCTAAGTGCAATAATACCCGACAGGGTGGGTAGTATTGTGCTATTCTAGACCTTTGAGGGGCTATAAGACCTTCCAAGTGTGGTGTCATGCCTCATTATACTCCTGGGCGGTCTGGTATAGCACAATACTGCCCACCCTGTCTCGTATTATTGCTTACTTTATTCACCTTTAACAATGAGAAAACAAAGAGTACAAAACAGTTGCTTGATCGCTATAACCTTCTTCAACTGGTCATCCTCACCCATGATGGGCATGGGAAACAGGATCAGAGTGGGGTCTATTGGATGGTCATTGATCCATTTATAAGTGAGTACATGTTGCTATCATGCCATGCATTCTGTTCAGTCTCATTGGTGTACCGCTTGTGCAGTTATAGACACCTGCAAGTATGATTGCAGGATGACAAATGAGAGGCTGACACTGTAATGTTTCAGAGAGGGTGAGCACATTATAGTATGTAGGAAGCACCCACATTGAAGCTGAATGCATTTGATTTCAACCTGAACAGAGATTTTGGGGACTGGATGAGTAGCATGTAGTACAAGTAAGCCCACAGTTCCCACCTCCAGAAAAAGCACCAAGATGTGATGCAGCAGGCATTTCAGTTTGAAAAGCCTGCAGTCAGTTATATGTCATGGATTCAGACTCATTCTCTGAATTGTCTCAATCTCCAAGGCCAACATCATGGGCAGCAAAGTTATTCCCAGGTTCTGTGCTGGAGGTCTTGTGGTGTGAATCCTGTTGGAGAAAGCATCCATGGACCCAGTCACTGTCTAGTAGAGCTGCGCCAAGCAGAGCACAAGCACACGCACACGCACACGCACACGCACACGCACACACACACACACCTGCAGTTGTGCCTCTATATTGATGTTGAGTAAGCAGGCAAAGAGACAGTGCCAGGATCTCTGGATCATTAAAATATTGTTGCAATCACTTCACTGGGGGCAAAGTTACAGAGGGGCAAAAAATGGAAAATTGAGTAAACTCAAGACCTTTTTCTGCTCACCTATAACTAAACAAGCATTTGACAATGCTGAACGTTTGCTTGCAGTATAGTAGGGCTTTAGACAGCCCCTGATGTTGTTGGGACAACTCTGAAAAATATATCTAGACAAAATATAGCTTATATTTTACCTTGTTTTTTGTAACTGTCACCCTGATTTCTTTCTTACTGAGGACATTTGCATGCAAACAGGATATCTGCTATATTTACTCTTTTTGTTTGACTACTTCTGCAGTCACAGTTCTGTTTATGACTTCCTAATCTGTTGCTGTGGAGATAATTATAGTCATAAACACAGTATTACAATCTCATGTGTAGACAAGCAGCCTAAGCAAATAATGTTCAAGGGACAGTAATCTTTCTTATATGGTATTTTCCACATCAATAAAGAGCACTTTTTTTGTCAATACTGAATGCTTGTTTGCAGTGTAACAGGGCTTTAAAGAGCCCCTGATGTTGTTGGGATATCTCTAAGAAACATGGGGCCGGATTTTCAAAGTGTGGAAGAGGGCTTGCTCCAGAACCTGCACCATGACACTTTGGGATGGATTTTCTAAGTGTGGCAAAAGGCGTGTACCAAGCCTTGTGCTATGACACTTACGTTCTGCCTGTGCTCCAAACCCCATAGCCACAATTGCACCCGATTTTACAATCTCAGGCACAATTGCAACAGTTTTCACAGTTTATGGCAGCTTGTGCCAAATATCTGGCACAAGCTCTGTAAAAAAACACCCCCAGAATTGCCACAAGTTAGAACAGAAAAAGTTGGTCTAACTTGTGGCAATTGCCGCATTGGATAGAAAATCCTGTTAGATCACCACAATCCCCGTGCACCATATTGTCAGCACACCTGAGGCTTGCAGCAATCTAAGCCCTTTGAAACTATGGCCCTTAGGTTCTGGCAGTGCACCAAATCCCCGTCAACCACAACTGTGTCCTATATAGAATCTTGGATGCAGTCACAACAGTTTTCACGATTTATGGCAGCTTGCGCCTAATATTCGGTGCAAGTTCCATAAAAAAGGCCCCCAGGATTGCCGTAAGTTAGACTAGACTAGACTGCCAGAGAACAAGCAGAGCACCAGGAGGAAGGACCTGCTGGTATAACTAAACTTCTCTACTGGGACTATATTGCTGTCCTTCCCTCCCCTCCACCCAAAGGCAGTTCTACTTTTATAGGCACAGGATTTAACTGACAACAGGAACTTCCTGTTTGGGAGCAGGAAGTGAGTGATCACAGAGCAATCAAAGACTCACCATCCTAAGGGCAAGAGTAGCTCTCCTTCCCCCCCAGCTACTGGAGGTCTGACTCTGAGCAAGTAAGGAGACTACTGAGAAATATAGGAACTTCTCGTCTCAGAAAAGGAAGATCAGGAGCTAAAAGGGCACAGAGGTGTAAGTGGGGACAGAAAAAAAAATAAACAAACAGAGGAAAGAGTAAGTATTCCAAACAACAATTAGGGGGCAGAAATAAGACATGATGGGAGTGGTGCAGTGCAGTGGCTGTGGTGCAGCAGTCTTCCTGGAGACGTTGTGGAAGATGCAGTGTTGTCCCATCTGCAGGCACATCTCTTGGCTGAGGGAGGAGGTTGCTCATTTCCAAGCTGAGTTGGCCAGGATTTGTGGGACCTCCTCTCCCACCCTGGGACCACCAGGGTCACTGCTGTTGCCTCAGAGGTTGCCAAGAAAGAGGAGCGGTTGGACCACAGTGGGCTCAGGGAGGATGAAGGTGGTGGAACAGAGGCACATCCCTCCAGTCGTACCTCTCCACAATTTCTATGCCATCTAGAAAATTGTGGTTCCTTTATGGAGGCACCCACAGTGGAGACCAAGGAGGATGCTGGGAACCTCCACAAAAGAGACCCACAGAAGGGTGGCATGGGACCTCACAGGGGAAGGAAACAACTCCTGGTGTGGGACTCCATTGTTAGAAAGGTAGAACTGGGGGAGGAAGGGGAGAGGGAGGTAAGGTGCCTGCCTGGCACCATGGCTTGGAGGGACAGGGAGTGAATCCTCAGGATAGCAGGAGCTGCTGCACAGGGGAGGGAGCTGTATGTCATTGTCCACCTAGGGACAAATGACCTGGCTAAGAAAGGGATCAGAGCAGTGCAAGAAGTGTTTGTGGAGGTGTGGAGGAGCCTTAGACAAATAGCACACACAGTAACCTTCTTGGAGGTGCTGCCTGTCTATGGCACAGGTGAGGCTAGGGTGCTCCACACAATGGGACTCAATCAATGGTTGAAAAACTGGTGCAGAGCTCAGGGATTTGACTTCATTGGGGACTGGGGGTCCACCTGGCGGGATGCAGGCCTATACTGGCGTGATGGTCTGCATCTGTCCAGAGGGGAACCAGGATCCTAGGTGATAGGTTTAAATGTTTCATTGGCAAGCATTTAAACTAGCCAAGGTGGGAGGCACTGGAGAGGAGCAGGGGAAATCCTAGCCCCCCAAAAAAAATCAGGGTACTAAGTGAGGTAGACACCAACATAGAGATGTCAATAGAGAGAAGCACAGGGGTAAATGGAGAAAGTGACAAATGCAATAAGGACAGGGATGGGGCAAAAAGGGGTAAGGCCATCAAGAAATGGAGGGTAATGAGTACTAACACCTGTAGTCTGGGCAACAAGCTCCCTGAACTGGTGGCCTTAATGGAAGTGGGATGCCTGTATATTGTCACAGTCACAGAAACATGGTACACAGAGAACCATGACTGGGATGTTAACATACCAGGGTACACATCCTACAGGAGAGACAGGGAGGGGAAGGGAGAAGAAGGGGCAGAGTAGCTCTCTATGTAAGGGAAGGGATAAAAGCAACTGAACAACAGAGTAAACAGGGAGGAGAGGAGACACTGTGGGTCACTTTAGAGACTATAAATGGCACCACAATCTGCACAGGGGTTGTATACAGACCCCCATGTCAGGGGGAAGGAATGGACAAGGATATGATAGAAGGCATACTTAGGATGGCAGAGAAAGGGGAGATACTATTGATGGGGGACCTTAATATGCCGGATGTCAACTGGAGCACCTTTGCTGCAGCCACATCCAAAAGCAGGGTCATTCTCGATGCCCTTCAGGTGACATGCCTCAGACAGATAGTTTTGGAGCATACTCATGAGGGAGCAATCTTAGACCTCGTACTCTCAAATGGGGACAGTGAGAGAATCTTAGATCTAAAAGTGGGCTGCTATTTGGGAACAAGTGACCACTAAACAGTGTGGTTCATGCTAAACTCAGCTACAGAGTCAAGCCATACAAAAGTGAGAGTTCTGGACTTTAGGAGGACTGACTTTGGCAAGATGGGAGAGTGCCTTAGAAAAGCACTAGCAAACAGGCTAGAAGGAGGGGTGGAGCAACAATGGGAAAATATCAACATTGCTATCACAGAGGCAACAAGCCTTTGTGTGAAGCAAATAAACAAATCAAAACTAAAGAAAAAGCCACTATGGTTCTCAAAAGAGGTGGCACTGAAGGTTAGGGAGAAAAATATAGCATTTGGGAAGTATAAGGAAACACAGAAGGAGCAGGACAGAGAACTGTACCAGTGAAGGCAGAAGGAAGCAGGGAGGGAAATCAGAATAGCAAAGGCCCAAACTGAGGAAAAGATAGTCACATATGCAGCCTCATATGTGAAAGGGACCTGAATGCCTGCTTTTTAAAGAAATGAGCAATTAGCTCTGATAGATCTTACTTTTTAAAATTATATCCATTTCATTGCGGGAGCCCTGGTTGCTGTGGTAACTGGGAAGAGAGACTGGTTACTAAGTCTAAAATATCCCATTTGAACCAGCGTGATTGTAACTAACTGTTGATATACTTTTAATTATTTGGGGCCATTATTTACTGAAAAGGGGGCATAACTACTGAAATGGGGAGCACTCGAAATTCCACACCTACTTCCGGGCTAATCACTACATTAGTGAGCCCCACTGCGAGTGGAGTGTACCTCACGTGCGGTGACATGCGCAGAGACACTTGCGTCTGTGTGGGTCTCTAGTGTCCACAGTGGACAAAGGGAAACTAACAGTACTGAGGACCAGAAGGTAAATTATACTACTGATTGTGTACCAGTGAAGACTAGAATGGCCCAGACTAAGGGAAAGAACGTTAAAAAGGAAACATGCACACAGTACTACATGTACCAGGAAGCAACACAGGAACAAGAATTTGTGTGTGCAAAATGCTCCCAAAATACAGCACTTTTAAAAGAAATAGACCAACTTCATAGAAGAATAGAAACTCATAAAGAAATTACTCTGTTGGAGAATTACATAGATGAGGCAGTAAAAGAAACAAGCATCAATCACCAACAACATAAAAATGGCAATACACATGAAATCCTTAACTCCCCTTCCTGTTTAATAAAGAACTCTATCACTGTCCCCTCATACCCCATGACAGAACATGAATTTCATCATATAAGTTTGCAAAATAGATGAGAGTTTGTTAGTAGATTCAGAGGAATCTGAGGTAAAGACAACACTAGCAAACACAAGCCTTGGTAACAAAGATACTAGAAGCTCACTACCAGTTGTCAAAGAAACATCACAAGATAGAGATATCATAGTAATTGGAGATTCCTTACTAAGAGGGACTGACACAAAGATTTGCCAAGGACGAAAAGAATTTACTACAGTTAGTATGCTTCCAGGGGTCAAGATTCAGAATATAATCAACATGTTAGATGGACTACTAGAAAACACCACAAATCCTTTAGTTATTCTGCATGCTGGAATAATCGATCTTTCTACCTGTGACTCACCCAACATACAGTCAAACTTTATGACTGTAATTAATCAGATAAAATGTAAAGGGGGAGAACTAATTATGTCTGGACTACTACCTACCTTTGGGAAAAAATGCACATAAAAATCACTTGATATACAAATTAAAGATGTGGCTGAGACAACATTGTTTGTCAAAAAATATTGGATTTATAGACAACTCTACTACTTTTAATAAACCAGCCTACTACAAGGGGGATGGGCTGCACTTAAATCACCTTGGAACGAGAATTCTGGGGAATAAAATAAATAGAGTCATAAAGTTTCATTTAAACTGGAAGAGGGGGGAAGGCCTCAAGAGAACACATGAATACAATACATACAGCTAAACTTGCGAACTTTATTAATCTGTCTGGAATGGTGTATTGATTAATGCTAGAAGTCTGACCAACAAATTTGACGAATTTAAACATCTTTTGGAAATAAATAATATCCAAATTGCACTAATCATTGAGACATGGTGGGAAAAGAATGACTGTTGGGATAAAGACATCTTAGGATATAAGGTATACTTTAAAAGTAGGAGATACAGGAAAGGTGGCAGGGTGGCTATATGCCTACAAAACAACATATCAAGTGAGGAAATTCCAGTAGATATTCCTAACCTTGAATCATTATGGATTAAACTATATCCCCAGATAGGACCCTCTATTACCTTAGGATTGGTATATAGACCTCCCTCTATAACAACTGAGGATGACAGGATACTTCTAAATTACACAGAAAACCTGGATCCAGCAAGTAATCTTATGATATTTGAGGACTTTAACCTACCTAATATTGACTGGCAAACAGATTCCACAGCAAACAAAACCGAAAGTCGATACCTGGATCTCTTTCTGGAACTGGGGTTAGAACAAAAAGTGCAAACACCAACAGGAAACAACAAAATATTTGACATAATTCTAACTAATACAGAACACTGTATTTCCAATATTAGAGTAAGGGAACCTCTTAGTAATAGTGATAATAATATGTTTTTTTTTTTCAAATAACTGGGAAATTAAAACAAACAAGCACTGGACATAATCTAGCATTAAACTTTTGCAAAGCTAATTTTGAGAGTATAAAAACCGAGCTTAAACAATGGGACTGGCCTAAAGAATATAATACATTGACAGTTGAGGGCAAATGGAGGTCTTTGACACACACATTAAAAAGTTTTATTAAAACATATATACCCAGAACAAATAAAAACAGACACAAAATTACCCCGTCTGGTTTAATGAAAAAATCAATCTAGCAATAAACAACAAAAGAAGACTCTTAAGGAAGATTAGGAAAAGCTACTTACATCTTGTCCCCAGGTATAGGATGTTAGTGAAAAGTACAAAAAGCATGATAAGGATTGCAAAATCTAAACATGGATTAAAGATGGCACATAAAGTTAAGGATAATAAGAAAGCCTTTTTTGCCCATGTAAACAGAACAAAGGGGAAGACAACACTTCAGGAGCATTTACAACTAATGAAGGGAAAAAAGTTTCAAATACCGAAGCCGCTAACATTCATAACCATTACTTCTGTACAGTATTTAATACAAGCAATGAAAGGATGCAAAGTGCTGTAGATCTACCCCTTAATGAGTTCATTATAGCACCTATAGTAGTTCTTGATAAGTTAAGGAACTTGGACATCAGTAAATCATGAGGCCCAGATGAAATCCATCCTAGGGTGCTAAAAGAGATAGCTGATGAGTTACATCTCCCTCTTACTAACAAACTACAACATTCCCTTACAACCAGAGAAGTCCCCCAAGATTGGAGGGTAGCTACAGTAGTGCCCATTTATAAAAAAAGGCTCAAAAACCAACCACGAGAATTATAGGCCTATCAGCCTAACTTCCATTATGGGATAAATACTCAAAAGTATTATTAAAGATATTATACAGGAGTACCTGGTGCAAGCCGGTCTAACAGATCCAGCACAGCATGGGTTTACTAAGACTAGGTCCTGCCAAACTAGCTTACTGTTTTTTTACGAACTAGTGACTAAAGAGATCAATTCGGGTAAACCGGTGGACTTGGTCTTTTTGGATTTTGCCAAGGCATTCGACAAACTGCCCCACTTTGAACTTGTTAATACCCTGGGAAATTACATTCTAAACCACCATGTAATTAATTGGGTTAAGAACTGGCTCATAGGATGAAAGCAGTGAGTTATTGTAAACGGGGAGTATTCAGATTGGGATCCAGTTATCAGATGAGTACTTCAGGGGTCGGTATTGGGACCCTGTCTCTTTAATATCTATGTATCTACTTTAACTATCAGGGATCCTAATATACTGATGTTAATATTCGCTGACGATTGTAGGGTAGGAGCAGTTACAAATCAACCTGATAGTAGTAAAGCACTTCAATCAGCCTTGGATACTACACAGAGTTGGGCTAATACCAATAAATTATTATTAAATCCTATGGAGTGCAAAGTTATGCACCTAGGTATACACAATAAATGATATAAATATAAATTAGGGGTGACAGATTTATTGGAAACAGAACAGGAAAGAGATTTGGGGATAATTGTAAACCCTGACCTTAAATTTAAAACGCACTGTAAGAGCCAAATTGGTAAGGCTAATCAAGTACTAAATTGCATATTTAGACATATTTCAAGCAGAACAACAGAAGTACTGCTCCCCTTGTAAATTGCAATGGTGAGGCCACTATTGGAGTACTGTGTGCAGGTGTGGTCACCATCCTATAAAGAAGATATAAATAAAATGGAGACAGTTCAATGGAGGTTTACTAAAGCTCTCATAGGTATGTCAAATATGACTTATGAAAATAGGTTGAAAACTTTAAATTTGTACACTCTGCAATACAGAAGAATGCAAGGAGACATGTGCCTATTATATAGAGTATTTAATGATATTAACATCACCAGAGAGTTAGGAATCATCAGAACAGACAAAAAGTTTAATACCAGAGGGCATGCTAATCAACTGTGTGTTCCAAAATGGAAAACTCTACATAGAAAGCACTGGTTCAACCTAAGGGTCATTTCTATATGGATCCAGTTGCTAGCACAAGTAGTGGACAGTTCCAATATGGAATCATTTAAAATTAACCTGGATGTAGCAATTGGAGATAGGGTAAAATACCAAAACTACTAGATTATACTGGAAAGCTTTGTGGACTTTATGTCTTTGTAGCTTGATAAACCTATGATAAACCTATCATAAACTCGGGTAAGAAGGGGGATAAAATCTTTTATAGGTATATCAGGGAGCATAGAAAGACAAAGGGAGGGATAGTGAGGCTGAATAGAATGGACATTGGGTGGGCAGAGAGGGACAGTGAAAATGCAGGGATAGTGAATAAATACTTCTGTTCAGTATTCACAAAAAAGGAGGTGGGGGAGGTGCCTAATCCAATTAACAGAAGCACTCTGGATAGAGGGTCGATCCCAGTCCATTCACAGAAGAAAGGGTTCTGAAAGAACTCCTAAAACTGAAGGTGGACAAAGCAATGGGACCAGATAGAATTTACCCGAGAATTCTAAAAGAATTAAGCAGAGAACTAGTGACACCACTGACTACCCTTTTTAACAAATCATGGGAGGATGATGTGGTACCTGAGGACTGGAGGAAGGCAGATGTGATTCCCCTTCACAAGAGTGGGACCAAGACAGAGGCAGGAAACTACAGACCTGTCAGTTTGACCTCTGTGGTAGGGAAAGTGATGGAATCACTTCTGAAGGAAAGAATTGTTGAGTACCTAGAGGCCAGTAGGGCACAGGACCTAAAGCAACATGGGTTCACAGTAGGAAGGTCATGTCAGACAAATCTAACTGATTTCTTTGACTGGGTGACCAAAGCAGTAGACCAGGAAGGGGTTGTGGACATGGCTTACCTAGACTTTAGCAAGGCATTTGACACAGTCCCACACAACAGATTAATAGTCAAATTAACCAGCTTGGGAGTGGGTCCCAGGGTGGTAGCCTGGGTAAAACATTGGCAGAACAACAGGACACAGAAAGTCATTATAAATGGAGTCCACTCTAAAGAAAGAGGGTTTACTAGTGGGGTACCGCAGGGTTCAGTACTGGGTCCAGTCCTTTTTAATGTCTTTATAAGTGACATTGCAGAGGGACTGGAAAACATAGAATTTGATGGCAGATAAGGACCGCTTGGCCCACCCAGTCTGCCCATTTCCCTACCTGATGGATATGCAGAAGATTCTAGTTAATCAACAGCTTACTTCCTCCTGCCCCCCACTAGGATTGCCTTATGCCTGTCCCATGAATTCTTGCATTCTTCCACTGTTCCTGACTCCACAGCCTCCACAGGAAGGCTATTTCATGCATCCACAACTCTCTCTGTAAAAAAATACTTTTGAACATTACCTCTGAGCCGTCCCCCCTCTATCTTCAAATTGTGCCTCCTTGTTCTTGCACATCTTTTCTTCTGAAAGATACTACCCTCTTGTACCTTGTTAATTCCCTTGAGACACTTTAAAGTTTCTATCATGTCCCCCCCCCTTTCCTCAAGAGTATACATATTAAGCTGCTTTAGTCTCTCCCCGTATGTCTTCTGGTGCAGACCTTGCACCATTTTGGTTGCCCTCCTCTAAACAGCCTCCACTCTGTCTATATCTTTGTGGAGATGGGGTCTCCAGAATTGCACGCAGGACTCCAGATGGGGTCTCACTAACTGTCTGTAAAGAGGGATAACAACTTCCTGTTTTCTACTGTTGATGCCTCTCCCTATGCATCCCAGTATCCCCCCAGCCCTCCTTACTGCCTTCTCACATTGCTTGCCCACCTTTAGGTCATTTGATATAATTACTCCTAGGTCTCTTTTGATTTTTGTTGTTGTGATTAACTCACCCCCCACTGTGTACTCTTCCTTGGGTTTTTGTTTCCCAGATGCATTACCTTGCACTTCTTTGCACTGAATCTGAGCTGCCACGTATTTGACCATTCCTCAACCTTGCCAAGTCCCTTTTCATACTTTCCACCCCACCTTGTGTATCAACCCTGTTGCAGATCTTTGTGTCATCTGCAAAGAGGCATACCTTTCCTTCAGGTGCTCTCAATGTCACTTATAAAGATATTAAGAGGACCGTTCCAGTAACGAACCCTGCTGTACCCCGCTAGTTATTCTCCTTTCTTCACTGCGGACTCCGTTTAATATTATCCTTTGCGTCCTGTTGTTCAGCCAGTTTTTTATCCAGGCTACCACCTTGGGACCCACTTCAAGGCTGGCTAACTTGTATATTAATCTTTTGTGTGAGACTGTGTCGAATGTCTTGCTAAAATCTAGGTAGGCCATGTCCACAGCTCCTCCCTGGTCTACTACTTTGGTCGGCCAGTCAAAGAAATATATTAGGTTCATCTGACATGACCTTCCTGCTGTGAAACCATGATGCCTTGGGTCCTGTACCCCACTGGCCTCTAGGTACTCAACAATTCTTTCCTTCAGAAGTGATTCCATCATTTTCCCTACCACTGAAGTCAAGCTAACTGGTCTGTAGTTTCCTGCCTCTGCCCTGCTCCCACTTTTGTGAAGTGGAATCACATTTGCCCTCCTCCAGTCCTCAGGTACCACTCCATCCTCCCATGATTTGTTAAAGAGAGTAGTCAGTGGTGTTACTAGTTCTACCCTTAGTTCTTTTAGTATTCTTGTGTGAATCCCATCAGGCCTCATTGCTTTGTCCACCCTCAGTTTCAAGAGTTCTTTCAAAACCCTTTCTTCTGTGAATGGACTGGTATTGACCCCCCTATTCAGAGTCTCTCCCTTGTTTGGTTTAGGCATCTGTTGTGAATACTGAGCAGAAATATTTGTTCAGTATCCCTACTTTTTCACTGTCACCCTCTGCCCACATTCCCTCTCCTTTATTAAGACTCTGTATCCCTGCCTTGGTCTTTTTTCACTCCCTAATGTACTTATAAAAGGTTTTATCCCTCTTCTTAACATAGAAACATAGAAACATAGAATTTGATGGCTGATAAGGACTGCTTGGCCCACCCAGTCTGCCCATTTCCCTACCTAATGAATAAGCTGCAGATCCTAGTTAACCAGCAGCCTACTGGTGTGCAAGAACAAGGGGGCACAATTTGAAGATAGAAGAGGGGCGGCTCAGAGGTAATTTAAGGAAGTATTTTTTCACAGAGAGGGTTGTGGATGTATGGAACGGCCTTCCAGAGGAGGTTGTGGAGTCAAAAACAGTGGTGGAATTCAAGCATGCATGAGACAGTCATAAGGCAATTCTAGGGGGTTGGGGTAGGAAGAAGTAGGCTGCTGGTTAACTAGGATCTGCAGCTTATCCATCAGGTAGGGAAATGGACAGACTGGGTGGGCCAAGCGGTCCTTATCTGCCATCAAATTCTATGTTTCTATGTACCCCCAAGTGACACAATTACCCAAAATGGAGGCATGAAGGCAGAGCTCCATCTCCATACAGTTATACAGATTTCATTTTCATGCTTAAATAAGTTTATTGTAAAACGCTATCTTTAGTAAATGGGCAGTGGTAGAAAACCAAAACGTGTTGGCTCTTCAACAGACTCTTCTTGCACAGTCTTGACCCACTCTTCCCAGAAGGAAACCCCCAGTGCTAAGTGAATGACTGGAGCAGAAGTAGTGGCACAGCCAACAAATGTCACTTCTTGAAGAGCTCTGGGAATTCACGGCAGAAATCCATTCAATTCAACAAGAGTCAAAATATTTAGTAGAACTCTGGAAAATAAAGTCTCCTCTTGGAATGGCACACCACTGATACAGATGCCCATGTCAGTTGCTTTGAGTGAGTTCTTATCAAAACCATGCACCAACAGCAAGCATTGGTCAAATGTGAAGGTTTACAGAACAGCTCAAGAAGAAACAACATCAGGATTTATGCAGCAAGGGGGGGAGGGGAATGAAGGGACTGACATGATGGCTTTCCAGCAGGACAATTTTCTGTCTAATTTAGAAGTTAAGGATCTCTGTGCTTTGCCACTTGAATGAGCCCACACAGCCTTGCTACATAAACCCTCTGGCTCTGCCTTGTGCCCTCATTCCATCATTGTTTGTTTTTATAATTTTGCCACCAAGCATGACCTGCTTCTTCGTGCCTGGTGAAAGGGGGTTATTGCTTATAAGGGGCACCATATCTATATGGACAACAATTATTCTCCAGCGTTAATGACCAAATGCAGAGCTTATGTCCTGGTACTTTGTCTTTTAAAAGCTCAAAAAATAAAGTTTGCTACCCCTTCTCGGACTGTCTACGTATTTTCTTTCCTGATGAATCTAGAACTTTCGTGGACCCTGATAAGGTGGCATATGAGCTCTGATCCAGAAACTATGACATTCCTACTGAGTCTATGGACTAGTCAGACTGCCGTGAAAAGTGGGCACTGCAGAAAGAACAAACTCTAGCCAAAGTCGATAGGGCTGTGAAGAGCTACCAAGTGACCAAAGTTACACATGTGCATAGAAATTATTCAACGCATGGGTGTAACAAACATTTTTTGGAGGTGTTGCACCAGATTTGCAACATGGCCTTTATTGTACCATTCCTCATGAACAGTGCCAGTGTAATTTTGTTCACTTGTCCTGAAAGGTGATTTCGCAGAGCAAATGTGCTATTCTGCACCACAAGTGCAAAAACACATTTTGGGCAGGTTGTAGAAAGTGACAGCTATACTGTTTTGAAGGAGGTATTCAAAAATGGCAATGTTAAAAATGTGGAGTGAATATATTAAAAATTGGCAACGTTAGGAGCAGGTGTTGAAACTGTGCAATACATGCTCATAATGCAGTCATTTTTTGGAATTTTTTCACCAAATTTGTAACATGGGTTTTTTGGGACCCCATCTCATGAATAGTGGCACTGCTATTTTGTGAATCAGTCCCAAAAGGTGATTCAGCACAGTGATAACGAAATCACCTTTCAGGACTGAGTAACAAAATGACAGTGACAGTTCTCATGAGCTGGGGTCCCAAGAGCCCCGTGTTGAAAATTTGGGGCAAAAATTCAAAAAAATGGCTGAGATATCAGCATAAGTTGAAAAAAGAATCTACAGTAGTGCAGTAATGCAGTATAGCATGCTTACCTTTGATTCTTCAGTTCACAGTTGGGCTCTGAAGAGTGCAAACATGTCTGGGTCAGGAGAAGATGACAGCACTGACCTCTGGAGGTAAATATGGGGTGTGTGCGTGTGTGGGGAGGTGGGTGCTCAGAGGGAGGTTGGGGAGGGGGGAGGGGAACTGCAGTGACGATGAGGGACCCTTTCTTGTTTTACAGGGGGAAAAACATGATGTCGAGGAACCGTTTTTGATTTTACAGAAAAAGAAGAAAAAGCATTTCAGCACACTGGGGTGGGCTACCAGTGTGCCACATGAATGGGGGGATTGTACAGAATGCTGACTTAGGGAATGAGCACCCCGAAGTCAGGAAATCTTTGGGCAAACTGGGATGGGCTCCCAGTGTGCCAGTTGAGTTGGTGGGGGGGCAAAGAATGCCACAGATCTGGCAGCTGATGTTGGGAACATCTATACGGTGAATGCCATTTTGACATTCGTAACATGGCAGCACCTGCAGAACTGTGCATGCGCACAAGTCATGTGCATGTGCAGTTCAGGCACCAGAATGCAGAAATAGCCAAAATAGTGCACCTGTTATTCCAACGCGGCCAATCGTGGCCCAGGGGTTCAAGCTCCATTGGGCTGTCAGAGGGATACTTCCAAAAGTCCAATGGAAGGTTCCACAATCATTCATTTTCAAAGCTACAGAGTGATCCCAATAGGGCTGTAGGCTCCACCCACAGTCCTAAAAATTGACAAAGTTATTACCACATAGGCAAGAAATGGTGTACAGATCAAGCCTTGAATGAGATTAAAGAGCTGCTTCAGTTCTTCTGACGGGAAGAACGTACATGAAAAACACCTCTAAGGATCCTATCCATTTCTTGTTTGTTTTTGACATGAGGTAGTGGATTTAATTATGTTAATAATAAAGAAAACTTCTGTTTGATCTTGGCAGGCAGCGTATGACTGCTGTACTCAAATTGGGGATTGGAGATTCCTATATTAGATTGTTGCCTTTAGCAATGGAGACTATTTTTTTTCATTGTTTTCTATTTCCTAAGAGTGGGTTACTTTTTTTTTTTTTTTTGTCAATTGTTGTTAAGAAGCACCTGCCTGATCAGCCATACTGTGAATACCAAACTGTAGCAAATTCTCCAAGGCTGAAACCCTGTACTTTCATTCAGCAGTTGTTTTTTTGGGACATTTGTTCCAATTTATTTAAGCTATTTTATCCTATAGGATAATGCTGTCAGTTTTTGATTCTGTAGCCTAAGATTGTTCTGTTTATTCTCATTTTGTTACACATGGTTGCTAAATGGTTGCATGGTTAAGCAGTATTGGGACAGGTCTTATGGTGTGCCCTTATGCTTTTTCTATCCTTTTCTTTCTAAATAGCTGGAGAATTTAACTTTTAATTGAGTTCCCTCTTTTTTGGGGTTCCTTTCTGTTATTTTTTTTCTCTCCCCATATTCCTCTTTCCTTTCTAGTTTTGTTGGGAGCTCAGTGCACTGTCTTTCATGTCTGGAGTTACTGGATTATGCAGAGTGGCACCTCTCCCACCCTTGTTCCTTTCTTTTTTTTTCATTCAATATACTTTTATTAATATACATAATAAGGTTCCAATACAAACTTGGGTAACAGTTAGGCAAACAGGAGAACTACCCCCCAAACAATGCACATAAAAATCATAAATTTTAACAGCTTAAACTAATATACATTCCTGACACCAACCCTCCCATCCTCCCTCTACAGTCTGTAAAAATACCTCACTAAACCACCCCCCATCAAGCATGTACACACTCAGCCATCAAACTATATTAATAGAAAAATCCTCCAGACCATAAACTGTCATGGCTTCCATACAGTAAGTAAAGCATCTAGAGGACTCCATCTAGTCTGGTAGACCTGTGAACGATTGTTCATGGTTAGAATGTGTTTTTCTAGCCAAAGGGCAAATAACATTTCTTTGTGCCATTCTATGATTTAAAGGACTGAGTCATCTATCCAATGTCTCATAATAATTAACTTTGCTATTGCCGAGATCAAAGCCAAATGTGCTTTTCTAAGGTTGGGAATACCCTCTGGAAATAGATATACTAAACAAATCTCTGGAGTAATATAGGAATCCAGGCCCAACAAGGGGTCAAGCATCTTTCTAATGGCTTGCCAAAACTTCTGGACCAATGGACAGGTCCACAGCATATGGTATAGTGTCACAGTATGGTTTGTACATCTAGGACAATCAGGGGAAGGCCTACTTCCCAATCTACAAAGTTTGAGTGGCGTGAAATATAAATTATGCATAATATTGAAATGTATCAAATGCAATCTATCTTGCTTGACAAATTTATACAAGGTCTGCCATAGTTTAGTCCAGAGATTTTGTTCAGCACTAAGAGAAAATACCTGTAACCAATAATAGCAAACTCCTTGTGGCAGTTCAGAGTCGATCGACTGGATTACTTTATATATTATAGAGACAGCATGGGGTTCTCCAGCTGCCTGCAGGAGATTATTAAAAACATCAGCAGACCCCTGATTCATCCCCCCTCGGCACAAATGAGCAAGGATGGCCTTCTTGAGCTGTTCATACTTAAAAAAGGCTGTTACAGGCACCTTAAACCGATATCTGAAAAGAGTAAAAGGAATTATTCTACCTTCCACATATTTATCCATGACTCTTGTGCTGCCAAGAAGAGGCCAAAAGACCAGGGAAACTGATTTACATCCAATTTGGAAGTGGGTATTTCCCACAACAGGCTGTTCCAACAAAACATGCCAATTATGGGATAAGTGAGTTTGCAGCTGATGTAAGGCCCTAATGGACCAACCTAGCGGAACATTCTGAAGAGGTTTTGGAATTGCTTTGGGACTAGTGAATAACAGGGCAGGTAGGGAACAATGATATTGAGCTGCTAAAAACTGTTCAATATCTAACCACAAGGGTATATATGTTTGTCGCTCTTCCCTTGATATCTCCCTTGACCAGTATGACAGCCTGCTAAGGTAATGAGCACAATAGTATGAGAAAAAGGAAGGGGCTGGTAATCCACCCTGCTTTTTAGGTGCAGAGAGTTTCAAATAGGAGCATCTAACACTCTTACCCTTCCAAAGGAAGGTGGTTAACATTTGGTGGAGTTTACCAAACCACTTTTTAGGAAGAAACAGGCCCAACATTCCTAAGGGATACAATACGTGGGGCAGAACATTCATCTTGACAATATTTATTCTTCCCCATAAAGAAAGAGGAAGATCTCCCCATCTGCTTAAGTCTAGCTTAATTGTACTCAACAATTCCGTAAGGTTTAATTTAAGCATAGTAGGAATCTCTCTGGCAACCTTAATCCCAAGATACGCAAGGGACTTGGATTCCCATATCAATTTAATGTTTTCAAGCACTGACCGGGAGGTGTTATTATTTAGGGGGAAAACTTTTGTCTTAGACTCATTGAGTTTGTAATGGGAGATGGCAGAAAAATGCTCTATCTCAGCCAAAAGCTCTGGAATACCTGTTGCAGGATATTGAAGATGTAAACGAAGGTCATCTGCATACTGCATGCAGAAAGAGAATACCTTTGTGGTCCTGTTTTAATTCCCTGGAGTTTTGGGGAAGTTAACAACCTCCTGATCAGGGGTTCTAAGTAGAGATTAAATAATAATGGGGAGAGGGGACAACCCTGTCTGGTCCCCCTCTGAAGTAGAAATGGAGCAGACAGTATCCCATTGGACAAAATCCGGGCTGATGGGGATGTATATAACAATCTAACCCATCTAAGAAAGCCCGAGGAGAGACCCAGGTGGGCTAAGGTTACAAAAAGAAAGTCCCAAGAAACTCTATCAAAAGGCTTCTCGGTATCCAAGGAGATCAGAACAGAAACAATATCTGAGTCCTTGGATGCCGAGAGGATATATAATAACTTATGCATGTGATCCACTGAAGACCTACCTTTCATGAAACCTATCTGCTCTCTACTAACAAGCATGGGAAGAAGTGGACCCAACCTCATAGCCAGGACCTTAGCTAAAATTTTGACATCAGTATTAATTAAAGAAATAGGCCTATAACTTTCCGGGTATATTGGATCTTTGCCAGACTTGGGAATAAGAGAAATTATAACAGTAAGGAAGTTTGATTCCAACATTCCTTCAACAAACTAGTAATTATAGACTTCTGCCAGAAAGGGAGCAAGCTCTTGTGAACAGCTTTTATACAGGTTATTAGAAATGCTGTCTGGGCCAGGGGACTTATCAAGTGAAAGCTGCTCAATTGCTGTTCCAACTCCCCGTACTGTAATTAAATTTCCAAGATAGTAACCTTCAGAGGTCTCTAGTTTAGGAAGATCAGTGGCATTAAGGTATTCAGCCATATCCAAAGCTACAGGTCTATCCTCCTGAGCCTCAGAGCACAGCCTTTGGTAATAAGAGCGTAGAACCTCAAACACTTCTCTGGGGAATGTAACCAGGCTATCATCGACAACCGATTTGATGCAAAGAATGGCTTGTGAGGCTGCATTTTGCCTGAGTAGAATAGCTAATAGCTTACCAGCCTTCTCACCAACATCAAGGTATTTCATTTTTGTACATCTCAAAGCAAGCTCTGCATTTTGGTACATGAGATCAGAGTATTGACTTTGCAATTGGTACAAAAGTTTCCAATCCGCATCTGAGGAGTGCCGAGTGAGGGTACGCTCCATGGCCCATATCTCTTGGAGCAAGGCAATTTGCTTAGCACAAAACTGATGACATCTCGTTGCCGATAACCTAAGGCACTCACCCCTGAGAGAACACTTTAGGGCTGCCCAAATCATGTCTGTTCTGGTAACCAATTCCCTACTATCTAGTAAAAAATTAGAAAGAAAACATTTTTAATGTGTTGGAGAGAATCTGGTTTTAGGAGCAACTGAATGTTCAACCTCCAGAGAGCATCCCTTTGGATGTTTGGCCCAAGGAGATATGCAAGGGAAATTGGAACATGATCCGATATAACTCTCATGTGTATATCTGTATATATTACCCCAGACAATGCAAAGGAACTCAAAAGAAAAAAAATCAATGCGGGAAAAGGATTTATGTGATCTCCATAATGAAGAACTCACCATATATCCAGGAGATCAGCACCTGTCATGAGGTCATGTAGTGCCCTTTGTGAGGGGGATAAACCCTGTTTTTGGGAGTCAGATCTGTTTATATGCGTATAAGGTACAACATTCCAGTCTCCTCCCAATATAGTTAAAATGGGTGGATCAGCAGCAAGTAGGCTCAATAAATGGGTAAAAAAATGAGGAAACTCAGAGTTTGGCCCATATATGGATCCTAAAATAATTTGTTGACTTTCCAAGGATCCACGTAACATTATGTACCTGCCTTCGGGGTCCCAAATTTCTTCATCCAGTTTGAAAGGAATTTTTTTATCTATCAATACTACAACTCCCCCACAAGATGTGGACTTCCCTGCTCCATATGTCTGTCCCACCCATGTCTTAAGGAATAGGCTAACATCATGTCTTCGAAGATGCGTCTTTTGGAGACAAGCAATCCCAGCTTGTAACTGGTGAAGGTGTCTGAGGATAACCTGCCTCTTACATTTGTCCTGTGCACCTTTAATATTCCAACTTACAGTCTTGTAATGATTATCCATCATTTGGCTTTACGAACAATACCATGGATAGAATGACCAGCCTGATATAAATAAGATCCAATGCTTATCAGACTGAGCACCAATAAAAGTTCAACCATAAGAAAATAAGTTGACACACTTGACTTACTAACCCCTATACCCCTAATAACAATAAAAAAAGAAAACTTATCTATCATATTATCCCTTAATCCCAACTCAACACAAATTACAACAAATCGCTAATAATAATCTCTGCAATATCTTGCCCCAGTTCCAATCAACTGCACCACAATCCACTCTCAGGTGAGTGATGTCTTAGTGCAGGTAATGAGCTGCACCAGAGACCCCCTACCTCTCTTACGCCTCCCTCCACCCCCGTTACTTATCTAGCAATTATAGTATCCATATGGACAACCTTAATAAATCAAATTTACAGAACACCATACAAATAGCATCCCTATAATAAGGCTTATTCACCTTAGTAAATTGTAACAGCATAACAGTAACAGGAGGTCAGTTTTAAAGTAGCTTTGAAAACCTACCTTTTTAACAAAGTTTTTAATGATTGTTAATTATTTAATTTTAATTCTGTTTAAATTCTGTTTTAAATATTTATTGTTTTATGTCATTTGTAAAGGTGATTTGGTTTAAGAAAGGTACCTTAAATAAATAAAGACTGATTGATTGATTGATTGATAATATACACATGGTGCCTTAAGGTATTGGGAACGCCCCCTAACCCTGTCTAAATGGAGATTATACCCAATATCCTTTTAAATCCCCAAAATCAGAGCATCCAGGTGTGAAAAAAATGAAAAAAAACCATTAGGGATCTATTAGCAGTTACTCTCCATCCCAGGTTCTGTTTTTTATTTTTTTAAAAAGAGGAAGAATAAAAAGTAATAAGCCCCCAGTATTTTGAACTCAGACACACAAACATAATTAGTTTGAGGGGCAGATAATCTAGCCTTTGCCGATAACAGGCCCAGTAAGCAAATAGTCTGTGTCTTCACAGAAAATCCATAACATAGTAACGCCTGGATCGAGCACCGTTTCTGATTTCCTCAGTGAAACTTCCCCAAGCTTCTACGATGGCCCCAAAGATAAAGAAATAGCTACTACACCAGGAATGCTCCAATATATGATGCTATCAGAAAATTCAGGATATGCCCAGTCCAAAATCAGCAAAGGAGTCCGTCCTGTAAGAATCAGGCAGCTTCTTTTCACATCAGCACAGAGCAATTACAGATGACAAGCTTTTGCCCATAATCTTCTCATCCCTTTCACTTGAAATGGTCTGGGAAAAAACTTTTAAGCTCTTGATGCACCTGTTCTTGCAATTCAAAAGAAACCCATTTATCCCCTGCTTTCACCTGAAGGACAGCTGGATACTTCATAAGAAACGGAGTTCCCGCTGCGATAAGCTTCATCACAATAGGATGCATTCCTTTTCCCTTTACCCACACTGACTGTGGAAGATCCTGCGTGATCTGAATTCTATGCCCTTCCCACAGAACCTCCTGCAATTCACGCACTTTTGCAAGCACATATTGCTTATCTAAAAAATTAAGCATATTGAAGATAAGAGGTCTAGGTGGGGAGTCAGGTGGTGTAGGAGGTCAAAGAGCATGATGGGCCCTTTCGATAACATAAGATGCTCCATTCAGCGAGGGACCGGCAATTCATTCACATAATTTTTGGAGAAAAAGAATAGGCGTTGCTCTTTCTTCCTTTTCAGGAATTCCGATCACCAGGAGATTATTTCTTCTACTCCTCCCTTCTAAGTCTTCAAGCTTCTCTTCAAGTTTTTTAATTCTCCTTCCATAGAGCATCATGGCCATCTCACTTTTATCCTGTTTCTTTTCCAACTATACCAGTATGGCTTCTGAGTTGGTTACACGGGTGGTTAGGGAGTGGACAGAGGATTTGACCTGCTGCAAATCATCATGAATCTCAGAGATTTTATCCTGTAATGGTTGCATCACTTCTAAAAAACTGTTCCTCTGAGATTGCGCCCATTGCGGTGCTGGATTTACTGGAGCCCGCTGTCTGATGCTTAGGGCACTTTGAGGCCTTGTCCTTCTCTGGGGTGGGCGGTGCTGAGTGCCTCGGTGGTGCCCTTCTCATGTACATCTCCATTTCTTGAGTTGGGATACTGCAGTCTCAGGTGTTTAACAGTTGAAATACTGTAGTTTTATGTTGTTCACATGCAAAAAAACTGTACCGGAGAACTGAATTGAGTAGTGGAGGCACGGAGCAATGGAGGGCTGCTGCTGCTTCTCAAGCTGCCACACGTGACCGGTTTCTTTCTTTTACTGTTTTCCTTTATTCTTTCATAAGCACTGTTGTACCTCAATATTATTTTTCTACACTTTCTGTCATTGTCTCATTCTGGATGGCATGGCTCTTTTCTGCTTTGAGCACTTTTCACTTGGGCTAGTGCATTTAGGCTGCTGAGACCTGCCGAGGTGTCACTATACAGTAGGTTGCATTAGATTGCTACTTCATTGCATTATTTAACCTCTTCTATTTTTTATTTTTTCAGTTTTCTTGCTCTGAAATTTATCTATTACTAGCCTCCCCATTTTGTTACACATGGCTGTTAAATGGTTGCCTGGTTAAGCAGTATTGAGACAGGTCTTATGGCATGCCCTTATATGTTTTCTATCCTTTTTTTTCTAAGTAGCTGGAGAATTGAACTCTTAATTTAGTTCTCTCTTTTTTGAGGTTTCTTTCTGTTATTTTTTTCTCTTCCCATATTCCTTTTCCCTTTCTAGATTTGTTGGGAGCTCAGTGCACTGCTTTGAATGTTTGGAGTTACTGGATTACGTAGAGTGGGCCCCTCTCCTTTCCTTTCTTTCTTTTACTGTTTTCCTTTATTCTTTCATAAGCACTGTTGTATATCAATATTATTTTTCTTCACTGTCTGTCATTGTCTCTTTCTGGATGGCATGGCTCTTTTCTGCTTTTAGCACTTTGCACTTGGGCTAGCACATTTAGACTTCTGAGACCTGCTGCAGTGTCACTATACAGTAGGTTGCATTAGATTGCTACGCCATTGGATTATTTAACCTTTTCTAATTTTTTTTTCAGTTTTCTTGCTCTGAAATGTATCTATTACTAGCCTTCCCATTATCATAATTCCTCTCTGAGTGATTTTACAGGGTTTATATTTCAGGGTTTGCTAGCCTTCTGTTACTCGAATTATTGTCTACAACAGTGATACACTAGTCAGGTCTAATCCTCTCCCAGCTCCCAAAGCTGCTTCTCCTAACTTTTCCCTGTTTCTCCAGTTATCTTTTTCCACTTGTATATTTATTTCTTAAGCTTCATTTGTTGCTGTCTTTGATTTGGGAACTACTACCACATACTTCCCACTCTCACCTTTTTTTTTTCTTATTCCTTCCTTCCATATTATAATGAGTCCAGGAATTTAGGTCTTCTGTTTTTCATAAATATTATTACAAAATTGGGACTTGGCTATGCTAGTGCAAACAATGTTCATATGCATGAAGGACCCTGCATTTGTAAATTAGTGTAACTCAGCCTTCTTGTTTTTATTTTGGTTGTTTCCAGCATGAGTAATTAGACCATTTGCAGATAATATGACCTCAATTTTTAGTTTATTTTTATATACTAATCTATTTAGTTTTGAATTATTTTTTAGCTTACCTCCTCTTGGTTTCATTTTAGCACCCTACAGGCTTTGATGCAGGCTGTTTCATCATTTTCATATTTTTAGCACGAGAGTCCATATTTTATTTCTAGTCAACCTTGATTGTATTAAATTCAATATCTTGAGAAGACTTTGGAACATTCTTTATAAGGCCACTGCTTTTAGTTGGCTGTGAGTTTTTCTTGCTCCCCAATACTTTATTGTTGTTGTAGTGTAGTGTTGGGGATGGTTACTCTGGAGCTTATTTCCAAGTTCCCTTTCTTCAATAGGATTCGGGCTTGGTTGACCCTGGGAGCCATGGGCTAAGCCCAACTATACCCCCGTAACTTCTTTTCATCCTTTGACACTACCAAGAAGCTATGTTTTAAACACATCTCTCTGCCATGGATGCTCATTTTGGTTTTCTTTAATGTTTGATATGGTTCTGGTTGTTCTGTACTTTGGATTCTTCCATGTTGGCAGACTGTTAATCGTTAGAATACAATTTTTGTATACTTTTTAAAGACTACAATTTTTTTTGTAATTTTCTTTCAGTATTGTCATTCTGTATTTAGAGGCAAGACATGGGTACCATTTTATTTAATGAGTTGTTTGCTACAATATTTTCTTTCTGGACTTGGTGTGATGTGTCAGTTTAAACTATATCATGCTATATCATATTATGGCATCATACACTAAAGTACTGTCCTATAATGTTAACAGGATTCATAATCCAGTTAAATGTTGTTGTCTGCTTCAGTATTTCTGCCAACAATATGCAGATATTATTCTACTCCAAGAAACCCACCTGTCTCCAGAGGAACATAGGAACTGTTAAAGATTTGTTTTCAGTCAAGTTTGTTTTCTTCACATAAGCCTTTCTGATGGTGGGGAATTTTAATTTTACTTTGACATAGCCACCCATATTAATACCAGCAGGAACATCCACCAGAACACATGGTGGATTCCCTGCAGGGTGAGGGCCTCAAACAACTGGTACAACAAGCCACAAGAGACAGGGCTATCCTAGATCTATTACTGACTAATGGGGGAAGGATCACAGATCTCCAGGTAGAAGGTCACCTGGGTGTCTTTGATCATCACATGGTATGGTTCAGTTTGGCCACTAGAACTAAATCATCCCATTCCAAGGCAAAAATATGGGACTTCAGAGGAGCTGACTTTGATAAGATGGCCAAGAGAGTTAAACTCTGCCAAGAAGAAATACAGTTAAGGGGGTACATGCAATGTGGGCCAGCATTAAGGATGCAATACTTGAAGCAACATCCCATTGTGTTAAAGAGAAAAAGGAGGTGTAAAAGAAGAAAGAAACCACTTTGGTTCTCAAAAACAGTAGCAGAAAAGGTCAGAGCCAAAAGGATGGCCTTCAAGGAAATATAAGGGAACGTAGTGAGATGAAGATAAGGAGGCATACCAAACTTCCCTAAGGGAAGCAGGGAAGGCAGTAAGGCAGGCAAAGGCCCAAAATGAGGAAACACTAGCACAAACAGTAAAAGAAGATGGCAAGACTTTCTATAGATACGTTAGTGAAAAGAGAAAGTCCAGAGGGGGTATTGCTAATATCAAAGGGGATAAGGGGGAGTGTGTGGAGCACCAAGGAAAAGCATCTATCCTAAATAGATACTTCTGCTCAGTACTTACTGAAGAGAAGGTAGGGCAGGGCCCACAGCTCAGCACCATGGACACGGGGGAGGGGAAGGAGGTGTGCACTAGTCCCTTCACAAAATAAAGGGTCCTACAAGAGCTTGCTAATCTCAGGGTGGGCAAGGCAATGGGACCTGATGGCATACATCCCAGGGTACTAAAGGAGCTAAGGATGGAACTAGAAAAGCCTTTAGCAGAACTCTTTAGTGAGTCTATGAGTACAGGAGAGGTCCCAGAAGACTACAGAAGGGCTCATGTGATCCCACTTCACAAAAGTGGTAGCAGGGAGGAGGCAGGGAACTACAGACCAGTCTGTCTTACCTCAGTAGTGGTCAAGATTATGGATGCACTCCTTAAGGAAAGGATAGTGCAACTCCTGGAATCCATAGGAGCACAGGATCCAAGACAGCATGGGTTTATAGCAGGAATGTCCTGTCAAACTATTCTCACAGATTTCTTTGCCTGGGTAACCAGAGTGGTGGACCAAGGGGGAGCAGTTGATGTAGCCTACATTGACTTCAGCAAAGCTTTCGATACTGTTCCACATAGAAGATTGACTAATAAGCCTGGTTGGCTTGGGGTGGGTCAGAAGTTGGTCAACTGGGTGGCAAACTGGTTGGTGGGCAGAAAACAAAGAGTCGTGGTAAATAGTATACAGTCAGAAGAGATGCAAGTCAGAAGTGGGATACCTCAGGGATCAGTCCTGGGGGCAGTTCTCTTCAATATCTTCATCAGTGACATTGCAGATGGATTGGAGGGTAAGGTTTGTCTGTTTGCAGATGACACCAAGATCTGCAACAGAGTAGATGATCCAGATGGGGGTGGGCAGAATGAGAAGAGATCGGGATAAACTGGCAAAATGGTCAGAGGAGTGGCAACTGGGGTGTAACGCAAAGAAGTGCAAGATAATGCTCATAGGGAAGAGAAACCCTGAAGCCACCTATAGGAGGAGAGTTGCTGGCAATCACAAGGGAAGAAAGCGACTTGGGCATCATCATCACAGATGACCCAAAATCATCCAAGCAGACCACTAAAGCAGTAGGTAAGACTAGGGGGGATGTTGGGGTGTATTAGTAGGAGTTTTGCAAGTCATAAGAGGGAGGTAATAATCCCTCTTTACAAGACACTGGTTAGGCCCCATCTGGAATACTGCATGCAGTACTGGAGGCCACACCTGCACAAAGACTTCAACAAAATGAAGGCAGTCCAGAGAAGGGAAACCAAAATGGTGCAGGGACTACATCAGAAAACACATGAGGACAGAATAACGGAGCTCAATACGTATACCCTACAGCAAAGGAGGGAAAGAGGTGATATGATTGAAACATTCAAACAACTTCAGGGCATTAACAAGGTGAAAGAGTCTAACATGTTTCAATATAAGAAAAATAGCAGGAAAAGAGGACAAAGCGTAAGATTAGAGGGAGTCCAAGTAAGCGGGAATGTGAGGAAGTTCTTTTTCACAGAAAGGGTGATGGATGTATGAAACAGCCTACCACAGGAAATGGTGGATATGAATACAGTGCAGGGCTTCAAACAGGCATGGGATAGGCATACAGGAGCAATACAGATGAGTTTGAATAGATAGACCATTGACAGAGTAAAGGCCTATGTCACATTCATAAGGTACAAAAAATTAGTAGACTAGATGGGCCTTGCGGTCCTTATCTGCCGTCAACGTCTATGTTTCTGTGAATCCAATGAGTCAGTCCAATACATTATAGTCACAACTACATTATATGGTAAACCTATTACTTAACAAATATTTATTTTCCACCCAGCACTTATTGCAGAGTTTTGATCTCTTTTTTTCTGCAATGCTTGGTTGTTTACATGGCAGTTAATTTGGGGAGGGGATATGAATTTTATCTTGAACCCTGAGTTGAACTCCTCTAACTTAAAATTATATAATTTCTCTTCTGCTCACAAATAATTGCACAGCACTCTAGGAATCATAGATACTTGGCTCCACCTTCATCCCTCGCAAAATGCACTACTCCCCTCATAGAAGCAGTTATGCCAGGTTAGATTATATTTTGCTACTACAGAACATGTTGATACTTTGCAAGACATCCAAAACAGTCTGTTGCATTTATCTAATCACACCCCGTTATTTGCTTTTTTTTTTCCTTTTTCTTTAGAAAAACCTACAAGGCAGATTCTTTCCCATTTACATCCAAGCCTCCTTCATGATCAAGAACTTCTTAGAAAGATGGAAACCCAAATCTCTCAGTTCCTCAAAATAATGATACTGTGAGTGTAACTCCCAGTATTTTATGGGATGCACTTAAATCAGTTCTTCAACATAGAGTTATCGCCCATGTTTCAGCACTTCATGAGGCGTAAGACTGCAAAATTCAGGACCTTTAACACACTCTCTATACTTTACAGAGGTCCTTTGTGTACAGTGATGCTTCGCTTTTTCACAGTTACTCGAGACCAAGGCCCAACTTCAGAAACTTCTTGACCAAAAAAAAGAACATGCTGTCTTTTATCTTAGACAGATATACTGTGAGGGAGGAGCCAGGGGGTCCAGTACTACAGCTAGGTGACTTAAGGAGAGTAGGATGGAGGCTACTGTATCCATGATACGCCATCCCCATACAAATTTATTCACTCATAATAGCTCCAAGATTCTTAATATTTTCAAGAATTATTATTCTGCATTATATACACACCTGAGACTCCTCCACCCTCTGAACAACAAATCCAAACATTTCTTAGTTGGGCTTATTTACCAGCTCTTTCCTCCAAACAGCCTTGAGCACTTACATCTCCTATCTCCATGGTAGAAATTCTTCATGGAATTAAGCCTGCACAGGTAAGTGCCCCAGCATCAATGGTTTTCATTTAGAATTCTATAAAACCCCTTGCCTTGAAACTCTCCTAACTCCACTCTTACTTTGTAGTTATTGCTTTCTTCAGGAGACTGAAGCCCCACCTCTATCTTGGTGATATGCCATTATTACTGCCCTCCTAAAACTGGGCAAGCATCTCACTTCCCCAATTTCATATCACCCCATTTCTGTTCTGAACTTTGATTATAAACTCTTTATGTCTATTGAGGGGTTTCAGTTTGAGTACCTTCTTCACTCCTTGCTGGACCAGGACAAGGCAGGGTTCATTCAATAATGCCAAGCTCATGATAATGTTCACAGAATATTACTCATTTTGGACAATGTTCATCAACATTTGATCCCTCTGGCCCTGACTAGCCAGGATATGAAGTAGGCCCTTGACCGGGTGTCATGGCCTTTTCTGTGGGCTACACTTAAGGTCTTGGGCTTTCCTTCTGACTTTTTAAATATGTTGATACTCCATTATCCATCCTCTTCTGCTTTGGTTAAAATTAATTTCTTTTGGAAAGAGGCACCCAGCAGGAGTGTTATCTCTCCTCAATCCTTTTTGCCTTGTATATAGAGCCACTAGCATCCTATATTTGATGGTTTCTGAACAACTGAGGTATTCCATTAGGTAGATGGGAGTACAACATAGCATTGTTTGCTGATGATATCTTACTAACTCTTATAGACCAACCATATATTTTTGGACAATTTTTGATTTATTAGCCAGATGTGACTCATTATCTGATTTTCATTTAAATAGACATAAAACTGAAGTATTAGCTTTCAATTGTACCCTTCCCCAACATCTTAAAGATTTATTTCATATTCATTGGAATCGTAATTCACTCACATATCGTGGTATATACCTTAGCAAATACCCAAATCATTTACAATTACTTAACTTAGAACCATTAATGGTAGCTATAGGAAAGCATCTAAGTCATTGGTCTCTGGTAAATCTCTCATTTTTGCTGAGAGTGGAAGTTATTTGCTCCAATATTTTACTGATAATTTTATTCTATTTACAAACTCTTCCAATTTATCCAGTCAGATATTATCTTCTGGACTGAGACTGGCTAATATCCTGTTTTATATGGAGACTGCGGAGGCCACAAATAAGACTCTAGTTTTTTTTTTTTTTTTTATTAATGTTTTATCGTATTTAAGCATAATAAAGACAGGGTATAAATGCAAACAAAATATCCTGGCTGATACAAGCCCAATGGATATACAACTCTAAATTAAACCCAAAGATACATTATAGGTAAGTTGACATATATTAACATAAGCAAACAAAACTTAGCTTTAAAGGGAAACATTATCTACATCACATGCAATCTAACATGCTTCAGAACAGAAACTGTAAAGTATTTATGTAAATAAAGGCTAAATTCTACTTTTTACCTAACATAAGGCAGATTTGTACACAATAACCTGCAAGATACAACATATCTCAAGGGGGCTACAATCATATGTCCAATGGTAGAAAATGGGCTATTGACCAGCAAAGTTAGCCTGGGACACCCCCACACCATTTGGGGTATTACAAGCTGAAGCTGGTAAATTAGGGAGAAAACAACCTTCAGGTATTTTGCAGTATGCAGAACTGAAGTAGGGCCCACACATTTCTAAGTAAGCTGACATTCTATTTTGGTTTGAGTACATTACCCTTTCATAGTTGGCCATCTTACTCATTTCAAACAGCCATTCCTGGATTGAGGGGTTACTACAAAAGAATCCTTTTTGTGGTAACTAAAGCACATAGTATCCATTGTTTCCCCCGAGAGCAAATGTCATTTTCAGTTTGGCGAGTCTGAAAAAGACCTAGTAATATTGGGGAGAGTAAGAGCAATAATATAAGACAAGATGTCATTGCAAATACACTGAACTTCTTTTCAGAAGTCATGTAATATTGGGCAGGATCAGAAAATATGTGTAATAGATATGTCTTGAAAATCACACCTCCAACAGGTTCCAGATGGAAGGAGACCCCACTCATGGAGTTTAAGTGGTGTTCTATGCCATCTGTGAATTACTTTAAATTGTGTAAATCTATTTTTGTGTCTTTAATAGCCCTCTGTAGATTATTCCAGCAGTTATTTGAGAGTCGTGGTGTTATTTCCAGCTCTAAATCCTCCAACCGTATTTGCCATACTTTTATTGCGGGGTCTGAAAGGAGGGTCAACAGGTGCTGGTAAACATCTTTACACAACATTGGTGGCCATAGGAGTTAATCTAGAGGGTTGGGTTCTGAACCTGCAAGAGTTTAGCTTAGAAGTGCACTTAAGGCATGTCTTAATTGAAGGTACTTCCATTGATTGTGTTTGGGAAGTCCAAGCTCCTGTTGCAGGCACATGAAACTTTTCAATGTATGTAGGGTTGGGTGCAGTACAGTATATCTGAGAGATATCTGATATTTACTCTGAACCAATCACTGTACCATGCCAGTTTATCATCAATACATAACAGCTGATTTTCCCAAAGGGGGAGGTGCTTTGCCTTTGTCGATGCTCATCTGCTAAGTTTTAGATATTTTTTCCACACCCACAAAGTATGAGAGATAGTGGGGTGTGCAGAGCTGTCTTTTGAGAGTGGACTAAACTGGATGCCGTTGACCAGTGGTACACCAGCCACTGATTCTTCACATTCTGCCCATTTGGCTGGTATGTTTGTACATTTCAAGGAGCCATCTGTGCTAGTTGGAGAAGGAAGTGAGCCATGATTCTATGCTGAAAGTCTGGCACTTTAAGTCCACTGCTTCTGAGATCCAGTTTCAGTTTATACCAGTTTAGCCCCCCTGGGTCTTTACCCCAGAATAAAATCTACAGCTTGGAGTGTATCATGTTAATGAGTTTGGGATCTACCTGAGCTGGCACATTATCCAAGACATATTGTATTTTTGGAGCAGCCATCATTTTGAAGGCTTGTGCCCTCCTCCAATGAGAGATGTGTAATAGCTCCTACCTCTGAAAGTCTTTCTCAAGCCCTTCTATTAATGAGACCAGGTTATCTCATCCCAGGAGTGAAAGATTCCAGGTATTCCAAGTTGTGTTGGACATTAATGAGTCCTCAAGGGTATTGTGGTAGTTGTGTTATGTGCAGAGATGATGCCAAAAACTGGAACTTAGATATATTTAGCTTATAACCTGATAGGCGGCTTTATTGGCTGATCAAGGTTAGCAGGCTTGGAATGGACTTACTAAGGTCAATGAGGGTCATAATGGTATCATCTGCTAGGCCAATATGTTATGTTCCCCCCCATTTTAATGCTCCTTATCTCTGCAGGTTGCTGAATGGCCTGTAGTAGTGGTTCAAGTACAAGAACAAACAATAAAGTTGACAGTGGGCAGCCCTGCCTGGTGCCGCTGCTCAACTTGAAGGGAGCTGAAGTTTTACCATTGTTACTGATCTCCACTCAAGCTTCTATATTCATCGCAGAGGTGTTCACAAACTTGTGTGCCATGTTCCCAGTCTCATGCCAGGATTCCTGCATATTGGACACCTTGGGACTGGGAGCAATGCTACACACAGGGCAGCTCCATGGCTGGCTGTTGGGTGAGTATGGGGACAGCCGGGGGGGAATATGCCACGATATGCCTGTGACAGACACATATCTCATTCCCAGACAAGTAACAGTGGATACCCCCTGTGGTCTTATTTGATAACCCTGGTACTCGCACCATCCATGGCCACTGAGGACGTGTACAACACAGCATACAGTAAGACACTGAGTATTGTGGAGTGTACCATCGGCCTGTTGAAGTTGCACTTTTGGTGCCTGGACCATACTGGGGGGGGCATCATGTTGGCATCAGGCAGGCCTGCAGAGTGTTTACCATGTGTGCCATGCTGCACAACATGGCAGTGCATCTTGGTGTGCCCATGCCAGAATACAGCCTGCTGGACCAACCAACAGAGCTGCCTTTCGTGGAGCCATGCCATGGCCAGGAGACTGCGGGTGGATGGGCAACATGTGCAGCACTCATGCAGGGCAAATTCCAGTTAGGGAGTGGCATGTGGGTCCACAGATGGTGAATGGTGGCAGTGAGTGCAGTAGATAGTGGGGCCAGGATGTGACATCATGCATGTGGGCAACATTTGCTACCCTGCAGCATGGCTGTGTATTCTTACTGCACCATACCTGGAGGGTGCCTGATGATGGTGTCACAGACTGAAGGCTCCCTGGGGGGGCATTGGACGCATACACTGGCATGGCCTGATGCACTAGCATCATGTGTGGGACCAGGGCTCCCATGCTGGGGTGCTGACAGCAATGTCCAGGTCAGTGCATAGCCATGTACACATGCAATGTTGGACTGTGCACTGCAGTCACTGCATGGCACATGTTGTGGTGCCCCACCTTGTGCAGTCTTCACTTCATCTGGGGCCATTCCACTTGGGAGGCGCACACCTTAGAATGTAGTGTTCCCACACATATGCAAATTTAGATGGACGGTGGCTGGCATTTGGTTACAATGTTCAGGAAACCTTTTGATAAGCATCTGTACCACAGCAAGATAGCCAGCCCTACAGAGGTGCAGTCATACCGGCATGCATACAGCCCATTCATACATGTTTGGCCTAGGCATGCACCCATGGCCGCATTGTGTAGCACCCATTTCCCATGCATTCCTGTGCATGTGCAATTGCTGCCCCCACTCTGTGTGTATGTGCCTGGTGTGCATCACTGTCAAAGTGAGCCATGCAGCCTTGCTGATGCTTGTGTGCCCTGGCTTCATCCTGGTACCTGGGGCCTGGTACTGTGCTCTGACACCTGATGCCCTGCTATGCCACTGGGTCAGTGCTGCACTGTGAGTCAGTGTCCACTCTGCACTGCCCACCATCATCACCATGCTGGTCCCACTGTGTACCTCCGGTGTCTGTGTCCTGGGTGGCCTCATCATGCACATTGGCTACCGACATACTGTCCTCCCCATGCCCTTTTCAGCTTCGACCCCTGCACCATCCACATACATGGCCACCTGATCATCCTTCTGACCCTCAATGCTGTTGTCAGGTGTCACCTGGGTATGTGCGACAGCCATGCATGGCAGGCCACCATGGGTGCACTTGCCATCTGGCTAGCAGTTCCACCATTTGTTCCTGTGCATCAGAAATGCACTGTATGCCATGGCCCATCTCTCACACTACTCCTGTCAGTGCCTCCAGTGCCACACTATGTCAGCACTGGGCCTCCATCTTGTAAAGTTCCAGTTGATGGAGCTCACTGTACTGGCCCATTATGTTTGGCATGGCTGCACACTGGCCAGGGATGCACTGTGGGCCTGATGGGCATACCCTCATCACCACTGTTGGTGTGTGCATGCCCTGGACAGCTTCTGGTCCCCCTATGTACATCTGTGGTGTGTCCCAGCTATATGTTCCTGGTGCTCCTGACATCAGTGACCATGCTGTGTGGTGGCGGTGGTTCAGTGGGCTGTGGCACCCCTACTCCATCCTGGCGGTGTTATCCATCATTCCCTCTACTGAGTCAACCACTGTTGTCTCCATGCTTGTTGCTGCCAGCTGCTGTTCTTCCATGTCCTGCTCCATTCCTGTATGGGTACAAGTGGATACTGTCATCTGGTATGGTTTGGTACTGGTGTCATCATCCCTCTGTGTATCGCAAGAGTACTAACCAGTGGCATCCGTTTCACGCTTGCTCCCATGCCATGCCCCAGGAGCTGCTGTTGATTCCTGGCTGTCACCCACATTGCTGGCTTGGGGTCATCCATCACTATCTGTATCTGTGGAGGCAAGGCATATTCATTACATCATCCCTGCACCCAGCACCCTATGTTCACAATGCCAGGTGTGTGTATGGCTACCTGCCATGGTGTTCACACCATCGTACTTGCCATGGATGCTGACAGCAGTCAGCATGTTCACAGCCATCCACTCTACAGGGATTAGATGGCTGTCAGAGGTGGGTGAGCTGCAGCTGATACCCTGCCATGCCTGTGTAACTGCCATCACCTTCCGCTTCATGGCAGATTGTAGGTTCCTCCATTTGTGCTCGGCAGTGAGGGGTTGAAACTCCAGTCCAGCGACACTGATGGTGGCCTGCATGTCCAACCACAGTCACACCTTGACTTTGGCGGGGGTCAACAGGGATTGTGCCCCATACAGCTGGCCATAGTGGGTGTGGATGTCAATCACTATGGCTGCCACCTGTGCCCTGGTGAAATTGTGGAAATGTGGTCAGGTTCTGCCTCTGCAGTCACCACCGAGGGATTGTCCAGCTGCATGGACCATCCCCTCTTCTTACACCAGTGTTTGGGGGTTGCTCTCCATGCCTCTGCCTTTCTCCACCATTGTGAATAAGCTTGCTTGCTTAATGGCATTCACGTCTGTACTGGCACATAGGGCTGGGTGCATGCCCTTATATGTTGGGGTGATGGGGCAGGTGCCATGTATCCTTGATACGCCTGTTCATTCTGTGCATTCTGCTTCATGCCTGCTGCAGTCTTGCCCCCTTGGTCTGCGCTTCCTACTTGCACAGTTGTGAATGCCACCATAGATATGTCTCCTTCATGTGTGGTTTGAGTGCATTTGTGCAAAGTGCCAAATATTTGTAAAAGCCCGTTGACTCACCTTGGCTTTTCTGGGGCCCTGGGGGTCCACACTGCACTCACCTCTGAGGGGGCCAGCCTGGGATCACTGATGGATCCTGGATAAGGAAATGGCATGGTGCATCCACCTGGGATAGTGATAAGGGATACCTGTGGATAAATTGCAGGTTACCACCAATCAGAAAAATACAAGAACTGCCACCACAGCACCTACCCCACCCACAGTAAGAGAACACACTTTGCAATGACCAGTAATTCTAGATGTGTAATATTAACCAACTTCAGTATTTATTTTGTGGAGAGAGAGAGAGAGAAAAGGGGGAAATTTCACAACAAAAATAATAACCCTACACAGGCCCAACCTCCCACCTGCGGGTGTACCTGACATTTCCCCAAATGGCAGTTTCACAGTGCAGTCTAGCCATAGCAGTGGGTACCACACTGGGGTTGCAGAGAAGGTGACAGTCTGGTGGCTCAAGCTGAGCACTTGCGTTGGGGCCCAATAACTTTTAAAGACAAACAACTTTTACTTTTCTTCCTTGGCACACCTTGAAATTTGATGCAGTCCAGCCAGGACTTAACCCCATGTTCCTAACTAGTTAGCTAGCTAAAATAGGAACTCCACTGAGCTGCAATCCAGAGGTACTTACAGTTTGAAGCTTCAAATGGGGGTTGTAAAAACTTGAGTTAATGGTACCATGCTGGTATCAGATGTTTGCTTTTGGTGCACCACAGTAGCAGGTCACAGAATCGCTGAGGCTGAAGAATGCTGGGCTTCACCTGCCTGGCCTTTCTAAACTTAGCCTCTTATGTCTTTTTGGATAGTGTTTACCAGGCAAGTCTCTCAATGTCTTCTTCTCTTGCCCTCCTCTTCATTGGTCTGGGAACTGGCAGGCTGGTGTTCCCTAGACTTGTTGCTTGGCACACTAACTTTTTTATGTAGCAGAATGTAGCTGGGCTTTGGCTCACTGTCTGACCCCAGCATGGACAGTCACTATAGCAGGCAGCAACAAAACAACAGCAGACAATTGTCCCTCCAAGGGGGAAACTCTGGGACTCGGTCTCTTTGTTCTCTGCTGCAAACCCTTTTCATTCAAGAACTGCAAAACTCAGTCTCTGCTCTTAAGCTGCAAACTCCAAGCTCACTTTCAGACTGCAGGACTTCAAACTCTCTTCAGCAGCAATGCCAAATTCTTTCTCCCTCTGGTTGAAAATTTCTCAGGTCTCTGGCAGCAAATCTAACAAATTTTCTCTTCCTGACACACTGGCTCTTTCAGGCGCTCTGCCTATTCTTAGCTCGCTGGGGCAAGACAGGCTGTGGGGTGTGAGGCACAGGCCTTTAGCTGGATAGCCCAAAGCAGTCTCTCCTGCATGGATCCCCTACAAAACTCTGAGGAATCTCCCTCTAGGCAGGCTATGTAATGGCATTTATACTTTTTTCAAAGTCCAATCCTGATTGGCTACGATCTCTCCCAGGCTTTCTGAAACCCCTTGACATTTTTCCCAGCAGCTCCCCTTGCTGCCAAAGTCCATGGGGGGTGCCATTATTTGTTTACTTTTGCCTGCCACCATCCACCCTTCTATTTTTAATTAAATGCATTTATGAGGGCAGAAAACCTTTCCCTCAAATGCCCACAGACATTCAACTATCCGATCCAGGCCCTGCTGCTTGCCCTGGAGGCACAAATCCCTTTTCACAAGTGCACACATTATATTACACATATTGGAGCCATGGCTATTTTATCTTTTACTCTTCACTGGCCTCACATGTGCAGGAGGCACAAGGTGGCCATCTTATTAGTTTACATTTGCCGATCTGGGTTTCAGCTGCTCCCCCGAGACAGACGACATGCTCCCCAAAATGCCCGGAGGTGCAGAAACTGAATCAACCTTGGCCAGTCTCTGAACACGGGCCAAGAAACCACAAAAGTGGCAGCCACAGTCATGGGAACCATATGGGATGTCCTGTCCCGAATCCCACCAGGTACAACTGACAGCGCACCAGCCGAGCAGCAACAGGGCCACAGCCAAACCTCCAGTTTGGCGGGGTGGGGCTCACATATTATTGTTATCATTTGACATTCATAAACACAAATGGTTTTCCAATAGTTAAAATTGTGCATTTATGAATTGTGCTTTATCCTCTATATTAATACCTGCTGCATGATACAGAAAGTTCTCCCATGGTAGCATAAAAAATGGAAGACAACATTAATGGATTTTTACTAAAATATCTCTAAAAAAGAATTCCTTCATTAACATGAAAATAGGATCTAAAATCTAAATGTAAATCCTCTCATGTGAAGGAGTGATTTTCTGCGTAGAAGGTAGGAAAGTGGAATTTTGTAACTTTATTACCAGCATTGATGAGAAAGGAAGAGCTCAGCATATCCCATGAAGTGTGTGTCAGTGCAACACTAAATAGCTCATCAGTACAAAGGAAAGAAGATTGCACATACTTGCTAATTTAGCTTACCACTAACATTTTACCACATCCTTTTATAGTGTGAAATTAAATGATTTGGCAGGGCTTTGTACCTCCCTGACTCCAATTTATTTTACTATCTCAAACTAGCAAGACCACTTCTGAATCTTGTTCTTCTTGAGCTGAAATATGCCACATCAACAAAATCCATTCTCCTGCTCAAAGAACTCTGCACTTATATCTGCTGAGATTTTTATCATTGGCTTTAAAGTGATACAAAATGTGCTGAGCTCAAGCATGCTGCTATGTAGGTTATATAAATCCTCGCAAAGCTGGGCAGTAATATTATCAAGTTTTAACTTTAGTTAACTCATTTTGCTGTAGGTGCTTTATAAGATCATTATGACTAGGACTATACATGTCATGAAACATTTTTTGGAGTATATCATGGTATTGTCATGACCAGAATTACTAAAATTCATGGACATAATAATAAAAGTCATGAAAATTCATGTATCCATTGTATGTTAAGCAAGTTACTTTTGTTTTCACATATTTGTATGCAAGCTTATCAGATTTAAGTGTATAAAAAACTATCTTGTTAAACTGGCTCTGTGGCATGATGCTATTAACATGTTTTCATCTTGGAGACCAGGGCTCTCATCTAGGTTCTTGAATCCCACTCTGCGGCAGATAGGATAACATATGCATTGCAGTTATCAGGCACAAAATCATGGGTTTGTCATTTCTGAACATCAACAACATTGAATTTTCATGGAAAATTCAAAAATCATGGTGTTGTCATGAAAAATGGCAAACCTCTTTGAGGGTGTCATTGGAAATACTCCATATCATGGAATTTTCATACACATGGGGAAAGAATAATAAAATACCTGTTTTCAATGACAAAGGTACAACCCTAATTATGACATATTATGCCACTGAACTTATGTGATGTCAACATTACAGTAGTTGTGTATAAAAATAAAGCAGAGTTCTATTTAGAGTACTGTGCTGTTTATTTTATTTGCCAGTGTTATTAAGTTGATTTGCTGGATACTAACTGCAGGTATGTACAAATTCAGAACTCTAAATATAAGAATCTGAGTTGGACTTGTATTGCAGCTGCTTAAATCTCTATGAAAATTGAATTCCTTATACATTCTTGAATGCCTATATATGTATTGTACGGTTGCAAGACTAAATTGCTTCACAGAGTGTACAAAGATGGAAGAAACTACATTAAATTGTATTGAGACAGAATGCCCTCAAACAGACTGTACATGTTTTCTGGCAAAAATGTATAATGGAGACTCATAACTGGATATTATGCTAGTTCCTGCATACTGACTGGTTCCTTTCCTCTGCCACTGAATAATTGCCCACCAGTATTTGTCCAGAGTGATAACTGTAGGGCCGTCTGAACCTTAGACTCACCAAGCTTCCACCAAACTGCCAAAGACCCTTTCTTCTTTTTTCTTTTATTTTATGGCATTTTGATAACAGGGTGAGCCCACTGAGACCAGAAGTCCCTTTTTCAGGGATGATCCGGACGAATTATACCCAATGCAAACAAACATTCATGTCATCTAAAAATTACACAATACAGAAGTGAGACAGCTGTGAAGTCATGAAAATGGCATACAAAGCACAGGGAAGTTAGCTACACACATCAGTTACACAACAGCAGCAGGCTATAGGCATAAGCCCATACTTTTATTTAGTTAAAATGGCTTTACAATCATGAAACTAAGAAAGCAAGAAACCATTGCATTTTAAATTTCTCATAGATGCACATTAACATTAAGAGCTGTTGCACAGTATTGCGTTTTTAAAGTGATTTTAAATGAAGGCTTGGAGTTTGAGTTTGAGAGTGGTGCTTCTGACTTATGACACCCTGCTGAAGTGACAACCAAAACAACAACCAAATGGTAGACCATCTACAAAGTAGTCTAACATGCTGGCACTGCCGCTGCTATTTATGAAAAAAATTATATACTGTGCTGCCTGCATCAAAAAGCAACACAAGCAGCATTTTTCTGATACAAGCTTCCACACATCATGGAAAATGATTTAAAAGGTGAGCATCTTTGAAAATTGGGTGCTCAAGTTTTTGTGCAACTGTCAGGATTCTGGCAGAATGGACAATAGATCCAGACATTGGCATCCTCCTAATTAAAGTTAATGCACTTGAAATTAGGATGGATAGATTTTGATAACTGCATGTAGTGTTGTGCAAAACTGGAAAATTTCACCCAGTGAAATATTTTGCAGAATTTGTGCATTTTGTGAAATATTTCACCAGGCAAAATGTGGAATTTCACTCAGGAATGGGCAAAATTTTGGCCTCAAACTGGCAAAATTTGCCATTCGCAGGTGAAATTTCTCAATTCCCCAACAGCAAACCAATCTAAAAAAAAAAATTCCCTCCCCAAAAATCACCATCCCTGGTGTCCAGTGGTCCCCCCAGCTGATCACTGGCTGAATTCAAGAACCCCCCAGTCACACCGGCCCGCAGTCTTTGAAAAAAGCAATCCCCTTCCCTGTCCCTGGTGTCTAGTGGACCCTCCACACCCCCACCCTGTCTTAAGCAGAGCCCACTCCACTTCCCCAGTACCCCAATTGGGCCACTGGCACAGTCCTCCACTCACCTCCATGGCCAGCATCCTGACTGCTCAGTGAATGAGCGTGTGCTTTACAAGCATGTGCTCATTAATTGAGTGCTCAGACTGGCTGCCAGACATGGAGCTGAGGTGGAGGGCTGTGCTGATGGGTACTGGGGAAGGATGGGCTCTAACTTAAGAGAGCATGGGGGTCCACTAGACACCAGTGACAGGGGAGGGATTGTTTTATTTTGGAAGGCTGGGGCAAGGATCATGGCTGGGGAGGAGTGGTAAATAACTGGGATTGACTGGGGTTCTTTATTTAATTCAGCCAAAGATTGTTGGGGACCACTAGGCACCAGGGGCAGAGGGAATTGCTTTTTTTCCCCAAAGATTTAGGGACGGTGCCCAGGTTGACTGGGGGGCTTTTAAATTTGTATGGTGATCAGCCGGGGGAATCACTAGACACTAGGGATGGGGAGGGGATATTTTTTTTTAAAGATTGGTGGACGGCGATGGGGATAACTCAGAGTGACTGGGGGGGAGAATTCTTGAATTTGGCCGGTGATCAGCAGGGAGAGGTGACCACTACATACCAAGGAGGGAGAAAATAAAATATAAATGATGGGACATATGTGGGTGAAATTGTGGGTGAAATTTCACAATTTTGCAAAATATTTTGTCGGACGAAATTGTCTATTTCACTGCAATTTCGCTGGCGAAATAAAATTTTGCAACATCTCTATTTGAATTTATGTTGAAGGAGTTTGGTGTTTTTGACAAACGGTCTAGTATCACTGTGATCAAGTACTGCAGGCCTTTTTTATAGATGAAGCAAAATTATTTTTGCCAACAAAGGTGCAATAAAGTTGGTAAGTTTCCCTAACATATCCTGAACTTCATGCAGTAAAGTTACTTTTTTTAAAACAAAACACTTTTTTATATTTAGTCCACCTGCACTCACTGAGCAAACAGTTTTCAACCTCTCCCACCACCCAGATTGCTAAAAATTAAATGCCTCTAACACACCACCCTCTTGCACTGGTATCCCATGAAGACAGCGATTGCAAAAATAGTGAAGCCAAAATGGGCAAAGGAAAACAGAGAAGCCACATAGAGTGAGTGTCAGGTCACAATCACCAAAACGGTGATCTACAGTGTTCCCTTCCCAGAGTTACGCCCCCCAGAGTTGGTTATGTTTAATTAGGGTTGGGGTGAAGCCCCCTGCAGAATGTCACTATGGCACTGTTGTCACCATTTTGGTGATTGCTATGTTGTACCACTCTTTCTATTTAGTTGCGCTGTTTTCCCTCAACTCTTTTCGACCTTACTGTTTTATGCTTACCCTCATCACATGGAACCCTTGCACTCACCTCTTCTCCACAGTCCTGCTGAAGATTGTTTTAATAAAAAGGAGTAGTACTGTAATCCTTATATTTCTTATTCTTTCCCCTGGTGTAAATCACACAACCTACCTCCGCCCACCCTCTGCCTGTCCTCACCGTACTCTTTGCTTGTTCCCTGATTAAAATCACAAAATAATCCCCTAAATTTACCCACTCTCTAGCACCTAATGTCCTTTCTCCCACAAGCCCCTAATTTTAATGATGCAACACATGTGAAAAAAAAAGAAATCCATCCAGCACTGGACTGAGCTGCAAGATACCCACTTTATTTGTTGTATCTTACTGGATTCAAGCTATTATACTAACCTTCCCTTTATTGGGGTTTTCATTAATCTCCCTACCACTGAGGTGACATTGACTGTCCTATAATTGTTAACATCCTCCCTGTTGCCACTCTTATAGAGCAGGAACATGCCTGTTCTCCTCTAGTCTTTTGGACAAAACACTAAGGCACAAAGGTTAGGAGTAAATTGTTTTACTGGCTGAAAGTTTAGCCGGGGGGATTCCTTTTGAGATGGAGCATTTTCAGAGATCTAGTATATGTGTGTTCCAGAGGAGCTGTGCTGCATGTGCCTCTTACAGCATAAGATTGATTAGGAGGTTATGATTACAACCAGGCAGTTGTAATGTATATTTACAACCTCATAATCCCAACATTAAAAATGCTAACTACTAATTATTATTGTTTAGTGTATTAACTGTAATAGCTATTGTGGCTTGAGATCATTCAGGGTTACTAATTTGAAGATATCATCACCCTTCTGGATGAACTTCCAGATATGGATATGACCACATAAGCAATTACCACTATAATATTATCACTTTATATTTTTATCTCCATGTTTTTAGAAGGTTAAACTAATTCACTTCCTTAATGTCTACTTTTAGAAATAACATTGACATTTTAGCAAGCTATACTTATTTGTTGATTCTGAGGTTCCTCCTCATATATATATATATATATATATATATATATATATAGTGTTTTGTAACCAAAAATAAAATTATCCGAGTAAAAACACACATTATTAGATCAAAAAGAAAAACAAAAGTTTGTTAAACCTGTCTAGCATAGATTCTGCTCATATATTTTTTTACTCTACAGGAAGAGGAACACAAGAATACAAATCAGAGATGCATGCTGCCATTTGTGTCACCATTAGTTAATATCCAGTGCAAAAAAAAAAAAAAAAATATATTTAGTCATCAGTGAGGGTTGATCTGTAATGCACAAAAGTAAGAACATGCCATGTTATGGTAAAAACATATCTACAGAGCCTTGGCAAATCTGTGATAGGGTGTTTCTCTGAATGATCATTAAACACAGTGACGGCATTGCTACGACTTTGGCACTGCTATTCCAGGCACAGAAAATTACTTCCACACCATTGTGTGGAAAGAGGATGCTGCAGTTAGGGCACTCATGCCAGTGGTGCATTGCATGATCATTCAATGGCCAAGAAACAGCCTGCTTTAGATTCACAAAGGCTCAGGAAAATTGTGTTTATCCTAATTACACATTTCTGCACTGTTGTGGTATTAAGGGTTAACCCTTACTGTTGTCTAAAAGTACTTTTTTTGGCAATTAACTTCCTTACTTTTAAAAAGGAAATTCACTAACAGATACACTTCTTTATATTATTTTTCAACATCTTTAATGGCATGTATTACCCAGTCACAATGCTAATCCTCACCCTTATCCTAAAATGTGTAAACAGTCCCAGTAGTATAGTGACATGAAGAGCTTCACCTTACTCATTCACTAAGCAGTGCTTGTATTCACTGGTACTCCAACCACATCCCCAGCTATATACCAATCAGTCCATGGTGCACATTGGCATCCCTTTTCCCCACACTGCCTAATTCCAAGTATACTTGATTTTCAGTGCCGCCCCCTCGCACACCCTGTACCATATCCAAGTATCACTGTTGTCCAGCCATACCCACACCCTGCCCCATGTCTAAGTATGACCAAGATCCAGTAGTACATCTTCATACAACCTACACCATGTCTAAGTATTCCTGGTTTTAGTATAATTTTAAGATTTTACTGCTCAACATATTTGTCATTACAATAATTTACATCAAGAGGAAAATAAAATAAGACAAAAATACAATTTACAGTATAGATGAAAGTACAAAACAGTAATAGCAGGGTTCATGATAAAGTGGATAACTGTAAATTTTTTTTATAAAATAGAAGTTGCAGTGATAAGTTTTCAAGTTTTTTTTTAATTCATTTTCACATGGACAGCCACTTTGTATCAAGTTAAGCAATGGATGGTTCAGACTTCATATGAGTTACTGGACATAATGGACTAAGAAAGATGACTCTTTCCATACTGTAAACAAAGCCAGTTTATTTGATGACATGAATCTTTATATTAAGCACAACATTAAGTATAGGTATGACAATTATTAAGGGGAATTGTATGTTCCCAAGAATCTTTCTTAAGAATTCCCTTATCAAGTTTTCCAATTTTGGACAAATCAGTACAATTTGATGGATATCCACTTGTTTTTGTTATCAAAAAATTACTCAAATGTGTGGACAACTTTGTTAAATCATGCCCATAAATGATGTCATGGTAGAATAGACTGAAAGCAAACATTTGAAAAAGCTTTTATTTGACTGTTACCTAGAACAGCATCCAGATACATCTCAAAGGAATGGATAACATTTGGTTGTGCATACTAGTTACTAATTTTAAACTGTTATTTGCGTCAGATATTTCTTCGGCAGAAAATGCATCTACTATAATTTCTTTTTACAAAATTCTTGTAGGAATCAGTAAAAACAACTTTTGTAGAAACTATACATCATATAGATATTTTTGATCTGCAATATCCAGTGCCACTGTAAGGATCTAAGGGTCTTTATCCATGCTGAAGAAAATCCTAAACATTCTAATTTTATATGTCCAGGGATGTGCCTATGATATGTCTATGATCTGGGGAGTAGGGAATGTGGTGGGTTGTGGGTGGGGGGTGCTGGTCAGGTGTCTTCCTGTGGCATCATCCATCTGGGACCTCAATAGAATATAAGGGCCAATCAAAAAGGTTGTGGCCTGACACAAGAAGAAAAACACTATGAACATAGTATTATTTTCTATGTATACTTACACTAATATGCATAGAATATGCCCTACTGATATAATGATCAAATGTTTTCTTTTGTGGATACATGCCAGACAAAGTTTGATAGCAGATGATCATTTGAGAATGGAGAAAACTGAGATCAGAGCAATCATCAAGTATTTCCATATCAAAGCAATGATTCCACTGCAAATCCATGAGGATATGGTCAATGCACTTGGGACAGAGGCCCCCTCATGTTTAACTATCAAGAAATGGGCTGCTAAATTTAAGTGTGGCAGAAGAAGTGTTGACAATTATCCCAGTTCAGGGTACCCAAGGGAGGTGATCACTGAGGAGATCATTGATAAAGTCCATCAAATGGTGATGGAAGGCAGATGAATAACAATACAGCATGTAGCCAGCACCTTGGACATCAGTTTTGGGGCTCTACAATCAGTCTTGACTGAAAACCTAGGCATGAGCAAAGTGTCAGCAAGATGGGTGCCAAGAATGTTGACACATGATCACAAATAAGCCAGAAGGGACATTTGAAGCCATCTTCTTGTACAATACAAGAGGGTTCCGGCACACTTATTAATCATATTGTAATAAGGAATGAGACCTGGGTTCACCATCTTTATCAGGAGTCTAAACAGCAAAGAAAACAATGGAAACATCATGTATCTCCAACATCAAAGAAGTTCAAGCAGGCTGCCTCAAGTAACAATCACAACCTCAGTCTTCTGGGACTCTGAAGGTTTGATTATGATTGATTGTCTTGAAAAAGGAAAGACAATAACTGGTGAGTACTATGTTGAACAACTGCACAAGCTGAGAGAAACCATCAAAGCTAAATTCTGTGGAAAACTGAGGTGAGGAGTTTTGCTCCTGCAAAGTCAATGCTTCACCCAATACAGTACAGGTTGCAGTGGCTGCTACAACAGAATGTGGGTATGAACTGCTTCCTCACCCAACCTACTAACAAGATCTTGCTCCATCAGACTTCTACCTGTTCCCAAAACTGAAGGCTGAGCTCCATGGAAAGAGATTTGCTGATGATGAAAGAGGTGATAGCTGCTGCAGAGGAGTTTCTGGGGGGCCAAGACATAGAAGTCTGCCATGAGGGGATAAAAATGCTAGAACAATGCTGCACTAAGTGTACTGAATTGAAAGGAGAGTATGTTGAAAAATAAAATAATGCTAGGTTCATAGTGCATTTAGTTCTGTGTCATGCCACAGACTTTTTGATTGACCCTCATAAAGAGGAAAGCAGACAAGGAGGGGGAGGTAGGAGTGATGCTTCACTTGGCTACAAAAAATCTGGTAAGCTTCCAGAAGTTGGAAGACAGATTGAAGGCACACTCAGTCTTCCCAGCTGTTTCAGAAGTCATCATAGATCATACATATGTCTATTATCAAGGGAGTGGAGAAAGTGGTGAGTAGGAGGGAGGGGTAGGGAATGGTCAGGTGTCTTCCTGGTGCATCTGCCATCTGGAATATCAATAGAATAGGGAGAAAAGCAGAGAAGGAGAGGGAGCTGGGAGTGCTGGTACACATCACTATCAACAATCTAGTGAAACAGTCTGTGGAGCAAATTAAGCAGAACTTTCAGAGGCTGGGGGAAACATTTTAGGCACACCTAGCCTCCCCAGCCTTTTATGATGTCCTCCCAGTGTGGAGTGTGTGAGGAGGGAAAGACAGAGTAAGGAGGGAAGATATAGAGGAATTAAAAGATGTTAAGGGGTTGGTCAAGAGAAAAGGTACTACTTTGCAGGGGACTGGGGGGACTTTTGTGACAGGAGGCTCTTCAAATGCAATGGCCTTCTCCAGGTAGAGATGCAGCAAAATTAAATTTTGCCTGTGAAATTCCAGTGAAATCTCGAATTTTGCCTCATGAAACATTTTGTGAAATTTGAAGATTTCACTGACAAATTTTGCTTGAATGAAATGTGAAATTTCACTGGCAGAATTGAGAATTTCGCCTTTGAAATGCAGAATTTCACCCGAAAGTAGAGAAAGTCCACGTGTTCATGGGCGAAATTCTGCATTTTGCTTGAAAAATTCATGATTTTGCTGGTGAAATTTCACATTTTTCATCTGCGAAATATTTCATGAAACACATGAATTTCACAAACTATTTTGCAGAATTAAATTTTCAGATTTCACACATCTCTATCTCCTGGCAAGAGAGGGACCAGCCCACTGGGGCAGAAGTTTGACATCTACATTAAACAGTTAAACTACCTGTGGGGGAAACTGAGGTTAGGCAAATTATGTTAAAGGAAGTAAGGGATAGGAGCCTACCTAGTGCATCACCTAAATTGGGGACTGGTAACAGTAAGGTGGGCAAAAATAAGGATGAGATTAAAAAAAGAGTAGTGGAAGAAGCAAAGGTGGGAAGGCTCTCAGAGTCCAAAACCAATAGGAAAAAATAAGATAGTAAGGAGAGTGAGATGGAATGTAGGTGTAAGATCATAAAACAGCAAAAGAGGATCCAGAGCTAGTGGAATAGCAAAGGGGTCATAGCTGTATATGACAGGGAGGGAATATATGCTGTGGAAGAGGGACATATCAGGTGAAGCAAAGCAGAATCACTGAAGGTTCACCTCAAAATGCTCTCAGTCAAGAAAATACATATGGATATGATTGGAATATGATCAGGACAAGGAAAAGAGAGAGCTAGGGTGCTTGGCAAACAGCTGGCATGGGGAGTGATAAATGGGGAGGTGGTAGTAGTGGTGGGAGATTTGAACCTGTCAGATATCAACTGGGACATTCCAGTGGCCAAGTACACCAGAATTCAAGCCTTGTTAGATACATTGCAGGACTACCTGTTGCCACAGCTGGTTACAAATCCCACTTCACAGGCAGCTGTTCTCATTTTGGTGCTCACCAACTCTGAAATGGTGGGTGGCATGAGGTTAGGTGAGCCACTGGGGTCCAATGACCATAACTCCATGTGGTTTGGGCTGGCTCTGAGGATCAGAATGCCTGTATCAAAACCTAATGTGCTTGATTTTAGAAGAGCAGACTTCAACCAGATGAGGGAGCTGGCCTGAAACAAATTGGCCAGGGTGGACAACACATGAAGTCTAGAGAAAATATGGAAGTCAATCAAGAGGATCATTCTTGAGGTCATGCACGAGAATTGTACAAACTTAAACAGAAACAAGAGACCACTGGGATATCAGAAAGGGTCAGAAAAACAGTGAGGGCCAAGAATAAGGCTTTCACCAGGTACAAGACACTGCAGAGTGAGGAGGAATGGGAATAGTACCAAATAAAATATGTGGAAGCAAAGATATGGTCAAGGGAGGCAAAGGCAGACACAGAGCTGGGAACTGTGGAGGGGGTCAAGGGAGGGGAAAGTAATTCTTCAGATATATTAAAGAAACAAGCATTTGTCAATGCCGAATGTTTGCTTGCTGGTATTGGCATTGGTAGTGCAGGAGTTTGAGAGATGCATAATAGGAATGGCAGTGAAGTACTGTTGTAAAACCAACCCCCAACCCCACCCTGCAGAGACTGATAGGCATTAGGGATGTGCCTTTGGGTCATCGGCCATAACACTGATGGCATTCCACCTTACCCCACCCTGCAGACACAGAGATGTCATTGTGTGAATTGAGGTCTTTGGCCCTTACACTCAGCCCATTTGAAAAGGAAATAAGCTGAGATGGGTGCAGTATAAGAGAATGTAGTGAATGTTAGGGTAGAAGACTCCAAGGCACACCTTGATGGCTGTCAGTGGCTGCAGGGTGGAGGTGGAATGGGTTTAGCATTATGGCTGATAACCCCAAGTGACACTCTCGATGCCTGTCGGTGTGTACAGGGTTGGTGTTACAGCTGGAAACCTTAACTCCCTGGGTGTGTGTTGCTAGTTTTTGCTAAACATTTTCAGCATGGGCTTTTTGGAAGCCCACCTCATGAACAATGGCAGTATAATTTCATTACTTAATGCCAAAAGGTGATTTTGCACAGCGGGTGTGCCATTCAGCACCACAGGCATGAAAACACATTTCAGGCAGGATGTGAAAAATGACAGGTGTATTGTTGATTAGGAGGTGTGAAGAAATGGCAATGTTGAAAATCTGGAGTGAAAATATTAAGAAGTGATGAAGTTCTGAGTGTCCATAGGAACTGTGCAATGCATGCTCATAGCAGTAATTTTTTGAAATGTTTTCACCCAATCACACACCACTAGACATGCCACCATAATAGTAGCTACACCATCATAAACAGTTGTCAGACTAACAGACTGGCTTTTGGTGACAATATTGCATTGTGACAAGCCTCTGTACCACATCAAGGTCGCCAGTCCCACAGAGGTCCAGTCACACACCACTAGACATGCCACCACAATACTAGCCACACCATCACAAACAGTTGTCAGACTAAGAGACTGGCTTTTGGGGTGACCAACATTTGCATGGCTCCTCCTCAGTACTCAGTCTTCTTAGCGGGGCACCATTGTGGGTGAGGGTCCTGGCTGCTGCTTGAACTGCTTCTCAGTGGCTGCACTCCCTCTACGGTTGTGGTGCCAGTCAGACCTGTCGACTCTCTCGACGATACTATTCTCTGACTCAAGGGCTTCTCACACAGTAGCTCCTACTCTTCTGAACAGGAACAACAAAGTGGAACTGGTAGACTGTTTCAGGGGCTTTTAAACATGCTTCCCATATAGCCTCTCCTTCTGACATACCCAGCTGACCTGATTGATAAAGACTGCTACATGTATCAGGTCTGCTTGGCGTTCACATCACAAAAGTCTAAATTTACCAACTGGCAGCCCCTTCTCCCTGGGAAGTGCAAGGAGGACTATCCAAGGTCTGAAGTGTGTGAAAAAAAAATAAACAAAGGAATGTGAAGACCACCAAGCTGCTTTTTGCTACCCCTGCTACTCTGTAAGCATGCCATGTCATGTCTGCCGTATGCCTGCCTACACCCTGTTAACATAGGAGCCAGGTTTGTAAACATTTTGATGGGGCTCAGGGGTCAAAACCCCCAGTGGGGGTCGCAGGATTAAGCCGGACCATCGGATGACCTCCGTTATTAGTATAGAGCTCAAGTTACACTATTTACCCGCTTACAGCATGCTTCAAGCCACATTGCCCTGTCCGTTACTTTATATTAGTTTATCCGAGTTAAGGGGCTTTGTCCCCACATCCTATGTTAAAAAATCAAGGAGGCTGTGTGGGGGCGAGCCCCCCCCCACCACTGAATTAAACTGACAAAACTTCAGTTAAGGAACACTGTTTATCACGTTGGACTGTCAGTAATTTTTTATTTGTTTATTTGAGTTGGGGGGCTTTATCCCCACATCCACATGTAAAAAAAATAAGGGGTGGTGGCAGGTAAAGCCCAACAACTGAAACTGGCAATCAACAGCAGGCACACAAGGAAAGAAGGTGCCTAGCACAGCAAGCACACAACAAAATGACACTGTATTGTTTTAGTCTAATCATTCTGTGTTATTTGAATCTCCCAGTGCTTTGAAAAATGATAGCCACATTCTCTTCTGTCCTTCATCTGCATGTTAAGCTCTTTGTGATGCAGTTTATGGGAGGTGCTATTTGAAACCAAATTTCATTCCATCCTTACTACATACACCAACAAACACTTTGGGGAAGGACACATTTCAACATTTAGTTTCTTGTTTAATTCGGGGGTGGGGTCTTTGTTTCCGTGCCCATGCCTTCTCGGTTAGATGAAAACAGAATATGCACTTACTAAACAAAGTCACACAAGTTTTAGTTGAAATTGGCAAAATCAGCCTAAACACTGTGCATATTTAGTGTACTGTAGAAAATTATAACAGCCTGCTGGGTACAAAAGAGGATATAAATAGTTTTGTCAATACCATTCAAGACTGAACCATACAGTATGCCAAGTATTATATATGTATCTCAACTGCATCAAGCCAAAACATAATTTGATCAACAGCAGCACTCAAGAACAATTACACTTTAATGTAGCTGTTAGGCCTGTTAATATTTTTATGCACACATCCACACAAAGATGCAAAAAACAGAAGGGAAAAGGGTATAACACCTACAATCTGAGATATTCATGAAACAATCTTATAAGGATTTGAGAGACATTTATACGAATACATTACATTTAATAGCAGCTATCTACATTCTGACTTTTAATTGCAAGTCAGTGCGAGGCCCTGAAGCTAACAATCAGTTCTGCCAGACACTTGGCTTTAACTACTGTTGCATTTCTGCATTATTATGTGTACAGTATGTGTGCCAACTGCAGTGCACTTGCATGCAACATGCCAGTGCCAACCACAGTGCACCTACCTGCAAAGTATCCACCAGTACCATATCATAGATTCATAGATGTTTACAAGTTCACAGGGCTCACCTCCACTTTTCAGTGGTGGAAAGACATTTTTCTATCACCCATATATGTGTCAAGTCTTTTTTTGAATTGCTGAAGATTATTGCTATTGACAATATCATCGGGGAGTGAATTCCAGATCAGAGGGATTCTCTGAGTGAAGAACATGGTGCATTTATTTGTTTTACATATCAATCTTTTAAGTTTAAATTTATGTGATCTTGTTTGATTAGATCTTGAATTTTTTTTCTAATCCAATTGTGTTTAACAGAAATTCATTTTGTTAGGCATTAAAAGCATAAATTAGGTCTCCTCTCAGTATTCTGTATTCCAAAGAGTATAATTATAGTGTTCTGAGTCTGGACCCATATTCCATATATTATACAATATTATTTTAGTGGTTCTGCGCTGGACCCCTTCTACCATCCCTAGATAGCCTACGGAGATCGGAGCACAAAACGAAGAATAATAGTCTAAATGTGAGCAAACAAGACAGGAATATAAGGATAGAGTAATGGATGATTTCCTACTTTTAATGTGTCTCAGGATATTACCAAGAATCATGTGACATTTTTTAACATTTATATTAATATAAGAATTGCATTTTAAATTATTAGATAGTATAACACCCAGATCTTTGTCTTCAGTTGTTTCCACTAAGTTAACATTTTGTATTGAATAGTTAAATCCCTGGTTATTATTACCCATATACATTACTTTACATTTCTTAACATTAAATTTCATTTTATTTTCAACAGCCCAGGTGGCTAATTTATTTAGATTTTCATGTAGGGTAATGGCAGATGTTGTATCATTAACTAGACATCCAGTTTTACAGTCGTCAGCATACTTGTTGATCCAGACTTCCTTGGAGGTATGCATACTGGAAATCAGAATGTTAAATAAGAGAGGGCCCAGCACAGATCCCTGTGGAACTCCACTAGTGACTGGGATCCAATCTGACTCATGTCCATGAAAAACTACCCTTTGTTATCTTTGGGATAGCCAAGATTCTATCCTTTTGATTATATTATTATCCATTTTTATTTTAAGTAGTTTGATCAAAATCTTGTGGGAGACAGTGTTGAATGTCTTTTTGAAGTCTAAAAAAAGATATCCACTGGGATCCAATTATCCAGGGCATCAATGACTTGTTCGAAGAAATTAATTAAGTTTATTAAACATGCCATCCCTGGAGTGAACCCAATATTGTGACATATCTATACAGCCAGTATTGATAATATGGTTAGAGATTTTGTTTTGGATCAAATGTTCAATAATTTTTCTAATTAAAGATGTTAGGCTGATAGGTCTGTAGTTTGATGTTATCTGTTTATTACCACCCTTATAAATTGGTGTTATGTTAGCTACCTTCCAATTTTTTTAATACACTACCACAATTCACAGATATATTGAATAAATAAGTGAGTGGACCAGTAAGTTCTTTTGAAAGTTCTTTTAAGAACTTTGGATGTATACCATCAGGTCCTGGAGATGACTTAATTCTTATTAAGTTAATTGCCTCAAGAGTATCTTATTCAGAAAAATAAGAAATGAAATCAACTGATGGTTGCAAATAAAGATTAAAAAAATATTTGGGACTAAAAATACTTGTAAAGTATTGATTGATCTCAGATGCCATTTCCTGTTCATTAATTATTGTTTTGTTGTTCGATATTAATGGGCCAATCCCTATAGAATTTTTTTAAGAGATCCAATGTAGTTATAAAACTTTTTTTTATTATCTTTAATATTTGTAGCTAAATTGATGTCCAGTTTTTGTTTTGCTGTTCTTATTTTGTGTTTAGTTAGTTTTGCCATGGACTTAAACTTTGACCAGTCAGAATCTTTTTTGGTCTTGGAATTTTTTTTTATAGGCCGCATTTTTTTTTTTATTTATTAATCGTTTTATGTCGTTGGTCCACTAAGGAAGTATTCTGTGGTTAGTACTTACATTGTATTAACTCTGTCTGGAACCCATGTATCTAAGCGACAATCTATTTTTTCTTAAATTTTGCCCCATATATATTCAATATCCTGATCTGTTAGATCATTTTGCCAATTCCAAACAGATAAATACTGTTTTATACTAGAGTAATTGGCTCTATAGTAATTTTTAAACTTACTTATTCCTTTATTGCTGTTAATTTGTGCAATGTCACATAATATCATATTGTGATCACTGTTTCCTAAAGGTGGCAGTATAACTGGGGAGGAACATAGGTTGGGATTATTAGAAAAAATAAGGTCCAGGATATTATTATTATTCCTTGTAGGGTGATTTATCAGTTGGTCTAGGCCTAATTTGAAGGTGGTTTCTAGGAATTCTTTCTCAAGGCGACCATTGGTATTAAATGTTTCCCAATTAATATTCGGGAATTTAAAGTCTCCAAATAACATTAAATTACTATCTACCGATGTATTTTCTAGATGGTGTAGAAAGGTTAGATTCTCCTCATACTTTAATCTTGGGGACCTGCAACATAAGCCAATTGTTATAGTTTCTTGGCCAAGCATGATCCTAGTCTTTAATATTTCAACTGAGGTTTCTTCAGAGGATATCTTGTGACATGTATATGTATTAGATACATATAGTGCTAGACCACCACCTTTGTTATTTTGTCTGTTCTTTAATAACTTTGAAAAGCCTGGAATGTCTGTATTCTAGTCCTTATCTACAAACCATGTTTCTGTGATGAAGCAGATGTCAATTTTTTTACTTACAAGAATATAATTTAATTTATCCATTTTGTTTCTTAAGCTGTGTGTGTTCAGTAATAACAGTTTTGTATTTTTTATACTATCTTGACAGGTATTTTTTTTTGTTATTTTCATGGTTAAGGGGTAATATTGTGGTTATTTGAACTGCGGCTAGGAAGCCAATTTGTGTTTTTTCTTTTTATTCTTTTTCCTTAATTTTGTAGTTGGAACAATACGAGATCCATAATTTATATTCTTCTTGTTGCTTGAGTACCTTGTAATTGATGGACATGGTATGGATATAATTAGTTCCCCCTCCCCCCATGAATTAGTTTAAAACTGTATTTATATAATTATTGAACTGCTGACTAAGGATTTGTGACCCTCTTTTGTTTAAGTGTAACCCATCAGTACTGTAGACTTCATTATTTCCAATAAACTCTTCCCAGTGTATTATACAATTCGTGTTTTGTCTAAGGCACCATTTCTTAGCCATTTATTTCTTTTAGAGTGTAATTTTGTTGGAATGTTCCTCTAGGAACGGGCAAGATCTCAGAGAAAACAAAAACACAACCTAACAACCAATTTATTGGTAAGATTAACAAATTCTTCTTTAATCTGTTGAGGTGATTGGAAAACGATGTTATTGGCCCCAGCATGTATAATTACTATTTTATTCATCACCCATACAGATTATGTCATTTAACATTTTGGCGATGTCACCTATTTTAGCTCCCTTAAAGCATGATAAAGTTCGATGGGCCTTATCTATGTCACATATGGCTCGATCCATCCCTTTGACAATAGAGTCACCCAGAACAAAGTTTTCAGTATTGTGTTTTTGGGAAGAATCTGTTTCCATTATATCGCTAGATTTCTCCAGTATTACGGATCCAGTTTCTGGTAGTATTAATGGTACATCTTCCATCATTTCCTTTTGACATTCATCTGTACTGGAATGTATTTTATATAGAACTGGAGCAATATCTGTATCTAGTAGTATTAATGGTACATGGTCTGTCATGTCCTTGAGACATTTGTCTATACTAGAATGTGGTTTATGTGGAACTGGAGCAGTGTCTGTGTCAGGTGTTATTACATCCTTTGAAACACTAGTAGAACCCAATGTTTGGTCATTTGCTGCATCAAGTGCTAGGGGTACATACATATTAGAAATTTCTATGTTAAAATGATTAGATTTTCTTCCCCTCATTTTTGGGGATGTTTTAAGTGTTGCACCAAGAACCAGGCATCTGCTAGATCAGTAGATTCTTCATCCTCCCTAACTCTTTTTTCATTTGTTGTAATATTAGTCATTGAAGTAGGAGTTGGTTTACATGGTGTTTTATAGTTTAAGGAGGTACTGATGTGAACTAATTCTGCTGTGGGAGGTGATGATTGTAGTTGTAAACTAACCTGTAATCATTTGGCCATATCTAGTTGGCTACTTTCTAGTTCTCAAAGCCTTTGACTAACCTGGGCTAACAGCTGTGACATCTCTGCATTCTCGATACAGTTCAGTACAGGTAAATAAGTTATTTGATGGTCTATCAGTTGTAAAATTGTACATCTTGTATGATTGACACAGTATGACAATATCACCATTGTTTGTTTGAACAAGTAAATCCATGGTTACACTCTGGTACAGAGTAAATATAACAAGTAAGAAGTTCTCAGGTAAACTTGTCAGGTGTTTATTGCATTGGATGCAATGTAGGTAGTGAGATATATACTTACTACTTAGAGGATCCTATTTTATGCCCTTCATGCCTAACATGCTTAACACGTGCTGACACACATGTCTTTGTGCGAGGCTGTGCCTGCCCTGCTCACCAAGAGCCATGTTTTAAAGTGTAACATGACCCGGAAGTTGTATTCTCAGGTCAGATACCACTTGAGGATAGTGAGTTTTAAAAATAAGATTTTGAGCCTTAAAATGCTTGTGCAGTTCTAAATACAGCTACTGGTGTAGTAAATTGCTGCTTTTATGCCCCAAGAGAAGAAATAAAATGTTTAGTTACAGTCTGTAGTCCTTCAGTGAAGCTAAAAGAACTACACAACTCTCTTTCTAGTTCCTGGATTTGGAACAAGGGCTCCAACAAGTATTATGCTCACACAAACACAAGATACAGTTTCATACAAGTTTAAAATAGTGCTAGCATCTGCTCAGAGAACAGTACACAATACTTTCTCAGTTTTACAGCAACCTGCTTGCAGAGAGCCATGTTTTAAAGGGTAATTTGACCTGGAAGTTGTCTTCTCGGGTCAGATACCACTCGAGGATAGTGCATTTTAAAAATAATATTTTGAGCCTTAAAATGCTTGTGCAGTTCTAAATACAGCTACTGGTGTAATAAATTGCTGTTTTTATGCCCCAGGAGAAGAAATAAAACATTTAGTTTGTCAGTAGTCCTTCAGTGAACCTGAAAAAAATACATGACTCTCTTCCTAGTTCCTGCCAGTAATGTATCCCTTCCAATCACCTATTTGTGGAATTCTGCCTACACTACATTACCTGCATCACCTATATTTCAGTGTACATTTCAGTACCTAACCACCCATATTATACCAGCCCCAGTACATCAACTTGTGACATACCTGCCAAGACTGAACCAGCTGTCAGAAATGTACAATCAAAAATCTAAAAGGAGACCATGCAGTCTCATTAGAGGTGCTGCCAGTCCCTTACCTAGGCAAGTAAGCACAGCAGAAAAAGCTTATAAATGGGCACACACTGTTGGTGCTGAGACATTATATTTACTCATAACCCAGTGCATAATTGCAACATGACAAAATGGCCTGCAGGACTAAGGAAAGCCACCCCTAGGTATCCCATAAGGCTCGATCAGGAGGTCTTGCAGGACATCTCTCATAACCAACAGTATGTATGCCAGTCTTTTTTACCTTTTTTCTTCCAGTAATATACCCCCAAACGTTCTCTTGCACTACCCCCATCTGTGACATTCTTCCTACACTGAGCTACCTAGTGTTCATTTGATGTTTACAAAGTAATAAACATACATCACTGTGAGTCAAGATGAAAAACACCTGTGTAGAAGGCTCTGTTATCTGGATTCCTCTCACAGTTTAATGACATGATCAGCTCTTGAGTTTAGAAGACAGCAACCAGCCCATTAACAAAGCACTAGCACACAGTACACCAGCCTTGCTATTTAACATTATATCAGAAAAACAGGAACCAGGAGCACCAGGCAATGGATAGTGCTATGAATCAAAAATAGCAAGAAAAATAAACATAGGATAAGCACCCATCCAAACAGACTGAAAGAGAAGCACAGCACAGCATTGTCTTATCAAACACTGTTTAATCTTCTCTTAAAAAGGCACAGCATACAGCATCCAGCTCCAGGGATAGCTGGGCTAATGCAGGATAAACCTTATGTTTCACCTAGTAAACTACTAGGATTCCTCAGGGTAGTCAACTAAAACTTTTCAAACTTGTTAAATACCCTAAGTGTGTGATCACATGTTTAAAAAGATCAGCAGGTATATTTACTCCGCCCCTTTCCTTGTTAATAAATCTTAACTAGGACCAAGACTTGTTCACTTAAACCACTGAAATAACAACAAGATAAATATCTCAATCTCTGTTCAATCTTTACAGCCTTTATGGCTATAGAATACCTTCCTAGATCAATATGAGATATGTGACCTTTTATGTGAACATAGTTAACTCCCCCCACACACCAGTCTCACATTACAAACTACACATTGCTACAAACTAGTAAATTACACTTATTTTCCAAATAGCCAGAGACATATCCTTATACAAAGTCAATATTGAAAATTGAGTATGCTGGTGATTACATAACACACAGCTATTATAGCTGTTCTGTTGGAAATCATTTTTAACATCTAAATTTATCCAAAAAAGTGGACAATTCAATGTTGACATTAAGTCCCAAATTACTTCTTGCTCCTAATTCAAAAATCCAACAACTTTCACATTGGCCAATTAATTTCTTAATATCACCACCTCTCAGTCCAATTGACTAACTCCAATCCAACAAAATGGAAATTATACCCATTCTATGCATTACACAAAATGTGTTTCACTATGGCATAACTACTATCCATTCTTTGTACAGTTCGGACATGTTCACCTATGCGTACCTTAAACCGTCTAGTAGTCCTACCCACAAAATAATCCCCACAGTCGTACTGTAATAAATACACTACTTCCCATTTTTTATGAATTTGTTTAGTTGATGAGCACAGGTTTACTATACCGGAGTATTAGGAGTAGAAAACAAGGACTTTTTGAACTTTTGAGATTTGTACAATTAAAATATCTGATTGGATGAAAGTTCACAAATTGGCAATTGCAGCAACAGCTTATTTATTGATTTGCAGCTCAGCGATTACATGGACAGTGGACGTTTTTGGAAGAGTGATTATTTTCTTGCTAAGTTTCAGGTGGGAAGACTCCTTTAAATTTTGAAGACGAGTCAACTTTAAGTAGTAGACCCATTTTTTGGGGTTACACAGTCTGTTACGACATTATGTTGGGCCAAGAACAGACACCTGAACACTGCATGTTCGCACAGGGAATTTCAGCAGGAGGATTTGCAGACCTAGTTTTTACGCAAGCTGGAGACATTAATCCATTGTTACAACAAGCTCAAGTACAGAGGAATGGACAGAAGCTGCTGGTGATGAATCTGATGCTAAGAGTTTTTTGGAAACTAAAAAAGCTTGTTCTTAAAGGCCGCAGGATGTATTGGCACAAAACCACATTGGAAGCCTACCTAGTGGTAGAGTGAGTTCCACGTGGATTGCACATAATACAGAAACCATCCTATGGCACTGACAATAAGATCTTTATGACCCACTGGCAAAAAAATATGCAGGATGCTTCTGTGAATAATATTAAATTGATTCTTGAGTTTGCTACACCTATGAACAACTTTCGTTGAAATTGGGGAGACTGAAGCACATCTTAAAGCCGTTACAGAAACAGAGTATGAACGCTTGAATAAACTGTTATTTGATAGTCACCCATTATAATGTGCTTTTAAAACAGCAAAAACAAAATAAATTTCAGCAGGATGAATGGGACTATATGAATAACAGGGTATTTGATTTGGCTGGAAGCTCCATAGGCAACACACCTGGGGGTTTGAAATCAATTTTGGAAAAAAGACTCCGATCATTCGACTGTTTCAATAACAGAACAGACAGTATTAGACTATACCACAGGGCCATCTGATACTGATGAATCAGAGCATACGTTGGAAGATGGATAGGGGAAATTGGAGGAAGGATAGTTTCCTTTATAGGTCCAGGAAACCAGGTGCAGTAGTGCCCAAGAAAGACTAGTTTTCAGCTCTCACAAACCCAGTGAGGAGGAGGACAAGGGGGGTGGCGTGGAGAAAGAAACAAGAGAAGATATTAATCAGTTGGTATTTACAAAATAGTGAGTCTCTGAGTACCACACCCACCATGTCCTCACTGAACCTCCCACTAATCTGAACTCTGTGACTGTGCTAGCTGTATTTAATAACAGACATACTCTTTCCCCCATTATTAGTCTGTCACCCCACATTCTAACCCCTCATGAAATTTAAGTATTGAATAAAGAGTTGGGGTTTTTGTCCCTCAGCAGACATTGATTGGTTCACCACTTGTGTGGATTTACACAAATTTGCACGTCTTTTAACTTTTCAAAGTTTTTTTCATGATGATACAGAGATTTACAAAAGGTATAAGAAACAAGGTGGTCTATTACCTAGATCCGAATATTGTCCCACACTTAATCCTATTGTATCCATGTTTATCAAGAAATGTGAACTTAATTTAGAAAAGTTGCATAAGGTGACTATGACTGCCCCCCCACCCCCATAAGTTGTAGGAGAGAGAATTGTAGCAACTTAGAGTTATAAGCTATTAAGAACTTAAAAGCCAACACTGATATAGTTATTAGAACAGCCGATAAGAGATGTGCCATAGTCATACAGAATAAGGATATATACATTGAAGAGATAGAATGCCAGGTTGGGGATGTGTTGTTTTATAAGAAGATACACAGAGATGTGATACAGGGGTTTAAAGGAGAAAGTGATGTGTGTTTGACTAGTGCGCTTTGCAATGATCATATCACAGAGGCCCTGTTCAATGCTATGGTAGTTACAAATCCAGTAATTCCCATAGTTTATACCTTACCTAAAATCCAAAAAAATGTCACCCATCCGCCTGGTCATCATATTATCTCAGGGAGGGGGTGGCTCGCAGAACCTACATCCAGGTATGTAGATGGCTTTTTGCAACCTTTAGTTAAAAATCTGAGGTCTTATATTAGGGACTCCACAGAAATTATTAACGTGGTGGAGGATTTAGATATGCACCCTGATTGGTTCTTTGCTACCATAGATGTCACTTCACTTTACACGGTTATTCCACACCACATGGGTTTGAGGGCTTTAGAATTTTTTCTGGATACTAGAAATGATAAGGAATTGTTTTGTACTCCCACTTCCTTTTTGTTAGAATTGGCAGACTTCATATTGACAAAGAATGTGTTTCTGTTTCAGGATCACTTATATATGCAGATCAGAGGCACGGCTATGGGGGCAACTATGGCCCCTAGTTATGCCAATTTGTTTGTGGATGAATGGGAACTCAGTCATCTGTGCAGCACCACTACAAATCCTTTTTTTCATCTTTTGGATTTGTGGCGGTGCTTTATAGATGATATTATAGTGATTTGGAAAGGAACAGAGACAGAATTTGAAGCCTTCATCCGATGGTTGGAAAGCACCATTTCTTGCTTGTGGTTCAAATACACATTGAGCCACACCAAAATTCATTTTTGGGATTTACAGATCTACAGTAATGAGAAGGGAGATGTTTGCACCACATTATATCAGAAAGACACTGACAGAAATGGCCTTCTTAGATATGAGAGTTGCCATCCACTGCATGTGAAATTCAATATTCCTAACGGCCAATTGGTAAGAACATTAAGAAACTGTACTGAATCTGCACAGTTTGAACAGAAACAAGCTGTGCAAGTTAGGAGATTTGTAGAAAGGGGATACAGTGCACATAGTATATCTACAGTGATAAAAAAAGTGGCAGATTTAGACAGGGAAAAGTGTCTACAATATCAAAATAAGGGCTCTGAAGGAATGGGAGGTTGTTTGTTCATTACTAAATATTCAGTAAGAGCAGAGAGTGTTAAAGAGATCATTAAACAAAATTGGCCCGTGTTGGAATTAGAGCCCAAACTAAAACACATAGTACAGGCTGGACCAAAAGGGTCTTTAGGTGAAAAAAAATCTGAAAGATTTAATTGTCAATAATGTCATTCCTGGACCAGTAGCAATCAACAAACAGTCTATGTTGGCACCCCCCACACACCGGTACACATAGGTGTGGTAGATGTATTTTTTGCAAGTATGTGCATACTTGCAAAACCATTATACATCCAATCACTAAAAAGATTATCAATATCACAGATTTCATTTCGTGCAGTAGCAGTGGAGTAGTGTATTTATTACAGTGTGACTGTGAGACTTATTATGTGGGTAGGACTACTAGACAGTTTAAGGTACGTACAGGTGAACATGTCTGAGCTGTACAAAGAATGGATAGTAGTTATGCCATAGTGAAACACATTTCGTGTAATGCACAGGATGGGCATAATTTCCATTTTGTTGGATTGGAGTTAGTCAAAATTGGACCGAGAGGTGGTGATATTAAGAAATTAATTGGCCAACATGAATGTTATTGGATTTTTTAATAAGGAGCAAGAAGTCATTTGGGACTTAATGACAGCATTGAATTGTCCACTTTTTTGGATAAATTTAGATTTTAAAAATGATTCCAACAGAACAGCTGTAATAGCTGTGTGTTATGTAATCACCACCATACTCGATTTTCAGTATTGACTTTGTATATGGATATGTCTCTGGCTATTTGGAAAATAAGTGTAATTTACTTGTTTGCAGCAACGTATAAATTTTAATTTGAGACTGGTGTGTGGGGAGTTAACTATGTTCACATAAAAGGTCACATATCTCATATTGATCTAGGAAGGTATTATTTATTTTTTTATTTAAGAGTTTAACCAGGCAGACATACTGAGCAGAGAAACCACTCGTTTCCAGATGTGACCTGGGGAAATCAGGGGAAGGGGCATAGGTGAAAGGCAGTTATATAGCCATAAATGCTGTAAAGATTGAGCAGAGATTGAGATATTTATCTTGTTATTTCAGTGGCTTAAGTTAACAAGTCTTGATCCTAGTTAAGATTTATTAACAAGGAAAGGGGCAGAGTAATTATACCTGTTGATCTTTTTAAACATGTGATCACACATTTAAGGTATTTGACAAGTTTGAAAACTTTTAGTTGACTACTCTGAGGAAGCCTAGTAGTTTACTAGGCGAAACGTAAGGTTTATCCTGCATTAGCCCAGCTATCCCTGGAGCTGGATGCTGTATGCTGTGCCTTTTTAAAAGAAGATTAAACTGTTTTTGATAAGACAATGCTGTGCTGTGCTTCTCTTTCAGTCTGTTTGGATGGGTGCTTATCCTATGTTTATTTTTCTTAACATTATATCAGTCAGTAGGTGTTCTCCAGCTTCAAGGTCAACCTTTCGAATGCCAGGTTTGCTAAATGTATAGGGGAGGAACCAGGATTATATGGAGCATTCTATAGGAGGGTTTCTGTCATTAATGCTCAGATTAGGCTAAATGACTGCTGTTAGCTGGCCCTGTAAGGAAGAGGAGGATATACAGTACCTTGCTGTATAGGCTTGATCTATGAAAGGAAATGGCCATACAAGGACTTCTTGTTTACACTAAGGTTTTGAGAGTAGAATTAAGCTAGAAGCCCATTATAACTGGTTCTCACAACTCAAAGATAGAACTCCAATTTCACCCCTTCCATATCAGTTTATCAAAATGGTGTTTAAGCTGCTCGTTACTTTTATTGTCAGCAATATATTAGGCAGCCTGGCTGTTCCATGTTGTTGTTATTATCTGTGTGAAGTGGAACTTCACCTGATGGGTTTAAATTGTATAGTTCTGAACTATCTATTATGTCTATGCAATACATTTCCCCAATTTTAGTTTCCATACCCTCATAAGCTTGGTGTCCCTACTAATGTCATACATGAACATTAACTTGCTCTAATTCATCTGTTGTCCATTGTAACTAGATTACGCTTATTTAGTAAGTGGTTCAGGTGGGATACGAAGACACTTGGTTTAAATATCAAAGCACCTTATAGTTTAGAAGAGGAGAGAGAGAATGCTACATCCACTAGGTGGGGGGCCAATAGTACAGACATTCCAAATAATGTCATACTGTAGATCAGATAGTAATTACAGAGAGATGAAGCTCAATATTACATGGTTAGTATGTGGTGGTTGCTGGATTCATACTTGGGGGGGGCCTCCAAGTTCACAGCTTTATTGCACTATCATAGATATTAGCTTGTTGCTTCCCTAGACCATAAGTCCACAAGAACCCCAGCAGGATCAACAAGTTGGGAATGTAGTAGTAGTACTTTTTATGTTAACAAATTAAAATTGTTATTACAACAAAGATGAATATTCATAAATACATAAAATACATTCTGCCGATAAAAGCCATATCTCATTTTCCACCTATCACTCATTTCAATAATAAATCAGATTACAATACATAACCAACAATCTTTACAACTAAAATATTGTTGTAATAAATACATTACTAGATCTTAAGTACCAGATTCTTTACCCAAAACATGCTTTTCATTGCAAATATGTAACTTTTTATATTCTATTATTCTGCAAAACCTTGATATTTTTTCTAAGTGAAGTTTATTATTTGTTTTTAATAGATAATTAAGCCAGTACATAGGCTCCATATCTAATGCAGATAATATATCGCCCAGATAAAATTTCCTTTGAGTTTCATATGGAGGGCAAAATAGGAGGAGATATTTAACAGAATCTTCATCCTTCCCACAAGCACATGTCTCAAAGTTGCCAATAAAATATAGTTTATTTAAGATGTTGCTTTCAATCAATCTGAATCAGAACTTAGTATAAGCTTTTCTGCTATTGATATTTTTTATTAAGTAGAGATAATGATTAGGGCCAGGTTGATTTCTTACATTGTTAACCAACCAATTACTTAATTTCAGGTTTTTGGCTATAGAGATATCTTTCTGATAGTAAATATCTTTAACTTTGGTCTTTACAATTACCTTAATTTCTTTATATGGAGTTTTATGACTGAGGGTAATCAAGTCCAATAGGCCATATTGCCTAACAGTCTCTAATACATTAGTGCTCGGAAAGGTAAAACCATTTGATTTGTACATCAGCATCTCCTCAATGCACATTCTTGGCAAAGATCTATCTTGCATATTATATGCTTTAAGTCAATAGTTTGCTGATCTTATTTCTGCGAAACACTTGATTTGTAGTTGGCCTAGCTCTAATCTAAAAAGGCTTGAGGCAGCACCCATAGGTACTGCCAGCAAGTATTTATACAATTTGTTTGCTAATGTTTCTAACCGCTCTAGTTTATCCATTCCCAATATCTCTGCTCCATATAAAATCTGGGTATGTACCTTTCCATTTAGCATCTTGAGTAGACCCATTACTGATTGCCCTCCATATTTGTAATTAAATCTTTTAAAAAGCGGTATAATGTTGTCAACCCTTGCAATTATTGTATTAATATGTTCTTTCCATTTAAGATTATATGAATAGGTTATACCTAGATAGCAGAATTTAGTCACATATTCGATATTAAAATTGTTACATTTCATTTTACACATCCTGCCTTTTCTGATCGGCTTGTCATTAAATATCATATATTTTGTTTTGGTAAAATTGATCTCAAGATCAAGTTTAATGCACTCTTTAGAAAATGTATTTAAACACCTTCTGATCCCCATATAACTTGTGGAACTCAATACCACATTGTCAGCATATGCCAGGTATGGACATGCCCTGGAACCTAACCTGGTCATGTTCAGCTCTTGATCACTCAACCCCATCAGAACTTTATTAAGGAACAAATTAAACAAAATGGGAGATAATACACAACCCTGTCGAAGGCCTATATTGGTTGAAAATTTGTTTGTACAATCACCCTCTGCATTATACCATACCGTGGTACAATTATCCTGATACAAATTTATTATTAGTTGTACTATTTCCTGGTCTAATCCATAATTATGTAATGTCTCCCACAACTTTCTCCTAACCACCCTGTCAAAAGCTGCCCTCAGATCAACAAAAATACAGAATGTTTTAATTTTTGTATATTTATTTATCAAATGGAACAGGACGAAGCACTGATCAATAGTGGAGTACTCCGGCATGAAGCCACCCTGTGCCTCATCCAAAATCAGTTCCCTATTAGCCCATTCCATAATATTATTAAATATAATCTTTGTAAATGGTTTTTGGGAGTTATCCAACAAGCTAATTGGCCTGTAGTTGCTGGGTTCTCTCAAATCTCCTTTCTTGAGGATAGGAATAATAATATTTTCCCTCCATGTATCTTGGATTATACCTGTTTGGGTAATCTTCTTAAATAAGCCTGAGAGAACAGGTGCCCACAGGAATGGGTCATCCATAATAATATCCATAGGGATCCCATCGGGTCCCGGGGCCTTATGTCTTTTGGACTTATAGATAACCTGAAGTATTTCCTCTGTAGAGATTTCAAATTTTATTGGAATCCTGGCAGCCTTACCTTTACCTTGTTCCAAATCTTGTACATAAAACATAGCCCTATAATATACTTCCCATATCTGGGAGTCAATGTAACTCTCAAGTTGCTCTGGGACATTATCCCATCCTCTTAACACTGTTTGCCAGAATGTTTTATTGTCTTTCTCTTTAGTTATTTTTTCAAACTGTCTCCACATTTTGATTCTAAATGTTTTCTTTTATTTTCCAACATCCTTTTATAGTCTTTCCTTTTTTTATTTAGATTAAATTTAGTTGGTAATCTATATGCTGCTCTAGCATATCTACTCAAATCTTTTTTACAATTCTTGCGGTCAGTATCAAACCATTTGCTCCCTTTTTATTGCTTTGTAGACTCTTACTTTAATTATAATAAATGACAGAAGCTTCATTATCTCACTAAATCTAGTTACATAGTCTATTGCTGATTTAATTTGTTCCAAATTTGAACATTCTTCTCTAATTCCATGTTCTGTTAGAAGTTGAATCAATCAAAAATGTGAATGTAAATCCCATCTAATTCCTTTCCTAACTCTTACTATCCCTTCCATGTTGGCTGCCTTTTTTTTAAATGTAGCTACAATTTTATTTTCATTTCTAATGGATAATGTTCACTTTCTATTCTTGACCCAGTTCTAAAGTCCTCCAGAGATGGTATTGTTTCCAGAGAGATCCAGCAAAGGTCTAATATCGAAGACCCCCTACTTCCCAAATATGTATAAGCCCCATCCTTATCTCCCTTTGTCCTTCCATTGAGCATTATTAGTGCATTTTTTCCAACTTTTGTACCAATCTCAATCCTCTTTTACATTGCCTGATATCTCTACACTTCCTGTTCACTCTAAGTGAGCTGTGATCCAGAGCCGCACATGCCAAGGCCAGATCCCCAGGCAGATTGTGGCTGTGTACAACCCTGGCATTAAAATCTCCCATTATTATAAACATAGAGCCCAGGTCATTTTCATAACAGCCCTCTATTAATTCAACCAATTTCTCCACTCTTCTCAATTCTGCGTAGTTTGAAGATTTAGGCAGAAAATATACATTAATAATAATATAACTTAATTTATTAACAACCATCTTTATAGGCAGGATATGTTCATTGTCTTTACATATTTCTGAATAATGGACATTGTCCAAGATCTCACACCATGCACATAGTCCTCCTGAAAATCTTTCATATTTTTTAATGCTTTTTGCCTGTTTATGAAATCCTATGTAGCCATTAAGTTTTACATTGCTTCTAGTCCATGTTTCCTGAAGGCATATATAACAAAATTGAGACAAGTAATCAAGGAAGGAAGGAAGGAAGGAAAGGTCTGCTAATCTATTCTTTATACCCACTAGATTCCACAATAGGATATTATAACTATAAGTTCCCTCTTTTTTCCCCTTATTAACTTATGTTTCAAACAAGTGTCAATCTTTCAAATCCTGTAATAACTGAAAACGATTAGCAGTTTTTATCATATTTATCCAATGTTCATTCATTAAAAGTTCTTCCCTTGCTCCTAAAATATCTTGTCACCATGGAGATGTATTTCCACTCTGTCCAATAATTCCATTTTGGACAGAATATGTTTATAACTTTCATTTTTTACCCCTAATGAGATTTAACCCTCTTCCTCATATCTTTACGCATACTTAATCATTCTGTTCAGTCTATCATCCCTAGTTAAGTTCTGTAACAATTCTACCACCTTAACATGAAAATTATGTCTAGATTTGTGAAGAAATTTATTCATACCAAATACTGATATCATCAGATCCTTCTTTAAAAGGGGTTTGCTCTTGTTGTTCTCATAAAACTCTGGGAAAAAGAATTTGATTTCAGTAACCTTATCTAATTCCATTCCCATTTCTCTTATTCTTTCCTTCTGATTCTCTATAGCTTTTAATACAAAATATTGATCCGAGATGTATCTATTAATGGTCTGATGACAATGAATTTAGACATGAAAGTCTCATCTGTGACCTTACTTTGTAGACTGCACCTAAGAATTGCTTTAGATTATCATTCAACTTCGACTCAGTTTCTTCTGTTATAATAGGAACTTTAAAAAGAGGAAGAACAATGTTAGTCTCTAATGTTCTTAACAAGATACTTTCCAGATTCCTTTCAATTTTTTAACTCCTTCTCATTCATCTCCTGTTTCGTTTTCTCTGAATTGTCTTCCTCTTTCCAATCCTCACTGCTAACCTCCAAACTAACTTCATTTTTTACCCCATCTTTATACTTTTGATTTGGTATTGCCTTTGATTCCTGCTTTTCCTTATTATTAACTCTATTTTTATTTAAAAATGTTTTTTAGTCCTCTTTGATTTCTTCTCAATTTTGCCATCTTTGTTTCCCTTAGATGTTATCCCAGTTTTTACAGTATTTCCATTAGATATACCTTTTTTCTTATTAACTACTGATCTGTATGTAACACGCTCCTTCATTTGTTCAATTTCTTTCAATTATCTTTCCTTGATGTTTTCTACTACCCCAATAAGTTGCATTGCTAGTGCCCATTAATTTATCTCCTTTAAATATGTTTTTTTTCTCATTTTTAGGTGTTGTTTTTCTCATTCCAATTTCTTTACTTTGCTTAATACCCTTTTCCCATAATTCAGTATTCCCTGATCTTAATTCTTTTATAATATTATCACTATGTTCAAATCCATCTGGTAACATTACTAATTCACTTACTATGTCTGTGTCTAATATAATCCCCATTATATCAGAATCTGTTGGAACCCTTGATTTATCCTTCAGTTTGTCATGAGCATCATTTTCTTTTTAGAAATTTTTGTTATTTCCAATTTCCAAACTACACCTATCTGAATCATTCAATCTAGCGCTTCCCCTATCCCATTGTCCATTAATGAATCTGTCATATATTCAATCTGTTTTAGTTTTATTTTCCAGACAGACCCCTTTAATAAAGGAGAGGTTCTGAAAAATGTTAGTTAACTGTTCATATAGCATAGCTTTAGCTAATAATGGATCTCAGAGTGCCCTTACACAACCCTTTGTCAAGGATTCCAAGGGGTGGGGTTCTTCAATGGGACTCATGAATTGTGTTGTCTCTATTATATCGCTTGGAACTTCTGTAATTGTATCTTCCTGTTTCCACTGGCTGTCTCAGTCTTTCCTTATTGTTTTGGGATATCAGAAATGGGGAACTGCAACTGTTCATTAGATTCCTAGTAAATTTTTTAATTTCTCCTTCCATTCTAATGTTAGCTTCAATAGTTTTTTTTATACTATCCACAGTATCACTCACTTCTATGTTTGCCTGTCTGACTCTAAGTCGTAAGGGTAAAACACCAGGGGACTCACCAATGAACCCTGACTTCCAGGTTTTATCAGTGGGGTTTGATTAATTAATTCTAATTTTCCAAAGGTCCTCTCTTAAGGCAACTCCAGGATCTCTGGGTCACCTTGCTTTGGTCTCAAAATTTTTAGGGTTACCCCCTGGTTTTTCAACCTTCCATAGATCCAACACTGAAGGTTGGATCCACTTGTTGTTATCTGTTCTGATCACATCTGTTAAAGGGTTTAAAGGGTTTAATGAGGAGGCTATACTCAAATTCTCACAGGTTTCACCAAGGATCAAACTACTGTCAATAACCAGTTTATATTTCTTATCCATCCAACATCTCTATTTCAGAATGTCCCTGGCATCCTGAGTTTTTTAATTGAACAATGTGGCCTGACTTGTGTAGCTTTTGTCTCCTGTTATTCTTTTTGCTGGTATCAGTTTTTTTATATTTAACCCCTTAGGGTATAGATTATTTAGCCTTCCTCCAGTCATTACAGGCATATCAGTAACACTAAAACTGGGAAAAGAGGGGAAAAAAAAGCAAAAACAGGAAACCTTTCTATACAGTTCAAATATTATCTCACACTAAGTAGGACAATTAACCTTCTTTGAGATCAATGATAATATAAAATCTTATGTGAGGTAGCAAATCTTCAGATCACAAGTCACTAGTCACAGGGCTCACTTCTCAATTAACTAAAAGGGCAAAAGAAAGTGCATAGTAAAAAAAAACCTCCAACTTATTTTAAAGGGCTTAGAGGATGTTTTAGGAAGCAGTAATTCTTGCAATGTCTACAAAATCAGCAGTTCCCAAGGACAGTTTAAGTAGCAATTCAAGTAGAAGAGTCAATATCAGAGCCAGTAGCAGAATCAGTCAGTGGCAATACCAGCAATAGTTCCAGCAAGTCCAAAAACTGAGCCAGCAGCTTTCATTTACAATGTTCCCAAACAGTCCCAGGAAATATTCTGGTTGAGAAAAAGTAAAGCAACCACAGCCAGTTAATCCACTCCATAGACAGAAAGGTCCTTTAGTATACACTATGAAAAAACAATAAAAAAATAAAATAACAATAACATCGTAGAAGAAAAAAAAATAAAAGCAGTTTTAGAGAAGCGTATAAATGCCTAATAAAGCAAATCTTAGTATAAAAAGTAAAAGTTACACACTTACTTTCTTTTATTTCTGTACTGAATTCAAGTACAATGAGTACGAGCAAACAGGAAGGAAAGAAAATGCCTCAGCTTTCTCCCACTCTCCTGCTCTATCTACACACTTCAGCTGCACTGCTTCAACCTCTATTTCCTCTTTTTGATTGCTTCGGTAAATGTTAAATGTACACCATGTGAAATAAAGAGTGGCATAAAGGTATTTACACTTGGGTCACTCAGCCAGGTCCACTTTTTAACAACAAATTCCAAAGAGATATAGCAGTATTAAATTAACAAAAGTGCAAGGGCAATAAGGTTACCAAAACAAAGAAAAAGACCCTCTTCTGTAGTATAGCTCAAATCGCAGGCTGTAAACTTATTTGTCCTCATGCTATACCTCCACTCTCTCCGGGTCATCTGTAGGAAATGAACTAACCTAAGGGAGAGCAGGGTTGTCCTTTTAAACTACTTGGTAAAGGAGGGACTCCCACCCAACCAGAATCAAGAGGACTACTCCTATTCCCCTACTCTGACTCATGAGTGAACAAATAAAATAAAATAAATATCAAATATATAACCAGTTTCATAATTAAATGCAATGTCTAGAATATCTAGGGATTAAGATACAGGCTAAAATATTCACTATTTTCACTGTTTCACTATTAGCCCAAAAACTTAATTAAACAGGAGATTGTAACACCAGCTTGCTCTTACTCTTTTAAATAAATAACTATCAGTAGAGACATTTAAAAGTGTTTTTTTAAAGAAACACCAACACAAACAGCATTAAATGTCCAGTATTAAAACTAAATGAGATCTGTAGATCTATAGATCTATACTGTAAAAACAAAACTGTGAAAACAAACAAAATGGAGAATCTCAATACAGAAATTCAATGGAAAGTCCGCTGTGTACTTGTGCAGGCCCAAGCCCCCATGAGCTTTTCTGAGTGCTCAAACCCCCAGAGAGCAAGCTTCTTCCACCGCAAATACTCCACTCTATCCCAGGGAGGGCAATCAGAGACCTAAACTCCATCACTCGAGCTCCGTTTTCTTTTCTTTCTTTCAACCTGATACCAAAGATGGACTGGAAATGTTAGTAATTATAACCTGGTGTGAGGCAACGGTGGCATATTTGTTCCAGGATAGAAAGAGCTTTACTAACTCCTGCTGCAGCCAAAATTCTCCTCTTTAGCCCAGCATGTATCAGAAGAATGTGAATTTTACAAACCAGGCTGTGTAAAGATAAGGGCAATGGACACAGTTCAGTAAAGGGATATTCAAATCAAATGCATCTCCTAAAGACTGCAAATCTTTTGTATTTAGTAATGGATGGCACTTATGTATTTTTTTTTTTACATTCCAAGACATTTGTAAAGACAAATGGAAACCTCATGAATACCAAATAGGGGCCTTATAGCAATAATATTTAAGAAAACATCAATTTAATAAATAGATACATTATTTAAAATGGTGTTTATTAAATCTAAGATACTTTCAAATAAAATATCTGCACACAGCAACTGAATAAATGAAAGTGTAACCCAAAATAATAGTGTTGGCAATGGCATCCACCTTACTTTGGTAACTTTTTTGGTAGCTGTGTAAGGCCCAATAGGCACAGGTGCCTGTTTTCAGGGGCAACCCGGGAACACTGGGGAGGTTAAGTTACTTGTTTGGAGTCACACAATATGCAATTGGAGTTTGTGGGAATCAAACCCATGTCTGTCTGCTAGATGTACCAAGCTTGTTAACAGCTGCTCTAACCTCTAGGCAATACTGCCATCCTCCACAGTTGAAGAAAAAGTAAAAATAGAGAGCCAAGCCTTCTTTAGTGAGGAAAACCAAGACAGAGCTGCAGGCAAATAACAGACTGAGCCAGAGGCAGACTAAAACACTAAAGCTATACATTAATTGCAGAGGCAGAGAAAACCTTTTATCTACATTGCAAAATATTTTGTTTTGCTGTTCCTGGGATGCACTTCACCACCACACCTTCCAACAGTGATTATCCCTGTTATAGGAGGAAGCAACTTTTGAATGAGAAAAAAACATCGCTAGCTCATAGCTGGTTCAGTCCTAACTCCTCACTCTTTCAACTCAGGCTGACCCAAGCTCTCCTTTCTTGTTGGTGCAAGTCATGATTGTCACAGTTGCCAATGCTCACACAGGGACACTCTCTCAGCCACTTGCCTCACAGCCTGCCAACAAACAGTCAACTACTCATGTACACAAATGCTCATGTACACAAATGCTCACAGCCTGGGAAATAAGATCCCAGACCTGCAGGCAATAATGTCAGAGGCTAAACTGGACATAGTAGCAATTAGTGAGACGTGGTTTACCAGTAACCACACTTGGGAGACTTCAGTACCTGGCTATGTATTGTTCAGAAGAGACCGAGGTGCAAAAAGGGGAGGAGGGCCCTGTATGTTAATGAAAATATCAAAGCTACAGAAATTCCAGAATACACATAAGGAGTCAGAAGAACTGTGGGTCACCCTGGAAACAGGAAATGGGACAGCCATAAGAACTGGGGTTGTCTACAGGCCCCCAGACCAGAGGGAGGACATAGACACATTACTGTTAGAAGATATACAAAACATGACAGCTAAAGGAGGTTCTGATAATGGGAGACTTCAACATGCCAGATACAGATTGGTTAATACCAGCAGGAACATCTGCCAGAACTAGACTCATAGTGGATTCCCTGCAGGGGAGGGCCTCAAACAACTGGTACAGCAACCCACAAGAGACAGGGCTATCCTAGATCTAGTACTGACTAACAAAGAAGGGATCACAGATCTCAGGTAGAAGGTCACCTGGGGCCAGTGACCATCACATGGTATGGTTCAATTTGGCTACTACATCTAAATCATCCCATTCCAAGGCAAAAATATGGGACTTCAGAGGAGCTGACTTTGATAAGATGGCCAACAGAGTTAAGCTAGCCCTGGAAAAAGAAACACAGGTGAGGAGGTACAGGCAAAGTGGGCAAGCATTAAGGATACAATACTTGAAGCAACATCCCATTGTGTTAGACAGAAAAGGAAGTGCAAAGAAGAAGGAAACCACTTTGGTTCTCAAATACAGTAGCAGAAAGGTCAGAGCCAAAAGGCTGGCCTTCAGAAAATATAAGGAACACAGCGGATGAAGATAGGGAGGCATACCAAACTGCCCTAAGGGAAGCAGGTAAGGCAGTAAGGCAGGCAAAGTCCCAAACTGAGGAAACACTAGCACGAACAGTAAAAGAAGGTGACAAGACTTTCTATAGATACATTAGTGAAAGGAGAAAGTCCAGAGGGGTATTGCTAAGCAATGGAGAAAAGGGGCATGTGAGGAGGAGGAGGACCCTGTAAAGGCATCTATCCTAAATAGATACTTTGCTCAGTATTTACTGAAGAGAAGGTAGGCAGGGCCCACAGCTCAGCATCATGGACACAGGGGGAGGAGGTGAGCACTACTCCCTTCACAAAGAAAGGGTCCTACAAGAGCTTGCTAAGCTCAGGGTGGATAAGGCAATGGGACCTGATGGCATACATCCCAGGGTACTTAAGGAGCTAAAGGAGGAACTAGCAGAGCCATTAGCAGAATTGTTTAGTGAGTCTCTGAGCACAGGAGAGGTCCCAGAAGACTGGAGAAGGGCTCATGTGATCCCGCTCCACAAGAGTGGTAGCAGGGAGGAGGCGGGAACTACAGACCAGTCAGTCTTACCTCAGTATTGGGCAAGATTATGGAGGCACTCCTTAAGGAAAGGATAGTGCAACACCTGGAATCCATAGGAGCACAGGATCCAAGACAGCATGGGTTTACAAAAGGAAGGTCCTGTCAAACTAATCTCACTAGATTTCTTTGACTGGGTAACCAGAGTGGTGGACCAAGGGGGAGCAGTTGATGTCGCCACCTTGACTTCAGCAAAGCTTTGACACTGTTCCACATAGAAGATTGATAAATAAGCTAGGTAGGCTTAGGGTGGGTCAGAAGTTGGTCAACTGGGTGGCAAACTGGTTGACTGGCAGAAAACAGAGTGGTGGTAAATGGTATACAGTCAGAAGAGATGCAAGTCACAAGTGGGGTACCTCAGGGATCAGTCCTGGGGCCAGTCCTATTCAACATCTTCATTAGTGACCTCAAGATGGACTAGAGGGTAAAGGCTTGTCTGTTTGCAGATGACACCAAGATCTGCAACAGAGTAGATAATCCAGATGGGGTGGGCAGAATGAGAAGAGATCTGGATAAACTAGCAAAATGGTCAGAAGAATGGCAACTGGGATTTAATGCAAAAGTGCAAAATCATGCACATAGGGAAGAGAAACCCTGAAGCCACTTATAGGCTGGGAGGAGTTGCTAGCAGTCACAAAGGAAGAAAGAGACTTGGGCATCATCATCACTGATGACCTAAAATCATCCAAGCAGACCTCTAAAGCAGTAGGTAAGGCTAGGGGGTGTTAGGGTGTATTAGTAGGGTATCCAAGTCGTAAGAGGGAGGTAATAATCCTCTGTACAAGACATTGGTTAGGCCCCATCTGAGTACTGCGGCAGTATTGGAGGCCACACCTTCACAAGGACATTAACCAAATTGAGGCAGTCCAGAGAAGGGCAACCAAAATGGTGCAGGGACTGCATCAGAAGACATATGAGGACAGATTAACGGAGCTCAATTTGTACACCCTTGAGCAAAGGAGGAGAGAGGTGATATGATCGAGACATTTAAACACCTTAAGGGCATAAACAAGGCGAAAAGAGTCTAACATGTTTAAATATAAGAAATAGCAGGACAAGAGGACACAGCATGAGATTAGAGGGAGGCCAATTAAGGGGAATGTGAGGAAATTCTTTTTCACAGAAAGGGTGGTAGATGCATGGAATGGCTTACCACAAAGTGGTGGCTATGAATATAAGTGCAGGGCTTCAAACAGGCATGGGATAGGCATAAGGGAGCAATACAAATGACTATGAATAGATAGGTCACTGACAGAGCAAAGGCCGATGGCACATTTATAAGGTAGAAAAAGAAATGGGCAGACTGGATGGGCCTTGCGGTCCTTATCTGCCGTCAACTTCTATGTTTCTATGTTTCTATGTTACTCCCCTGCCACACAGGCATAGCTGCATTGATCCATGACTCCTCAGCTCTCTCTCTGACCAGTCACCGCTCTTCTTGCCGTCATCACCTTGGTGCCCTCTGCACTTTGCTGGCATCCTGACTCAACTCGCTGTCAATGGGCAAATAGGATTGACCCACTCTCTTTTAATGCATGTGCACTGAATTTTACAAATGTGTTTAAAAAAAATGCCACCAAATATAGGCAGAACAGGGGAGAGGGATGCACCACTGCTCCCTTCACAGCTTTTTTTGGGGGGGGGGCACTGCACCACTCACTCTCTATGCTGCAGCAGGGCAAACAAATGGGGGGTAAATAAAAAAAGCCAAAAAAACAAACAAAAAAAATGGTGATAAAGATAATTATTGGTGGAGCTGAGCCCACATTGCAAAATATTGTTGGGGCTCTGGTCCCATGGGCACATATAACCTTTTGCCTATACCTGTTAAGTCCTGCTCAACAGAAAGTCTGACTCTGCTCCTGACTCATGCCACCCCCCACTGGTCTGCTTCATGCCATGGCATGCCAGGTGTATTGGTGGCTATGATCTGCAGTGACAGGGTGCTCCCTCATTGTGGCAGTGACTTTCTTTGAAGTTGGTGGCATGCTTCTTAACTGCTGTCATAGACAGCATGCTCACTCATTGGTGCCACAGAGACAAGCCCAAAAAAGCAGTGGTGGCATTGTCCACAACACTGCCTCACATCCACAACTTGCGACTCCAGCAAGCTGCCACAAAATGTATCTTGCACATGCATGCAAGCATACATAAAAAGGAAGAAGGGAGGGGGTATTGTTAGGCAAGAAGAGGTGGGATGGTACTAATTGAAGATAAAAAGCAGCCTTCCTTAATTATTATTTCTGCACTGTCTTCACACGGGACGATAGTGGACCCCTGCCTGGAAATGTAGTAGTAGAAGTATAAATGTTATTCTGATATTCAGAAAAGGATGACCCAGTTGAGCCTAGACTCATTTACAATGGGGTCCCATGTGCATAAAAAAAGATAAACATGTTACACATATAATATATAGCATATACAAATTTGTAATCAAATATTTACTTATATTATCTTTACACAGTATGATCACAACTAACCTTAGATAAGGCAGCATTGCTTATTAACCAAGTTTTTATTGTATTCCAATGTGGAGACATTTTCTGTAAATGTAAGTGATACGGTAGGCTGTTTCATAGTTTAGGAGCAATATGAGCAAAATTTGAATCTCCTTTTACTGCTTTCATGACTGGTACTACATATTCAATCAAATTTGTTGAATGCAAATCACTCTTCACATTCCTAAGTTTCACTATGTCTAAAAAATATATAGGTACTTTTTTTAAATAACACTTAGCCAAGTGAATTGTATGAAAGTGTCTATGTACAGATAAACTTCTCCAGTTTAAAGCTCTATAAAGAAAGCAATGGTGGATATTCCATGGGGTGTCCAAAATACTCTGGGAAAATCTGTTGTAAATCACATCTAATCTATGGTGCAATAATGTAGATGCCCCTAGATAGAGAGCCTCCATAATCAAATAAAGAGATGACTTTTGAATTAATTATTTTTAATCTTATTTCTTGTGGGATATACTTTCTATGTTTGTACAAACACCCAATTTTTTTATTTAGTTTGCCAATTTGTGACTGTATGTGGATATTTCATTTGCACCGGGAATCCACCCAAACCCCCAGATATTTTTAAGAATCAACTAGTTCAAGGGTACAATTATCCAATGTTTTTATAGTCAGAGGCTGTTGAATAGCCTCTGGTTTACTGAAGAACAATATTAGCTGAGATTTTGTGGCATTTATCACCAAGCCACAATCACAGAAGTAGCCTTGTAGCCTATCAAAAGCACTCTGATGTTTCTCCTGTATTTGAACCACAGAACAGCCCTCAAAATAAAGAATGGTGTCATCTGCATACAAATGATGCTGTACACCACTTAATAGGTTTCCTACATCATTTGTATACAGATTAAACAGAGGCCCCATGACTGACCCCTGGGGAACTCCTACTTTAATGGCCAGGTATCCAGATGTGAAAGTATTATTCAAGGTTACTCTTTGTTGTCTTTCAGACAAGTAGCCATGGAACCATCTCAGGGTCCTATGGCTGAGGCCAACAGATTTATTTATTTATTTGCTTTTGTTTACCAGGTAAGTACACTAGACAACCAAATGCTTATTTTCAGCTGTAACCCGGGAGATTACAGAGGTACATTCAAGAACATCAGGCAAAAACAAGTACAAGGTATATTCAGGAGAATCAAGGAAAGCAAGGGCAATACAAGAACATCAGGTTTCACATAACAGCATGGTTCAGGCAAGGAAGGCAGTAGTCAACATACCAGGGCAACAACACCCCAAAAAGGATAAGGAAAGCAGGTAAAAATGATTAGTACAATTGTGGATTGGAGAGACCAAGGCAAAACATGAAGATGGGGCAGTGAACATATATACATTGATGGGCAGAAGGGCCAAAGTGGACCCAGCACAATCACTTATTCTAAATAGCTGTAAGCTCACCAGTGAGTAAGGGGCAAAGATTGAAAATGGTATCAAGGCAGTGCCAGAGACACTCCTGAAATGAAGCAGCCAGTATTTACCAGTAAAAGGGCCCAAAATACTTAAAGGTAGATAAAGTCCCAGGGCCAAATAGAATGCACCCCAGGGTGCTCATGGAATTAACTGAAGAACTGGCTGAGCCTTAGCAGTTCTATTAAACAGCTCAGTTCAGACAGAGTTAGTTTAGAAAGACCAGAGGGTAGAGGATGGAGGGGGGGCAAGGAACAACTGGAGAATTGCAGACCTGCCACCCTTACCTCTGTAGTGGGTAAACTGATACAGTCATGATCAAAGAGGACCTTGTGGGCTACAAGATAGTAAATAGCATGGGTTTGTGGCAGGGAGGTCTTGTCAGACTAACCTGATAGGTTTCTTAGAGTGGGAAACAAAGGTAGTAGATAAGGGCCATGTTGTGGATTTACTCTGCTTGGATTTCAGCAAGGTTTTTGACTCAGTGCACGCAGAAGATTGCTAAAGAAGTTGGAGGACATGAGTGCAGCAAGGGACATAGATAGATAGGAAATTGTTGAAGGGCAGACAGCTGAGGATTGTGGTAAGTAGGTTCGAGTTGGAAGAGAGGAAGGTCATGAGTGGGGTCCTTCAGAGATCTGTCCTGGGCCTTGTCGGCTTCAATATGTTAATCAGTGACATTGGAGAGGGCATCCGGGAAACATTGTGTCTCTTTGCAGATGACACAAAGCTCTGAGGTAGGGTAGACAGTGACAAAGGGATCGAGGATATGCAATTGGATCTGTAAGGGTAGGGAGATGGTTTAAGGTTTGGTATTTGAAATTCAATGCCACAAAATGCAAGGTTATGCACCAGGGGGGGGGGGACAGAATACTGCATAGGATGGGCTAAACTGAGCACTAAGTCAGAGGAAAGGGACCTGGGATTTATCATTGCTGACTATCTCAAGCAATCAAGCCAGTGTAACAAGGCCTATGCTAAAGCTGATAAGATGCTGGTCTGTATCTGTAGGGGTACTGCCAGCAGGAAAAAGGAGGTACTGATATATCTCTATATAGGTCATTTGTGAGGCTGCTTCTTGAAAACTGTGCTTAGTTTTTGAGGTCCCCACCTAAGGAAGGACAAGGACAGGTTGAAGACAGTGCAACTTGGGCAGATACATTGATTATTTATTGAAGCAATTTGTAGGAAGTTTACAATCTGATGTAATAGATATGATGCACCTCTTTCAGAAGTTAGACAAACTGGTATGGAATGAAAATGATGCTTGTATAATAGACACTGTTAGCCTGTATATGTCAATTCAACACTGTGATGGTCTTCATTCTGTGAATTATTTATTGTCAAAGCTCACAATGAGGGATTCAATAGCTAAGAGGTTTTTGTTGCAAGCATTGGAATTTGTGTTAGAACACAATTATTTTATGTTTAATAAACAACTTTTTAGGTAAAAGTGTGGCACGTCCATGGGAGCCTCCATGGCTCATTCCTATAATAATTTGGCTATGGATAAATGAGAAGAGGACTGTGTATGGAACCCAGATAACAATCACTTCAACAATGAAGTGGTATGTTGGTACCACTTTATAGATGATCTCATTTGTATCTAGGACAGCAGTCTGGAGAGACATCGAAGATTTCTTACAATACATTTCAATGTGCCTGTGCAATTTGTTTCATACTTTTGTAGCACTGATAATCGTTGGCTGTTCACCTCTCTATCCATGGGATATACCACCCTGTAGGAGTACGAAGGCAAGGGATCCTAGAGGAGAGTACCACCCCTTGAGGTACGTGGGAGTAATTCCCTTGTCTAAAGGTACCATAGTAAGAAGTCAATGGGAGAGAGAGGCATGCCATTGGAGGAAGAGGAGGGATGGATGGAGGGGAAGGAAAAAATGCTTGTGTGGAGTGAGGAGGGCAGCCCTTAAATAGGCCAAACAGGATTGTGGCCAGTTGCACTGCCCCCTTGAACTACAGGCTGTAGCCTTCCAATTCAGTGTGCCTGTGCAACTGGTTTTGTGCATGTGTAATGTAGATAATCTTTGGCTGTTCGCCTCTCTATCCATCGGATATACCACCCTGTAGAGGTGTGAAGGCAAGGAACCCTAGAGGAGGGTTACACACCTTGAGGTGCCTTGGGAGTGATTCCCTTGGCTAAAAGTACCTGAGGAAGAAGCCCAAAAAGAGTGCTGAGCAAAACATACAAGGTGGTGAACACTTATCAGGGTCAGAGACCTGTACATAAGTTGGTTGGTACAGTAGTATGGGTTCAGTTGGTAGCATGGCTCAGTTGGTTGTATTGTTTGAGTAGAGTAGGGAGGAAACAACAGGTGAATATTGACCCACTCAGAGGTCAGACTGTAAGGCATGGAGGCCTAGCTTCCTAATGAGAGACAGAACAGCCAAAGGGGGAGAAGGGACAGTTATGGAGCAGCCACCCAACTCCATCCAACAGTGGAAAGCTAACTAAGTGATCTAGGGACTACAACTACACCTATCTAGTATTATGATCATTGGCATGGAGGAGATGAAAAAAACTCCTTTGAGGAAGAAACCTCTAGGGATCCAAGGCCTAGGTCACCTTCCCTCCAGGCTTTGGGACAGTTTTGTTTAGTGATGGCTCTGCTACTGTAATTAAATAGACCAATCCAGGGGAATTGCAATTTTGGGAAACACTCACACTCTATCCCTCTAACGGGAATGCCGTGGAGGGTTACAAGTGAACTCTGCAACACCAGGGCATCTCGGTGCCAACCTTCAAGGTGGGAGGAGGAGAGTAATGACAGCTGAGGTGCTCAGCTGGCTACTGATCTAAGAACAAACCATGTGAAGCAGAGGTAGTTGTAGGGAGAATAGATTTAAAGGGTGCCTCTGAACCCACTCAGGCAGCTAGAGGGGCTCTTCCCATGACAGTCCCCATCCCTTCACCACTGAAGTCTTCAATGCTACATCAAGAGCTGCCATTGGTATGGTTGATGACTGAAAGTCAACCTGGAGTGAGGACAGTCCCAACTATGGGCCAGATGAGAAGGACCCTGCTCCAAGCTTTGCATGTTCAAGATGCAGACTTCTGTGTGGAGAGAGACTATCAGCCAAAGAGCTAGTCCTGAGACCTGGAAGTATTGGATACAGTTGGCATGTCACCAAAATATGGAGCAGTGAGTTGTAATGAGAGTGGGACCCGCACATGGTTTGTGATGGTTAACAGACATGGGGAGATCTGTACATCAGTCAGATTAAGCACTGTGGACCCTCTCGTAGGTCTTGACTGGATAAGAGCTGACAGGGAGAGACTTGTACGTAGGGCAGGCTTAGCATTATGGACCTTCTCATGGGTCTAGGTAAGGTAAATAGCATTTGTCAACCACAGGAATGCATGACAACCAAGTCCATTAGGAAGCCAAATTGGGAGTGAATTGAATTGTATGTTATGAGTAAGAGAAGTGCGAGTCCAGGTGTAGCCTAGGGTCAACAGTTGAAGAGGAGGAGTCTGTGAAGCCAGTTAGGTAGGAGGAGGCTGCAATGCCAGTGCAGTAGAAGGTATGGTTCAAAACAAGTAAACAGGATATGCTGCCAGGTTTGGAAGGGGATGAGCATTTCTCATAGTGCAAGTAACAGGAAGACTGGGATGACTGTGTAAACCAGGTGCATAATACTAGGTAAGGGATGGTAGAAGACTGGGTAGAGCCAGAAGCCCTTAAGAAGAGAGTGTTCTGGAATAGCTGGTTGCTTAGCGCCATAAAGGCTATGTGGAGCAGTAGGAGGAGGTTGGGCTAGCAAGGGGCTTATACAATACACAACAAATAGGAAGCTGCTCCTGCTGCCTGGGGCCGAGATGCCTGCTCTGACTCCTTAGTCCACCACCATAGGAAAAATAAAGAAGCAACAAACATGACACCACAACATCAAGCAGCTAATGAAATAAGTTAAATACATACCAGCCATGAAAGCAGGATTAGGTTATCATCAGTAACAGACTGCTGTGGGTTTGGTAAAATTAAGGTTTGGTAAAAGTGGGAGTAGAAATATACGAGCAATACATTAGCCTAAATAACACAAACATAGAAGTGAGGAGTAGTACAGTAGGGTGGGACACTGCTGGAGGAGGCAGCTGAATGTGACAAAGTAATAGCTGCCAAGGGGAGCCAGTACTAAAGGTAGGTGCAAATAATTAAGGTGATGAGCACAGGGACTACAGCATGGAAACGACAATTGGAACTGAGAGCACACAGGCACCTATTACAGAGAAAGAGAGATTGCTGAAATATGATAAATGAACTGAGAGTTTAATTAGCAATGCAACTAAATATAATAATGCAAACAGAGTGGCAATAGCATACCAGAAAAGCCCCAAAAAAACAAATGAAGCAAACAAATTAAACAGGACCACAGGAGCAGTAGGGAGAACAAACGACTGAGACAGAAGCACAGTCTGCAGCTATAGGCAAAACATGGACCAAGAAGCAGGAGGCAAAGGCAAAATTTACTGACCCAGAAGCAGGAGTACAAACCAGGCAGGGAGTCTAGCACAGCCAACAGATTCTCACAGGAAGGAAAGAAGGAAACAAACACAGCAGGGGTGGTGGTGGTTAGGGCTCAGGGAAATAATGGGCCTGGAGAGAGGACAGAGAGAACCTCAGGAAGCAAAGGAAAAATGCTTGTGTGTGGAGTGAGGGGAGGAGCCTTAAATGGGCTGAATAAGGGTGTGGCCAGTTGCACCTCCCCCTTGAACTACAGGCTGTAGTCTGCCAATAATAACACCAGTGAGAGTTTAAAAATTTAAGAGTCAGTCACATAGAGATAAGATAACAGTTTTAGATGTAGAACTTACAGCACATATACGACATACAGTATTTAGTTCAGGATATAGAAAACACACCTCTATGAATATGGTCCTCCATGCATCATGTGCCCCCATAGAGTGAAGGATTTCGTACCTTACAGTCAACTGATAAGAATATGTAAAAACTGCTCCAAGAAGATGATTTTTACAAACAGGCACTGGAAATGTTAGAGAGGTTTATAGACAGGGGATACAATGAAGAAACACTAGAAAGTGCACTGAATAAAGCAAAAACTATGAAAGAAGATACCCTCCTTAAACCAAGGATTAGAAATACTGGCGACTACAATATGATTACTTTTTCAAAAAAATATAATGAGATTGCAGGCAAAGTTGATCACATCATCCATATGCACTGGCACATACTTCACACTGATCCCATAATAATATAAGAAGTTGGCGAAAATCTAGGCTTCAAAAAATTCTAATAATCTGAGTGACTTGTAAACTAATAATCACTTCAGGCCAACAACAATGAAAATTACACACAGCCGGATATCACAGAGGCCACAGGGATTTTATAAGTATGGAAACTGCTATTTGTGTAGAACAATCAATCAATCAATCCTTTATTTATGAACACTATTCCAGAACGTCATAGCGTTTTACAATGAATCAACCCAACGAACAGTGATCGACAAAAAACATATTTCATAAAACATGTTATAACACAGTACTAAAAAGCAGGACTTTAAATATCAAAACTTCACATAATTTAAAAAACTTTAAGTATCAGAATATGCCAACTCAAATAAATAAGTTTTCATGGCAGATTTAAAGGCCGCGATGGACAGGCAGTCTTTAACCTGATGAGGTAGAGAATTCCACAGTGTTGGGGCTACAAAAGTGAATGACCTAGCTCCCACATTTTCAAATGGACACTGGGAATCTCTAGCAATCCCTCATTGGTAGAGCAAAGAGAACAAAGGGGGCAGTAGAGAAGGAGGAGATCTTGCAGATACTGTGGCCTCAGTGTGTTTAAGTCCTTATAGATGAGTAACCCAACCTTAAAGGTGATCCTCCACTGCACCAGCAGACAGTGCAGGCCATGGAGCACAGGTGTGATGTGGTAAGATCTCGATAAGCCAGTCAACAACCTGGCAGCCACATTCTGCACCAGCTGCAGCTGGTGAAGGTCCACCCCTAGTAACTCTAGGCATAGGGCATTGCAGTAGTCATGGTGTGAGGTCACAAAGGTGTGGACCAATGTCGGAAGGTCACCAGGAAGAACCAGGTGTTTTATCAGGGTGATATTCCTCAGATGGTAAAATGAGGTCTTGACAACTGCCGACTCCTGAGACTTAAGTGTCAGCTCTCTATGAAGCATAATGCCCAGATTCTGCACCTGATCAGAGGTCACTAGCTGATTGCCTCCCAGCCAAAACCCGGATGGCTGTCCAGCCAATAACATCTCTACCTGATGACCTGGGTCAATGACCAACACCTCAGTCTTATTCAAATTTAGCTTAAGCCAGCTGGCACTCATCCAGTCCTCAATCTCAGAGAGGCAGTTGTTAAAGACTGAAACCGTATAATTTAGTTCGGGCACAAAGAATATGTATAGTTAAACATCATCTGCATAGAAGTGAAAACTCAACCCATACCACCTAATAATGTCTCCCAACGGCAGCATGTACACCATGAACAACATGGAGGAAAGCACATAGCCCTGCTGCACCCCACATGGCAGGGGGAGAGGGGCCAAGCTAAACACCCCCAATTACACTCTCTGCATCCTGCTTGTGAGGAAAGACTGGAACCATCTGAGGAGTATACCAGACAGCACGCAGAGTAGCTTCAGATGCTCCAGCAACACCTCATGGTCCACGGTATAAAACGTTTCTGTGAAATCAAGGAGGACCACGATGGAGTGACTCCTCTGATCTCTCGCTGCCAGGAGATCATTAAGCACCTGAAGCAATGCAGTCTTGGTACTATGCTTCTTCTTGAAACTGGGCTAAAGAGGATAATAGATATCATGAGTGGTCAGATGCTTCTCGATCTGCAGCTCGACTGCCTTCTTAATAACCTTGCCCACAAAGGGCAAGTTAGAGACAGGCCTGTAGTTTGCGATACAGTCAGGGTTGAGAGACTTTTTTTCAGAAGGGGATGGACCATCACCTCCTTCAGGGCCTCTGGAAACACCCCATTCTCTAACAAACTCCTGACTATCTCCACAAGGACCGATCCAATTACCTCCACACACCCCACCAGGAGGTGTGCTGGACCAGGGTCCAAACTACAGTAAGTCAGCCGCAAACCCTGGATTATCTTCACAACATCCTCGATTGCAAGCTGGCCAAAGTCTGACCAGACAAACTGGGTGCTTATAATCTTTCGCTGATCTCCGATCTGCCCTTTCAAGCATGCTGTGCAGATCTCAGACCTGATGGTGTCCACCTTATCCATGAAAAATCGAGCAAACCCCTCACACTTCTTCTGTGAAAGAGCACCCCAATTCTGGAGACAGGCTAGATTGAACAGCCTGTCCACAGTCTGGAAGAGCTGGACCAGTCAATTTTGCACAGCTGCAATCTCCCTGGACAGGAACTCTGCCTTCTTACGGGAGACTGCAGATTGATAGTCCATATAATGGGACATCAATCTAAGTTTGTCATCACTCTGGACCAATTTCTCCCAGTGACACTTCAACCTTCTTCTCACTCTCCTCAACATCCTCAAGGTCCTATCAAACCAGAAGGACCAAGGGTGAGGGGGAGAACCAGGATTGGAGCTTTGGAGTCTAGAGCAGCTCCCATCACCTTTTTATAGGCTATTAGAAGATTCTCTGGGTTCATGTCAACACTTGAACTCCCTGATAGATACAAAACTGCAATAAGACCATCAGGGATCAAGCCCCAAAAAGGGTGGTACTGGACCATCTCCGCAGGGGAAGGTCTATTGGGGGTGACCACAAAATTGAACCCTATAGTGTGGTGACTGGACCACCAGATGAGTTCCACAACCACATCAGAGATCTCCATCCCCAGCAGGAACACTTGGTCCAACAAATGACCTTGTATGTGGGTTGCAGAGGTAATCACCTGTGTAAAGCCCAGTGAGACCATCAGTTGGAGGCAGTCTTGACCAAAATGCGAGAGTTTATTGTTGACCCAGGTCCATTGAAGATATGCTAATGAGGCTGACACATATATACACCATACCAATTCAAGAAAGGTTGCAATAAAAAAATATATCTTGGGGTACTTCATTTACTATATTTGCTGACTATATTATTTGGTGTGCCTGTCTCAGACATTACATGGGTAGAACAGTTATACCCATAAAAAAAACATGTCCAAGAGCATGTTAGGGCTATTTGGGCCAGACGGAGTACACCCTAGAATTCTAAAGGAAATGGTGGATGTACTAGCAGGGCCCATAACCTCATTATTCCATACATCCCAGAAAAATGAAACAGTGTGGACAATGGAGGAGGGGACTGTGATTCCTATTTTTAAAAAGGGCTATAGGAAGGACATAAGAAACTATCCTCCAGTAAGCCTGACTTCTATCATAAGGAAGGTTCTGGAGGATATAATCAAGGAACATCTTGAGAGATTTATTAAAGATAATAATTTGATTGATGTAGCACAACATGGATTCACCAAAGAGAGATCTTGCCACATTAATTGATTACAATTCTATGACAAAGTCAGTAAAGCATTGGATGTTGGTTAGGTGGTACATATAATATACTTGGACTATAGTAAGGCATTAGACACCGTGCCACACCAGGAATTGATAAAGATGCTTATTAAGACAGGAATCAACAATAACTTAGTAGCATGGAACAGTTCCTGGTTACATAATAGAACACAACAAGTCCACATCAGGGGTGAACTATCAGAACGGGCCAGGGTTACTAGTAGGATGCTGAAGGAATCAGTGTCGGGGCCCTGTGTATTTAATATATTTGTGTCATTAATGAAACATAGAGAAAAAATATGGGTGGCCAAATTTGCAGATGACAGCAAACTAGGATCAGTGGTACTTGGCCCTTAGGAGGCAATTAATCTGTAGAGAGAACTGTCACAACTCAAATACCGGACTTCTAAATAAAACATAGATTCAATACTGACAAATGTGCAGTAATTCACTTGGGGAAGATCTAATCAGAGGGCAAGGTATACACTGAATGTTCAGATCCTTGGGGAAATAACAGAGAAGACAGATATCGGTGTCATAGTGACAAATTATCTAAAATTTAACCAGCATAGCCTTCGGAATGTGAAAAATGCATCCAGGATATACTGAATTGTGTCAAAAGACACATAAACAGCAGAGATAGGAGTGTGATGGTCCCTTTGTATGTTTAACTTGTCAGGCCACATTTGGAGTACTGTTTACAGTTCTGATCTCCAAGTACTAGGGCAGAGAAAAAGGCACAGTAAGGGGTGCAGCGACATGCGACAAAAATGATTAAAGACTTGAAAGACTTCAGTTATGAGGAAAGACTGCAAGAACTGGGGCTCTATTAGCTGGAGAATAGAAGACTGCAGGGAGAGCACTGCTGCTCTTTGACTCCATTCTCAATGTAGACTCATGGGAATGCTTGGATTTGAAATTTAGAGACAGGACTTATGAAACAAGATCTCATTGTTTACAATTATATGGGGAAACTTGCTCAACAAAGAGGAGAGCTTCATGGTTTAATCAGATAGTAGTCAACATATGGAATAGCATCCCAGTGGAAGTGGTGGGAAGTTCAGATATGCAACAATTCATAGACATATTGGACAATTATTTTTTGACTTAAAACATTACTGGATATCTCCTAGTATGAAGGGGTGTGCTTCAAATGGGTCTTTCATGCCTTTTTATCTTGTGCTGAACTGTGAGAATAATTAACAAAAGTGACCATAGCCCTTTGGGTACACATTTTGCCTCATTCCATAATTCGGACCCTTCCTGTCTCAAATTCACAGTCTTAGAAATTCTGGGACCTCTTGAAAGGGGAAGGGACGGGCTAAATAAATTAAACCAGAAAGAAACCTGATGGATAGTGTCACTGGACACAATTCAGCCACATGGATTTATTGAAGAAGTAGACATCACCCCATATATTAAACATGGATAGTTGTTTTTTTTTGAAGATTTAAAATGACCCCAAACCAGAACAGAGCCTGATATGATGTTGAAATTGCTTAGGAACATATTTGTCACCCGTGTCCATCTTTATTTGTCAGTCTAGTCTGTGTTTGTTAATGATTGTATGTGCACACTGTATATTGTGCTTTTTTGAAAGATGTAGAATGCACAGCTAATTATGCCTGGTTCTTACAAAACCAGGTAAATTAATGACATATGAATATAAAGAATTTAAAATTCGAAACAGTTTTCAATTTTATGAACTTTACACTGTGAATTTTAATGTCTCAAGATGGCTATTGTACCTGTATCTAATATGGAATCTGTATTTAATAATTATGCATATGAATTTCTCTTAATTATTACTTTGCCTTTCCCCATCTTTTCTCTATCTCCCAATCCCCCAAATCATCTTCCTCCCTTCCTACTTCTGTATCTTTTTCCTATAGTGCTATGCTATATATTACTAACTGAGTCTTTCTGTATAATGTGATTATTAAAACATTGAATGTTTTTATATAATGTATTAATATTATGGTGTTGAAACTCGTGGAATCACGTAAGAAGGTGTTTTCAATTTTGACTGTGTTTGAGTATGGGGATGCCGCCCCTGATGAAGGCCTAATTGTTGGGCTGAAGTGCTGGGGATTGAACCTCCAGCCAGTTGTTTGCCTTGATGCTCAGAATGCTTGAATAAAGGTTTGCATTTTGCAATATGTTGGAGACTGTTTTTCATCTTGTAACCTGGAGTGTTTAGACCATCGTCTGCAAAGCTGAAGACAGTGCAATGCAGGGTGACCAACATGATTCAGTGCCAATAAGGCAGATCTTATGAAGATCACCTCAAGGCACTGAACATGTACTTGCTGAAGGCCAGGTGAGAGAGTGGGGTATATGACAGAGACCTTCACCTAATCAATGTGAACTGTGAGGAACTATTTAATAAGTGCATGATGTCAAGAACTTGAGTTCATGAGTGGAAACTAGTGTGGGGAGGTTTAATTCTTTAAGTGTTGAATGTGTTTGAATGTATATAGATTCTGGACATATATGCCTGCAGTTTTCTAAGGGTTAAGAAGGATGTGAGAAAGTTCTATTTTATGGAAAGGATTGTGGGGCCATGGGGCAGCCTTCTGGAGGAGGTGGAGGGTGTCAAGACAATAAATGATTTAAAGCATGGCTGGGGCAGAGTGAAGGGTTTGATGGTTGCTCAGGTTGGAAGGAGTAGAGAGACGAGCAGGAGGGTGGACTCAGAGGGATATAACCTTCTGTGAGCAATTAGTCCCAGGGCAGATAGGGATCTCTGAGCCAACTAGATGGATCTGTGATCTTTTCCTGCTATCAGTTTCTATGTTTCTGTGTTTTCATGTTCTGAGAAATGGATGTGCAATAAATGGTGAAGGTACAGTTTGTGTTTTTAGCCATAAATGAAATATTCTAGAAAGAACAGTAAGTAATGAAGAGAACATTGACCCAGTGCAGCATAAAGCAGAGCACCATGAGCAAATTTTGGGACATACCAATATAGCCCAATAGTTTATTCATCTAAGGTTCCAAATTCAAGATAGTCAACCCCACCCCACCTGAAACAAAATCATCTGAGGCATAATGTATATCTTGAGGGAGATTGGCATTAAAATCCATTTTTACAGAGTTAGCTCCATAAAGTATATTACACCTCAGGAGGCACAAAGAAACAGTTGTGTGTTTTTTGTTTGTAAACAGACAGTGGTGTGTCCAAGAACGACTTTATTAAAGGTCAAACCCAAATAAGTGAAAATAACTGTGATGACTGTTTTCTCTTTATTAATATACCAACAACATTTAAAACTTCCTGTTCCAAATTCCATCATCACAGTTGTCTTGATACTGATATTTAAGTTTAATGAAAGAGACACCTAAAATATTTTTTTCTGTTTCTGTGGTCCTAAAGGAGCTAAACCAAGTCATCTGCATAAGTGACAACTGGCAACTTTGAAAAATAAGTTGAGGATGAGTCTGCTGGATGAGTTGTAATTGAAATCAAAACTTCATGTATGTAAATGCTGAAAAAAAGCACAAACAATAAACACCCCTGTTTGACCCCCATTTGTAGAGAGCAATAGTGTCAACTGGCCTTCTACAACAGCCATGGTGTTTGAGTAAAGTGATCTAACAGTCAAAATAATGGAATAATCTATACCTTATTTTTCAAAATCCCCCATAATTTGGCTCTGGATAGAGAGTGAAAAGTAAATAAGTAATCAATATATGCTACATGTAAACAATGTTTCTGAACTTTTCTACATTTGTATATTTGATGTTAGAAACAGTTGTCAACTGTTGATGCATTTTTCCTAAAGCCTTGTTGGCAATTTAATAGAATTTCCTTAGAGTCGACTCCACTGGACAATTTATATCTGTGAAGATATATTTGCAGTCTTATTACTAGGAATTACTGGGAACGTTAAGACATAAGAAGGCCACGGCCCACTAAGTATGTCTACCACACCTAGTGGGCAAAAAATCATTTTTTTATGCCAATTTAAATAATAGTCGAGTCTTTTCTTGAACATATCAAAACTGGTAGCACTTACTATATTCTGTGGTAATATATTCCAATATTTGGATGCTCTTATAATGAAGAAATTGTCTCTTTTGTTAGTATTTACACGTGGTACTATGAGTTGTTTGCCGTGACTTCGTAAAGGAATGTGGCAGTTAGATTTTTTGATGCTACATTGTTCCATAAGGACTAGAGGTGGGTGAAGTGTCTGAAATTCACTCTACAGAGTGATTTGCAGAGTAACACAAAATCTGCAAAGCACTCTGCAATGTGAAGTGGAGTACTTTGCGCGTCATAATGGGGAACGCAAAGTCCATTGAAACCAAAGACTTCACATTATTCTGACTTCCCCAAACCACTTCTCCACCAACTGTAAGGCACAGTACGTTGAAATAAATGTACTTCGCATCACTTAGCCTTGTTATTGAGCTCCAAGGTGAATTTGCAGTGTTTCATGGGATTGCAGGTCATATGGCCTCTAGATTGTTCTGCACAGCTTCAGTTGTGTGTAGTGTGTGAGTAGTGGAAGATGGAGACAGTTTCTTCTCAGAGCTCTGCGATTCAAATCCTCTAAAAGCTGTTAAAAAAGCCTTTTTGAGAAATTTCTTTTTGCTCAAAATTTAGTGCATCGATTGTAGGAAACCCTCTTGTGCTCATATCATTGAGCGTTTATTGTTTGTGTCTGGATTTTGAATGTTAATTTAGAACAGTCAGTCTGTGTACTGTGAAGTGTGCTTTGGGGAGGGGTGTATATGTGGTGTAGGTAGATAACTGGGAGAAAAAGGTAATCTTCCTGTTTTGGTTATGTTTTTCTTGTATAACTGTGTTAATGCACACACAGTAATATTTTCAGTAATTCTTCACTTTTTTTGCTGATTGTAGTGGTGCAGCAGTGTATAATTTCAGTTTGTTTAAAACATTTGGTTATATTGCTAAAGGTTTTCAATTTGCTACGCAATACTTGCAGTGTGCATGTGAGTGTGTGTGTGTGTGTGTGTGTGTGTGTGTGTGATGCATACCATTAAATCAGACAACTTTTATTGTGCCAGAGTAATTGCATCAGTACAAACCTGTTATCCTCCACACCTGTATGAATTTTTTATACTGCTTTGTGGTATCTATACTGGTAGTGGACTGTTACTGCCGTACACTACACCCCCCCAACCAGCAAAAGGTATTCTTTTCCAGATTTGTGTTTGTGACTTGTGAGCACAGGTTAGGTGTTGTTGTGCCTTTGCATCTGACTCTGCATCTCTTGAGTGCACAGCGCAATCTTAATCTGTCTGTGCATTTGCAGTACACCATTAATTCTGGGAAACTTTGCATTCTTTGTTACGCTCTCATTTCACTTCATCAACACTGGGGAATTTTCTGGACACAAGACTAGCATTTTGGGGATGCAAACTAATTCTGGTGACTGTTAGTGACCACTGTGCTCATGACTGAGTGTGCCATTAATTCTAGGAGACTTCTCATTTCTTGTTACACTCTCATTTCACTTCGTCAGCACTGGATAATTTTCTGCACACAAGACAGTAGCATTTTGGGTATGCATATTAATTCTGGTGTCTGTGTGTGATGTGACCACATCCACTGTGTGCATTACTGAGTGTGCCATTAATTCCCGGAGACTTTGTATTTCTTGTTGTGCTCTCATTTCACTTCGTTAGCATTGGGGAGTTTTCTAGACACAAGACAGTAGCATTTTGGGGATGCACATTAATTCTGGTGACTGTGTGTATTGGGGGGCACTGGGGGGCTGTTAATATTGTTGCCACTCTGCCTTACTTCACGTTAAGGTGGAATGACAATGTGAGGTAATAATTATAAGGTGAAGTGAACCTTTCCTATTGGCCTCTCTGCATAGCGGAGTGACAACGTGAAGTGGCCACTTTGCGTTCACTTTGCCAGCAAAATTTAATTTCACTGCATCTCTAAAAAGTACAGGATCCTGCAAGATTTTAAATAGTTGGAGTAGATCCCCCCCACCTTTTGCATCTGTCCTCTAGGCCAGTAGTTCACTTGGTCAAGCATAGAGCATTTCTTGTGAAGAGGTTCAATGATGTTTTTCAGGCAACTGGTGGGAAGCTGCAATGTGGAAGTACACAAAATGAATAAAGTACACAAAATGTGAACCACCGATTAGGATCATACCAATAGAGCACCTGTGGTATCTTATCAGGACCTGGAGCTTTGTTAAGTTCAGAAGATTTAGTCACTGTTAAAATGTCATTATTAGCTATCACCAAAGGAAAAAAGTCAGCATAAGTGCTACTGATTGATTCAAGATCATCATAAAATAGTCTAATAGTTTAGCCAACATTTTTCAGTGATGTCACAGAGTGGCCAGCAGCCTGAGAGGGGAGCTTCTGGCTCTCTGATCTTAACACCTCTCCTGAACAACTAAAAACTTAATTTTGTACCTCCTAAATGACTGGGGACAGTGAGGGACACAGTTGTGGAACTAGAGCCCAAACAAAACAACTAAAAATGTCACTACACACCACAGGACCTGCATTTCAAGATGCAGAGTGCAGCCACAGTGTTTCTCTGGCCAAATCTAAGGGCCAAGAGGATGACATCAATCTTGAGTTGGAGAGTCTCACTAAAAGCAGATTTGAGATGCGTTTACATGAAATCAAAGCATCTCATAAGGAAAATCACCAGTAATTCAAAAGATTACATGAGAGACTTACAGGAGTGGAGGCATGCTTAAAGGAAGCATAGCGAAGGGTCAGTGTGTTAAAGAGGATGGCATAATCCAGCTCGGAACTGCGGTGGAGGCCATGATACACCATGTGGATGCCCTGCAGGGTAAGTTTAAGGACCTAGAAGTGTACTCTTAGAGAGAATCTGCATCTCTCTGTGCTCCCAGAAGGTGTAGAAATGGAGAATATGTGTGGTTTCATCTCTGATTTACTGTGAGGTGTTTTGGCCCTGCCTCACCTATGGACATAAACATCGAATGTGCACATCAAGCCCTGCTCCCATGCCCCTCTAACCCTAGTGCTAGGCCTCGCCAAATTATTATGAGGTTTGCAAGCTATAGGGTGAAGAAGGAAGTGCTAAGGCATGCCTGGTAGCAAATGGAATTCTCCTGGAATGGAACTCAGTTTTTTTTTGATCAAGATTACCCAACATACATACTGTAGAAACAGTACCTGCAATATATAGATTTGATCAGAGCACTGAGATCAAAGCAAATCAAGGTACAGACCCTTTATCTCGCTAAAGTGAAAACTTTCTGGGAAGATGGTGTTAAGATTTATCACACACTAGAAGAGGATCTAAGAGCCCTGAAGGAGAAGGGAATCCCAGTCCCATCTAGGAAATCAGCATCGTACACCCTAGCAAAGCTGCAGCAGAGTGATTGGGCCACTGTCCATAAGACCCAGCTTTTAGTAAATGGTCAAATGGCAGCTGCTCAGAGAATGACAAAGATTAAGACCTTATTGCAGGCCCTGCCCTGGCCAGAAAATTTCTCGTGATAGCTCACTGCTGGCCACCTGAAGAGTGCACTGTATATAATTTTACTTTTGGGCCTTTACATACACTTACCAAAAATCTGTCTGGTTTCCTGAGGGAAATCTACTTTATAGTACTCCCATGCTGCGTTTACTACAGTTGGGACTAAAACTTGAATATCTCACTGTGGACTACTCTATAGTATTTTGTTTATCACCTGACATTGAAATCTGACTTTCTTATATCTGTCCCCACCCTGCTTACTTTTACAGGTTTTGGTTAATCAGCAGGCACAGAATCTTAAGGGTTGATAGAGAAGGTGTAGCCTTCCTTATATGCTGCTGTCTGGGACTATACTTGGCTATGCAGCCTCTGGGTATGATGTGTAAATGTTGTTATCTCCCAGGATATATCACATATTTAGTGTATGGGGGATGATGTAGTTTGTGGTGGGGCTCACCTGAGCAGTGTGGGTAGGAATTTTCCACCATTTATTTCCTGCTTTTTATTGTTGATAAGAAGAGTTTGAACTCCCCTCCTTTCTCATTTCTTTTAGAGTGACTCATTAAGTTTGTTTCAGAGTATCAGCATCTATTATTATTGTATTTCTTTCATTATGATTGGGGGATGGGTAAGTGGGCACTTTTTGGTTTTAGCTCTGGATGCCGCAAATTCATCTTTTTTTCACCACTTTTCTGTTTGGATTGGCTCATGTAGCAGTCCCTTGTCAATAAGGGAGCTCTTCCACTACTGGCCCAGTTGCGGGGGTCTGGAAACTCCGTGCAGTTCCCCCCAATGGGCCTAGAGAATAAAGATCTACATTCTCCTCCTTTGGAAGATGTATACAGTTTTTACCAAATTTTGGCCCTGTTGGACATTACTTTAATGCTGGTATTTAAAACCCTGTTTGGGATGGAAAAAAACTCTTTTTTCCTTCACCGGGGGGGGGGGGATGCTATGGATTAAACCAGGGACTTTCTCTAGTGGAGATTTATTGTGTGCGCTGCCATGAGTACTATACCTACTACTTTTTTTGATGTACAATATTAATGGCTTCACTCATCCGGTTAAAAGGGATAAAGTTATGACATATTTAAGGGAAGTCTGCAGCAGACTTTATATTATTGCAAGAAACACACCCATTCTATGTGGAATAACAGATGTTGGTTAAATTTGGGTATAACCAGATCCACTACTCCTCCTATAAAGCTGGGCGGAGGAGAGGAGCGGCCATTCTGGTTCCAAACAGAGTTCTATTTACTGTTACATCAGTACACATTGATAGAGAGGGTAGATAGAAACATAGAAACATAGAAGCTGTCAGCAGAAAAGGACCTCTTGGCCCACCTTGTCTTCCCTAATGTTATTTTGTTTGATGGGTCTCTATGAGGGGCAAGCACTTATGTTAGTTTCATCTATGCCCTGCCTGGAGCCGATTATGGTTTCTATAGGCAGCTCCTGTCCCTCAGTGTGTGGAGGGGATCTTAATCTCACTTTGACACCTCAGATAGATAGTACATCTCAGAACCCGAGAAGGGAACATGTTGCAGCCAAAAAATGTAAAACATTGCTTGCTGAGTTGGGTATGGTTGATGCCTGGAGGTGCATTCTCGGATTGTCAAAAGGTTATACATTTTATTTTTGGCCCATAAGATGTACTAACATACTAAAATGCCAGCATAATAGGCCTAACGGTCTTTCGCATCTGCTCGTTTGGTCAGCCCCCAACCTTGTAGCTGACCTTGCTGCCCCCCTCGCCTTCTCTGGCTTCTCCCTTCCCAGTTCCGGATATTATCGCTGCATTGGATTTTGCTTCCAGAACCCTTCCCCTGTACCTATCCCACCCCCTCTTGAACCCCTCCACCATCTCTGCCTCCACCAGACCCCTAGGCAGTGCATTCCATGGCTCCACCACCCTCTCAGTGAAGTAGCACCTCCTCCATTCTCCGCTGAATCTTCCCCCCTCTAGCTTCCACCCATGCCCTCTAGTGGCCCCTCCTCCTCCTTCCTTCGAAGCACCCTGACTGCTCCTCCCCTATTTACCCCTCTTCATGTACCTGAAGACCTCTATCATGTCCCCCCGGTCCCTTTTCTCTTCCAATGTGCACATATTTAGCTCTTCGAGCCTCTCCTCATAGGTCCTGTCCCCCAAGCCCCAAATCATTTTGGTTGCCCTCCTCTGGACCCTCTCCAGGAGTTTAATGTCCCTGTTTAAGTGTGGCCTCCAAAACTGCATGCCGTACTCGAGGTGCGGCCTCACCAAGCAGTTATACAGATGGAGTATCACTTCCCTCATTCTGGAGGTGATCCCCCTAGCGATGCATCCCAGCATCATGTTAGCCTTGGCTGCTGCCCTCCTACAAGTCTCTGAGTTGTTCATCTTGACACCCACCACCACCCCCAGGTCCCTCTCAGCCATCGAGACTTGTAGCATTTCCCCCCGCGGGTGTACACTTGGCCCAGGTTTCTGGCCCCCAGGTGTAGTACCTTGCATTTTCCTGCATTGAACCTCAGTTTTCACTTTCTAGACCATCTTTCCAGAGCCTCCAGGTCCCCCTGTAGGGCCACCCTCCCCTCCTCCCCATCCACCACCACCCCAGTTTTGAGTCATCCGCAAAGAGACTCATCTCACTCCTGATACCTGTCTTTATGTCAGAGACATAGGCGTTGAACAGGAGGGGCCCAAGGACTGATCCCTGTGGGACCCCACTAATGACCCTCCTTGGGGATGAGACTATCCCACCAACTATGACCCTCTGGGTCCGGTCCTGGAGCCAATTGCCTATCCATCTGATCATCTGGTTCCCCACCCCTATTACTTCCACACTCCCAGTACTACAGATTGGATCTTTTTTTTGTTATCAAGGGAGTATTCATATAGACTACATGCCTGTACAATAGGTCCTATGGGCATGTCCTATCACAGCTCAGTCCAATTGCAATTCCAATTACAGATGCATAAAAAATCAAACTTTTGGAGACTTAACATCTCCCTCTTGCAGGATGGGGAAATCCAGAACCAGGTAAAGACCTTTACTGAGCAAGCAGTTCAGGACAACCAACGCTTCAATGTTTCCCATGGTATGCTATGTGACACAGTAAAGGCAATAGTTCAGGGTAAGTTACTTACTATAGCAGCAGGTCGAAAGAAGGAATATCAACAGAAACAACAGACTTAAACAAAAATACAAACTCTAGAGCTTTTACAGCAGGCTAAATTGGATAAGAAAAGCATTCTGGAACTGACATGGCTTAAAAAAGAGCTTAACCAAATTTTGGAATACACGGTATAACTGAATTTAAAATACCTGAGACAGAGATACTATGATACCTCAAGCACTCCTATTATTGGCCTGTCATATCTGGACACACAGAAGTAGAGTGTATGCAATTAAGGTGCTCGACTCAGGACTGGCTCAGAGGGTCATGAAGATCCTTAACCTATCCATAGCTTTTCAACATTATTATAAAACCCTATACTCAGATACCCCCCATCTGTAGATAGCCTTGACTTTTTTCTGATTCCTTGACCTTCCACGACGAGTCATGCAGGCTCAGAATGAAGCATTGTGTGCCCTGATTTGCAGTAGAGAGATACTGCATGAAATTAGGATAATCAAAAATAGTATGTCTGGGATCTGATGGATTCCTGGCTGAACTTTATAAGAAATTCCCAGAAGCAACCATCTCCCTCTTGTAGGGTGCTCATGTGGCTGCCATGTCATAAAAGGGTCAGTTTGCACCTTCCTGGAACAATTGAATAATATCTGTGATACCTATGCCCAGTAAGGAACCTACGTTATTTCCATTTTATAGACCAATTTTCATCCTCAATCTGGATTTTAAATTTTTCACCACTATACTTAATGGGATTGGATCAGACAGGTTTTATCTCTGGTTGATAGGCCCAGTGATAGTGTACGTAGAATATTAGACATCAGTGATCATCTTAATGCTACTAAACCTCCAGACAGCCTTATGTATGGATGCAGAGAAAGCATTTGATCAAATGGATTAGTTTTATCTGTATAGGGTCCATGATGTGTTTTCTTTAGCAATCTTTCAGAGATATACACAAACCTTATATATGTCCCAGATGGAATATGTTAAGGATAATGGGCATCTCTTAGAAGGCTTTTGACTTGGGAGAGGTACTCAACAAGGATGTCTTTATCCCTGGTTCTATTTGCCTTATTTTGAGCCATTTGCACAGATGATATGCAATGACCCGGGGATTAGAGGTGTCCGGATGGCATTTGTGGAACATAAATTTAGTTTGTATGCAGATAATGTCTTGGTGTACCTCACAGAACCAACTTCGTCTCTCCCATAACTGATGGAAGTGGTGCAAAAATTCTCCCTATTGTCTGGTTACACCTTAAATACTGGGAAAACAGAAATGTTTACTTTATCATGTACGCCCCCTCCCCCCCATTTGGTTTCAAAGATAATTCTCTATCAGCTGGGATCTCTCTCAACTCAAATATTTAACAACATATTTAAGGGAAATACTGTCTATCCTTATGAAGATTATTTTGTCCCATTATTGCAGTCTATCCAAACTGATCTCTGGAGATGGTCCCTACTCATGTTCCCATTCCATACCGTATAAAGATTGTCAAGATGAACATACTCGCTTTTTATCTTTTTCAGTGTGCCCCAGTGCGTTTAACTAGGGCCTGGTTTCACCAAACACAAAGACAACTTTTTAAATTTGTTTGGGCTGATGCAAAACCTCAGGTAATGGGGGTAGTTTTGGCTAGAAAATCCTGTTTGGGGGGCTTTACTGGACATGGAAGCTTACTGGACATGGAGGTTTACTGGATTGCAGCACAGGTGAAAAATGCACTCTTTTGGTTTTACTTTAACTATCAGGCCCTTTGGAAGACCCTTGAATTAGATATGATAGAAAATATCCCCTTGTCAGCCTTACTGTTTGATACATGGCTAAGTAAAAACCTCACCCAGATGTGCTATGCACATCACATGACAAACTTTGGGATGGTATTGTAAAAATCCCCAGATATTTCATTTATTTATTTAAAAGTTTCACCAGGAAGGCATACTGAACAGGATTGCTTATTTCCAGATGCATTCTGGGGGGAGGGGGAAAGGGATATTTGAACACCATTGCAGATTCAGAGGGCTGGAGTGGGGGAAGCACCAAGGGAGATCGACAGTGAAAATGCCGACCTCCCCCACAGCAACGGCACAATACCAATGCAGGTATTGTGCTGCCCATGCAGCAAGTGTTTTCTGTGGGGGGCTGTGCCCCCCGCATGCCCGGACCTTTGGATTATCAACTCCAGGTTGTTGTTGGTCTGGGGGGGAACAGAACAATGGCAGAAAGCGAAGCACCGAAAAAGGACCATTATAGCGAATGTCGCCGTAATGATTTTTTTCATGTTTCACCCTCAGGGTGTCGACTGAAGGGGTGCACCATGGTGTGGGACTCCTTGTTCCCTTAGACTGATTTGGATCCCTGTTATAAATGGCAGGCTCTTAGAGGCCTTCAATATCTGGACCAAATTTTGACAGGCTCCATCCTAAATAACTTTGAAGACTGTTGCAAAGCTACAACAGGCCAGTTTAGATTTTTTAAGATCAGAAATTATACTGACACACCTCCATCTGGAGGGATAATCAGACCAGGGAGGCCCTTAGGATGGGCTGTCTCTTTCTTCCCTTCCCTTCTTCATTCCTTCCAGCAGAAAGGGGCTATATCAGTCTTCTGCCAGTCTCTCCTGCAAGTTAAGAAGCCACAATTCCAGTATATCATAGACAGGTGGCATACTGATGCCCAGATAGATCTGATGCCCAAAGAATAGGACAATATTTGAGAGGGAATTGGTAGGACAGCATCTTCCCCGAAGTATCGGGAAATTGCATAGAAGATCCACGCGAGATAGTTTTACACCTGTGCTGCATTCCAAATGGGATGTGTGAATTATGGCAAAGTGTTGGAGACTCTGTAGGGAGTCTAGAGTTACCCAATATCATATATTTTTGGACTGCTGAGTTTTACACCCCTTCTGGGCTGAGGTGATAAGACACCTACGACAAGTGTTCTTAATTCAGAGCCACTTTTCTGTCAATATTTAATTTTAGGTCTTCCCCCACAGAGCTTGCATGGCAGGGAGGCAGTTTACCTTTGGGGCATTTGTGTGGTTGCAGCCTCTAAAACTATCACTCAAAAATGGCTGCAGAAGATGCCGCCATTGGGAAGAGTATGGGAGGAGATTGAAACCCAAATTTCAGAGATTCAGAGTATTACCTTTGAAGTCCAGGATAGAATGCAGACCTTTCTGTTCCATTGGACTCTTTGGGAATTGACACAGAATATTTAGGATTAATGTGGGACAAAGAGGGGCTTTTAGTTAGGTGGCAGAACTACCAGTTACGTTTTGTATGTGGAGGTCGTGTTCCTCAACTCTACATTCCCAAGGGGAACATTACCTGAACATCATTACCCCAGTTGTACTGCAATAATGCCATAAGTAGTGACCTACCATTATACTGGATAGTTATTGCTTTGAGTTGATGAGGCTACTGCTGAATGTGGGCAAGCTCAAGATATGATGACTCACCTAGCCTGGATAGTGGCTCTTTTATCGCTTAAGTAGAATTTAAGTTTGTTTTTCTATTCCATCAATTTTTTATTCGTATTTTTTCTTCATTTTGTATGAAAGAATAATAATGCACAGTGGGGCCTATTCATTAACGTAGGAGGGGGTTCATGCCAAAGGCACATATCCCCCTCCTGGGCAGCTCCATACCTGCAGGAGATCTGTACGGGGAATGCATTTACTAAACAGCAGTCCCCACCCAGCTGCCTTATGTGGTCCCACCCCCCTGGTTCACAGGTTCACATGGGGTGGGAGAGGCAGAGTTGTGGATCTGGGTCATCAGCCAGTCAGCTGCCCTTCCTGGGTCGCTCATTGGATTCCTTGAGCCCATGGGGCATCATGTTGGCAGCTGGCACAAATTGTGCCAACCACACAGTGGGGAGGAGTACCCCAGATGTCTGCCCCAGACCATTTTGTGTGCTTTGATGGCAGGGACAGCCTCCTTGGGGGGGTTGGATGACCCCTGCCATCCCCTGCATGATGTGCATTGGCATCCCGGGGGAGCATGTAACATTTGCAGCTGACTGCAAAAGGCATAGCCATCAGCCCCCACACACAGCACTCTGCACCATCATGAATGTTGAGGAATTCAGCCACACCCCCCGTGCTGGCCCTCAGCCTGCCCTGGCACAGAGCTATGCATTTAGCCATGGACCTGGCCTCATAGGGGGGTATGTCTTGGTCCTGCATGCCATGCAGGAGGCGCGGTGAGTAGAGCCATGTGTGGGCAGGTGTGGAGTGTGCTATGTGCGAGGCTTACACGGTGCATAGCCCCTCTGCACCATTTGTGAATAGGGCCCAGTATGAATAACTGAATTATAATTGCCACATTGTAACTATAAAATGCTCTGTGTCAAAAAATAAAATAAGAATACAGTAATTTCCCTTCCCATATGCTCTAGCAACCTTTGAATAATCCTCCCCAGCACACTGGCACCCCATTCAACCCTTCTCCACATGCCACCTACAATTAAAATGAAAAACAGATGACGACCAGTACAGCCCACTTCTCACCTCCTCATCTGGCCACCACCCGAATGAAAGAATGAATGAATGAAGTTTTAATCAGATGTTTACAATCTCTCATTCATTCATTCATTCATTCTAATAGTGGCTGGTTGAGGAGGAAAGAAAAGGGCTGTGCAGGTTGCCATCTCTGTTTAATGTTAATTATGATTGGCATGGGGGAGGTGGGTTATAATGGCATGCTAGCGGGCTTGTGGAAATCGACATTCTGACTGTGGTAGGGAGGGGGAAGAGACTGGTGCCATTTGGTAAGGTGGAAGGAATTACTTTTTTAGATTTTATTTTTAAACTTATTTGGTTTATCCAACACTGGGGTTGGGCACTTGCAGCTGGAATGGGAGGTATAGATGAAAAGAAGTTAAAGTTCACTGGCACAGTTACCCTAGCCAACTGAAAATAGTATTCTTGGACCCCTAGGCAATTGCAAAGCACAGCACAAACCTTTGCACTCTGCTTTGTGGTTTACTGAATATCAGGACCCATGAGTATCATGAATGAAAAATAAATGAATTGAACTGCCAATTTTAGTTTAACACTCATTGTAAGAAATATGTATCTTAATATACCAACTAGGGATGCTCAAAAATGGCCTAATCCATTCCATTTTACATTTGATAGATTTTAGGAATTTCTGATTCTGTGTCCAAATAAATTTTGATTCTAAAAGAGCTTGAAAATGAAATCCATCTCAAAATCAATTTTGGAACTAATCTGTAACTCCCCCTCCCAACTACAATATTGAAAAAAAGCACAATGGTCTGGCAGCAACTCGCATTTCCCTGTGTGCTTCCCATGTACTGTATAATTAAATTAATAATCAGGAGTAGATTTAGACAGGTCTTGGAGGTGGAATCTACACATTGAAGTTGGGTGAACAGAGAAAAAACAAATGCTGTCTAAATGGAATGGAACATGGGGTTCTAGCCCTTAATCACCCTAATTGATCTGCCATCAACAGTCCTCCTCACTTTCACCTTTAGTGGTGCTAAGGGTTAGGAGAAAAGGATCATAGATTTAATTTTGTTGGTGGAATAGGAAGCAAGGGTAGGGAAGGCATCAGTCTCTGGCAGCCTGTGGGCATATTTTTTTTTACTTTTATTTTACTAAAAGATGTTGTTACAATACAATACAGTACAAGCATAACACAAAGGAAATAATGACACAAAATTCAATTACACAGTATAGTGGTAATACACATTCCAAAACATAACCCACCCCTATGTTCATAGGAAAATTATGAGATCGAGGTTCTAGCCCATTTTGATCACACCACCCTACCTTGGGTGGTAATCATATTTTGATTCACCCATGAATAAATCTAATTTTTGTTTAAATTGGCATAAATATTCACTTTGAGCAACCTCTTGTGGAAGGAAATTCCAAATTAGAACTACTCCCTGAGTGAAGAAACTATTTCTCTTTGAGGTCTTATTTATGTTAGCCCTTAATTTCATATTATGAGATCTCATTGTACATGTTAAAAGATGCCAATCCAAATATATGGATTCAAACAGAAGTTTTTCATTTGTAGCCATATATATTAAATATAGGTCTCCTCTCATAGAGTGATATTCAAGTGAGTAAAGGTATCATTTTTTTAATTTATCTTTATAAGAAACATATCTCATATTAGCAATATGTCTAGTGAATCTCCTTTGTACTTTTTCTCTGGACTGTTTCTCCTGTACTAAAGTTGGAGCATAAAAAGAGGAACAATAATCAAAATTAGATCTCACTATGCTACTGAATAAAGAAATGAATACTATAGGCTCCCTACTCTTTATAGTTTTCAAAATACAATGTATTAAATGGTTACATTGTTAACTGTATTGTTTAAATGTTCTGAGAAATTCCAATTGTTTGTGATAAATACCCCTAGATCTTTTTCAGAACTTACTTTACTTTCTACACTATCATTTATAACAATTGAAACTTTTATTATTTTTTTCCAAAATGCATCACTTTGCATTTTGTAAGACTGAAATGTAATTTATACGTATTAGCCCAATCAGAAATACAATTCAGGTTTGCCTGTAGTTTTTGAGCAGAGATCATGTCATTGACAATGCCTCCCAACTTAGGATTGCCTCCATATTTGTTTAGCCATATTCCATCTGCAGTGGTCATACTGGCAATTAGAACATTAATTAAAATAGGGCCCAGGACTGAGCCCTGGGTCACTCCACTAGTGGTCTTGGTCCAGGGAGACTTAAACCCCCTTAAAGTAACCTGCTGGCTTCTGTCAGTTAACCACGATGAAATCCAAACAATTATATATTTATTCAATTTCATTTTGACTAAACAATTATGATTTTATATGACACAGAGTCAAAGGCTTTTTCAAAATAAAAAAAAATGACATCTACAGGGAGTCCTTGATCTAGTGCTTCACTAACGGGTTCAGAAAAATGTATTAAATTTGTATGGCAAGATCTTCCTGGTTGAAAACCATATTGAGAAATATCTGTCTGACCTTGGTTCAATATGTTGGTGCTAATTTTTTGGGAAAGAGGTTTTTCCATTACTTTACCTATACAGGATGTTAGACTTATAGGTCTATAATGTTTCACTGCCTGCTTTACTCCACCCTTATGAATAGGGATTACCAGGGCTTCTTCCCATTCTTTGAGGACCACCCCCTTTGCGATGGATTCATTATAAAGTAACGTTAGTGCTCCGGTTAGTTCATATGATACTTTTTTTTTTAGAAAAATTAAAGGAATATTATCAGGTCCAACTGAAGTAGAAGATTTAAATGAATTGATAGTTGAATAAGTTTCAGCATCAGTAAAACTGACTATAGGATCTATAAAGTCATAGCTTAAAATACATGCTAAATTCTTTTTTTTAAAAATGCTTGGAAAATATTGATTTAAGCTGTTTACCATTGATTGTTCATCAAATAGTCTTTCACCATTTATCTTTAATGGACCAACCTTACTCACTATAGATTTTAGGAAACCGATATAATAAAAACACTTTTTTTTATTATCCTTTTGAGTAATAGCTAAATTATATTCCATATCTTTCTTTGCTTTTCTAATAGCTGATTTTGTTTTCTTAGCCTTTTGTTGAAATTTATTCCTGTTGACCTCTGATCTATGTTTTCAATATTTATTAAATGCCTTTTTTTAGCCCTTAGAAGTCTTTTAATTGCTGTAGTATACCAAGGTGGCAGCCTTTTATTATTTTTATATTTTATTCTTTCTGGTACCCATTTTAAAATGCAATAATCATTTTTTTTCTGTTTTCTTTTATTCTAGCCTATATCTCTTCTACAGATAGCATATGTAGTTTTTGTTGCCAGTCTCATTTTAATAAATATACATTGTTGCCTCATAATTAGCTCTATAATAATTCCTCATTTTTGTTACACATTAGGGATCCTGTTTGAAATATTTTATTGACCATTGGATCATACAGTGATCACTATCTCCTAGTGTAGCCAATATAACTGGCACTTCCGGTACATCCCCAATATTTGTTAGAATCAGATCTAAGATAATATTCTGTCTTGTAGGTTCATACACCAATTGGTTAAGTCCTAAGTGGACTCTAGTCTCTAACAATTTAGATTCCTGATAATTTATCCCCTCTAAAGTAAAGCAATAAATGCCCTGGAAGTTAAAGTCTCCCATCAACAGTATATTCTCTAGTTGATTAATAGTTTGTAAATAATTCAGGAATAAATCATTTTTATTAGAATCCAAAGATGGAGGTCTATATCAAAGCCCTACTGTCATGGGATACAAATCATGATTCAATTTAACCCATACAATCTCAATACTAGAGGGTGAGGGGGTGACTATATACACCTACATACAATCAATACCTACTTTAATATAGACTGCTACACCTCCACCTCTTGAGGTGGTTTGATTTTTCTTGAAAATTATATAACCTTGCATTTCTTGACCCCACTGTCAATCTCAAATTCTAATATCTGTGAAACAGAGTGATGTTTGGATATACCGCTGGAATGAATCCGAAAAGGAAAAGCCTCTTAAAAATAATTAATATAATTGCGTAGCACAGAGTCAGTCTTTAAGTCACAGAACCCAGACTGTATATTGGGGATGGGTAAAAGGAACTGGTAAATTAAGTTATAATAACAATAATTTAGAGATCCTGCCCCATTTATCATAAAATTGAGAAATGTTATTATGAAATAAATAAATCAGCCTGTTACGCTGTAAATTAAGTAGAATATTTGAAGTCCATTCACTCATATTTAAGGTCTGATCAATGTCTTACTATAAGTTGTTTTGTTGAGATGGCTATTATAGATATTAAGGCTCTAGCAGATGAACCATTAACCATACTAAGGTTTCCCAAAATTCAAACCTCAGAAGTAAAGGCATGTTGTAAAGACAGTTTCTTACCAAAATCTATTTTAATTAGATTCCAAATGTGGTGGGCATTAGAATAATCCCAAATAATATGTATAATTGTCCCTTCTGCCGAATTACATTTAAGACACCTATCTGAATCTAGTAAACCAAATTTACACATTTTTTGGGTGGGGTCTTATAAGCGTTGTGCAGTAATTTGTATTGGATCAATCTTAGATTGTCTAATGGTATGTATTGGTAGATGTTATTCCATACAATGGTCCAATTTTGAGGATCATATTTAGTCTCCTTTTACCAATAGGAAGGGATAAGAGGATCCAACGTGTATTTGGAAATCAATAAAAATTTATAACATTAGGAAATTGGGTGAGACTGTGTTCCGCAATGTTCCACGATTTTTGGAAGATTTTGAGACTCAAAAAGCCATGCGATAGGCCCAAAGTAGGCTTTTAAGACAATTTGAATTAACAGTAGCTTAGATAAGGATTTTTTGCTTAATCTGTCTTTGTCTTATATTTCCTGAAGTGGAATAAAGGAACCATTCATTATAAAAGACTTAACCATAAGCCTAGTTTTTTCAGGAAACCAGTTAACGGGAATAATTGTCCTGTTAATTTTGAAATTAGGATTATCAACAATAGTCTGATATATGCTGTGATATCCAGAAGAATCTATAAAGGACATCATTTGTTGGTGTATTGTCAGAGAAGTCCCAATAACTGATGATTTCAGACTGGAAGTAAGTAAGCACAATTTGGCATAGATTACTGCTTCTGGCAGTATATTAAAACTTTTCATCAAGCTTAGTTCAATATCCAGCCATACAGGAGAATAATTGTCACATTGTTTCACTGGAAACAGCCATTTGATATAATTATTAATGTGAGAAGCCATATAATATAAAATATAGTTAGTTTGGTAGTTTAACCCCTCCCCCGGCTCCTTTGGAAGGAATAATTTCCTCATGGCTATTCTTGGAGTTTTCCCACCCCAAATAAATCTGGACATTTCCGAATGTAATATACTGAACCAGTCCATCGGTACAAACACATTTGGCATGTTACTAGGATAAAATAGCCTGGGGAAAATGTTCATTTTTATTAAACTAACTCTACACCAAAATGACAATGGAAGATTAAGACATCTTTTCAGATCTTGTTTGATTGTAAAGAATAAATCATCCAAATTTAAGTTTACAAATTGAAATTGGTTGGACATTAGACAGATACTTAGATATTTAAATTTTGGGGGGTCACCAGGCAAAACCCCGATTGATGGCTTAATTTTTAACAGAGAGAGAGTACTTAGAGGCATAACCTCTGTTTTGTCTATATTTAATTTATAGTTAAATAAGGTACTGTATTCTGGTATAGTTCTGAGGGCCACTTTTATGGAGGTTTCTGGAACAGAAACATGTAATAATATATCATCAGCAAAAACTAAGATCTTGAGTTGGGAGTTTCCACATTTAATGTTAAAGATTTGAGGGTTAGTGTTAGGAAAGAAAAGAAGAGGAGCTAAATATAAATTAAATAGAAGGGGAAATAAAAGACAGTCCTGATTGGTTCCACAATGTAATTTATTTATTTATTGACAAGTTTCACTAGGAAAGGCACACTGGGCAGTGCGTCCTGGAGGAGGGATACATCTGAAAAAGAACATAGCGGTACATAGTAGAGCAATACATATATCTATATATTTATATATTTATGTATCTATATATTTGTATATTGCATTTAAACAATAAATGCAAGAAGTATATTGGCATTGTTTGACTGAAATGCATGAGTGATATAGAAGAATAAAGTGATAATAACAAGGGGCTAGAACAGTTATGGAAGCACAAACAACATTAGGTAAAGGATGGAAGAGGAGTTGGACCGATGCAAGAACAGTAGGGAGCGGGGAAGTAAATCAGTGGGTACAGTCTATTTATGTGAAGGATGGGAGGGGGATGCCAGAGCTAGAAGCAGGAACAGTTGGGAGAGAGGAAGTTTTTCAGGGAGGAGGAGAGGTAATAAGGGCTGGAGGAGTGTCTAATTTGAGGAGGTAGTTGATTCCAGTTTGTTGGAATTAGTTACCAGCTGGTAATTTAAGAGGATTGGAGATTAATCCATTACAACTCAATTGAACAGTGGGGGAAGAATAAAGAATTTTGAGCCAGTTTATAAATGTTTCTGGAAAGCCAAATCTAATGAGAGTGCGAAAAATAAATTTATGATGGACCCTATCAAATGCTTTCTCTGCATCCAGTGATGCCAAGAAAAAATTGTCAACCTCCAGACCCTGTAATTTACAAAAAAAAATTAATAAAAAGAAAGAAAAATTGTAGTCAATAGAAGGAGCCAAAGGGGTCATGCAGGAACAAATAGGAGAAACCAAAATAACTGTTCCTCCAATTAAATCTGGCTATATATATTTTTACCTGTACTTTCATTTAGGTGTAACCTAAGTAAAAAGATTTAGTTTATTGTATTTTCTATAGCCTGCATGGCTTAAATAAATTGTTCCAGTGAATTAAATTAAACTGGGGTAGCCGTTAGTTAATTAAATGAAACCATTGATTTTAATATTTTAAAAAGGCATTTTCCTTGGGGTTAGAAAGAGATATAGAATAGTTTAGACTTCTAATACATATATAAAGATCCCTGACAAAAAGAAAACAGTGGGAAAGCATGTAACACCAGTCAGTAGACCCCAAAGAGGGAGAAAGGCCCAGATTCCCTACATACACTCTAAGCTACAAAGTCCTGAAAGGATTTTAGTAGTGAACTAAAGTCTAACATGTGGAAACTAAAAGGTTACATAGATGTATCTTTATATTCTTCTAATTGGTCACACTGTTCCACCAGAGTCATTATTTTAATTGATAGCTGAATTATTCCCTATTTAATGGGGAGGGTTAAATAAATCTAACAGCCAAAGTCGCAGCATACAGAATTCTTCCTCCCTAAACGGTCACAGTTTAATGAAAGCCAAGAAAAGACTGTACAGGGAATCAAAAGCCTGAAAGCTTTCCCCATTTAATAGAAGAGACCCTTTAATTGTCTATGCTCTCCTATCACATTCCTCGACCCTATGAAATAAAACAAAATATGATGTGGAGTGTAACCCCTATTTTACAGGGCAAGGGAATTGAGAAAGACTTGCTGCACAGAACTTGGGTCCCCAGAATCAGCACTGACTCTGCTGTCCTAGATATGCAAGTACTTCAAGGTTTTAGCTTAAATGAGGTCTCTGTTTTGGGAAATTGACAAGGTACATCCAGAGTAAACCTGTAGGAGGAAGAAAACTCCATCATGTAGCCTAATTTGACTTAGGGAACATCTTACATACTCTGATGCTGGTTTTGACCCCTAATTAGTGGGACAACCAGTTCAGATGAGTTTCATGACTTGGACTAGGAAGTAAAAATTGAAAGAAGCATAGCTTATTTAGTGGTTAGAGCTTCTAAATATGTAGAGTGCTGTGCTGAGGTGATCTGGGGTCAGACCATCACCCCTGAGTGGCAACATGCCACCGACATGCCTTGCTCACTTCATAAACCCAGGATACCTGCCTCAGTTATATACTTGTATTGTGTTGGTGTCTAGAAGGAAAAATAATCATAATCAACATTCCGTATTCCAAATACACCCTGAGAACTTGCCAAGGTGCCAATGGAGCAACCCTGACAAAGTTAACTATATGAGCTGCAAGAAGCAAAGCTCATCAACAAACAAAGCTCTACCCCATCTAAATCTAAACCAACTGACCTCCCCTTTCTGCATGGCATACATTTAATTCACATATTTTACAGCAGAAATAATCTGCTGCAGTAAATAAACTTGTGCACAAATCTAGAACAGAAAGGGAGGGGTACAGAAAACCAATCTCAGCAATTATTAGCCACTTCTGGGTTTGCCTTTACAGTCAATGAAATATTTTCGAAAATGAGAGTAGCTCAGGAAAACTCGCAAAGTAAAAAAATGGTCTCCTCATCACAGAAGCTCTATAAAAATACACCCCTTCGATTGCAAAACTCTGGATGTAATAAAACCTTTGGGTTTGGAAACTGACAATTTAAAACTAACTATTAGCACTGCAGTTCAAAAGACAATGTTTGAAAGTTAGCATGAACAATTTGGTATAACATTTAAAGAAAATACTTTGGAATAATCTATGTTGTATATTAAGCCCCCCCTCCCATGTGGCAGTATAGTTCATAACAGAATAAAGAAGAGTTCACATTAGAAGAGTCCAAACAAAAATTAACTTAACATTAGCAAAGTCCACCCATTATAGCACATCCCATATTCAAAAGAAGGAAAATTCTTTATGGAGGCAAAAAAAGAAGAGATCAAGTCTTTCACAACTCTAGCCCGGGAAACCACCACAACCACAAATCATTCATATCTAATGTAGAAAATGTGGATCATGCAGAACAGATCAATCTTGATCATAATTGTAACTTAACACATTCTGTCGGAAAAATAAAAATGTATAACCTTTATCTCATAATAGTTTGTAAGTTCTAGAGCATGTCACCCAGATTTGAAGAGTTCAGGGAACAGCCACATAAGCTGTGGGGAAGCCAGTTCAAGGGACTCAAAGGAATGAGATTTTCCATCCTTTGTGATGGTAAGTTTAGCAGGATAAACCATCCTATATTTGATTCCAACCATAATTAACTTGCTCATAATTAGAGAAAAATTCCTCCTTCACTGTCTCACTTCTTGGGGAAGGTCTTGAGATATTCAAATCTTTTTGCCGTCCCAGAGTAGATCACAAACATTCTTAATTTTGTTCAGAACATGGGATCTGTCCAAATAATTTAAAAACTGGATAATGAAGGGGCAGGGAGGATCTCCCTTAGGCGGTGTTGGTCTAAGAGCACTGAGGGCTGTTTTCACAATGTGCAAGGCACCATTAGGAGAGCTCCCTGCCAGGTTTTCACAGAGAACTTGCACAAAATGGGTCAGATTTGATCCTTTAGAATTTAATTGAAGGCTGTACACCACAATGTTGTTTCTGCATTATCTGCCCTTCAAGTCTTCAAGTTTTGCTTCAAATTTTGATATTGTGTGGCTGATGTAGGGAAATTCAGGGTTCACCTTGTCCTTCCAATCTTTAATCAATGAAATTCTAGTCTCTGAATCTGTGAGTCATATATTAATTTTGTCTATAGCACTTCAAAAAGACTTCAATTCCTCTACCAGAATTGTGATAACATTCTTTAAATCTTTAATTTCTTCCAAGAATCTATCATCTGTTAACAGGTTAGTGTTTGGAGAGGTTGAAGGATTTTTGGCTGAGGTTTGTTTTGGACTTTTAAAGCTACTTGCTCAATTCAGGTTTGGTGGCGGCATGTGCCACACGGATGTTTTCATCTCGCAATCCATATTGTTCTTCAATGAAACCAGAAGAAAGACTTGTGGAACATTTATTACCCCTGATTAAGTGTAGAAAAGTGCAATTATTTTTTATTTAGTAGTAAGGCGATATAAAATTAAGGGTTGGGATACAGAGCTTCATGGAGAACCCACTCACCACTGCTAGGTCATCAACAGAAGTACCTGTGGGCCTACTTTCAATGTTGGTGCCTGGTTGGTGAGTTACTGAACAGTAACAGATGCTGAATCTGAATCAAATCTTATTCCAATTCAATAACGAACCTTTTTTTAGGGAGAAGGATTTTTGCCAGAAGTTTCAAAATTCCTAATTTCTAAAAAAATGGCTGAAGTACAGAAAATCCAGTTCTGATTCTGCAGATCTGAGGAACCCTAGTAGCCGACATGATATAAAATATAAATGATTGTGTGGCATTGCTGCTTATTGTTCATAGTCCACTAAGCAGAAATTCACTTTGATTGACAACATGGTAGAACAATTGTGAGTGGACACCACAACTAATAAAAACATTTTTTTAGGAACAAATAAGCATATGATTGAATTCCTCCCTTTCCAAAATCACTTAACGCCACTAATGACCTCAAAGGTCAGCTGCAAGCAATGTGGATTTATTGTACACTGCCATTCTTGCAGGGACTAAGGAAAGATCTAATTGGTGCTGTAAATAAATACCTGTTGCATAATGGGGAGTTCTTCACCTCCTCCTTAGTGATGAAAACTGAAACGTACTCTTGAGAAACAGAGGTCCTCAAACCCATTCTCGCTTCAGAGGGAAATGTACAAAAGGCCTTTCTCAGCCACAAAGGTTCCCTCCACTCCAGTGGGGAATGGAAAAGCCCCTTCCCTTTTCATATCAAAAGGGGACCCCACTCCTGTGTTAAACAGAACTTAACAAGTCTGAAACATCTTCTAGCAGGCTACTCCTACTTCTGCTGAATATCATGTCTCACTGTATATCACTGCTGTCTGATCGTTAGCAAAATCTTGCACCGCTGTTTCTTTACATTGCTGTAGTTGCATGATCATTATCAAAGATATACACAGCTGCTTTGTCTTCATATTTTGAGTGCCACATATGGGTATGCCACTCCACACTTAGGCACTGTCCCCACCATAGACCTGACATTTAACATGACTTTCAAAACCAGTTACTTAAACTAGTTTAGTGAATTCACACTGTGCAGCAGCCCTTATTGATAATAGTACAGTATGTTTACATTGTTGTTGTTAAACCTGCTGCCCCTGTAACCAGTACCTATTGAGTTCCAAAATACAGAACCATGATTGTGCAGTCACACTATAAATGTAACTGTCTTAGTTAATCTATTACAGCTTACTCCATTTTTGAGATTAGTTTCCCTAGGTGGTAGGGTACATACATACATACATACATACATACATACATACAATTGCTGACAGAAAAGGACGAATATAGCCCACCTAGTCTTCCCTGCAATACTCTTATCTATGGAGTATTGCCTTACCCACCTCTGATTGTTGCCTGATTTCCCCATGACCCCCCACAGTTAAGTCTACCACACCTCCCCACCCCCTCAGGATCCCCTTGTGTCTGTCCCATGCATGCCTAAAACCAGATACATTTTCAGCCTTTACTACCTGATCCGGCTGCTCATTCCAGGCATCCACCACCCTCTCCATGAAAAAGAACTTCCTTATATTTCCCCTAACTTTTCCTCTCTTCAGCTTCATGTCATGACCCCTAGTTGTTGAGCCCTCTTTCCTCTGAAATAAATTTATTTCCTGTACTCCGTTAAACATATTTGATATTTTAAAACTCTTAATCATTTTCTCTCTCTCTCTCTCTCTCCATATATATATATATATATATATATATATATATATATATATATATATATAGATCTCTAGTGTGTTCTCATGTGCCCTGCCTTGAAGCCCATGAATCATTATTGTGGCCCTCCTTTGGACAGTCTTCACCCTCTCAATGTCATTTTTCTGATGTGGTCTCCAGAACTGGATGCAGCATTCAAGGTGGTGCCTGACCAACATCTTGCACAGGGGCATAATGACCTCCTTCCTTCTTCTAGTCATACAACACCCTGTGCATTCCAACATTCTGTTTGCCTTCACTACCTCCATTTGGCATTGACTTGTTGCCTTGAGGTCAGCCATGATGATGACACTGAGGTCCCTCTTCTGCTCCATGACTGCTACTTCTCCCCCCCTACCCCAAGCTCATATTTTGCCCTAGGGTTCCTATGCCGAAAGTGCCCTAAGTGCATAATTTTACATTTCTCCTCATTGAACCCCCAGTCTCCACACCTTGGACCACTGCTCCAGCTTTTTAAGTTCCTCCCTCATCCTGCTAACACCTTCTGGTGTATCAACCCTATTACAAATCTTTGCATCATCCATGAACAAACATACCTTCCCCTCCAGCCCTACTGCAATGTCTCCAATGAAGACATTGAATGGGATTGGGCCCAAGATCAACCTCTGAAGTACCCCACTTGTCACCCTCTCCTCACTACAGCATACCCCATTAACCATCACCTTCTGGGTCCTACCGAAGAGTCACTTTTTGACACAGCTAACTATGACTGATCCCACCTGAAGACTGCCCAGTTTGTTCAACAGCCTTTTATGAGGAACAGTGTCAAAAGTCTTCCTGAAGTCCAAATAGACCACACCACATCCACTGCTCCTCCATGGTCTACCACTCCCTTCACCCAGTCAAAAACTCCATTAAGTTTGTTTGGCAGGATCTCCCTCTGGTAAAACCATGCTGCCTATCCCTTACAAGTAGTTTACTATACACTCCTTTAAGAGTGACTCCATTATCTTCCCAACCACTGACGTCAGGATGGCAGGCTTGTAGTTACCCACCACCCCACCTTGTGTAGTAGAACCATGTTTGCCTTTTTCCAATCCTCTGAGACCTCCACCATTTCAAATGATAGGGTAAACTGCTCTGCCAGAGGTGCCGCTAATTCCTTCCTGAGTTCCTTCAGTACTCTAGGGTACACTGCACCTTGGCCCATTGCCATGTCTTCCTTAAGCCTCAGTATTTGCTTCATGTCCCTATCTTCCATGAAGGTGGTGGTGTCTACCCTCAACCCCCTGCCCTCCAGTTTTTGCCCTATATACACTCCTCCTCCTTGGCAAAAACTGAGCTGATTTATTAGGATATTAGCCTTCTGATCATACTCTCCTACACATGCTCCACCCCCTTAGTCTTATTATCCCAGCTTTAGTTTTTCTCCACTCTCCTACGTATCAATAGAATGCCTTGTCCCTGTTCTGAATTGCACTTTGCAATATTTAATTTCATCAGTGCTTTTGACTTTCTCACTGCTTTCTGCAACTTCCTCTGCAAAGCCTGGTAACAATCCCAGTCCTCCTCCCTCTGGGATTTCTTGAATTTCAAGAATGCCCTTTTCTTGTCCTTTACCTTGTCTGCTACTTCCCTGGTAAACTACATAGGCCTCCTTCTCCTACTTTTGCTGACGTACCTGATTCCCAGCCTGGTAGCAATTTCAATAGCCTCCCTTATCGCTCCCTATTTTTCTTTCACCTCCCCTGCATTCCCCCATCCTAGCTAGGGCATCCCTCAGGCTCTGCCTCACCTTTCTGAAGTCAGCCCACCCCCCAAGAAATCCAGGACCCTAGTCCTTTTACATCTGTTCTCCGCTTCAGTTTTTATCTTGAAAACCACAGCTCTATGATCACTGTTCCCAGGGTTTCTGTCACTTCCACCTTATCAATACTGCCCCCAAGTGTGATGACTAGACCTAGCACAGCTGCCCCTCTAGTTAGTTACTCCACCAGATAACTGAGGCCTGCTCCCAGAAGTGAATACAAGAAGTCCCTGCTCCTACGGGTTGCCCCTGCTGGGAGACCCCAGTCTACATCCAGAAGGTTGAAGTCCCCTACCAGAAGCAACTCGTCCTTGCTTGCCATCTTAGATATGTCCTGTAGAAGGACCATGTCCATCTCCTTGCTCTGCATGGGGGTCTGTATATCACCCCCAGTCTAAGAACTATCCCCTTTTCTAAATTAACCCACAGTACCTCTTGCTCCCCCAGCATCTCAGTAGCCTTTATGGAGTCCTTCACAGAGTGCCACCCCCACAATATATTTTCCCAACCCTGTCCCACCTGAACACGGTAAACCCTGGGATGGCCAAATCCCAGTCCTGGTGTTCTTTGCACCTGATTTATGTGACAGCCACCAAGCCCAACCCCCCCAATGGCAGCCTCCAAAACAAGGATTTTATTACACAAACTCAGTGTATTTGCACACATGTCCCACCATCAGTGAGCCCCCCCCAAAAAAACCCTGCCATGTTACTTTCTCCTTTCTGAGAGGGAGTTCTAGCCAGGACTCCATTCTCTCTATCCCACTCCCTTGTCTTCCTAGCTACATACTCCCCCCCCAAAGGCGTAACTGCAGGATCTCTAACATCTACCCCTTTATTTTTTCCCCTAAGGACATTGGAACACTCCTTGTTCAGACTATCCTTGGTGTACAGGCCCTCATCCAGTCACATGATCCCACATACTCTTAGACATGTAAACCCCTCTTCCTTACACCAGTCATTTAACCATACATTAAACTCCCTTATCCTATACTTCTTCCACATGCTAGCTCAGGGGACCGGGAGAACTTCTGAGAAGGTTATGGAGCTGTCTACCAGTTTTCAGCATTTCCCCAACTCCCCGAACCTTTTCTGAACTTCATTTACCTAATTTCCCACTGGATCATTTGTCATTAGGTGTATTATTAGGTGTAGTTTCTCCGCAGCCTTTTTTGCCTCATGCATGAGCCCAGACCTCGTGCTGCCTGCCTTCATCCCAGGAACACATACCACCACCCAACTTTTGTTGAGGTCCCATTGCTTGGTCCAATGTATACCTTTATTGTTGAGTCTCGAAATATCAACACTTTCTCTTCTCCTCTTGGTTCAAGTCCTTTCTCCCAACTAATACCCACTGGTCTCTCCCCTTCATTGACTGACATAACTTATTTTTTTTTTACCTGTGCTCTCTTTCTTACCCATCTCCCCTCAGGACCTTCACCTCCTCTGCCTTTGGGCTATCCTGTCTTCCATCCACCAGTTCTCCCTATGCTGTATAATTTGGTATACTGTTAGAATAGCGACTGAATTTTATCAACACAATTGGGGTGCTGCAACAAGGCGATGATGAAGGGGTGATCTTGATTTTAGATAATGCCTCAATCATGCTGCCCTATGTGCCCACATAATTTCTTCCCCCTCCAGGGCATGCCTACCCAGGAGGAGGTCACATTTAGTTGTGGGGAGTGCGGGGGACAAAGCCCCCTCAAAAGTCGACTGTCTCCTGGGAGGGCAGTTTGGCACTGTAACTCCTGGGAGACATAATACTTGATGCTGTAATGCTGGGCAGCATGTTGCCTGCACTATAATCGGCATTGGCAACATGTTTTTTGCACTGACATGGGTGAACCATTCAAGCTGGCCAATTGACTGGTTTTACCATTTATTCCCCCTCCTTCCCGCACCTCTTCCACATGCTCTGCTCCTGCCAAACTCCCATCGTTTGCTTGAGTCTGATCACTCTTCCCCCTTTAGTCCTCTACTTCCATAACTACTAATGGTAAGAAACTGTTCAGCCCTCTACCCCCCATTTCAGCACTTCCCCACAAGCTCTTACCAAAGCTTCCTTTATTTTATGCCTGTGACATCCTCCATCTACCCTTCACTACCTGCCAGCCAGCCCCCCCACTTCCATTAGGCCTGTCCTCCCCTCGACTTTTCCCCAACTTCCATCCTGCTACAATCTCTACCCAAGACTGCATTAGTGCCTCCTCTTCCCCTCCCCAATGATCCTTACCACTTTCCTGCATGTCTCTCCCCAGTTCAGCCAGTTTATTTCCTCCCATAATTGGCCCAACTGCCTGCATATTGGGCACCTGTCAGTATTTTACAACATGTTTAGGAACACTGCTGCCCCACACCCACTGCAACCAACAACTCTTCCCCTTCTTTCCTGCCCCCTCTGTCTGTCTGTCCCCCACCCCTGCCACCTCCCCATTCCCCTCTGCCAGTGCCTGCCTCCAGACTTCTCACATCATACTTGTGAGTTTAGTGCAGATTACTCCAGTAATCCTATGTAACAGGTGTCTCAATTTTTACCAAGCTGCACCCTTTCCCCTGTTCCCTTAAGAAATTAAAAAAATCAATCTTCCACTAAGCCTATAGAAACATCACTGTTCCCACTCAGTTTTTTTTAAATAGCCTACCATCCCGAGATTGCCCTCAGATATTTAAAATAGCCTATCCTTTGGATATCTCCTCTTTAAATAAGCCTGCTGATTGACATTGTTTCATTCTAATTAACTATTCATATTCACTATGAAGCAGATACAAGGATGATAATGGAGCTCAAATTAAAGTGAAAGTCCCCTATGCCCCACCTGCTTTCTTACTCCACCCCCAGGGTCCACCTGCATCCAATTTATCTAAGCCTATATAAGTAGAAATGGCCCTGGGAGGGAGGGTGGCTGGGGAAGGATGGTGAGAAAGTACTATAGTCTAGGCCAGTTCCAGCAATTTGAACTGCAATTTAAAAAGTTCCCTTGTGTTTTTTTATTTTTTCTCAGTGCTGTGGGGAAGGCAAAATCAGAACTGCCGAGCCCACCAACCCCTGATGCAGGCTTTGGTGACAAATGAAAACAATTGCTGGTCTCTGCAGTAATTTGAAGGGGCCCTTAGTGTACTAGGTTGGTGCCCTTTTTTCTTTGCTCCCAGCTGCTTGGCTAACAGGTTAAAAAATTCAGCCTGTATGTGTGTTTGTCATTCCCACAGGAACTGATGGAGAAGCAGGTCTCTGTAGTCTTTAAAAAAAAAAAGTCTAAGGGGAGAACTAGTGACACCACTAAGTACCTTTTTAATAAATCATGGGAGGATAGTGTGGTACCTGAGGACTGGAGGAGGGTGAATATAATTACCCTTCTCAAAATTGGGAGCAAGACAGAGGCAGAAAACTACAGACCTGTTAGTTTGACCTCAGTGGTTGGAAAAATGATGGAATCACTTCTGAAAGAATGTATTGTTGGGTACCTAGAGGACAACAAGGCACAAGACCCAAGGCAGCATGGATTCACAGTGGGAAGGTCATGTCAGATGAATCTAATAGATTTCTTTGACTGGGTGACCAGAGTAATAGACCAGGGAGAGGTTGTGGACATGGCCTACCTACACTTTAGCAAGGCATTTGACACAGTCCCATATAAAAGATTAATAAAAAAGTTAGCTAGCCTGGAATTGGGTCCCAGGGTGGTAGCCTGGGTAAAAAAATTGGCTGGACAACAGGAAGCAGAGGGTAATAGTAAATGGAGTCCTCTCCAAAGAAAGGGATGTTACTAGCGAGATACCACAGGGTTTAGTAGTGGGGCCAGTCCTCTCGAATATCTTTATAGGTGACACTGTGGAGGGACTTGAAGGAGAAGTATACCACTTTGCAGACAACAGAAATCTGCAACAGGCTTGATATACAAGTGGGGCAAGGGGGTGTGGAAAGGATGATAAGGGAATTGGCAAGGTTGGAGAAATGGTCAGAAGTATGGCAGCTTAGATTCAATGCAAAAAAGTGCAAAGTAATGCACCTGGGAAACAAAAACTCAGGGGAAGAGTAGACAATGGGGGAGAGGTACCAACAATAAAAATGGAAAGGGACCAGGAGGTAGTCATATCAGATGATGTAAAGGTAGGCAAACAATGTGAGAAGACAGTAAGGAGGGCTGGGGGGATACTGGATGCATAGGGAGAGGCATCACCAGTAGAAAACAGGAAGCTGTTATACCTCTGTACAGATAGCTTTTGAGACCCCATCTGGAGTACTGCATGCAGTTCTGGAGGCCCCATCTCTGCAAGAACATAGACAGGATGGAGGCAGTACAGAGAAGGGCAACTAAAATGGTGCAGGGTCTGCACCAGAAGCCATACAAAGAAAGACTGAAGGAGCTTAATATGTCTACCCTCGAGGAAAGGAAGGAGAGGAAGACAGGTTAGAAACTTTCAAGTACCTCAAGGGAATTAAAGTCCAAGTGGGTAGCATCTTTCAGAAAAAGAGATGTGCAAGAACAAAGGAGCACAATTTGATGATAGATGGTGGGTGTCTCAGGGCAACATAAAATATTTTTTCCTGGAGAGGGTGGTGGACACATGGAATGGCCTTCCTAAGTAAGTCATGTGGTCAAAAACACTGAGTGAATTCAAGAATGCATGGGACAGACTTAAGGCAGTTCTAGTGGGGGGTAGGAGGAAGTAGGCTATTGGTTAACGAAGATCTGCAGCTTATCCAATAGGTAGGGAAATGGGCAGACTGGGTGGGCCAAGTGTTCCTTATCTCCCATCAAAATCTATGTTTCTATATCTGGTTGTCCTGCACTTTATTATATAGGAGTGGGTCTACTGTACATGCTGGCAGATATCCTGTGATCGGCAGGACCTTGGGAGCAGGTCTTCTAAATTTGTCAGTGATGCAGATCTAATTTGAAATGTCCCCTTATTTTTTTTTCCTTTTCTCAGTGCAGGAGGAGTGCAAAATCAGAACTGTCAAGTCCTCCAACCCCTGATGCAGGCTCTGATGATGAATGAAGAAAATTGCTGGTCTCTAATTAAAAATGTCCCCTTGTGTTTTTTTTTCTCTTTTCCTTGGTGTAGAAGGAGAGCAAAATCAGAGCTGCCAAGCCCTCCAATTTCTGATGTAGGCTTTAACGATGAATGAAGATTAAGATTTTCAAATACTGTTGTACCTGGGCAGCAGTGTGGGTGCTTCAGCAACAAGACATGATAGGGTGTGTATTTTCTGGAACACTGGCACACATTGCGTGTATTGTGAGGCTTGAAGCATTCCCAAGTGCCTTCAACACCCCTAAGATGTGCCATCATCCCACAATAACATACAGTATACCCTGGGGTGCCTTATTGTGAATATGAAATATACAGGTCTGAATTTACCAATAAGTTTAAGTATTAGGTTAAAACAATATTTGTTTACTGCGATTTTAAAATGTATCTGCACATCACAAATACTGTAGTTCTCTAACATTCTGATAAGCAGAATTAACCCAAGAGGTATAAATGCCATGGAATACAAGCATTTGACATGCTGCTGAACTACCCTAGCAGAATGCACACTTTACACACATACAAACGCACAACAGAAAACCACATTTAAAGCTGTGGCCATTATGTTATCAGTGGCAGAGTAAGTAGCAGAGATTTCTCTGGAAAGATGGCAAGGCCAGGAGAATGATTTTTCGGGTCACCAAACAAACACCAAGAATATCTCTGGGAGCACAAATGGAGAGGTTTAAACAGATGGTACCACTTTTTCAAATATATGGCTGGAATAGAAGGGACAGATGTATTAGAGATCCTTGCATGTTGTGGATAACCATTAATGGAGTATGGGTTATGACCCTTGTTGATTAACTTAAATTTCAGAGTTAGAATTATTTGATTGATTATTCTATCTACATATAGATTTTATGGTTTGTAACTTTGTGATGAAAAATGCTACGCTATTTGGCAGGTTGTGTACATTCTTGATGTTATTGTTTGCTGAGTTTAAGATAAAACTAAATAAAGTTTGATTTAAAAAAAAGAAACACCAGGGATTTAAACCATGAATAGCACAGTATAACCCAAGTTATACAAATCTCTTTAAACCAAAACTCTCATGTATACAAAATGGTGGTATGTCCCCTTAGTTACTGGGCATATATTTAAGGTGCTCTTAGTTATCTTAATTATCCAAAACCCCATGTACCTGAACAATTATAGAGCTCCCTAGCACATTTGGATAAATAAAGTTATATCGTACTTTGTCTTTTTCTAATTTATGTGTGTTTGTAAGGAGAAGATCATGAGAGGAAAGCAGAACATTTTATTAAATAGAGAATAATGGATAGGTAAGTATGTGTTATGGATTTTTTTTTCATACACTAGGTGTATCCTTTATTTTTTATAATTGATGGTGTGGAGGTATAGACTGTATTTCTAGCAGCTTGTAAGAAAAATTTTTTTTTAGCTAGAGTGCAGTTTTATTTTTGAAGAAATTGAACTGTACATGAATAAAACACAGTCGAAAATACTGCAGTTGAAATACTTTGTGTGAAACAATGGAATGCAACAGTTTTAAAACCTTTTCTTTGAAGAATGTCATATCAACTGGATTTCAGGTTATTATTGCCTTTGGAGCATAATAACCCTAAATACGGTTGATATGCATTTTTAACAAAACAGTAATCTGTTGATGTTCATGGTCACCCGTAATTATACAATGTAAGGGAATAGTGTTTTTAGGACTTACTGTAGGAGAAGGTGGTGGCAGCCATGTTTGCAATAGCAAATGAGGATGGATGAATGAAGTTAATAAATTCTGTCTTTGATTTTTGCAAGTTCCAAATAACACAGCCTGTTTTCCAACCTGCAGATTTCTAGATGAGTAACTGGTTTGTCTTGAAACCTTTTTAACCAATTAGGCAGCAGGAATTGTGACATATTTTTATGTATGCATGCTAACACAGATCTCATTTATGTAAGCGTTAAGGAGCAAGGGATAGTTTCCGACAAAGTCCAGGCATGTCATTGGGACAATTAAAAAATCATTACTCTTACCACCACTGATAAGTAAGCTCCCATTAATTGGCTGTATTAAACTCTATATTATGACTGTTAAATACAAGAAATATTTTATAATACTATATAGATATATTCGTTTTCTAATTCTTCACCCTTCAGATTGCACCCATGTCTAAGGTGTTAACATAAAACTGGGGCTGGCCTATAAAATCAGGTCCTCTCTCAATTCTGCAGCCAGGCTTACTATAGCTCAAGGTATTCTCCATCCTTGTCTTACAAATAGCTCTATGGCCCATCTTGATGCAAGCAAAGGAACTTTCCAAAAATGGAACACATGCTACAATAGCATATGCTGATCAGCACTCTTTGCACCCAGACTAACTCATCCATGCCAACTTTATTCCCGTCTAGGCTAGCTCTCCCTGTCCTTGCATCACCTCTATACTGCTGGCTGTCGGATTGATAACATAGTCAAAATTGGAGCTCTGAAATCTCATCTTGAAATTCCTAGATGTTCCACAAAATAGAGGAAACTTTCCTTTGTGATATCTGTGCTCAAAACTTGAAACTCCCTTCCTCTAAATGTCAGACTCTTTAAATGTCAGGCTCTTTAAATCCCACCAAGTTTTTAAAAGGAGTCTTCAATCCTTCCTTCCTTAGGGACTCTGACATTTGCTCCTGCTGGGACATTCTTGCGCCTCCCAACTAGTTGCTATACCTGCTCCACTAAATGGCATTTACTCTCATATCTGCTCTTGTATCACCTGCCTGAGTACTGCCTCTTCAATATTATATCAAAATGTTATTTAACCCACTGAATAGACCTTCTTGTGGGCACACTGCTGCATAAATCAGTTTGTGACTTGGATACTGTACTCCTGCCAGTACCACATCATGCCACTTTCCCTGGTTGTTGCCTGAAAATAGCATTTTTGTCTAGTGCACTAAATTAATCTATTTTTCTGTTCTTCTTGTCATTTTAAGTCTTTGTTCCAACTGTAAACATTGTGTTGTTGTTCAAAGTTTGTTCGGTTCTGGTTGTGATATGCCCATTGTACTGTATTTCCTGTTTGTACAATGTTCCATTGTTTGCAACTCTCCCGGGTTATGCCTGTAAATAGGTAACATTCTAGTCTAGTGTACTTACCCAGTAAACACAAACCAAATAACTAAATGTAATTTAAAAAACATGCATTTTCAGACTGCATAGTGATATCATTAAAAATATAGGCAAACTAATTCATATATACATATATGCCGATAAGAGCTTTAAATGAGGGCCATATGTGTGATTTTGTCATTCTTTAAAAAAATAGCTGAATGGTTTTGGCCTAACTAGATAACTCTTTATTCATTGCTTTTGCAGGGTGGTTCTGATCATTAAATTGTTTTAGCATATTATGCTCCATAAATGAGCAAGACAAGTTGTAATATCTCCCAGAAAGCTTACGTAGTAGGGACTATCCATCCAGGATTCAGAGTGTGAAAGAATGAGCTGATAGAAATATAAGATTATTCCACAATATGTGGTACGCATGATCCTGAAGTTCTAGGTGCACAACTTTCTTGACCTGATTAGAAATCACTACTGATATTTCCACTGAAAAGTATGTTTTCCCCATTAATTATTTTATTCTCTATATTGTGCTCATTAAATGCAAGAAATATTTTTGATAGTACAGTACTTTGCTGATATCTGTGTTTATTCTTGCCATTTATAATAAAAAAATGTATGTTAAGAATGAGCAGTGTTATCAGTAAAAACATATGAAACCTTTCTCATACATGTGCATGTTTAGAGATAACAAGAGCATTAAATAAGGGCAGTACACATAATTTTGTTGTGCTTTGAAAAATGTTTTTTCTGATTTTGACTTCACTAGATATCTCTTTCTGTAGCACTTTTGGGGGTAGTTCTGAAAATGTGCTTTAGCTTATTTTGCTCATGTTGAGCCTTGTGCATTAAGAGATACCAGCCCTATGCACTACTATATACAGCATGTAGGGCCAGGGTACACGCATCCTAGCTGTTCAAATGTTGTACTGATGACAAATAATGGGCATCCACTGGGCAAGTCTGCCTGGGGATATCCACCTCAGATACTGACAAAATGTCATGACAGGGGATGGGAAATGAGTATTCCTGCATTTGGACCAGTGGAGCACATCATGCATAGTGATGGGCGAAGTGGTCCCAATTCGCTCCGCGAAGTGATTCATGGAGTGAAGGTGAATTTGCGGAGTGCTCCACATCATGAAGCAGAGTACTTCACGTTATAATGGGTAACGCGAAGTCCATTGAAAACAATGACTTTGCGTTACTCCGCCTTCCACTTCGCCTCACTTCACCTTGTTTTTAAGCTCCAAAGGTGAATTTTGCAGTGCTTCATGGGATTTCAGGTCACATGGGCTCTAGATTGTTCTGCACAGCCTCAGTTTGGGGTAGTGTGTGTAGTAAGCTGTAGGAGACAATCTGCTCTGAGAGCTCTCTGTGATACAAACCTTTAAAAAGCTGTTAAAAAAGCCTTTTTGAGTCATTTTTTTGCTGAAACTTTAGTTCATCGATTATAGGAAACCCTCCTGTGCTCATATCATCGAGCGTTTATTGTTTGTGTATGGATTTTGAATGTTAATGTACAACATTCAGTCTGTGTACTGAGAGACAGTGCAAGTGTGCTTTGGGGGAGGGGCATATCTGTGGTGTAGGTAGATTAACTTGGAGAAAAAGACAGTGCTTTCTGTTTTGGTGATATTTTTCTTGTTTAACTGTGTTAATGTACACAGTAATATTTTCAATATTTCTTGCCATTTTTTTGCTGATTGTTGTGGTGCAGCAGTGCATAATTTTAGTTTGTTTAAATATATGTGGTTAGTTTTCAATTTGCTATGCATTGCTTAGTGTGTGTGTGTGTGTGTGTGAGTACGTGTGTGATGTGTGTCATCAAACCAGACACCTTTTATTGTGCCACATAATAATTATAGCAATGTGAAGCTGCTATCCACTGCAGCTGTGTGATTTTTGTACTTCTTTGTGGTATCTTTACTGGTACTAGTACTAGTGACTGTTACTGCCCCACCACGGCTCGCCCCACCTGGCAAAGGTATTCTTTTCCAGATTTGAATTTCTGATGGTGAGCACTGGCTAGGTGTTGTGTCTTTGTGTCTGCATCTCTTCAGTGCACTGTACAATCTTAATTTGTCTGTGCATTTGCATCTCTTTAGTGCCCAATCTCCATCTGTAACTTAAGTCACAGTTGTTTCTCTGGCTTCCCTTCTGAGTACTGGACAGGTGTGGTGCTTAATTCTGCATGAACATTGTACTCATTAATATACATTTTTAAATCAGGACCATCATCATGAGTCACTCGTGATACAAATCACGTTCATCATCACGGTCACAAAAGCAGTTACAAATCATGATTCATGATCATTCATGTTACAAATCACAACATTAATTTTTTTTTCTAGTTACTTGTGTAACCCCCCTGTTACCCGGTGTTACTAGAATCCTAGTAAGACCTAGTGGTAGGCAGGGAAGGCAGCTTGTGAAACTCCAGTTAAATGGATTTCACACGGTCTCACTCTGTTCTCAGTCTCAGCTGAGACTGAGGGATGACATCATTTTAGAACTGTCACAGCTGCATAAGCCACATTGGAATGCTGCAGTTGGAGGTTAGAGTAGAACATTGGGGGAATTTTAAGCCAGTCTGTGTGCAGTCTGAGTGAGAGTCTGTAGTGCAGCAGAGTGTGTGCAGGCTCTCAGAGCTTTAAGCTCTGTTTCAGAGCTACTTTTGTGTAGGTGTGTGTTTCCACCTGAAGAGGAACACAGGAACTGGTAATTGAAGTGGTGGAGACCACTCTCAATGGTTCAGAGCCCCATCCCTGAGGGGATGGGGGAGGGGGGAAGGTGTTTGCCTGTTTTCCAGGGGCAACCCCCCTGGGTCCGGCTAAGGGAAAGAGTCTGCCTGTCTGAATTGTGCTGAGGCACCAGAAGCTCTGAGAGGGACATTCCTTGTGGAGGAAATGCCTGTAGGGCACCTGCAACCAAAGGGTGAGTTCGCTCTGAAAAATGTCTAAGTGTTTTCACCTAAACAGAAGGAAACTAAAGGGACTGTTACTGTGGGGTCAGGAAAAGACAGCCAAGTACAGATGGAAGATGTGGGGATTGGACTGCTTAACTCAGTGGGGGGTCTAGAGTAATGGACAAAGCCACTTATTTTTAAGTATGTTCAAGTCCAGCACAAAATGGAAAGAAAGAATGTGGGGATTGGACTGCTTAACCTGTGGGGGGTCTAGAGTAATGGACAATGCCACTTATTTTTAAGTATGTTCAAGTCCAGCACAAAGGGGAAGCAAGACAAGTAGATTGAATGTGAAATACATGTAGCCAGAATCTACACAGCAAAATGCTAAAGGATGAGGTGTTTACAGTCCAGAGAAATGGCCGGGTATGAATTGTGGGAGCGAGAGGTGGGAGACCCCCCCATCAGTAGTAACCAAATTCACCTCTACAGATTTGCTCTGAGACACCTTTTGCTTTCCCTCAGGTACTTGGCCAGAGCCTGAGGAAAGTACCCAGACATGGGATTAAGAGGAAGATTCCCTGATGGAGCCGGGGTGCTCTTAGGTGGTTTAGGGAGCTACCAGAAAATGTTTCCATGAAGTATGGAAGGTGTCCAAGTGCTGGCAAGGGAGCTGAGCCAGGGAAAACCCAGAGTAGTGTACAAGTTCATGCTGTGTAACCCAAAGCAGCGTACAGGTCCTGGCTGTGTGCCCAGTGTGTGGTAGAGCCTGAGGGCTAAAGTGATGAGAATGTGTTCTGGTCTCTTTTAATCTGCATTACCAGGAGTGTAGCCCCATGGGAGTCCATCTATGCTTTGTTTATTCTGTTTGGATGTGAATAAAAGTCACACTTTAGAATCCCAATTCTGGTATTGGATGTTACAGTTATTGCTTCCTGTGTTCGGAGTTACTTGGGTGCCCCTGTGCAGAGTAGCCAAACCTAGCCTATGTGCCGAGTGACCTATTCCTTCCCGAACCCAGCCCACCTGGTAGAGCTGTCAGATACAAACGGCAGACTGGGTAGAGGTTACACTTGGATGTATCGTAAGCCTGTTTTGTAGTATCTCTCCAAGCTTCACCACCTCACCATTGTACTCACTGGTACGTGTTTTTAAGTCTGGGAGTTTTAAGCTACAGCTCATCAGGGAAGTACGGCCGTAGGCATTCGCGTTCCCAATACAGTTTCATACTGGTTATCTCACACCATCGACACTGAATCACATTCTTCATTATCATGGTCACAAATGCAGTCACAAATCATGATTCACAATCATTCATATTACAAATCACAACATTAATTCTTTTTCTAGTTACTTGGATGTATTGTAAGCCTGTTTTTTAGTATCTCTCCATGCTTCATCATCCCACCATTGTACTCATTAATGTTTGTTTTTAAGTCAGGGAGTTTTGTGCCACACCTCATCAGGGCCTGGGGAAGTACAGCCATAGGCATTCATATTTCTTCATCATCACAGTCACGAATGCAGTCACAAATCATGATTTACAATCACGTCATGAATCACAACATTCCTTTTTTTTTTTAATAGTTCCTTGGATGTATTGTAAGCCTGTTTTGTAGTATCTCTGCATGCTTCAACACCCCACCATTGTACTCATTAATGTTTGTTTTTAAGTCAAGGAGTTGGACAGTGTCTGCAGTACATACACAGACTGGAAAGAAGAATGACTGCACACATGCAATTTAGCACAGTATACTTGCACTGCTTAGAATACAAAGTGTCACGCATATGGAAGACAACAAAAAAGGGCACAATTACATACAAGGGTCAGGGATGGTGGAGAAATACATTTTATAACACAGCAAGGAAGGTGTGGGGGCACATGGTGTGAGGAAAAAAAAAACTAATGTGGGATCCCATGGTGATCCAGCAGCAGTTCCAGCATGAACATAATTTGCAACTGATATCCTTCTATGTGATCCATCCGCTGCTCCACAGCACTCACCCTCTCATTCTCCTTGACAGCACTCCAGAGAACTGGCACATCAGCCTGTGTTACATGCAGTTCTCTGGGCTCCACACATTCTACAGGCTGACCTGCTGGGGGTGGGGGTTGGGGTGCTGGTGGAGCAGCAGGTGCTGCTCTGGCCCTCCTCTTCTTAGGGATGCTGCAATGCACAGCTGCACCCCAGAAAAGACAAAAATGTAGCTTTTAAAAAAGCTGCTGAGTCTAAATCAAAGTTTAAATCTCCTCCTCGCTCTGATCTCAAAGTATCAGTCACAAAACACACTACTGTCTCTCTGTCTGCACAGGAGAAAGTAAAAGTGTCTGCTTGTATGACTCACTTTCTTCCTGCCTAGCTAAAGAGTATGTGACTTACAGTACTGTAAGCCATGTGATGTGTGGGGGGGCTGCCAAATCTGAAACACCAAGTGGATCACTTAGAATCATAATGAGAAACATGAAGTCCATTAAAAACAATGACTTCATCTTACTTCACACTGTCATTCTACCTTAATGCGAAGTGGTAAGGCAGAGTGAGCATTGCCCACTCTGCATAGTGGAGTGGCAATGCGAAGTGCCCACTTTGTGTTTACTTCACTGGCGGAATTTAAATTTGCTGCATCTCTAATCATGCAAAATGCCTTATATGTTCTGCCAGGCCAACATCGAGGGGTTGGGGTCCACTACTCCAGCCTGATGGCTGCCATACTGGTTGCACACCTGCCCCTGGACTGCAGTCCACATGTTCACATGACAAAGTTAGAAGAACAGTGAACAAAACTAGAGGGCTCAAGGGGACATGGCAGTCCATATGTGGTCTGCTGTGTCCCATGATCCTTGGCAGGGGAGCCAAAGTAGGGCCAGTTTGTACTTCTAATGGGAAGCCCAAGGTCCATTCCAGGTACAGCCCTTCAGCTGGCCTCACCCCATGCCACGGCCTTTTGTCATGTGTCAGATGAATGGGAGTCATGCATCCTGGCCCTGCATATCCTTCTGGGGTTGGGTGCTGTATATGAGGTGTATAGTTGAATGGCCCATTATGTGCCCTTACCAGGATGTATCCTTCCCATTAGTGCATAGTGACTTACATACATAGCTAAAGTTAGAATGTGTCTAGTTGTACAATATGCTCCTAATGAGATTAGGCAGTAGAGGCTACCTATCTTGGATTTAGCTTGTAGGAGAAAAGGCTGCTTACAATCTGGGAGTAGTCATGGGCAAGTGTCTGACCCCAGAATTCCACATGTCAGCTGAAGTTAGGGACTGCTTTCATCATTTTCATATGCACCCTTTTCTTAACCTCACTAGATCTCACTAATGATAACTCTGCTAAAAAGTAAGTTCATAGTTCATAGTTAAATACATGTTCAGTAGGTATTTCTACCTTTTACGAACACGCCATCCTTCAAGGATGGAAACAGAATTTAAGGTCTCCTTTTTCTTTGTCAGTATTTGATTTGAACATAGTTATAGTTTCGCTGTTGACTACACTGGATGGTAAATTATTCCAGAGATTAACAATCCTTTGAGAGAACCCATTATTTCTTTTTACAGTATTATTGGGGGTTCCTTTAAGTTTTTGTGTATGAGATCTGGTATTTTTGTTACTTATATTTCTATCTAAACCGATAGTTTCAAACATTAAGTCATTATGGAAGGCTTTATAGGTTAGACATAAATCACCACAGAGTCACCTATAGTTAAGAGAATAGAGATTTAAATCTTTTAATCTACTTTTTAATCTAAATTTTGCAATCCATTTATTTTCTTAGTTGTTTTCTTTGAATATTTTCTATAAGTTTTGTTTTTTAATTAAGTAAAGGCGATACTACTGAACTGCAGTATTCTAGATGGGGTCTTACTAAGCTTGAGTACAAAGGCAGTATAACTTTGGCCTCCCTGCTTTTAATATTTCTAAGAATGCAGTTTAGAATTCTGTTTCCTTTTTTGGCAGCTGAAATTGTATGTTTGTTAAAACTAAAGTCGTTAGAAATTATAACTCGTAAGTCTTTTTCATAAGTAATTTGCTCCAAGTAAGTCTTATTGATCTTGTAAGGATAACAAGGATTATTTTTCCCCAAGTGCATCACCTTGCACTTGGTCTCATTAAATAAAATACTTTTTTCTATGGACCAATCTACTAGATGGTCCAGGTTTTTTTGCATTTCATTATTATCGTTTTGATCTTTTATTATACAACCTATTTTGCAGTTGTCAGCAAACTTTGCTAACCAGCAGGAATTATTAAGGGGACACACTGTAGAGATCAGAATGTTAAACAAGGTTGGGCCCAAAACAGACCCTTGGGGAACTCCACTTGTGACCTGGCCTGGATTAGATAAATAACCCTTAACAGACACTTGTTGGGTTCTATTTAGTAACCAAGCTTGAATCCAGCCTATAATTTTAGAATCTAGTTTTAATTTGACTAATTCGGATATTAATATCCCATGTGAGACCGAATCAAAAGCTTTGGAAAAGTCCCCCAAAAAATTACATCTACTGAGAATCCCTTATCCAATGCATTACTCACTGGTTCCAAAAAGTACAGTAAATTTGTTTGGCATGATCTGTTCTTTGTAAATCCATGTTGATGAATGTCCAATATGTTATTTTCGTCAAGATGATCAGTAATTCTACCCTTAAGTACCCTTTCTAGAAGTTTGCACATAACATCAGTTAAACTAATAGGTCTGTAATTTTGCTCAAGGTGTTTATTGCCATTTTTAAAAATAGGAATAACTATAGCTTTATTCCAATTTGTTACTGTTTTTTCTGTGTAGACTGACAAGTTAAATAACAAGGTTAATAGCCCAATTAGTTGATCTTTTAAATTTTTGATAAATAGTGGAGGGATACCATCGGAACCCGAGGAACTGCTATTTTTTAGTTTATCAATAGCTTCCTTAACTTCATCTTCTGTTATATATATGGAAAAGATGATGTTATAGTATGCTCTATTACTGGATTAGATGTATTTTTTTGGAAAATGTTTACAAAGTAATCGTTCATTTTATTTGCTATTTCAACTTCATTAGTAATTAGTTGTTGGGATACCTGTAATGGTCCTATGGTAGTACTGTTTTTTTTTTAAAGAACCAATATAGTTGTAAAAGGTTTTTTTGTTGTCTTTGACATTAACAGCTAATTTTAATTCTAGATGTTTTTTTCTTTTATAATCATGTTTTTACTTTTGTTTGATATTAGCTTGTATTTATTCCAATTTTCACTTGTTTTTTTGTTTTTATATATCTTGTATAAACGGTGTTTCTTAAAAAATTTTCTTTATTTTATAATTTCACCATAAGGGGCTCTTTTGTTTTGATATATTTCTTTCTACTGGGGACCCAAAGTTTTATACAAGTGTTTATTTTAACATTCATTTTGTTGTAAACTAAGTTGATATCCTTATCTTTCAGGTCATAAGCCCAGTTCCATTTAGATAAGTCTTGCTTGATTTTGTTATAGTTTGCATTAATAAAATCTTTTACAGTAGTACAGCCAGATGTTGTTGTTGAATGAGGGTAGATTCATTATTATATAGACCATGTTATGGTCACTGTTAACTAATGGTAGATCTATTGTGACTTTTTCTTCTGTATTGTCAATATTGGAAAATATCAGATCCAGAATGTTATTACCTCTAGTAGGAGAATTTACTAATTGCCTCATGTTGTTGATGCACATTAGATCTAAAAATGAGTTTTCCAAAATGGTATTTGCTTTTAAATTTATCCGGTCAATATTGGGAAGGTTAAAGTCACCCATTAATAAACAGTTTTGATCTAATATATTGTTTTCAATATTGTTTATGAATTCTAAGTTTTCTTTTGAGTTGAGATTTGGGGCCCTATAACCTAAGCCTACCAAGACAGTATGTTCATGTGCAAGATTGATTTTGGTCCATATTATTTCACTTAATGTAGTTGCATTGTATTTAGTTGCACTATAGCTTTTGAATCTATTATGTATATATAGTGCAACACCTCCACCTCTGGTGTTAGTAGGATTTTTCTCATATTTTGTGTATCCCCTTATTTTAGTTCCCCAGTCCTCATTTCTAAACCAAGTCTCTGTCACTGCACATATGTCGATTTTTTTGCATGAATATAATCTTCTAGCTCATCCATTTTATTTAAGAGACTTCTTGCATTCAAGAGTAGTATGTTAAATTCAGTATTATTAAACTGAGAGTTTTTATAAACTTTTATGATATTTTTAGTTGGATAGTTTTTAGGCTAGTGGGGTCTAATAGTATTTAGAGTTTCCAAATTCTTTGGACACTCCCCCTCATGGCTTAGTTTAAAATTTTTTCTATGTGGATCTGCATATGTTTTCCCAATAAGTTGTTCCCTCTTCTGCTAAGGTGTAGACCGTCATATGCAAATAGTTCTTCCCTCCTAGTAAACTCCTCCCAGTGTGTGATACATCCAAGTTCCTGTTTTAGACACCAGTTTCTAAGCCAGTTATTGATGGTCTTTATTTTATTTTGCAGCTGTTCTGAGGCTTTGGGTATTGGGAGAATTTCTGAAAGGTTATACCGCAATTTAGTTCAGTTAATTTATTTGTCATTGATACATAATCTTGTTTGATTTTGTGTATTGAGTCTCTAAATATATTGTTGGCTCCTGCATGGATTATAACATTTGAGTTATGGGATTTGGGTATGATGTCCTCTAACATTCTGGTAATGTCTCCTATTTTTGCACCTCTAAACGAAGACACTGTTCTATTTTCTTTGTCAGGATTGCAAATTTGACGGTCTAGGAACTTCACCAAGGAGTCACCCAATATAAAAAGTTGGGTGGGTGGAGAACATGTGGCTTTGACTGTTTGAGTTTGATTTATATTAATTTCAGGATTTGTTATTTGTTCTTGAGTTTGAATTTCCATATTACTATTGGGAGAAATTTCCAAAGTCCTATTATGTAGACAAGTCTCTATGTCATTATCTAAATTTAACATTGAGTATTGATTTGATAATGGTAGTTCGAAGGCTTTTGCCCTTCTACCCTTTTTTGCAGCTCTTGTATTATTTACAGTTACCCAGTCGTCATCTAAGACAGGATTTTCGCTTTCTCTAGTTCTTTTTCTATTGGTTACTGGGAGGTCAGTTAATAGCCTAGTGTTTGTATTTTGAGAATGTAGGTCTACCCTAACTGAGGTTATATTTTCTGAAAGTTTATTAAATCATCTGTTGTAGTTTCTGCCAGGTTTACACTATTTTCTATTGGCGCTTTGATTATTTGATCATTATTTTGTTGAAATCTATTCACCATACTTTTTTCACTTGATTCCAGTTTTTGAAGTCTTTCCCCAATGCAAGTATTTCTAGCTGAAGTTCTTCATTAGTTATACATTTTATACATTTGTTGCTTGATTTTGGATCCAGAAATTCTGTGGTAAATGAATACATGGAACATATAGGACATTTAATACCAATTTCCCCGCTCTCAGATTTAATGAAGTCTGCCATAGTAGGTCGCTTAAAGTTATTTTTAGACTGGTACAACTTACTGGTTACTCAGTTTGTTGTCTGGATTATTCAACAGTCCACTCTCCATATGAACACACCAAACACGTGCCAACGTGCGTGTCTTTAAATGCGTCTTAGTGCACCTTTAGCGCGTTACCCCTGCTCTACTCGCCCTGCTCGTTATGTTGTAAATATATGGGGTATAATGATTCGGAAGTGGTTCATGAGGGTCACAATGTTTTGAGCAAAAAGCTCACAATTTAAAGTGCAAACTGAGTAATAAACAGTTTCTTTGTCCCCAGAAGGTGTTTAGCCAGACAGAATGAAATCAAAATAGTAAAATAGAGTCTGTAGTTCTCGGTGGGAGTTTGAGAACTACAGTCTCCTCTTCCTGCTTCCTGTGCAGGGCTCCAAGAATCACACAGTTAAAACAAGAATTAAACAGTAGGCTTTTGCATTTAGTAAAACAAATGACTGAGTAATACACAGAAAATGGTTTATATCAGGAAATTTTGCAGCAGAGTATCTCTCCTATTAATCAGTGGTTTAGTCTTTCTATTATGATTTTAAATACAATAAATGTTATAATACTTTTGTGCTGTCTATGTTCTCTAGATAAATAGTTAGATAGGTAGATAGGTAGATAGAGATAGGATAGAAAGAAAGATGGGAAGAAAGAAACAGGTGAAATTAAGTGCCTGCTGAAAACAGAAGATGGAGTTATAATCAATATTTTGACAACTGTTTTTAAAAAGAAGCACAGTTAGTAACTTTGATTTTACTCATTTAGACAATTGCCAAAAATACCAATTGTTGTAATGCTGAGTCAAACTCGTTTCTATTTTCAGCATCCATCAGCCCACATATTGATGCAGCACCTTGTTGATATCTATCTGTCACTCTGTCAGTCAGTCACTGTCTGTGTGTCTGTGTGTGTCTGTGTGTGTGTGTGCATCTGTGTTTGTGTGTCTGTGTGTGTGTGCGTCTGTGTCTCTGTGTGTGTGCGCATGTCTCTGTGAGTGTGTGCGTCTGTGTGTGTGTGTGCTTGTCTCTGTGTGTGTGTGCGTGTCTGTGTGTGTGTGTATGTGCCTCTATGTGTGTGTGTGTGTGCATCTCTGTGTGTGTGTGCATCTCTGTGTGTGTGCATTTCTGTGTGTGTCTCTGTGTGTGTATGTGCGTGTCTGTGTGTGTCTCTCTCTCTCTGTTGTGTGTGTGTCTGTGTGTATGTGTCTGTGTGTGTGTGTGGGTGTGTGTGCATCTCTGTGTGTGTGCATATATATATATATATATATATATATATATATATATACACACATACACACACACACATATATATATATATATATATATATATATATATATATATATATAATAGATAACCACTCTTAGGTGTGCGGTCAGGCTCGATATCACATGCCTTGGTGAACAGGTCAACCACCCACATGCATATATCAGAGCACGACCATACATCCTAGAGTGGGTTATCTATCTTATAAAATGGTAAAATAGTTTTTTTGGGGGGTAAAAGTGCAGGTGTGCGGTCACGCTCTGATATACGCATGGTCATATGATATGCTTTATACAATCAGAAGAATGGATATAGAGCTACATTTTTCCCCCATTTTATAAACATATATATATATACATCTGATAGATTTCTTTGACTGGGTGACCAAAGTAGTAGATCAGGGAGGCACTGTGGACATGGCCTACCTAGACTTTAGCAAGGCATTTGACACAGTCCCACACAAAAGATTAATATATAAGTTAGCCAGCCTGGGAGTGGGTCCCAAGATGACAGCCTGGGTAAAGAATTGGCTGGAGAATAGGACACAGAGGTAATAGTAAATGGGTCACTCTGAAGAAAGGGGTTACTAGTGGGGTACATGAGGTTCAGTATTAGGACCGGTCCTCTTCAATATCTTTATAGCGACATTGCAGAGGACTGGAAGGAAAAGCATGTCTCTTTGCAGATGACACAAAGATCTGCAACAGAGTTGATGCACAAGGTGGGGTGGAAAGGATGAGAAGGGACTTGGCAAGGTTAGAGGAATGGTCAAATGTATGGCAGCTTAGATTCAATGCTAAGAAGTGCAAGGTAATGCACCTGGGAAACAAAACCCAGGAAGAGTACACAATGGGGGTGAGATACTAACAACAACAAAAATGGAAAGGGTCCTGGGGTAGTCATATCAGATGACCTAAAGGTGGGCAAGCAATGTGAGAGGGCAACAAGGAGGGCTGGGGATACTGGGATGCCTAGGAGAGGCATCACCAGTAGAAAAAGAAGTTATTATCCTTCTGTACAGACAGTTGGTGAGACCCCATCTGGAGTACTGCATGCAGTTCTGGAGACCCAGTCTCCGCAAGGACATAGACAGGATGGAGGCTGTCCAGAGGAGGGCAACTAAAATGGTGCAGGGTCTGCACTGGAAGACATATGAAGGAGAGCTTAAGGAGCTGAATATGTATAGCCTCGAGAAAGGAGGAGAGGGGACATGATAGAAACTTTCAAGTATCTCAAGGAATCTACAAAGTCCAAGAGGGTACATCTTTCAAAAAAGAGGTGTGCAAGAACAAGGGGCACAATTTGAAGATAGAAGAAGGGGCAGCTCAGAGGTAATTTAAGAATATTTTTCACAGAGAGGTTGTGGATGCATGGAGCGGCCTTCCGGGAGGTTGTGGAGTCAAAAGCAGTGGTGGAATTCGAGCATGCATGGGACAGTCATAAGGCAATTCTAGGAGGTGGGGGTAGGAAGAAGTAGGCTGCTGGTTAACTAGAGATCTGCAACTTATCCATTAGGTAGGAAATGGGCAGACTGGGTGGGCTAAGCGGTCCTTATCTGCCGTCAAAATCTATGTTTCTATGTATATTTATATTTATGCAATAGGAGTGGTCATATATGTAGTTAGATAAACCCATTTATCTGAGTCACTGTATGTATAAATAAATTTATACATACAGTCACCATTTATGCATACAGTGCTGGACTACTTCCTACTTCATCATACTTTCACTTTCTGGCACTCACATAAAGTCTCTGCTGGTGTCTACATACAGTATGTTGCCCCATCCACGATAAAACATCCTGTCAAAAAATCATTTTTTTTTAATTTTTTTTTAGTATTTCACCCCAGCATTATACATCTGCATTTTCTTACATGAAACAGTATTACACACTCACAGTCCTCTGGCCAGTATTGAGTTGCCAACCGCATCCCAAACTGCCTCAGCCCCCAACTCTTAATGAACTAAGAAACTATTAAACAGCCAAACCGCCCACTTTTAAAACTAATCTCTCCTCCTGCATCCATAACCCACAAAGAACACAACTGCTGACCTGAAAGAAAATGCTCCAAAGCCGCTGTTTTTATTTTTCTGCTCCACTGGCTCGCTTGCTCACACTGCAATTAGAAGATGCTGAACTCAGATGCCTTTTCATCCCAACACCACTCGCTCTACTTCAAATTCACTGCTTGAAATGTAAATAAACGCAACTATTTTTGAAAATTTTAGGCAAAAAAAACCATACGTAGCTCAGTACTACCATGTCTTCCCCGATTCAACAACAGACTCTCACTTAGAGTCGCAGTCATTTCTCCTCACTTTTCTGAAACAGTGAAACTCCACCAATCATTGAGCACGTTGGCACCTTGACTGCACATCTCCACACTCCATCCATAGCAACACCCTTAACAACTGGCACAAAAAGACAACTGTCACTATTACTTAAAATAAACCCACGAACTAAGCTAACTTTACAAAAAATAAAACTAAATATAAGGGAAAATCGCACATTGCACATTTCCTCTCCTATTGCATAAATGAAATATGCAGGGGAGAGCCCTGTGTGATGCATGATTTATCTATACTCGTGGTGTCTGACCTCAGCCACCACACTCGTGGCTTACGCCACTCATGAGGTTACCCGAGGTCAAACACCACTTGTATAGATAAATCATGTATCACACAGGCTCCCCTACATATCTCTATATATATATTTATATATATAAGAGGCAAAAACTCCATTTAATGCATTAGTTAGGGTTGTTCCACACCCGACAAAGTGAGGAAATTGGTGTTGGGGTTGAAAGCCCCCCTTGGGCCCCCCTGCCCACACCCCCAACTGGCATCGCGGTGTGCATTACAGTTGTTGGCCATAACTCTCACCCCATCATGTGTAAAGAAGCAGAGGTGTAGGAGAATGGGGTGAGAGTTAGGACCGACAACTCCAATGTGCCCCCAATGCCGGATGGAGGTGTGGGCAAAGGGGAGCCAAGGGGGGCTTTCAACCCTAGCACCGAATTTCCTCACTTTTGTCGGTGTGGAATGACCCTAACTAATGCATTAAACAGAGTTTTTTGCCTCTAATTTCCCTTCTTTATGAGAATGATAACAAGAAATAGTGAATGTAATGCAGCGGCAGGAGCGCGGAGCACCACATGATGTCTTGTCACATAGTAATATTGTGCCCGCAAATGTAAATAGTAATGCGCATGGTGACACAAAGCAAAACAGAAAGAGAAACAGTAGTGTAGACAGAAATGTTAAAAACAACACAAAAGCAAGTGCAAATGAAAACTCAATGAGTAACGCACATGGTGGCACAGACGTGAACAGTAAGTGAAGCAGGAGCGGAACTTCTGGCAGCGGTAGAAGGTAATAATAATGTAAGCGCACAGGCTGGTTTTCCCCAAAAGCTGCATAAAGAAAGACAGTGAGTACAAAGAATGTATGCATAATAATGGTTCTCGGAGCAGAAAATGAAGAGTTGGAATACTAAATTGCTTATATGTCAGGAACCGTACGACGTAGAAAAACAATTTAAAAGTCATATGATTTATCACTTTCCTGGGTAGTTTTGTACTTGGCTAGTATTTTTTCCAACAAAAAGTCCATATCTCACACTGTTTCCGAGATACGGACCCTGAAAGGCACAGTGAATGCCGTAATGTTATCCTATGGGAAAAAAAGAGACATTTTGAGTGCCATAACTTTGGCTTCCAGTAATATTTTTTCACCTAACAACAAAAAGCACATCTGTGGGATGTTGGCTGTGTTCCATTCAAATTTCAGCCCAAAAGACCATACAGTTATTTTGCAGCAGGTCGCCAAAGAATCCCTGTAATGCGTCAGACTCCGTAATGTTATTCTATGGGGAAAAGTATCAACTTTGGAGTGCCGTAACTTTGCTGCCATGTAATATTTTTTCAATGGAACACTGAAAGGCACATCTGTGAGATGTCAGCTGCTTTCCCTCCAAATTTCAGGCCAAAACACCAAACCGTTCTTTTGCAGCAGGATGCCAAAGAATTGCTGTCATTTTCCCACAGCCTAGAAAAGTACTGTTGAAGTTTGCGAAAGCTTTCACAAATTCATTCGACAGTGTCACAAGTGCAACAGTACTTTGTGAAAGTTCTTTTTCCAGAAATTTGAAAAACATATTTCTGGGGTATTTTAACCCAAAATGAAGACATGGCTAGCATCCTCAGGGTCCAACTAGGTGAATACAAAAATTAGGTTGCTAGAGGGTCCCAATTTTAAATGCTAAGCATTTTTCTGATCACCAACTGAAAACAAAATGGTGGATTTGCGACAGTAAAAGGGTCATTTGCGAAAGTAAAAACTGCATTTGCGATACTGTTGTTTTTAACTTTTCCCATTGACTTATAATGGGAACTTGTTTTTTTGAATAACTTTTGAACCATTTAATATTTTTTCATGAAATCTTCAAAAGGAACATTGGGAACCCTGGCCACAGGCTCCCTGAAGATTTTGGACCAGTCGAGCAAACCATGCGAACTTTGCACTACCACAGTAAAATTCTAGTAACAACGCCAGCATGCTATAGTCATGCTTAATAACTCCACAGCTGTATATGAGACTGGTATGAAACTTGGCAGATCCCAAGGTGTATGGGTCTTAATCATGTATGCCAAATTTCAGGCAAATCCATAGAACGGTTGCAAAGTTATTAAGGTGCAAAATTTGGGTTTAACATGTAAATGGCTCCTCAACCCTAACTATAGTGGCACGACTGTGCCACTACAATTCTTGCAAAAAACAGTGTTAATGCAACATTTAGGGTTCAGGCTAAAGTATCAAAAGTAGGGAAATGTAGCTTTATGGATTCCGACCCTAAAAACCCCAACACCACCCCTAAAACAAATCAGGGGTGTAGTCCTCCCAGGGGTTGTCAACCCTAAAGCTTACCTTGTGGGGTTTAGCATTGAAATACCCATACAACTCTAAATATAGGGGCACTGTAGTGCCCCATAATATAGATATTGTTTGCAAAAAACATTGTTAATGCAGCGGTTAGGGTTAGGGTTAGGGTAACTTAATGACACAAAAGTTAGGAAACATGGCATTAGGGTTCCTTATCCTAACTGTCCACCCCAACCCCAAAACAGCAAAAGGAAAACAAAATGAGGGTTTTCAGTCTCCAGAGTCTTGGTGAATTAATACTCACCCCCTCAATCCCATAGCCTCCAGTCTCATGCACAAGGTACAGCTCCAAGCCAGTGCCTTATTGTCATACACTCTTCAAAAGCAGAGAAGAGTGTCTCACCACATGTTACCAACACAATTTGTTGTAGCTTGGAAGATGTTATTTGCTTAAGGAATCGATTTGAATTCAGGTTGACAAAACCAAGGAGAACCCCACCACTTATTCATGAAGAATCCAGAGACCCAAAACCCTTATATTGTTTTCTTTTGCTGCTTGGGGGGTAGGGGCGGGTAGTTAGGGTTGGAAACCCTAATGCCATGTTTCACTACTTTTGTGTCATTAAGTTACCTTACCTGGCGCATTAAAGTTTTTTTGCAAATAATTTCCTTTCTTTTTGAGATAGTGGAATTGTATCCTCATTTATGTAGGCGCATTCAGGACCTGGTGAACTGATGCAAATATGCAGACCCCTTGGGTCCTGTGCCATGGGAAGACCTGTCCAGCTACAGAAGTGTAGAGCCTGGTATATTCACCCTTACACACTCACTCTTTATTTTTTATTTAATTTTGACCCCAAACTTTCAAGATATTCATTTTATGACTGCCCTTATAAATTTGACATGTAGCATTTATGTTACAGTATATTGGCTGAAATCATTGGGTGGGTGACCTGGAGGAGGGGAGGAGGTGGAGAAAAGTGATATGGGAAAGGTGGGCACCCCGTCAAAGGAGAACTGCTTTGAATTCAGGGACCTATATGTTTGCAGCTAAGAACAATAGTATATGTGCCTACTACTAACTGTACCACAAGTTTTAACCCCTTTTTAAAGTTCTGAACTTTGGACAAAATGCACTGGCATGTTTATTATTTTTCCCTACAGCTGGCTATCACTTCCTCCATCCTGTCACTGGTTGATTATGGACTCCCTATCTATGCAGCTGCTGAACCCACTGCACTCACCAAAGTCCAGACCTCTATTAACAAAGCCTGCAGGCTCCTCACCAGTGCCTCCAGCAGAACTCACACATGCCAGCTCTACTCCACCTCAAACATACTCACTTTCAATGAATGACTGCAATACCACACTGGTATACTGGAAAAAAGGCTCTACTTGAGCTCTGCCCCCCAGGAGTCACTGCACCCCTTTAATGAGCCTCCCACTAGGTTGTCACCAGCAATACTGCCAAAGCCACCTTAGAGGTGCCCAGAGCCAGGACCTCACTCGTCCAAAAGTCCTTCCACTACAGAGCACCTTCCTGGTATAATTCCCTCCCATCACACATTTCAAACATCCCCAAAATCGTCCCTTCAAAGTTGCCCTACGCAAACACCTCACTGACACTCGGAGCTGTAAATGCCCATTGTAAGACTTTCCAAGTGCACCGTTCTGAACCAATCTGCCTCTTATAGCATGATGTATGCACTAGTCCACTTAAAATTGCTTTTTGTAGTCTTTACAACATGCACTGTAACCTGAGTGCTCCACTGGGACACTAAATAGCTTAATTTTATGCTCATGTGTAACTTGCATATTTTTGCTCTCTGAAATGCCTTGCATTTACACTCTTCTGTATCTCACCTGTATTGTTCTCCACTGTCTTGCTTCACAAATATGTTGTCTCCCCTCCTGTGTGAATACCTTTGTAAATGAGTCTTTGACTCAAAGGTTTGTAAATCCGATTTCTTGAAATAAACAAATAAAAAGATAAATATTTCAGTTTCACACCACAAAAGTAATGACATGCATCTTGATGTGCTGTCAAATACAGTAATTAAGAAGTGCAGTAAGCTATTGATCCTGACAAGTTCATAATTTTCAAAAGAATGAAACACAATTTCATTTTATTTAAGTGAATGTCTGAGTATTATTCATGCAAGTACAACCTCTTATTCCAAGTTGTGAGCAGCTCAGTAAACACTGTAATAAACTAAATGGTAAACTGTAAGATATCATGGTTTCTTTGAATTATCAGTCACAGTTATATTTTATACTTACACTATGTCAATTAGTGTTTCTATTTTTAATTTATAACATATTGATGCTCATTCATCAGTTTCGATTTTAATGGCAGTCAGGGTAGTTGTGCAGTTGTGACTTATACAGTCAGCTCACAAAGCATGTTCTACTTCAGTTGAATAATGACAAAATGCAGCATTTGTTTTTTCACGTTTGTAGCCATGCTCATTTCACTTTGTAAGGTCTTCTGCAATTATATTAGCCTTAATGGATTTTTCATTGTATGTAGGAGACTTACCATTTGAGATGAGTGCTGGTGTGCTACAAAGGTGTGTTTATGAGGGGATGCACCAAGGTGTGTGTGTGTGTGGAGAGGGGTTAACCTTGAGTTCCAAATAGCTTTACAATCATTTCAACAGTATAACTATATATAGTTTTAAACAAAGGGATCCCAGTATCAGTGACATTTCCACATAAGATTCATATATTTTTATACCTGTAGATATACAAGGGAAGAAAAGATAGAAATAGCAAGTGAAGGCAGAAATATAGCAGAGGCGGAGAATTGCGAAACTGTCAGAGTGATCAGTTCCTAGGTTTCTACAAGAAAATTTGGTTTCACAACCCGACAGAGAAGAGACAGAACAGGAGAGAATAGAACAGATCCTTGCTTTAAACTCTTTCTGCATAACAAATGGGGCACGGCTTTATTCAACCCGGTCACAGTAGGCAGTGACTAGTCTATGACAGCTACATTTAAATTCTGGTTCACATACAGTTATTGCTTCATCTTTCATGCAGTTTAGTAAACATACGTCTGTGTTTCTGATTTAAACACACCGGGCCAGATATTTAAAAAAATTGCCCCATGACCAAGGTAGCACTGCCCGGCATGCAAACATAACCCCGGAGCCAAATGCCAGCTATATTCAAAAGGTAAAGCCCAGTGCAAAACCAGCTGAATATAGCTAGCAAAGGATCCAGGCAAACAGGTCCAGGAGTGCAGGGCAAAAACAGCCCAGGAATAAGATAGCACTGAATATAGCACATAAGACAGCACTGAAAATAACACCCAGGCAGGCAGTGCAAACACACAATGGAACACAGTGTAGAGGTGAGACAGCCTGACCCTGGGACACATGCAATGAAACACAGGCTGGAATGAGGTATCAGGAGCACATCACAGTGCACATCCCGGAGGATGCTACACATGCACCGGAATGGCAAGCAAAAACCCAGACCCCTGAGGCCTGGTGGTGCTCAGGGTTGAGGTGCTGGACGCCTATACCTCACTCCACGCCAGCTACCTGGGTTGAGGCCGGACTCCAGGTCACTGGTGGGCCAGCCCGGGAGTTAAGCGAGCATCCCATGACAGCTCGCCTACTCCGGGAGGTTGAGGCTATAGCCTGAACACTTGTCTGACTCGAGCAGAGCTCGGAGTACACAAGCCCCAATGTGCAGGGGAAGGGCTGTCGACATACAGCATGGCGTGAGCGCTCTAAGCCTTGGCGTCAGGGGTCCCTATGCTTTTAAGGGGTGGGAGAAGTGGAAACACGCCTGCCATCACCAGGAAGATGGAGCCTCCAGGCATTGCCTCTGATGTGCCTTTGCCCACCTGATGAACCCGGACCGACGAAAGTTGAATGTTGAGTAAGGGGGCTCACCCCATCCCCACTCGGGGGTAAAACCGCCTATGGGGTTCCTGTGGGTCATACGGGCAGGGTGGTAAGGCAGAGGGATGTCTACCTTGAGGCTCCTGAAGGGTCGGGGATGGCAGGCAGGAAGGCGAATAAATAGTAATTTAAAAAAAAACCAAAAACCCAGACCCATGTGGAGAATACAAGGAACAGTACAAACCATGCGTAATCCCAGCACCCATGAATGACACAGGACACAGGAAAATGTAGTAAATTCACTGTAATAACAAATATGCAAAAGAAAAGGTAACGGGAACATAACAGTGATGCAAACCCATACAATACTAAAGAACAAACCTAACACAGAACTACCAATGCCCCAAACACCACTGGACAACCCACCCCATAACAAAGAAAGACAACAGAACCAATCCCACAAAGTGACATGCCAAGTTCCCCCAACACACAACCCATGCAACAATAAGCACACTACAGGAACAGCAAAAGGAACGCACTATAGGTAAAGCAAGGATCCAAAAGGCAAACATATGTAGAAATAATAACAGGATGTACAAGAAGGCACAGGAGAAGGGTGCAAAGGGAGGAGGATGCACACAGGGACACAGTCCAGGAAATGATAACACGTCCAGTAAGGCGGGGTGTGAAGGCAACACAATACAGGATGTAGGGCATGGCTAGCTGCCCACTGGATCTGGGAGCCGAGCCTCCAATACAGCTGCCACTCTCCTCATCTCCATTATCAAGATGGCCTGCTGCTCTATCAGAGTCCTCTGTTGGTGGACGATGTGGTGCAGCAGGTCCTCCATCCCCTCCGACTCCTCTGGCCTGGTCACCCACAGTGATGCCTGGAGTGGACCTACAAGAGGATGGGTGAGGCCATGAGGATGGGACACCAGCCAGGAGGCAGACAGCAGCCAAAGGTGGCCATACAAGGATGGACAGCATGTCCCAATGGGCAATCCCAAGTTGAGGTGAGTGCTGCACTGGTAGGCAAACCTGGAAGGTGCCCACAAAGCAGCACAGGGCGACACAGACACCAGCCCAAACCCCAACATGGTACATGTGACACCGCCCACCCTGGCACAGCACACAGCGAGACACGGCAGACACACAGCCGGATCCCCAGAGAGCTGGGTGCAAGGGCCACACCACAACATGAACAATGGCACCCACACATTGGGACATGCTGCCCACCGACAGATGGCAATGTACCGTAACGCAGAGTACAGTGCCAACAACAACTAAAGGCATGCTGGAGCAGCACTGAACCATGACAGTGGCCTGCCAATAACTGACCCAGGCCAGGGGATAACAGGCAGCCAGGGCACAGATGCTGGAAGTGAAGGGCCGACACATGCCACCAAGCAAGGCCACTGAAAGCATATCACACAACTGTGACACAGTACAAGGAAGGGTCCCAACCCATGGGGCAAAGCTCCTGCCCACCCTGTGAGGACAAGTTCCACAGCCAAGGTCAACATTGTCCTGCAACACTCAATAGTAAACGATGCAAATAATGTAGTGGCATAGTGATAACAGACCCTTGAACATAACTGCAACACAGTAACCACATCATGAGATACCCAGGTAAGGAATCCACTATGCGTACCACACATTGCCGTTATGTACCACAGTATGACAGCCAATGTTCCACAGCTGGTGGACAGAGGGATGAAGGGTATGCCTGGAAGGCATGGTGTGTGGTGTCCAGCATCCACAACAGGCACGCAGGTGACGCTATGCAGGCCCGTTCGTGAATGCACAGGACAGCAAGGCAACACTACCAGTGCAAATGCAGACACCCTCTGGGGGGCTGGAGGGAACCCAGAGGTGGGCATGGCAGCCGACAGCATTTGACCCCCACCAAACACTCACCACCAGAGCACCCACCACCATCAGGCACCCGCACAGCAATGCAAGCCGACAGTGCCCCACCCCCCAAAGTCAGTCTGGCAGCACCCAAATGTGGTGTGCAACACAGGTGTGCAGCACTGCACAGTGCCACACTGCCACTGGCCCACTGCCCATCGCAGACATACCACCAGACTAGTCAGTGGCAGGACACCCAGATGAGACACACAGCACAATGAAAGAGAACAGATCACAGAGCAATGAGATAGGTACTCATGCAACATGCCACCACTCTCAGGGCTGCTCTACTGCACCCGCTGCAGCATGGACGGCACCCTCAGGCTGCCTCTCCACTGCTTCTGGGTCATGTTCTGGCCCCCTTCTCCAGCCATGGGCTGCTCAATCCACTCTACAGAGGACAGGTGAAACACTGGCATTAGAGCATGCCACAGCATACACCACATGCAGCACAGCAAGATGCACATGCAACCCCAACAACTCTGCACACACAGGGAGTGAACATGGAGGACACCCACAGAGGGTGGCAGGGCCCATGGAGCATTCACCAGAAACACACGTCAGGAAGTCACGGCATTGCAGTGGTGCGACAGTGCCTGTTGCAGCTGTCCTGCGATCATCCACATAACCATGTGTGTATGTCGACAGTTCCCCAGGAGTAGGATCCTGGCACCACGGTGTCACTGACTGCAGGCAGGTGCTGCACCAGGATGCACCAACAAGCATGACCCAACCTGTCACCCACACCCATGATCACAGTATGTACCGGGCCCCTAGGGGCCAACATGTGGCTCTCCGCCAGTGCCACATGCACCCAAGCACCATGTAGTGTGGACACACATGCATGCGCATACACACACACACACACACACCCACATGTGCAGCCCGACATGATTGTGATAGTGGGTGTCAACATGAATCATCACTTACCTGTCACAGGCACAGTGCCCTCATGCACCATGCACCTGTAGCGCTCAAGCTGCTGATGCTGCTGCTGTCGCAGGTCTGTGTACCTGTGCCTGCACTTCTCAGCATTATGGGAGATTCCAGTGTGGGCACTTATTTTCCGTGCGACTGTGGACCACACCTGCATACATGGGAGATCCCCCTCCCTGACCTCCCCAAAGTGCCTCCGATGCCTTTTCTAGACCAGCTTCACCAGGTTGGCTGTCTCCACCTCCCCCAGCGTCTGTCCCTGTGCACCACAGCACACGGTCTTCCACATCCTGGCATTGCCCACATAGCATGGATTCCCTTGCACCTGTTAAGATACCCAGCAGTTGGCACACCCAGGACCCTCCTGCAACAACTACTGTAGCACCACAGTATCACATGATGTAGCACGTGTGCTGCCCGGAAGTGGTTGCACTTGCATGTGTGACCACTGGCATGACCCTGGAGATGAATATCATGCATGCACCTAGTGCCACACTGTGTGGGCTAATGCGGTGCTATATCACGCTATGCCCAGGGCTGAGTGCGGCCATGGGTTCCTCACGAGCATGTGTGGTGGTCGTGCTATACCACAGAGCACTGTGCTTCTGGGATAGCACAGCGCTGGCCCCCCCATAGCCTGGCATGGATGTTTGCACAGCACTAAGGTGTTAACTCTGTGCTAATCAGGGCCATATTCAACTGGCATATGCAAATGGGGGTACTTGTGCATGCATGGTGCAAACTGTGAGATTAGCATATCATTATGTGCTGCTTTGCATTCATAACGGGCTTGATTGCCTGGCTGGGCTATAAAAGGGCAGCAGTGCACCACAGTGTTGTGTTGTGGGAATGCAGCATACTCCGGACACTGCAGAACAACACTGTACAGGTGGAGAGATGCAACAGGGGATGAGCAGTGAGAGGCAGGTATGTACAACTGCTGTGGGACTCTCAGAATGGCAATAGCTCAGAACAGGGTCAGCCCATACTGCAGCCCACAGATGTACTTGCTGGGGAACAGTCAGCCACATGTAGGACCACCGCAAGCACTGTGTTGCGTGATGGTGCACAGCTACATAAGTCCACCTGCACAGCGCCCATCCAGTGCACTGTGCCCGTGCCCCTGCATTGCACTGTGCCATGTGGCACTGCCTGCACTCTGTGGGCACCAGGCAGGGGCCATAGTGCAATACCGAGGCATGTCCTGCAACACTGGCTCATTGCCATGACACCCTAGATGTGGAGTGTGGTAGGCTGTGACCGCTCTACTGGGAAAACACAGGGTCCCAGCACTGTGCCATCTCAAGCACCATGTGGCCTGTGCCTGGTGTCCTGCCATTGTCTACATGCCAGTCCATGTGTCCATACACTTAGCGTAGTGATCACACAGGGCACAGTACAGTGCCAGGTGGTGGGCATAGGGTGACCCCATTCATGGGTGCACTTACCAGCCATGGGTGACGGCAGTGCACATGTGGGTCCAGGGCTTGCTGTCCAGACACAGGGTGGCCAATGACTATGTGGCCATGTGCACTGTACATGCACATGCTGCCCAGTGCCATGTCCATGTGGCCTGTGACATTCTAGGGGGCGGCATGGTGATGTGTATGCGCAATACAATGCAGTCCTGCCACAGCTACTGACACATGTCCCTTTCTGACTGTCCCATAGGTAGTGCAGCAGGACAAGAGTGCATCTGAGCACAAATTCTCACAGGATGAGCCAACACTGGTGCATGCTGTGAAGGAGAGGAGAGGAGCCCATGCACAGGGCATGAATGCGGTGGTGCGCCAAGACTGGGAGGAGGTGACAGCTTTGGTCAATGCAGTTGGCAGCCATGGCAGGATGACCGAGGCAGTGCAAAAGTGCTGGAATGACCTGCTGCACCATGCTAAGGAAGAGGAGGCACAGCGTCTACGTGAATGGATGTGGACTCGTGGAGGACCACAAGACCAACAGCAGCAGGTGGCGGAGCCGCCATGGCCATGGTGGTGTCCACACCGCGGTCGGTGGCAGTTGAGTGTGTTGGTGGTGGTTGTGAGATGCTTCTCACACTGCCCAGGACAGGTCTGTATTCACATGTGTATACTCTGCATGGTGTGACGGAATAGGTGCAGAGTCTTGATGTTGGTGCCCTGCATGGGGTGCACCATGGGCTGCTGAACAACTGTCTGTCCATGGCATGTGCACTGTGTGTTGGGTGGGTGCATGTGGTCATGGGCTGGTGCATGGGGTGTGCATGACCACGGCAGGTGGCACGTGTCCTGGGGTGTGCATGGTGTGGTGGTGGTAGGGCATACCGTCCATGTACAGGTGACTGACCCTGTCCCATTTTTCTCCACAGTGGTGTCTGCAAGGCCTGTGGAAACACAGGATCAGCACAGGATGTCTGACCTTGGTCCAGGGGTTGTGGAGGATGATGATGAATGGCCATCGACATCTGGTCTGGGTGCCAGTCGGGGACGCACAGAGCCACTGCATGTGTGGCATTCCAATGGACAGGGGCTACATCTGCCTGGGGAGGGGGAACACACTGCAGGTGGGCAGATGGAATCCACTGAGCACATGGAAGATGCACAAATGGAGGAACTGGGTGTTGGGAAGGTACTCCTAGTGACTGTGACCAGTGGCGATGACACTGACGTGTCAGAGGGTCTTCACTGCCTGGATGTGCCTGTGGAGGGAGATGCGGGGGGGCTGGTAGCAGGCCATGGAACAGGTGCCAGGGGGGTGTTCAGCATTGCTGGTGTGGCCGTCTCTGTGCATCCGGTAAAGGGCAGTGTGGGGAACATGTCTGCACTGCTGGACATGCGGTGTCCCACACAGATTGTGGTTCAGGGCCATCCTGTGCAACGGCACACCACCAGCAGTTGGCAGCAGCAGGCCATGCCGGATGTGCAACAGCATCCCGAACCTCCTGTGCAGCAGACACTGGTGCCAGCTGCCATGGAGGGGGATGCGCCCCTGGAGTAGGATGCCCTTGGTGCCCGGCCACTCCTGCAGGCTGCTGTCACGTCCCAGCAGGAGGCTCAAATGGATCTGCATGGCCTATGGAGGGAGCTGAGACATGAGCTGGCACTGATGAGGAAGTCCATATCAGTGGGCTTTGCCCATGCCAAACAGCGAGAGAGGACAGGTTGGGCCACATGGTGCATGTGATTAACTGCGGCTTTGCTGGTCTGATGGCTGTGGTGGTTGACATCGCCAATGTACTTCATGGGGTGCATGGGGGTTGCCAGCATGTGCTAGTTGGTCAGGGTGCAGAAGGCACCAGGGGCACACAGGCCGGCAACCCATGGCCGCAGGGATGGTACTTGCACAGCTCCACTGCATCACTGACCACGCCAGGCACACAGCACTGCTGTTGCCATCCACCTGCCCTGTCAGGCTCCACCAGTCAACGGGGCACAGGAGGCTGCCCTGCCTGCCTCACCATTTTCCTCTGCCATGTCCTTGGCCCAGAGCATCTCAGGGTCTATGACCCGCATAAGTAGTGCACGACGGTGTGTGTGGTGGTAGTCGGTGGTGACAGTCATGGTCGTACTGCACCATTGTGCAGTCGCCACCCCCGTGTCAACACTGGCACACCCATATCTGTGTGCACACATGCATGCACACACACACTAACAAACACCTCACACTCCATCCCATGCACACTCACACTTCCTCTGCCATGGTTGCCCTCCTTACACTCCACCACACATCGGCATCCCAGTGACACTACACCATGGCTCTGTGTCCACTCCCACATGTAACCTGCACCCCCTCATCACATCACACGCACACATGTTTTCTGTTCCACTTGTTGTGTTCCTTTGTGATTGTTGGTGTCACTGTTCTTTGGTGGTGACATTATATAGTTTCAGCATTGTACTGTTTCATGTTGCTGTGCAGTCTGTACTTACCCTCTGGTCTGTGACAGTGTCCTGATGATGTTGGCCCTGTGCTCTATGGCCTTGCGGGCCATGCGAGGATCCCTCCTCTTGAGTTGCTCCACTATCCCCTGACCACTGGCTCTGGATCACTGTCAGCCTGTCCCTCAGGTTCAGGTGCCTGAATCCCATGGTTCATTGCCATGTTGTGCAGCATACAACAGGCTAGAAAGATACGGCATACCTTGTGAGGCATATACTGTAGAGCACTGCCTGATGTGTCTATGCTTCTGAATTGCATCTTCAGTATGCCAAACACCCTCTCTATGATGTTCCTTTTGCTGGCATGTGTCTCGTTGTACATCTTCTCAGCCACTGTGGCCAGACAGAGTATCGGTGTCAGCAGCCAGGGTCAAAGGAGATAGGTGCTGTCCCCTGTCAAGAGATGTGTACCTATTAGTACCGTACTGCAGTCTGACCATTGCTGTCCAGCACCCCTGTGTAGCCCTCCCACACCCCTTCCCTGGCCTCCCCTGCCTGCCCCCATCCATGCTGTCATGTGTGTGCCTTGTATGCTGCTACTCACTGACTAGTTGCCCACTGGGTATCCTGCCCTCCTCAAATGCCTGGCACAGTTGGGACTGGTGCCAGATGAAGGCGTTGTGGGAACTGCCAGGGTACTGCGCATAGACATTGCTGATGTGCCCAGTTGCATCGCGCACCACCTGGCAGTTGATGGAGTGGTACCCCTTCCTGTTTATGTACACATCACTGCCATCACCAGGTAGTGCATGGATGGGGACATGGGTGCAGTCAATGGTACCCAGTACAGATGGTAGGTGCGCAACTTGATGGAACTGCTGCATTGTTTCTCTGCACTCTGCTGCTGTGTTGGGGAATACTATGAACTCCCCAGCATGTGGCAGGAAAGCCTGTAGGAACTGGGTCAGGAGGCATGAGGTGGCAGACTACGATACCCCGGTGGTGTCCCCCATTGGTCGTTGGAACGTCCCTGTGGAAAGGAAGCACACTGCTGCTGTCACCTTCTCCTCCACTGTCATGGCATGGCTGCGTCTGGTGTTTGGGTGCAGCTGCTCATGCAGGAGTTCACATAGCTGCCTCAACATTCCCCTGTTCATCCTGTACTGGCCAGTGATGTGGTCATCTGGCAGGGTCTTGAAGGAGACCCTGGGCCGGTACCACCTATTTGCAGCATACTGTCTCCTTAGCCTGTGTTGTGACCCATGTTGTGCCTGCTCCCTCTCCTCCTCCTCCACTACAGCTGCTATCAATGGCAGCATCAATGCTGCTGGCACTGCACACATTCCTACTTCCTGTTGTGGTCCCTCTTCCTAGGTGTTTTGCCCCGGCTTAAGACCAGCCTTTTATAGACAGTAACTAGCGCTGCACTAGGTGTCATGCTATGTGTCCTAGCGTGGCGCTGGGGCTCTGAATATCCCTTAGCACATGTATGCTGGCCACCCCCCACTTGCCCCTTGCATACACTATTGGTTTGCCCCATGCTACTACTGTTAGTGCGTGCTAACAGGTCCTTTTAATATGTCTGCTCCGTGCTACTCCTGCGCTATTCCCATGCTATTGGTTTGCATGCTGTGCCATGCTTTGAATATCTGGCCCACCATGTTTTGATAAGGAGAAGACCATCCATTTTAGAACTGTGATGTACTTTAAACTTTATATCCTTAGGCTGCATCTTCCACGGTTATCAAAATGCATCCAAGTTCTATAGAACTTTAAGGTACATAACCTACTACAACACACAGTGTTTTAAAATGATAGTGACCAAACTAAAGCTATGCACAAAAATCTCACACTGTTTTAAAGAGCAGCTGATACCTTTTGGGGCAGGCAAATAATTTCCAGAAGCTATCTGCTCCAGGACCTAAACGAGACATATTTAATATTTTTCTGTTCAGTGAACGATTACTAATTTAACTTAGTAATAGTGCCACCCTACTTCCTGATTAAACTGAAGCAGTCAAGTGCCCACTGCAGACCCCACCAGAATACAGCATTTTGATAATGTGAAGTGGGAAAGGGGCTGTAGGGCTGTACATAGCATTGTGATGTTAGTGGCAGCAGTGGCAGATGGTGGCATCTGCATAGTACTAAAACTTATAACATTTAGTGGTACATGTAAAAGATGGGGTACAACATGTAATATTACACACTTGACATGTACCAGTGCATTTTATAAGTTCTAGTAGTATGCAAATGCTGCCATTGCAGCTAGTAGCATCACAACACCATGTACCACTGCATAGCCCCTTTCCTACTTTACATTATCAAAATGCTGTATTCTGGGTGGGGCTGTAGTGAGGGCTCGCCTGCTTCAAGTTAAACAGAAATAGGGTGGTGCTCTTGCTAAGTTAACTTAGTAATCATTCACTGAGCAGAAAAAAAATAATATGTATTTCGTTTAGGTCCTGTGACAGGCAGCTACTGGGCATGAGTTTTCTGCCTGCCCCTGCCATAAGTTGTCAGATAGTAGCTCTTTTAAATCAAAGAAAAGTTCAGCACAGTCACAAATGGAACAATACCAGAACATGAATCCAGTATTTAACCTACAGTTACCTAGTACAAGGAACAAATGACTTAGGAGTTCATTATTTGTAAATTAGTTTTATAAAGATAATTTTCAGCTCTGCAGATGTGGCACTGACATGTGTGTCAGATCTTTACAAAAGATAGTTTATGTGCATCAATAACATCAGCAGATGCAGTAAACAAGATTTTAAAGATCCTAACCGTGTGTAGTTTCATTTACATTCCTGTAGAGTTTAATATTGATACATTTGGGCTTGTAACTTTAGTACAAGATGTTCCATTGCTACTACTGTAAGTTCAGTAATTAGGTTTCATGAAGGAAGGCACTTGGTAGCTTAGGCAGACTTGATGTAGCCTGTCCTCCTTAGTTAGCACCCTGGCCTGTGACCCAGCCAGTCCACCTAGTCAAAGGAGAAATGTGAGGAAGGGGAGCAGCTGGAAAGGAGAAGGCAACAACAAAAGAACTAACAATATATGGAAGGCTACGTGTGCAATGCTAGAGTCTGGGAAATGAGATCCCAGACCTAGAGGCCATCATGACAGAGGCAGACTTGATATTGTGGCCATTACCAAATCACAGTGTACTGACAACTATGTCTGGGACAGATCATACCAGGCTACAATGTTAGTAAGAGATGGGGTAGGGAAGAAAAGAGGGGAGGAACTCTATGTGAAGGAAAACATAAAAGCAATGGAGGTAGAGGAATTCAGGTTGGGGTCCAGGTGATGTGAGTCACTGCAGACAAGAAATGGAACTGCTATTTGGACAGGAGTGTTCTACAGGTCTCTGATACAGGGAGGACATAGATAAAATAGTGTTAAAAGCAACTGACAAAATGTCTGAAAAGAACAGGTGTTGCAGACAGAGGACTTCATTCTGCCACATGTTGTTTGGAGTCTTTCAGCTGCAGTGTCAGCTAGAGCAGGGACATCCTGGACTTCCTGCAAGGGCATTCTTCAGGAAAGTAGTCGTGAACCCACTCATGATGGGGTAATACTGGACCTGGTTCTTACTAACAGGAACATTATTGCAGACATCAAGGTTGGAAGCTATCTGGGGACAAGTGATCATCGTACATTGTAATTCAATATAAGAACAGGGGCATACTCCAACCACACAGGACAAGGGTCCTGGTCTTCAGAAGGGTTGAGGGTACAAAGACTGCTGAATGTCTGAGGAATGACCTGGCAGAGGGAGATGACCGGGAGGGGTGGAGGAAAAATAAGTCAAACCAAAAGACGGCATAGTAAAGCCAAAAACCCTCCATGTCAAGCAAGTAAGTAAAAGCAAATGGAAGATGAGACCACCGTGGTTCTTGAAAGAGGAGCCAAAAAAAAGGTAAGGCTGAAAGAGCAAAATTCAGAAGGTATAAGGAGACCCATAGGGAGGAGGATAGGGAAGGCTGTCATGAAAAACAGAAAGAGGCAAGGAAAGCAGTAAGCATACAAAAGGCACAAAGTGAAGAAAGAATAGCTCAGGCAGCATCAAGGGACAAGATATTTTGGTGTATGTTAGTGAGAAAAGGAAGACAAAGGGAGGAATTGTATGGTTAAAGGTGGGAGGGGACCAAGAAATGGCACACAACTTATACAAATACTTCTGTTTAGTGTTCAGAGTACAAGGTGAAGGAAAGGACCACAGAAATGCACCAGGTGTTTGAAGGAGAGAAATGGACAGTTGCCCTTTTACGAGGAGAGAGTCAAGAAGAACTCAGTGATCTGATGGTGGACACATGGCTGGGACCAGGGATGCAAGAGATGCAGTTGCAATAGGTCCCATAATGTCAGGGGGCCCACTGGCTCATAACTTGCAACTTTCTATTTGTGCATTGCTTATTAATTTGGAAATTGTAGCTGTCAGCTGTGGCAGCAGTGCAGTCTGTTGCAGATACCCATTCTATTGTCATAAGGGGTAAAGTAGAATTGTGTGAATTGGAAAATTTTGCCTAGCAAAATATTTTGTGTAATTTCTGCATTACGTGAAATTTTCACTCTAGCCAAAATGTTATTTCATCTTGATGGTACTGTGTAATGCCAAATTTCTAATGTTTTTCAATTTTGTCTGTGAATTTGTAATGCATTATGGGTAAATAGCTTAACTATCACATGCAGGCTGTTTCCTCATAGTATACTGTCTGTTGCGCTTGGAGAGCAGTTCAGTGTGGTGCATCACGGTCAGCAAAACCTTCCTTTCAAGAATCTTTGTTATTTTTGAGAGCTAATTGATCCCCGAATCTAAATTTTGTTCCTAGTGCTGCTAGTGAACATTTTTTTGTTTTGGTATCTTTGGACAATAGTTAAACTTGGGTAGTGTTTTCAGTTTTCTATGTGTCTCTGAGGGAGTTGAGTAGGGGAGGGTCAACTGTGTGATTGCAGTGTGTGTGTGTGTGTGTGTGTGTGTGTGTGTGTGTGTGTGAAAGCAAAGCAAGCTAGTTCCTAATATTTGACAGATTTCTCACAAGTTGAGAGTGAGTTTCTGTTATTTCATTTAAGTCTTAATATTTTTGTTTGTGTGCTACTTATTTGATATATTTTGTTCTAACATATTGACCCTGTTTTGGGTAACTATCTTAACAGTTACTCATTCTCAATAGATCTGTTCCTGTTTCCCTTTGTTTAATCACTTTTCTGCTTTATTTTTGTATTGGAAGTATTCATGACAGTTGAACACTTGTCTATATCCAGGTACACTGCGTTGTTGAATTACTCACATAAATTAATAGTGTGATCTAGCCTCCGAATTGCAATGTTCCTGTTTTTCTGTTTAATTTGCTTGCCATATTAACCCTTTCCTCCCTGTTATACCACTGGTGTTTACTATCTGACCCATACTATGTAAAAAAAAAAACTACATAGTTTTCAAGAGAGTGGTGGTCCCTGCAAGATTGTTGAAGGCGACTTTGTTTGGTCATTTCAAATCTTGTTGTCCCTTCTGTCTGATATATCTATAAGCCCAAACTGTATTTAGTAAGTACTAGCACATTGCAGTACTTGCCTTCTCCAGACATCATTTATCCAGACCATAGATCACATTGTTACTGTGAGGTGTTCTGTGTGGTTGGTTTACAACTTAGTTTGCTAGAACCTACCAGTACCTACCCAGTTATTATCAAGTTGTGTGATAACCATTCTATTTAAAAATCAACATTTTATTAGGAACTACTGAAGTATTTTTTCAGAATTGCTGCACATCCTTGTTGTTGTGGTGGTATCTGTCTGTTTGCTATTTAAAGTCTCTTACTTTTGTTCTCCTGTAACCCCATGTTACTTAATTTGTGTTTTTGTAATTGGAAAAATAAAATAGTGTTTTAACACTCGAATAGGTTGCAGTAGTAGTTGTAGGTGGTTGTATAGACTACAGTGCTGCTACTTGTTCTGATTTCTGTTTGCCCTTTCCAGATAGTACTGCAGCTATTAAATAACACTTATTCAACAGTGGCAGAAGCTTCAGTTTGAGGTCCAGGAGATGGAGGGACACCATATAACAGCATGACTAACATCAGCTTTCTGTCTCAATTTACTGTAACATTGTTTGGAAAACATTTCTGGACTTCTGGGGCATGTTCAGCAGTGCCAACACCAAGATTTGACCTGTAATCCATTGTAAACAGTGGCAGAAGTTTCAGCTTGAGGTCCAGGAGATGGGGAGGGCAGCATAGAACAACATGTCTGACACCAGATTTCTGTCTCAATTTACTGTAACATTTTTTGGGAAACATTTCTGGACCTCTGGGGCATGTTAGGCAGTGGAAGCACCAAGGTCCTGCTAACTATTGTAAATGATTCAGAAAACAGCAGATTTCAGCCATGGTGGTGGATGTGAACCATATAACAGCATGACTGACACAAGATTTCTGTCTCAATTTACTGTAACATTTTTTATGAAACATTTCTGGACTTCTAGGACCTGTTTGGTACTGGCAGAAATAAGAGGAGGCCTGAAATTCTTGGTAAACAGTAGGCCAAATAGCATGTTTTGGTATGGGTGGATGGCAAGCACCATTTAACATCATGACTGAGACCTGATTTCTGTCTCAATTTAATGTAACAATTTTGGGAAGCATTTCTGGAATTCTGGGGCATGTTCTGCAGTGGCAGCACCAAGATGAGGTCTAAAATCCTTTATAAACAGTGGTAGAAGCTTTAGTTTGAGGTCCAGTGGATGGGGGACACCATATAGCGGGATGACTGACACCAGATTTCTGCCTCAATTTACTGTAACATTTTCTTGGAAACATTTCTGGACTTCTGGGGCATGTAACAGATGTGTTACATCATCAGAATGTTGCACACAACAGTAAGTGACAGAACATCACATAGCATTGTGAAACTATTTTTTTTATAGGCACAATACTTGGCATTTGTGGATAGGAGGAGGAGGAAACTTGTTAAAGAGCAGGTGACGCCTTCAACATAACTTTCACAAAATATAGAACTGACCCACAATTCAGTTGCATTCCACATATATGGAGTTTGCAAAGGAGAGACCAGCACCTGTCAAGGCTGTCGGCAGTCAGGGCCTGTGCACAGAGTCTGTTTTTGTTTATTCAAATACCTCATGCCTTCAACTCAAAGTAAGAAGTACTCACCACAGTACATATCCATAAGTGCTCTTTCTTTATTCCGGTGTAGCGCGTAAAAATGCAAAAATATTCCTATATAACTAAGATAAAATGCCCTCCCTTAAGCCATTTTACATCAGGATTTATGTCACACCTGGCGCATTTCAGACATGGTGCTTTCTCACTAATAAAAGCAAGCATGTCAAAAGCATGCGTCATGTGTGACATAACTGGTAACATACAAGTGAATGACGGTGCCTTGGGGAGCAGGCATTTTATCTTATTATATTGAAGCATTTTTACATTGTTTACTTGCCACACTCAAGATTCAAATAAAGAACACGCACTTTATGGATAGTTGCTGTGGTGAGTACTTCTAACTTTAAGTTGAAGCAACTCACATGAGGTATTTGAATTCAAAAGTACGACTCTGTGCACAATGCCCAGATGACCAACAGCCTTCAGCAGGAGCCAGCCTTTCATCTGCAGACTCTATATTGCATTACACATCATTATGTTGTTAAAAGTAACCTTGTAGATGTAACCAGCTCTAAGAAGTAACACACACCACAAATAATTAGGGAATAAGTGTTTATTAGGGAGGTACACAGACATGGAACAGAAATAATAAATTACATAATAAATGACAGGCAGTATCAGGAGGACAAGGGTAATACAACAATGAGCGGGAGAAGTAATTGAGGAGAACAACTCAGAGTAAGAAGTACTCATCACAGCACATATCCATAAATTTCTTTCTTTATTCCAGTGTTCTTTATTACAGGGACCAAATAATATAGGAGCATAAGACAGTAAAAATCAATAACAATGATCAAACAAATTATTTTACATACAAAATAAAGAAACAGAGGACTTAAGGATGTAGATTAAAGAGGACAGAACAAATTTTTCTATTTTATTTTAATTTTTAGGGGAACACACAAACAGAATAGAGGATAGAAAATGAAAACAAGAAAGACAAATTAATTTGTGCTGCCACATTAACTGGCAGCAGGGCCACCATGCAGTTCAGGCAGGATGCCCGGATTCTGTTGACATAACCCTGGAGTTTAGCAATCTCCACCCCAGGCATCATTAAATTTCTGTCTGAAATAATTTTATTCCTGCCGAAGATGGTGTACTTCTGACAGGACAGCTGATAAGTCTGCATGTGTCACTACTGGAGGGGCAGGCACTGCCTGTGCTGCCTTGTTGACTCTGGACAGTGGGTGCCCTGGCAGGGTCTAGATGCTACTGCAGACTGCTGCTGTTGTCTGGACTGGAGAGCACGGTGAGGACACTTAGCTGATCCAGCCATGCTTCCCTCCTGCTCACCCCCTTCAGTGCTCATATCTTGCACAGCTCCCCACAGCCGCAGTTGATGCTGCTCCACCTCCTGCAGGTTGGGGTCCCATTGAAGCAGATGGTGGTGCACCATGTGTCTCCGATAGCCACTTGCCTCAAGTGGTAACTAGACTTTCTGCAATGTGCTTCCTGCCCACATAGATTGCAGGTGACCACTGGGTCACCTGCTGAACTTGCATAAAAAAAATTCTCAGACAGGAGAACTTCAGGGATGATGGGGCCATGGGGAGGGCAGATGATGCCCCATGCACTGACTCCTCTTGCTGCTTAGGAGGGAGCATGGTCCCTGGCTGCTGGGGTGGAGGAACAGTATCCTGGTACTTTAGAGGGGGAACTGTCTCCAGCTGCAGTGGAAGGACCACAATTGACTCCTACTGCTGATAAGGGGGCACAGTTGCTTGCTACTGGGTGCTGGTACTGGGGTCAACAGCCTCCTGCCACTGTGGCATTTCATTTTTATTGGACATTTGAAAGATGTATACAGGTGTCCCACTGCCTCTACCCTTTTCCATTATGCTCACCAACACCACCAATTCAAACAAAACCAAAAAAAGAAACAAGAAACAGAAAGAGACATGGAGAGGGAGGGAGAGAGAGAGAGAGAGAGAGACAGGGGGGCGGAGAATCACACATACACAAACAATCCACAGGTACTAAAATATGAAACAGGAGAAATACAAACAAGAAAACATTAGAAAACAATAGCACTAATTAAGTAGTTTATGTATAAAAGTGCACTCTGCAGTCACAGGAAGTATAAATGCTGCCTGCTTCCTCAAGATATGTTGCACAGAAAATGAACCACTCACTTCCTGCCTGTTTAGACTCAACCATGTGAGCACCAGCACAGCGAAAAGCCCAATTTTGCATTATAGAAGTACAAGGTGAAATTCAAGGTGAAATTGGGCAGAGAAATTTCACCAAAAGGCCATAATTATGTGAAATGTTTCGCTGGGCAAAATTTTTAATTTTGCTGCAATTCCACCAGTGAAATAAAATTTTGCCACATCTCTAGGGGTGAGGGGTGGAGTACAGAACAAAAAAGCAGTAAGGTCCCTATAACAGAGTGACTACCTGTCCTATGGTCACACACTAGGAGCCTGCTCTCTGCAGGGACAGCATGGTTCCAGGAGCCCTTAAAGGTAATTGACCCCCTATAGCTCCTCTGTTTGCTGTGGGGTGTTAGCCAGCCCGCCACTCTCCCACCCAGGGTGTCCCTATAATTAAGGACCTCCCCAATCCACGTAACTTCCCTGCTGTATGATTTTCTAAGTGTCAATGTGGCTCTCCTAAGTCCACCCCTGACTCTCATCTCCCTACCAGGATACTCCCTATACAGGGATGACAGAGTCGGTAAATGTGGTGGTGGCTGTGCGTTTTACCTCCGTGACTCCGTGACTCCCTCCAAGGACATGTCCACCCCTCAGCTGCTTGTGAAGCCCAAGCCCTCACCCTTAAAATCGCTGACACCTCCAGAGCCCCACTACTTATTACCATGGCTTATATCCTTCCTCGACAACAGAATCTTTGCCTCCATTCCTTACTTAACCACCTCACCCACCTACCCCACAAAACTGAACAAATCTTGTTGAGTGACCTTAATATCAATTGGCTCACCAGGTCTTCCTCCTAGGCCAAAGATGCCATAGCTGACCTTGACCTCACTCAACTGGTTGCCCACCCCACCCGGATAAACCCCAGTAATGGGACTGCCACCCTACTGGATACAGTTCTATCGAACAAATCCCACAAGATTACCCATACCACTGTGCTGCCCAATGCCCTAAGTGAACACTCTCCAATTATCTTCTCCTGTTCCTGTAAGATGCAGAAACCTGCACCCAAAGTCATCATACAGTGATGTAGTCATCCCTGCAAACTGGATCAACTAATAGAACATCTCACTTGCTGTGACTGGTCCCCATAGTTAGCCCCCAGATATCGACACTGCTTTCGACTATTTTGTCACACCTTCAGTACTGCTTAGGACCTTTTTTGCTCCCCCTCCAAACACTCCATTAAAAGACATGACTTCCCTATGGATCACCCCTCCCTAATACACCAAATGTGACTTAGGGACAGTCTATGGCACAGAACCATAGAATCTGAAAGCCATAAATAGGCAGGCATACCACACTGCAAGAAACAGATGCACTTGGGAAATCGAAAAGCAAAAGCAGAATACTATAGATCATCTCTGGCCTCCTCTTGGGGCTCATTGCATAAATTTTGGGACAACATTAAGGAGGTAAATGGAAAATCCAAATCCCCTTCCCCATCTCAACTCAATGTCAATGGCTCAATCTCCACAGACCACCAGTACATTGCTGACAGCCTTAGTGTTGCCTTCTTGGACATTAGCACAGTGCTCCTTCCAATTTCTTTGACCCTTCCCCCCATCCACCATCCCACCCCCTCTTCTACTTTCATGCCTTCTCTCTCCTCATAAAAGACCCTACCTCCTCAATGCCCTGAAGGGTTCCAGCCACAGTAACGACTCCTTGGACCAGCTTCTCCGCCCTGATCACAGATGCTGTTCTCTCTCCCCTTACCAACCTTCTCATGTTTCCTTTGCCTTAGCCAGTTTCCCTCACCTGGAAAACTGTGGTTATCTCTCCCATACACAATAGTGGTGACTGTACCTCATCCCAGAATTACAGGCATATATCCATACTACCCCCCCAAGGAATTAGAAAAGATTGTAGCTGATCAGCTTAATCACATCCTCTCCTCTCACAACCTCCTCTGCCAGGAGCAACATGGCTTCCACCGTGAGCATAGCACCACCACCACCACCCTCATTAAATTCTCTAGTTACCTACGCTCTGCCCTTGATAAGGGACACCTTTCAGGTGCAGTCTTCATTCACCTCTGAAAATCATTCAATACCTTCAATCACCCCATACTCCTATCCTCCCTCCTTTAGCTAGGCTTCTCACAGGGCGTCCATGCTTGGTTCCCCAGCTACCTCCCTTCCCCTCACAGTGCATTTAAGATTTACAGTACCCTCTTTGGCAACCACCCTGTTCACTCAGGGGTCCCCCAGAGTTCTATCCTAGGGCCCCTACTCTTTATCCTGTACCTACTGTAAGCCTTCTCCCCAGTGCCTATACGGGAAATGTTCTTCTCTACACCAATGATACAGTCCTTTTCTCCACCCACGCTGACTCCTCCACCTTCAAACCACCCTCCAAAACTCCTCCTCCCAGGCTGAAAGCTGGTTAACTGACTGTAGACTTGTTCTTAACCTGAAATGTCATGCTCTTTGCCCACCACCAAAATAAGCACCCAGGCTCCCCATTTAGTGTCCTATCCAGCCAACTCCTCCCCATCGACCAGGTGAACTCATTTAAATACCTCAGCATACTGTTTGACCCCACACACTTCTTCCACGACCATATCTGCACACCTGCTCTGCTGTCAACACTAGTATAGGCCTACTTTACCACCACAGAAGTTGTCTCCCCCCCCGATGCCCTATGGCTGGCCATCTCCTCCTCTGTTCTATCCCTCTTTGACTACAGACTCCTGATAAATGGTGCCGAGGACAACACTGCCCTCAATAAAATTAAACTCTCACTTTACATGGCCTGCCAGCTACTCAAAGGGTCCAACAGACTAACCCATACTTGCACTCTGTACTCCCTGGCAAATGTTCTTAACTTTGATGAGAGGCTACTATACCAGTCCGGGTTATTTGCCATGAAAGTCACTACCGGCCTGCCCCCCATTCTGGATACCATCATTCGTGCACCACCTACCACTCAAAGCTCTGCCAAGCCCTCCCTTTTTGGTCCCAGAGTCAGGACCTCCCTTGCCCAGTGGTCCTTTCATTACAGAACCCCTTCCTGGATTAACGACCTCCTGGCTGCCATCTCCACTAAATGAAGGATCAGGCCTTTCAATACTGTCCTATGGCTACATATTGTAAACTCCCATAGCTGCAATTGCCTGTAGCAGAGATGCCTCCCTAGGGCCTCCCTAATATGTTTCTGTTCCTCTAATGTTTGATATTCCTATCTCTGATGACTGCTTGTAACATTGTGAAAAATCTTAAGTGTCATAACCTTAGCTACCACCATGTATAGGAATCTCTTTTTTAATCCTGTATTTTATATTCACTGTATATAATGTTTTTTTTTTCTTGACTGCATTTTTTAATATTCCTTGATGTGGAGCATTTGTAAAAGTCTCTGACTCAAAGGGTTGCAATTCTGATACCATTAAAATAAATAAAAAGATTTCCCCCTGGTAGGAGACTTAGGTTTTCCCCTTACCACCCCCCCCCAATTGGAACTGAAGGCCTAGAAGCCTTGAAATGTTCTGGTTTACTGGATAAGTAAAAAAGTGCTGTAATGATGCATGTTTAGGACTTAGTGCCATGGGTGTAGGCAGGCATATTCCAAGCACTCCATGGTGTGCAATTTTATTTAAGGGGTAGAAAATAGGCTCTAAACTGCTTCCTTTTTCCATGAAAACTAAAAGAAAATACTGAACCTTTCTGTAATTTTATTCATAGGAGTTAAAACTAGAAGGACTAGTCACTAATACTCTCTTTGCATCCCAAGGACAATACAACTTTACAGGCTCTGGGCTGGTATGTGGGTGTCTTAGGGAACAATGCATGGCATTTGTATATACCCATGCATGGCAACAACCACTGTCATGAGATACAAAAGTTGTATTTATTGTGCCAAATGAGGCAACAAACACGGTCCTGGTGTACATTTGTATATTGTCTGGCTACACCGGGGGGGGTAGCTCACCCTAACAAAGGGGGGGTAGCAGTGAGTCCACTTGGTGTGCAGATCTGAAATCCCTGGCTACACCACTGCTTAGTGCAGTTAAAACTGATGACAGTTGATCACGTGATGCGCCAAGAGGAGTAGTCGCTGATTTTCGGGTCTCCCCTCTCCGCAAGTAAACCTGCAATTGAACAAAAATCTTTAAGTTTTAACCATCCAGCGCCCTTGCTGAAAGGACCAAGACTGCAGCCTCCAGTTTATTTCGGTTCTTAGCTCCCGACGAACGATGGAGGGCTCAGATCAAGAATTGGAGGCTAAACGGCCTCGCCGGAGCTCATCGCCAACAACGACTCAGGAAGACTTATCGCCGGCTAAAATCTATAGCGATCTCTCAACCATCAAAGAGGCGTTGTTTAAATTGGTAGATGAGGTGGCAGAATTCAAACCGGCGCTGACACAACTTCGCCGAAGGGTAACGGATGCCGAGCCTAGGATTTTCCTGGAAAGAAAACAGGAGAAAACAGGCCTTGCCATAGTCGATAGCAAAGGGCTATAGCAAAATTTGAAGACCGCCTGGATGATCTCGAGGGAGAAGCAGGTGCAACAATTTGGTTTTACTGGGGCTCCCTGAAGCGAAGAAGGCCCCAATACTGTCCTCTTCTTACAGAAGTTCTTAAAGAAATCAGTGGGTCCCTCGCCCAACAGGCCTGAATATGTGATAGAGAGGGGCCATCGAGCCCTCAGAGCTAAACCTCCTCCATCGCAACCTCCTAGGCCCGTGATCTTCAAATTGCTAAATTATCTTGACCGGGAGTTCATTTGAAAGAGGCACCAAAGCTTTCTGTCATTCAGTGGGAAGGCAAGAGGCTTCCGGCTGTCCCTGATTTGACATGGAAGATGCTGCAGGCGAACAAATTTTCGACCCATTACTTCCAAACTGCTGGGCGCTGACAGCCGCGCCGATGCTTTGACCACAAAATTAGAGATCTCTCCTGAATGAAGGGACTAAGCGTTTTGATTCTATGGAAGAGACACTACAAGTTCTTTGATTTCTCTGCCAGATCTGTTTAAGAAAGGATGAGAACTCATGATTTCATTGTCTACTCGAGATCTGGGAATTTCAATGGACATACTTGTGTAGTCAATTATGCTAGAGTGCCACTGTTTCAGTGTTTGGGGTTCAGAATGTGCATTCTCCCCCAGGAACTGGTCTTTTTCTTCTTGTTTGGACCTTTTGAATTAATAATTAGCAGCTTGGGGGATGCAGGGAAATGATTTTCAATTTATTACATCTTTTCCACAGTCTTTAAAGTTCTTAGCTATGTTATGCGCTAAAAAGAGCCACAAGAGGGAGCTCTTAGTCTGCTTAATTTCATTATCTCCTTTGTTTGCTGCTCCCAAAGCCTTTAACTGTGTTTAATTTTATGAGCTAAGCGCTCTTAGACAGGCAAAGGTTCCATAGTGAAGGATTACTAGGATAATCGGCCTTCATGGCATTTATGGTTTAGTGTATGTTTTAGGTTAGGTGCAGGAAGACAATTAGTCTGTAGAGACTTAATGGGCTGTGAGAACCATGTGGTAGTTACAAGGTATAGTTGCCCTCTTAGTTAGCCTCTGTTTGATAACTCGGGAGTGCTAACAAAGATTTCTCCTTTGAGGGACTAACCGTAATTTGATGTTACTTTCCACATGGTTTGGCCCTCGATGTTAATAGGGATATAGAGGTTGTATTTATGTATGATTATACTTAAAGTTGGCCCACGATTTGCTTTCCAGTTCCCTTTACTTAGTGGTTTTGGCACTTGTGGGGCAATGTATAACCACGGAGTTAGTTCTACATTCATTATCTGATATTCAAGCACTACATTAACAGTTAGAGTTCTTTCCTTCTAGCTAAAGATTGTTAGTTATGGTCTTAGTTTCAAATATGTTTAGGGTTTCCCCTAGTGAGGATGAAAGGTTTGCAGGTTAATATCTACGGTTTAGTGGCATATTGCTTTCGTGGGGGGGTGCCCCACCTCTATGACGTACCATGGACCATAGCACTAGGAGTTGGCTTCGACCAGGGGCCGCGTAAGCGGTCCTAAGGGGGTTTGGGGAGGAGGGATTGGGATGCTGGGTTATTAATTTTGTTGTCTAATGTTGGGAGGAGGGCAGCTATCCATACCTTTCTGATGAACAAGTTGAGGTTTCTGTCTGGCTAGTAAATTGAATATTATTTCTTGGAACATCAAAGGGGGAAGAGATAATCAGAAAAAACATATTATATTACACCATTTGGCTCAATTCGACCCATCCATAGTATTTCTCCAAGAAACCCATGTACTCCCTGACCGACTCCACTGCTTCAGGAAAAAATGGGTGAGCCAGGTTTTTGGCGCCGGGTTTTCCTCAAGTAGTCGAAGGGTAGCCATCTTGGTAGCGAGGGGGGTTCCTTTTACTTCATCTGAGATAATCTCTGACAACCCGAAAGTAGATATTATAGTTTTAGGCAAATTAGGAGGGCTGAATTTAGTTTTAGGATCAATATAGACCTAACTTAATTCTCCCTCATTTGGCCCATTATGTGCCCTTACCAGGATGTATCCTTCCCATTAGTGCATAGTGACTTACATAAATAGCTAAAGTTAGAATGTGTCTAGTTGTACAATATGCTCCTAATGAGATTAGGCAGTAGAGGCTACCTATCTTGGATTTAGCTTGTAGGAGAAAAGGCTGCTTACAATCTGGGAGTAGTCATGGGCAAGTGTCTGACCCCAGAATTCCACATGTCAGCTGAAGTTAGGGACTGCTTTCATCATTTTCATATGCACCCTTTTCTTAACCTCACTAGATCTCACTAATGATAACTCTGCTAAAAGTAAGTTCATAGTTCATAGTTAAATACATGTTCAGTAGGTATTTCTACCTTTTACTGAACACGCCATCCTTCAAGGATGGAAACAGAATTAAGGTCTCCTTTTCTTTGTCAGTATTTGATTTGAACATAGTTATAGTTTGCTGTTGACTACACTGGATGGTAAATTATTCCAGAGATTAACAATCCTTTGAGAGAACCCATTATTTCTTTTACAGTATTATTGGGGTTCCTTTAAGTTTTTGTGTATGAGATCTGGTATTTTTGTTACTTATATTTCTATCTAAACCGATAGTTTCAAACATTAAGTCATTATGGAAGGCTTTATAGGTTAGACATAAATCACCACAGAGTCACCTATAGTTAAGAGAATAGAGATTTAAATCTTTTAATCTACTTTCGTAATCTAAATTTTGCAATCCATTTATTTTCTTAGTTGTTTTTCTTGAATATTTTCTATAAGTTTTTGTTTTAATTAAATAAGGTGATACTACTGAACTGCAGTATTCTAGATGGGGTCTTACTAAACTTGAGTACAAAGGCAGTATAACTTTGGCCTCCTGCTTTTAATATTTCTAAGAATGCAGTTTAGAATTCTGTTTCCTTTTACAGCTGAAATTGTATGTTTGTTAAAACTAAAGTCGTTGGAAATTATAACACGTAAGTCTTTTTCATAAGTAATTTGCTCCAAGTAAGTCTTATTGATCTTGTAAGGATAACAAGGATTATTTTTCCCAAGTGCATCACCTTGCATTGGTCTCGTTAAATAAAATACTTTTTCTATGGACCAATCTACTAGATGGTCCAGGTTTTTTGCATTTCATTATTATCGTTTGATCTTTTATTATACAACCTATTTTGCAGTTGTCAGCAAACTTTGCTAACCAGCAGGAATTATTAAGGGGACACACTGTAGAGATCAGAATGTTAAACAAGGTTGGACCCAATACAGACCCTTAGGGAACTCCACTTGTGACCTGGCCTGGATTAGATAAATAACCCTTAACAGACACTTGTTGGGTTCTATTTAGTAACCAAGCTTGAATCCAGCCTATAATTTTAGAATCTAGTTTTAATTTGACTAATTCAGATATTAATATCCCATGTGAGACCGAATCAAAAGCCTTGGAAAAGTCCACAAAAATTACATCCACTGAGAATCCCTTATCCAATGCATTACTCACTGGTTCCAAAAAGTACAGTAAATTTGTTTGGCATGATCTGTTCTTTGTAAATCCATGTTGATGAATGTCCAATATGTTATTTTCATCAAGATGATCAGTAATTCTACCCTTAAGTACCCTTTCTAGAAGTTTGCCATAACATCAGTTAAGCTAATAGGTCTGTAGTTTTGCTCAAGGTGTTTATTGCCATTTTAAAAATAGGAATAACTATAGCTTTATTCCAATTTGTTACTGTTTTTTCTGTGTAGACTGACAAGTTAAATAACAAGGTTAATAGCCCAATTAGTTGATCTTTTAAATTTTGATAAACAGTGGAGGGATACCATCGGAACCAGGGAACTGCTATTTTTAGTTTATCAATAGCTCCTTAACTTCATCTTCTGTTATATATGGAAAAGATGATGTTATAGTATGCTCTATTACTGGATTAGATGTATTTTTGAAAAATGTTTACAAAGTAATCGTTCATTTTATTTGCTATTTCAACTTCATTAGTAATTAGTTGTTGGGATACCTGTAATGGTCCTATGGTAGTACTGTTTTTTTTAAAGAACCAATATAGTTGTAAAGGTTTTTTGTTGTCTTTGACATTAACAGCTAATTTTAATTCTAGATGTTTTTTCTTTTATAATCATGTTTTTACTTTTGTTTGATATTAGCTTGTATTTATTCCATTTTCACTTGATTTTTGTTTTTATATATCTTGTATAAATGGTGTTCTTAGCAAAATTTTCTTTATTTTATAATTTCACCATAAGGGGCTCTTTTGTTTTGATATATTTCTTTCTACTGGGGACCCAAAGTTTTATACAAGTGTTTATTTTAACATTCATTTGTTGTAAACTAAGTTGATATCCTTATCTTTCAGGTCGTAAGCCCAGTTCCATTTAGATAAGTCTTGCTTGATTTTGTTATAGTTTGCATTAATAAAATCTTTTACAGTAGTACAGCCAGATGTTGTTGTTGAATGAGGTAGATTCATTATTATATAGACCATGTTATGGTCACTGTTAACTAATGGTTGATCTATTGTGACTTTTTCTTCTGTATTGTCAATATTGGAAAATATCAGATCCAGAATGTTATTACCTCTAGTAGGAGAATTTACTAATTGCCTCATGTTGTTGATGCACATTAGATCTAAAAATGAGTTTTCCAAAATGGTATTTGCTTTTAAATTTATCCGGTCAATATTGGGAAGGTTAAAGTCACCCATTAATAAACAGTTTTGATCTAATATATTGTTTTCAATATTGTTTATGAATTCTAAGTTTTCTTTTGAGTTGAGATTTGGGGCCCTATAACCTAAGCCTACCAAGACAGTATGTTCATGTGCAAGATTGATTTTGGTCCATATTATTTCACTTAATGTAGTTGCATTGTATTTAGTTGCACTATAGCTTTTGAATCTATTATGTATATATAGTGCAACACCTCCACCTCTGGTGTTAGTAGGATTTTTCTCATATTTTGTGTATCCCCTTATTTTAGTTCCCCAGTCCTCATTTCTAAACCAAGTCTCCGTCACTGCACATATGTCGATTTTTTTGCATGAATATAATCTTCTAGCTCATCCATTTTATTTAAGAGACTTCTTGCATTCAAGAGTAGTATGTTAAATTCAGTATTATTAAACTGAGAGTTTTTATAAACTTTTATGATATTTTTAGTTGGATAGTTTTTAGGCTAGTGGGGTCTAATAGTATTTAGAGTTTCCAAATTCTTTGGACACTCCCCCTCATGGCTTAGTTTAAAATTTTTCTATGTGGACCTGCATATGTTTTCCCAATAAGTTGTTCCCTCTTCTGCTAAGGTGTAGACCATCATATGCAAATAGTTCTTCCCTCCTAGTAAACTCCTCCCAGTGTGTGATACATCCAAGTTCCTGTTTTAGACACCAATTTCTAAGCCAGTTATTGATGGTCTTTATTTTATTTTGCAGGTGTTCTGAGGCTTTGGGTATTGGGAGAATTTCTGAAAAGGTTATACCGCAATTTAGTTCAGTTAATTTATTTGTCATTGATACATAATCTTGTTTGATTTTGTGTATTGAGTCTCTAAATATATTGTTGGCTCCATGGATTATAACATTTGAGTTATGGGATTTGGATATGATGTCCTCTAACATTCTGGTAATGTCTCCTATTTTGCACCTCTAAAAGAAGACACTGTTCTATTTTCTTTGTCAGGATTGCAAATTTGATGGTCTAGGAACTTCACCAAGGAGTCACCCAATATAAAAAGTTGTGTGGGTGGAGAACATGTGGCTTCGATTGTCTGAGTTTGATTTATATAAATTTGATTTATATTATCTAAATTTAACATTGAGTATTGATTTGATAATCGGTAGTTCAAAGGTTTTGCCCTTCTACCTTTTTTGCAGCTCTTGTATTATTTATACATATATATTATTTATTTACAGTTACCCAGTTGTCATCTAAGACAGGATTTTCACATTATCTAGTTCTTTTCTATTGGTTACTGGGAGGTCAGTTAATAGCCTAGTGTTTGTATTTTGAGAATGTAGGTCTACCCTAACTGAGGTTATATTTTCTGAAAGTTTATTAAATCATCTGTTGTAGTTTCTGCCAGGTTTACACTATTTTCTATTGGCGCTTTGATTATTTGATCATTATTTTGTTGAAATCTATTCACCATACTTTTTTCACTTGATTCCAGTTTTTGAAGTCTTTCCCCGAATGCAAGTATTTCTAGCTGAAGTTCTTCATTAGTTATACATTTTATACATTTGTTGCTTGATTTTGGATCCAGAAATTCTGTGGTAAATGAATACATGGAACATATAGGACATTTAATACCAATTTCCCCGCTCTCAGATTTAATGAAGTCTGCCATAGTAGGTCGCTTAAAGTTATTTTTAGACTGGTACAACTTACTGGTTACTCAGTTTGTTGTCTGGATTGTTCAACAGTCCACTCTCCCATGCTGAACACACCAAACACGTGCCAACGTGCGTGTCTTTGCGTGCGTCTTAGTGCACCTTTAGCGCGTTGCCCTGCTCTACTCGCCCTGCTCGTTATGTTGTAAATATATGGGGTATAATGATTCGGAAGTGGTTCATGAGGGTCACGAATGTTTTGAGCAAAAAAAGCTCACAATTTAAAGTGCAAACTGAGTAATAAACAGTTTCTTTGTCCCCCAGAAGGTGTTTAGCCAGACAGAATGAAATCAAAAATAGTAAAAAATGAGTCTGTAGTTCTCGGTGGGAGTTTGAGAACTACAGTCTCCTCTTCCTGCTTCCTGTGCAGGGCTCCAAGAATCACACAGTTAAAACAAGAATTAAACAGTAGGCTTTTGCATTTAGTAAAACAAATGACTGAGTAATACACAGAAAATGGTTTATATCAGGAAATTTTGCAGCAGAGTATCTCTCCTATTAATCAGTGGTTTAGTCTTTCTATTATGATTTTAAATACAATAAATGTTATAATACTTTTGTGCTGTCTATGTTCTCTAGATAAATAGTTAGATAGGTAGATAGGTAGATAGAGATAGGATAGAAAGAAAGATGGGAAGAAAGAAACAGGTGAAATTAAGTGCCTGCTGAAAACAGAAGATGGAGTTATAATCAATATTTTGACAACTGTTTTTTAAAAAGAAGCACAGTTAGTAACTTTGATTTTTACTCATTTAGACAATTGCCAAAAAATACCAATTGTTGTAATGCTGAGTCAAACTCGTTTCTATTTTCAGCATCCATCAGCCCACATATTGATGCAGCACCTTGTTGATATCTATCTGTCACTCTGTCAGTCAGTCACTGTCTGTGTGTCTGTGTGTGTCTGTGTGTGTGTCTGTGTGTGTGTGCATCTGTGTTTGTGTGTCTGTGTGTGTGTGCGTCTGTGTCTCTGTGTGTGTGCGCATGTCTCTGTGAGTGTGTGCGTCTGTGTGTGTGTGTGCTTGTCTCTGTGTGTGTGTGCGTGTCTGTGTGTGTGTGTATGTGCCTCTATGTGTGTGTGTGTGTGCATCTCTGTGTGTGTGTGCATCTCTGTGTGTGTGCATTTCTGTGTGTGTCTCTGTGTGTGTATGTGCGTGTCTGTGTGTGTGTGTCTCTCTCTCTCTGTGTGTGTGTGTCTGTGTGTGTATGTGTCTCTGTGTGTGTGTGGGTGTGTGTGCATCTCTGTGTGTGTGCATATATATATATATATATATATATATATATATATACACACACACACACATATATATATATATATATATATATATATATATATATATATATATAATAGATAACCCACTCTTAGGTGTGCGGTCAGGCTCGATATCGCATGCCTTGGTGCGTCAACCGCAGGCGTGCATATATCAAAACGTACCATACATCCTAAGTGGTTATCTATCTTATAAAATGGTAAAATAGTTTTTGGGGTAAAAGTGCAGGTATGGGTCACGCTCTGATATATCACGATGGTCATATGATATGCTTTATACAATCAGAAGAATGGATAGAAGCTACATTTTTCCCCATTTTATAAACATATATATATATACATCTGATAGATTTCTTTGACTGGGTGACCAAAGTAGTAGATCAGGGAGGCACTGTGGACATGGCCTACCTAGACTTTAGCAAGGCATTTGACACAGTCCCACACAAAGATTAATATATAAGTTAGCCAGCCTGGGAGTGGGTCCCAAGATGACAGCCTGGGTAAAGAATTGGCTGGAGAATAGGACACAGAGGTAATAGTAAATGGGTCACTCTGAAGAAAGGGGTTACTAGTGGGGTACACTGAGGTTCAGTATTAGGACCGGTCCTCTTCAATATCTTTATAAGCGACATTGCAGAGGGACTGGAAGGAAAAGTATGTCTCTTTGCAGATGACACAAAGATCTGCAACAGAGTTGATGCACAAGGTGGGGTGGAAAGGATGAGAAGGGACTTGGCAAGGTTAGAGGAATGGTCAAATGTATGGCAGCTTAGATTCAATGCTAAGAAGTGCAAGGTAATGCACCTGGGAAACAAAAACCCAGGGAAGAGTACACAATGGGGGGTGAGATACTAACAACAACAAAAATGGAAAGGGACCTGGGGTAGTCATATCAGATGACCTAAAGGTGGGCAAGCAATGTGAGAGGGCAGCAAGGAGGGCTGGGGGGATACTGGGATGCCTAGGGAGAGGCATCACCAGTAGAAAACAAGAAGTTATTATCCTTCTGTACAGACAGTTGGTGAGACCCCATCTGGAGTACTGCATGCAGTTCTGGAGACCCAGTCTCCGCAAGGACATAGACAGGATGGAGGCTGTCCAGAGGAGGGCAACTAAAATGGTGCAGGGTCTGCACTGGAAGACATATGAAGGGAGACTTAAGGAGCTGAATATGTATAGCCTCGAGGAAAGGAGGGAGAGGGGGGACATGATAGAAACTTTCAAGTATCTCAAGAGAATCTACAAAGTCCAAGAGGGTAGCATCTTTCAAAAAGAGGTGTGCAAGAACAAGGGGCACAATTTGAAGATAGAAGAGGGGCAGCTCAGAGGTAATTTAAAGAATATTTTTCACAGAGAGGGTTGTGGATGCATGGAACGGCCTTCCGGAGGAGGTTGTGGAGTCAAAAGCAGTGGTGGAATTCGAGCATGCATGGGACAGTCATAAGGCAATTCTAGGAGGTGGGGGTAGGAAGAAGTAGGCTGCTGGTTAACTAGAATCTGCAACTTATCCATTAGGTAGGGAAATGGGCAGACTGGGTGGGCTAAGCGGTCCTTATCTGCCGTCAAAATCTATGTTTCTATGTATATTTATATTTATGCAATAGGAGTGGTCATATATGTAGTTAGATAAACCCATTTATCTGAGTCACTGTATGTATAAATAAATTTATACATACAGTCACCATTTATGCATACAGTGCTGGACTACTTCCTACTTCATCATACTTTCACTTTCTGGCACTCACATAAAGTCTCTGCTGGTGTCTACATACAGTATGTTGCCCCATCCACGATAAAACATCCTGTCAAAAAATCATTTTTTTTTTTTTTAGTATTTCACCCCAGCATTATACATCTGCATTTTCTTACATGAAACAGTATTACACACTCACAGTCCTCTGGCCAGTATTGAGTTGCCAACCGCATCCCAAACTGCCTCAGCCCCCAACTTCTTAATGAACTAAGAAACTATTAAACAGCCAAACCGCCACTTTTTTAAAACTAATCTCTCCTCCTGCATCCATAACCCACAAAGAACACAACTGCTGACCTGAAAAGAAAATGCTCCAAAGCCGCTGTTTTTTATTTTTCTGCTCCACTGGCTCGCTTGCTCACACTGCAATTAGAAGATGCTGAACTCAGATGCCTTTTCATCCCAACACCACTCGCTCTACTTCAAATTCACTGCTTGAAATGTAAATAAACCGCAACTATTTTTGAAAATTTTAGGCAAAAAAAAAACCATAGAGTAGCTCAGTACTACCATGTCTTCCCCGATTCAACAACAGACTCTCACTTAGAGTCGCAGTCATTTTCTCCTCACTTTTTCTGAAACAGTGAAACTCCACCAATCATTGAGCACGTTGGCACCTTGACTGCACATCTCCACACTCCATCCATAGCAACACCCTTAACAACTGGCACAAAAAAAGGCACACTGTCACTATTACTTAAAATAAACCCACGAACTAAGCTAACTTTACAAAAAATAAAACTAAATATAAGGGAAAATCGCACATTGCACATTTCCTCTCCTATTGCATAAATGAAATATGCAGGGGAGAGCCCTGTGTGATGCATGATTTATCTATACTCGTGGTGTCTGACCTCAGCCACCACACTCGTGGCTTACGCCACTCATGAGGTTACCCGAGGTCAAACACCACTTGTATAGATAAATCATGTATCACACAGGCTCCCCCTGCATATCCTATATATATATATATATATATATATATATATTTATATATATAAGAGGCAAAAACTCCATTTAATGCATTAGTTAGGGTTGTTCCACACCCGACAAAGTGAGGAAATTCGGTGTTGGGGTTGAAAGCCCCCCGCCAGCCTGCCCACACCCCCCAACTGGCATCGCGGTGTGCATTACAGTTGTTGGCCATAACTCTCACCCCATCATGTGTAAAGAAGCAGAGGTGTAGGAGAATGGGGTGAGAGTTAGGACCGACAACTCCAATGTGACCCCAATGCCGGATGGAGGTGTGGGCAAAGGGGAGCCAAGGGGGGCTTTCAACCCTAGCACCGAATTTCCTCACTTTTGTCGGTGTGGAATGACCCTAACTAATGCATTAAACAGAGTTTTTTGCCTCTAATTTCCCTTCTTTATGAGAATGATAACAAGAAATAGTGAATGTAATGCAGCGGCAGGAGCGCGGAGCACCACATGATGTCTTGTCACATAGTAATATTGTGCCCGCAAATGTAAATAGTAATGCGCATGGTGACACAAAGCAAAACAGAAAGAGAAACAGTAGTGTAGACAGAAATGTTAAAAACAACACAAAAGCAAGTGCAAATGAAAACTCAATGAGTAACGTACATGGTGGCACAGACGTGAACAGTAAGTGAAACGGGAACGGAACTGCAAGCGAAAACGGTAGTGGTAATAATAATGTAAGCGCACAGGCTGGTTTTCCCCAAAAGCTGCATAAAGAAAGACAGTGAGTACAAAGAATGTATGCATAATAATGGTTCTCGGAGCAGAAAATGAAGAGTTGGAATACTAAATTGCTTATATGTCAGGAACCGTACGACGTAGAAAAACAATTTAAAAGTCATATGATTTATCACTTTCCTGGGTAGTTTTGTACTTGGCTAGTATTTTTTCCAACAAAAAGTCCATATCTCACACTGTTTCAGAATACGGACCCTGAAAGGCACAGTGAATGCCGTAATGTTATCCTATGGGAAAAAGAGACATTTTGAGTGCCATAACTTTGGCTTCCAGTAATATTTTTCACCTAACAACAAAAAGCACATCTGTGGGATGTTGGCTGTGTTCCATTCAAATTTCAGCCCAAAAGACCATACAGTTATTTTTGCAGCAGGTCGCCAAAGAATCCCTGTATCGTCAGACTCCGTAATGTTATTCTATGGGGAAAAGTATCAACTTTGGAGTGCCGTAACTTTGCTGCCATGTAATATTTTTTCAATGGAACACTGAAAGGCACATCTGTGAGATGTCAGCTGCTTTCCTCCAAATTTCAGGCCAAAACACCAAACCCGTTCTTTTGCAGCAGGATGCCAAAGAATTGCTGTCATTTTCCCACAGCCTAGAAAAGTACTGTTGAAGTTTGTGAAAGCTTTCACAAATTCATTCGACAGTGTCACAAGTGCAACAGTACTTTGTGAAAGTTCTTTTTCCAGAAATTTGAAAAACATATTTCTGGGGTATTTTAACCCAAAATGAAGACATGGCTAGCATCCTCAGGGTCCAACTAGGTGAATACAAAAATTAGGTTGCTAGAGGGTCCCAATTTTAAATGCTAAGCATTTTTCTGATCACCAACTGAAAACAAAATGGTGGATTTGCGACGATAAAAGGTCATTTGTAAGTAAAAACTGCATTTGCGACACTGTTGTTTTAACTTTTCCCATTGACTTATAATGGGAACTTGTTTTTTTGAATAACTTTTGAACCATTTAATATTTTTTCATGAAATCTTCAAAAGGAACATTGGGAACCCTGGCCACAGGCTCCCTGAAGATTTTGGACCAGTCGCGCAAACCATGCGACCTGTACGCACGACAGTAAAATTCCAGAAAAGCATAAACGCGCATGCGCAGATCATGCTTAATAACTCCACAGCTGTATATGAGACTGGTACGAAACTTGGCAGATCCCAAGGTGTATGGGTCTTAATCATGTATGCCAAATTTCAGGCAAATCCATAGAACGGTTGCAAAGTTATTAAGGTGCAAAATTTGGGTTTAACATGTAAATGGCTCCTCAACCCTAACTATAGTGGCACGACTGTGCCACTACAATTCTTTGCAAAAAACAGTGTTAATGCAACATTTAGGGTTCAGGCTAAAGTATCAAAAGTAGGGAAATGTAGCTTTATGGATTCCGACCCTAAAAACCCCAACACCACCCCTAAAACAAATCAGGGGTGTAGTCCTCCCAGGGGTTGTCAACCCTAAAGCTTACCTTGTGGGGTTTAGCATTGAAATACCCATACAACTCTAAATATAGGGGCACTGTAGTGCCCCATAATATAGATATTGTTTGCAAAAACATTGTTAATGCACCGTTAGGTTAGGTAGGTATAATGACAAGTTGAAACATGGCATTAGGGTTCCTTATCTCATCTGTTCACTCCCACCCCAAAACAGCAAAGGAAAACAAAATGAGGGTTTTCAGTCTCCAGAGTCTTGGTGAATTAATACTCACCCCTCAATCCCATAGCCTCCAGTCTCATGCACAAGTACAGCTCCAAGCCAGTGCCTTATTGTCATACACTCTTCAAAAGCAGAGAAGAGTGTCTCACCACATGTTACCAACACAATTTGTTGTAGCTTGGAAGATGTTATTTGCTTAAGGAATCGATTTGAATTCAGGTTGACAAAACCAAGGAGAACCCCACCACTTATTCATGAAGAATCCAGAGACCAAAACCCTTATATTGTTTCTTTTGCTGCTTGGGGTAGGAAGGTAGTTAGGGTTGGAAACCCTAATGCCATGTTCACTACTTTTGTGTCATTAAGTTACCTTACCTGGCGCATTAAAGTTTTTTTGCAAATAATTTCCTTTCTTTTTGAGATAGTGGAATTGTATCCTCATTTATGTAGGCGCATTCAGGACCTGGGTGAACTGATGCAAATATGCAGACCCCTTTGGGTCCTGTGCCATGGGAAGACCTGTCCAGCTACAGAAGTGTAGAGCCTGGTATATTCACCCTTTACACACTCACTCTTTATTTTTTTTATTTAATTTTGACCCCAAACTTTCAAGATATTCATTTTATGACTGCCCTTATAAATTTGACATGTAGCATTTATGTTACAGTATATTGGCTGAAATCATTGGGTGGGTGACCTGGAGGGGAGGGGAGGGGAAGGTGGAGAAAAGTGATATGGGGAAGGTGGGCACCCCGGTCCACTTAAAGGAGAACTGCTTTGAATTCAGGGGACCTATATGTTTGCAGCTAAGAACAATAGTATATGTGCCTACTACTAACTGTACCACAAGTTTTAACCCCCTTTTTAAAGTTCTGAACTTTGGACAAAATGCACTGGCATGTTTATTATTTTTCCCTACAGCTGGCTATCACTTCCTCCATCCTGTCACTGGTTGATTATGGACTCCCTATCTATGCAGCTGCTGACCCCACTGCACTCACCAAAGTCCAGACCTCTATTAACAAAGCCTGCAGGCTCCTCACCAGTGCCTCCAGCAGAACTCACACATGCCAGCTCTACTCCACCTCAAACATACTCACTTTCAATGAATGACTGCAATACCACACGGTATACTGGAAAAAAGGCTCTACTTGAGCTCTGCCCCCCAGGAGTCACTGCACCCCTTTAATGAGCCTCCCACTAGGTTGTCACCAGCAATACTGCCAAAGCCACCTTAGAGGTGCCCAGAGCCAGGACCTCACTCGCACAAAAGTCCTTCCACTACAGAGCACCTTCCTGGTATAATTCCCTCCCATCACACATTTCAAACATCCCAAATCGTCCCTTCAAAGTTGCCCTACGCAAACACCTCACTGACACTCGGAGCTGTAAATGCCCATTGTAAGACTTTCCAAGTGCACCGTTCTGAACCAATCTGCCTCTTATAGCATGATGTATGCACTAGTCCACTTAAAATTGCTTTTTGTAGTCTTTACAACATGCACTGTAACCTGAGTGCTCCACTGGGACACTAAATAGCTTAATTTTTATGCTCATGTGTAACTTGCATATTTTTTGCTCTCTGAAATGCCTTGCATTGTACACTCTTCTGTATCTCACCTGTATTGTTCTCCACTGTCTTGCTTCACAAATATGTTGTCTCCCCTCCCTGTGGCGAAGTACCTTTGTAAATGAGTCTTTGACTCAAAGGTTTGTAAATCCGATTTCTTGAAATAAACAAATAAAAGATAAATATTTCAGTTTCACACCACAAAAGTAATGACATGCATCTTGATGTGCTGTCAAATACAGTAATTAAGAAGTGCAGTAAGCTATTGATCCTGACAAGTTCATAATTTTCAAAAGAATGAAACACAATTTCATTTTTATTTAAGTGAATGTCTGAGTATTATTCATGCAAGTACAACCTCTTATTCCAAGTTGTGAGCAGCTCAGTAAACACTGTAATAAACTAAATGGTAAACTGTAAGATATCATGGTTTCTTTGAATTATCAGTCACAGTTATATTTTATACTTACACTATGTCAATTAGTGTTTCTATTTTTAATTTATAACATATTGATGCTCATTCATCAGTTTCGATTTTAATGGCAGTCAGGGTAGTTGTGCAGTTGTGACTTATACAGTCAGCTCACAAAGCATGTTCTACTTCAGTTGAATAATGACAAAATGCAGCATTTGTTTTTTCACGTTTGTAGCCATGCTCATTTCACTTTGTAAGGTCTTCTGCAATTATATTAGCCTTAATGGATTTTTCATTGTATGTAGGAGACTTACCATTTGAGATGAGTGCTGGTGTGCTACAAGGTGTGTTTGTCGAGGGGGGATGCACCAAGGTGTGTGTGTGTGTGGAGAGGGGGGTTAACCCCTTGAGTTCCAAATAGCTTTACAATCATTTCAACAGTATAACTATATATAGTTTTAAACAAAGGGATCCCAGTATCAGTGACATTTCCACATAAAGATTCACATATATTTTTATACCTGTAGATATGCAAGGGGAAGAAAAGATAGAAATAGCAAGTGAAGGCAGAAATATAGCGAGAGGCGGAGAATTGCGAAACTGTCAGAGTGATCAGTTCCTAGGTTTCACAAGAAAATTTGGTTTCACAACCCGACAGAGAAGAGACAGAACAGGAGAGAATAGAACAGATCCTTGCTTTAAACTCTTTCTGCATAACAAATGGGGCACGGCTTTATTCAACCCGGTCACAGTAGGCAGTGACTAGTCTATGACAGCTACATTTAAATTCTGGTTCACATACAGTTATTGCTTCATCTTTCATGCAGTTTAGTAAACATACGTCTGTGTTTCTGATTTAAACACACCGGGCCAGATATTTAAAAATTGCCCCATGACCAAGGTAGCACTGCCGGCATGCAAACATAACCCGAGCCAAATGCCAGCTATATTCAAAGAGTAAAGCCCAGTGCAAAACCAGCTGAATATAGCTAGCAAAGGATCCAGGCAAACAGGTCCAGGAGTGCAGGGCAAAAACAGCCCAAGAATAAGATAGCACTGAATATAGCACATAAGACAGCACTGAAAATAACACCCAGGCAGGCAGTGCAAACACACAATGGAACACAGTGTAGAGGTGAGACAGCCTGACCCTGGGACACATGCAATGAAACACAGGCTGGAATGAGGTATCAGGAGCACATCACAGTGCACATCCCGGAGGATGCTACACATGCACCGGAATGGCAAGCAAAAACCCAGACCCCTGAGGCCTGGTGGTGCTCAGGGTTGAGGTGCTGGACGCCATACCTCACTCCACGCCAGCTACCTGGGTTCGGGAGCGGACTCAGGTCACTGGTGGGCCAGCCGGGGGGAGTTAGGCTTGAGCATCCCATGACAGCTCGCCTACTCCGGGGAGGGTTGAGGCTATAGCCTGAACACTTGTCTGACTCGAGCAGAGCTCGAGTACACAAGCCCCAATGTGCAGGGGAAGGGCTGTCGACATACAGCATGGCGTGAGCGCTCTACGCCTTGACGTCAGGGGTCCTATGCTGTAGGGGGTGGGAGAAAGTGGAAACACGCCTGCCATCACCAGGAAGATGGAGCCTCCGGAGACGTGCCCTCGATGTGCCTTTGCCCACCTGATGAACCCCGGACCGACGAAAGTTGAATGTTGGAGTAAGGGGGCTCTGCCCCATCCCCACTCGGGGGGTAAACCAAAGCTCTATGGGGTTCCTGTGGGGTCATACGGGCAGGGTGGTAAGGCAGAGGGATGTCTACCTTGAGGCTCCTGAAGGGTCGGGGATGGCAGGCAGGAAGGCGAATAAATAGTAATTTAAAAAAAAACCAAAAACCCAGACCCATGTGGAGAATACAAGGAACAGTACAAACCATGCGTAATCCCAGCACCCATGAATGACACAGGACACAGGAAAATGTAGTAAATTCACTGTAATAACAAATATGCAAAGAAAAGGTAGGGGAACATAACAGTGATGCAAACCCATACAATACTAAAGAACAAACCTAACACAGAACTACCAATGCCCCAAACACCACTGGACAACCCACCCATAACACAGAAAGACAACAGAACCAATCCCACAAAGTGACATGCCAAGTTCCCCCAACACACAACCCATGCAACAATAAGCACACTACAGGAACAGCAAAAGGAACGCACTATAGGTAAAGCAAGGATCCAAAAGGCAAACATATGTAGAAATAATAACAGGATGTACAAGAAGGCACAGGAGAAGGGTGCAAAGGGGAGGAGGATGCACACAGGGACACAGTCCAGGAAATGATAACACGTCCAGTAAGGCGGGGGGTGTGAAGGCAACACAATACAGGATGTAGGGCATGGCTAGCTGCCCACTGGATCTGGGAGCCGAGCCTCCAATACAGCTGCCACTCTCCTCATCTCCATTATCAAGATGGCCTGCTGCTCTATCAGAGTCCTCTGTTGGTGGACGATGTGGTGCAGCAGGTCCTCCATCCCCTTCGACTCCTCTGGCCTGGTCACCCACAGTGATGCCTGGAGTGGACCTACAAGAGGAAGGGTGAGGCCATGAGGATGGGACACCAGCCAGGAGGCAGACAGCAGCCAAAGGTGGCCATACAAGGATGGACAGCATGTCCCAATGGGCAATCCCAAGTTGAGGTGAGTGCTGCACTGGTAGGCAAACCTGGAAGGTGCCCACAAAGCAGCACAGGGCGACACAGACACCAGCCCAAACCCCAACATGGTACATGTGACACCGCCCACCCTGGCACAGCACACAGCGAGACACGGCAGACACACAGCCGGATCCCAGAGCTGGGTGCAAGGGCCACCACAACATGAACAATGGCACCCACACATTGGGACATGCTGCCCACCGACAGATGGCAGTATGCATGCGCAGAGTACAGTGCCAACAACAACTAAAGGCATGCTGGAGCAGCACTGAACCATGACAGTGGCCTGCCAATAACTGACCCAGGCCAGGGGATAACAGGCAGCCAGGGCACAGATGCTGGAAGTGAAGGGCCGACACATGCCACCAAGCAAGGCCACTGAAAGCATATCACACAACTGTGACACAGTACAAGGAAGGGTCCCCAACCCATGGGGCAAAAGGCTCCTGCCCCACCCTGTGAGGACAAGTTCCACAGCCAAGGTCAACATTGTCCTGCAACACTCAATAGTAAACGATGCAAATAATGTAGTGGCATAGTGATAACAGACCCTTGAACATAACTGCAACACAGTAACCACATCATGAGATACCCAGGTAAGGAATCCACTATGCGTACCACACATTGCCGTTATGTACCACAGTATGACAGCCAATGTTCCACAGCTGGTGGACAGAGGGATGAAGGGTATGCCTGGAAGGCATGGTGTGTGGTGTCCAGCATCCACAACAGGCACGCAGGTGACGCTATGCAGGCCCGTTCAGTGAATGCACAGGACAGCAAGGCAACACTACCAGTGCAAATGCAGACACCCTCTGGGGGGCTGGAGGGACCCCAGAGGTGGGCATGGCAGCCGACAGCATTTGACCCCCACCAAACACTCACCACCAGAGCACCCACCACCATCAGGCACCCGCACAGCAATGCAAGCCGACAGTGCCCCACCCCCAAAGTCAGTCTCGCGGCACCCAAATGTGGTGTGCAACACAGGTGTGCAGCACTGCACAGTGCCACACTGCCACTGGCACTGCCCATCTGGACATACCACCAGACCAGTCAGTGGCAGGACACCCAGATGAGACACACAGCACAATGAAAGAGAACAGATCACAGAGCAATGAGATAGGTACTCATGCAACATGCCACCACTCTCAGGGCTGCTCTACTGCACCCGCTGCAGCATGGACGGCACCCTCAGGCTGCCTCTCCACTGCTTCTGGGTCATGTTCTGGCCCCTTCTCCCAGCCATGGGCTGCTCAATCCACTCTACAGAGGACAGGAAACACTGGCATTAGAGCATGCCACAGCATACACCACATGCAGCACAGCAAGATGCATGCAACCCCAACAACTCTGCACACACAGGGAGTGAACATGGAGGACACCCACAGAGGTGGCAGGGCCCATGGAGCATTCACCAGAAACACACGTCAGGAAGTCACGGCATTGCAGTGGTGCGACAGTGCCTGTTGCAGCTGTCCTGCGATCATCCACATAACCATGTGTGTATGTCGACAGTTCCCCAGGAGTAGGATCCTGGCACCACGGTGTCACTGACTGCAGGCAGGTGCTGCACCAGGATGCACCAACAAGCATGACCCAACCTGTCACCCACACCCATGGTCACAGCATGTACCGGGCCCCTAGGGGGCCAACATGTGGCTCTCCGCCAGTGCCACATGCACCCAAGCACCATGTAGTGTGACACACACATGTGCGCATGCACACACACACACACACACACACCCACATGTGCAGCCCGACATGATTGTGATAGTGGGTGTCAACATGAATCATCACTTACCTGTCACAGGCACAGTGCCCTCATGCACCATGCACCTGTAGCGCTCAAGCTGCTGATGCTGCTGCTGTCGCAGGTCTGTGTACCTGTGCCTGCACTTCTCAGCATTATGGGAGATTCCAGTGTGGGCACTTATTTTCCGTGCGACTGTGGACCACACCTGCATACATGGGAGATCCCCTCCTGACCTCCCAAAGTGCCTCCGATGCCTTTTCTAGACCAGCTTCACCAGGTTGGCTGTCTCCACCTCCCCCAGCGTCTGTCCCTGTGCACCACAGCACACGGTCTTCCACATCCTGGCATTGCCCACATAGCATGGATTCCCTTGCACCTGTTAAGATACCCAGCAGTTGGCACACCCAGGACCCTCCTGCAACAACTACTGTAGCACCACAGTATCACATGATGTAGCACGGTGCTGCCCGGAAGTGGTTGCACTGTGCATGTGTGACCACTGGCATGACCCTGGAGATGAATATCATGCATGCACCTAGTGCCACACTGTGTGGGCTAATGCGGTGCTATATCACGCTATGCCAGGACGCTAGTGCGGCCATGGGTTCCTCACGAGCATGTGTGGTGGTCGTGCTATACCACAGAGCACTGTGCTTCTGGGATAGCACAGCGCTGGCCCCCCCATAGCCTGGCACGGATGTTTGCACAGCACTAAGGTGTTAACTCTGTGCTAATCAGGGCCATATTCAACTGGCATATGCAAATGGGGGTACTTGTGCATGCATGGTGCAAACTGTGAGATTAGCATATCATTATGTGCTGCTTTGCATTCATAACGGGCTTGATTGCCTGGCTGGGCTATAAAAGGGCAAGCAGTGCACCACCAGTGTTGTGTTGTGGGAATGCAGCATACTACGGACACTGCAGAACAACACTGTACAGGTGGAGAGATGCAACAGGGGGATGAGCAGTGAGAGGCAGGTATGTACAACTGCTGTGGGACTCTCAGAATGGCAATAGCTCAGAACAGGGTCAGCCCATACTGCAGCCCACAGATGTACTTGCTGGGGAACAGTCAGCCACATGTAGGACCACCGGCAAGCACTGTGTTGCGTGATGGTGCACAGCTACATAAGTCCACCTGTACAGCATACCATCCAGTGCACTGTGCCCGTGCCCCTGCATTGCACTGTGCCATGTGGCACTGCCTGCACTCTGTGGGCACCAGGCAGGGGCCATAGTGCAATACCGAGGCATGTCCTGCAACACTGGCTCATTGCCATGACACCCTAGATGTGGAGTGTGGTAGGCTGTGACCGCTCTACTGGGAAAACACAGGGTCCCAGCACTGTGCCATCTCAAGCACCATGTGGCCTGTGCCTGGTGTCCTGCCATTGTCTACATGCCAGTCCATGTGTCCATACACTTAGCGTAGTGATCACACAGGGCACAGTACAGTGCCAGGTGGTGGGCATAGGGTGACCCCATTCATGGGTGCACTTACCAGCCATGGGTGACAGCAGTGCACATGTGGGTCCAGGGCTTGCTGTCCAGACACAGGGTGGCCAATGACTATGTGGCCATGTGCACTGTACATGCACATGCTGCCCAGTGCCATGTCCATGTGGCCTGTGACATTCTAGGGGGCGGCATGGTGATGTGTATGCGCAATACAATGCAGTCCTGCCACAGCTACTGACACATGTCCCTTTCTGACTGTCCCATAGGTAGTGCAGCAGGACAAGAGTGCATCTGAGCACAAATTCTCACAGGATGAGCCAACACTGGTGCATGCTGTGAAGGAGAGGGAGCAGGTGCTCCGCATGCACAGGGCATGAATGCGGTGGTGCGCCAAGACTGGGAGGAGGTGACAGCTTTGGTCAATGCAGTTGGCAGCCATGGCAGGATGACCGAGGCAGTGCAAAAGTGCTGGAATGACCTGCTGCACCATGCTAAGGAAGAGGAGGCACAGCGTCTACGTGAATGGATGTGGACCGGTGGAGGACCACAAGACCAACAGCAGCAGGTGGCGGAGCCGCTCATGGCCATGGTGGTGTCCACACTGCGGTCGGTGGCAGTTGCATGTGTGTTGGGTGGTGGTTGTGAGATGCTTCTCACACTGCCCAGGACAGGTCTGTATTCACATGTGTATACTCTGCATGGTGTGACGGAATAGGTGCAGAGTCTTGATGTTGGTGCCCTGCATGGGGTGCACCATGGGCTGCTGAACAACTGTCTGTCCATGGCATGTGCACTGTGTGTTGGGTGGGTGCATGTGGTCATGGGCTGGTGCATGGGTGTGCAGACTCACGGCCGGGTGGCACGTGTCCTGGGGTGTGCATGGTGTGGTGGTGGTAGGGCATACCGTCCATGTACAGGTGACTGACCCTGTCCCATTTTTCTCCCACAGTGGTGTCTGCAAGGCCTGTGGAAACACAGGATCAGCACAGGATGTCTGACCTTGGTCCAGGGGTTGTGGAGGATGATGATGAATGGCCATCGACATCTGGTCTGGGTGCCAGTCGGGGGACGCACAGAGCCACTGCATGTGTGGCATTCCAATGGACAGGGCTACATCTGCCTGGGGAGGGGAACACACTGCAGGTGGGCAGATGGAATCCACTGAGCACATGGAAGATGCACAAATGGAGGAACTGGGTGTTGGGAAGGTACTCCTAGTGACTGTGACCAGTGGCGATGACACTGGCGTGTCAGAGGGTCTTCACTGCCTGGATGCCTGTGGAGGGAGATGCAGGGGCTGGTAGCAGGCCATGGAACAGGTGCCAGGGGGTGTTCAGCATTGCTGGTGTGGCCGTCTCTGTGCATCCGGTAAAGGGCAGTGTGGGGGAACATGTCTGCACTGCTGGACATGCGGTGTCCCACACAGATTGTGGTTCAGGGCCATCCTGTGCAACGGCACACCACCAGCAGTTGGCAGCAGCAGGCCATGCGGATGTGCAACAGCATCCCGAACCTCCTGTGCAGCAGACACTGGTGCCAGCTGCCATGGGAGGATGCGCCCCTGAGTAGGATGCCCTTGGTGCCCGGCCACTCCTGCAGGCTGCTGTCACGTCCCAGCAGGAGGCTCAAATGGATCTGCATGGCCTATGGAGGGAGCTGAGACATGAGCTGGCACTGATGAGGAAGTCCATATCAGTGGGCTTGCCCATGCCAAACAGCGAGAGAGGACAGGTTGGGCCACATGGTGCATGTGATTAACTGCGGCTTTGCTGGTCTGATGGCTGTGGTGGTTGACATCGCCAATGTACTTCATGGGGTGCATGGGGGTTGCCAGCATGTGCTAGTTGGTCAGGGTGCAGAAGGCACCAGGGGCACACAGGCCGGCAACCCATGGCCGCAGGGATGGTACTGGGTACAGCTCCACTGCATCACTGACCACGTCAGGCACACAGCACTGCTGTTGCCATCCACCTGCCCTGTCAGGCTCCACCAGTCAACGGGGGCACAGGAGGGCTGCCCTGCCTGCCTCACCATTTTCCTCTGCCATGTCCTTGGCCCAGAGCATCTCAGGGTCTATGACCCGCATAAGTAGTGCACGACGTGTGTGTGGTGGTAGTCGGTGGTGACAGTCATGGTCGTACTGCACCATTGTGCAGTCGCCCCCCCCGTGTCAACACTGGCACACCCACATCTGTGTGCACACATGCATGCACACACACACACTAACAAACACCCTCACACTCCATCCCATGCACACTCACACTTCCTCTGCCATGGTTGCCCTCCTTACACTCCCACCACACATCGTGCATCCCCAGTGACACTACACCATGGCTCTGTGTCCACTCCCACATGTAACCTGCACCCCCCCACATCACATCACACGCACACATGTTTTCTGTTCCACTCTGTTGTGTTCCTTTTGTGATTGTTGGTGTCACTGTTCTGGTTGGTGGTGCACATTATATAGTTTCAGCATTGTACTGTTTCATGTTGCTGTGCAGTCTGTACTTACCCTCTGGTCTGTGACAGTGTCCTGATGATGTTGGCCCTGTGCTCTATGGCCTTGCGGGCCATGCGAGGATCCCTCCTCTTGAGTTGCTCCACTATCCCCTGACCACTGGCTCTGGATCACTGTCAGCCTGTCCCTCAGGTTCAGGTGCCTGAATCCCATGGTTCATTGCCATGTTGTGCAGCATACAACAGGCTAGAAAGATACGGCATACCTTGTGAGGCATATACTGTAGAGCACTGCCTGATGTGTCTATGCTTCTGAATTGCATCTTCAGTATGCCAAACACCCTCTCTATGATGTTCCTTTTGCTGGCATGTGTCTCGTTGTACATCTTCTCAGCCACTGTGGCCAGACAGAGTATCGGTGTCAGCAGCCAGGGTCAAAGGAGATAGGTGCTGTCCCCTGTCAAGAGATGTGTACCTATTAGTACCGTGATGCAGTCTGACCATTGCTGTCCAGCACCCTGTGTAGCCCTCCCACACCCCTTCCCTGGCCTCCCTGCCTGCCCCCATCCATGCTGTCATGTGTGCCTTGTATGCTGCTACTCACTGACTAGTTGCCCACTGGGTATCCTGCCCTCCTCAAATGCCTGGCACAGTTGGGACTGGTGCCAGATGAAGGCGTTGTGGGAACTGCCAGGGTACTGCGCATAGACATTGCTGATGTGCCCAGTTGCACGCGCACCACCTGGCAGTTGATGGAGTGGTACCTTCCTGTTTATGTACATCACCGCCATCACCAGGTAGTGCATGGATGGGGACATGGTGCAGTCAATGGTACCCAGTACAGATGGTAGGTGCGCAACTTGATGGAACTGCTGCATTGTTTCTCTGCACTCTGCTGCTGTGTTGGGGAATACTATGAACGCCCCAGCATGTGGCAGGAAAGCCTGTAGGAACTGGGTCAGGAGGCATGAGGTGGCAGACTACGATACCCCGGTGGTGTCCCCCATTGGTCGTTGGAACGTCCCTGTGGAAAGGAAGCACACTGCTGCTGTCACCTTCTCCTCCACTGTCATGGCATGGCTGCGTCTGGTGTTTGGGTGCAGCTGCTCATGCAGGAGTTCACATAGCTGCCTCAACATTCCCCTGTTCATCCTGTACTGGCCAGTGATGTGGTCATCTGGCAGGGTCTTGAAGGAGACCCTGGGCGGTACCACCTATTTGCAGCATACTGTCTCCTTAGCCTGTGTTGTGACCCATGTTGTGCCTGCTCCTCTCCTCCTCCTCCACTACAGCTGCTATCAATGGCAGCATCAATGCTGCTGCACTGCACACATTCCTACTTCCTGTTGTGGTCCCTCTTCCTAGGTGTTTTGCCCGGCTTAAGACCAGCCTTTTATAGACAGTAACTAGCTGCACTGGGTGTCATGCATTGTCCTAGCGTGGCGCTGGGGCTCTGAATATCCCTTAGCACATGTATGCTGGCCACCCCCCACTTGCCCCTTGCATACACTATTGGTTTGCCCCATGCTACTACTGTTAGTGCGTGCTAACAGGTCCTTTTAATATGTCTGCTCCGTGCTACTCCTGCGCTATTCCCATGCTATTGGTTTGCATGCTGTGCCATGCTTTGAATATCTGGCCCACCATGTTTTGATAAGGAGAAGACCATCCATTTTAGAACTGTGATGTACTTTAAACTTTATATCCTTAGGCTGCATCTTCCACGGTTATCAAAATGCATCCAAGTTCTATAGAACTTTAAGGTACATAACCTACTACAACACACAGTGTTTTAAAATGATAGTGACCAAACTAAAGCTATGCACAAAAATCTCACACTGTTTTAAAGAGCAGCTGATACCTTTTGGGGCAGGCAAATAATTTCCAGAAGCTATCTGCTCCAGGACCTAAACGAGACATATTTAATATTTTTCTGTTCAGTGAACGATTACTAATTTAACTTAGTAATAGTGCCACCCTACTTCCTGATTAAACTGAAGCAGTCAAGTGCCCACTGCAGACCCCACCAGAATAAAGCATTTTGATAATGAAGTGAAAGGGCCAGGGCTGTACATAGCATTGTGATGTTAGTGGCAGCAGTGGCAGATGGTGGCATCTGCATAGTACTAAAACTTATAACATTTAGTGGTACATGTAAAGATGGGGTACAACATGTAATATTACACATGACATGTACCAGTGCATTTATAAGTTCTAGTAGTATGGAAATGCTGCCATTGCAGCTAGTAGCATCACAACACCATGTACCACTGCATAGCCCTTTCCTACTTTACATTATCAAAATGCTGTATTCTGGGTGGGGCTGTAGTGAGGCTCGCCTGCTTCAAGTTAAACAGAAATAGGGTGGTGCTCTTGCTAAGTTAACTTAGTAATCATTCACTGAGCAGAAAAAAAATAATATGTATTTCTGTTTAGGTCCTGTGACAGGCAGCTACTGGGCATGAGTTTCTGCCTGCCCCTGCCATAAGTTGTCAGATAGTAGCTCTTTTAAATCAAAGAAAAGTTCAGCACAGTCACAAATGGAACAATACCAGAACATGAATCCAGTATTTAACCTACAGTTACCTAGTACAAGGAACAAATGACTTAGGAGTTCATTATTTGTAAATTAGTTTTATAAAGATAATTTTCAGCTCTGCAGATGTGGCACTGACATGTGTGTCAGATCTTTACAAAAGATAGTTTATGTGCATCAATAACATCAGCAGATGCAGTAAACAAGATTTTAAAGATCCTAATGTGTGTAGTTTTCATTTACATTCCTGTAGAGTTTAATATTGATACATTTGGGCTTGTAACTTTAGTACAAGATGTTCCATTGCTACTACTGTAAGTTCAGTAATTAGGTTTCATGAAGGAAGGCACTTGGTAGCTTAGGCAGACTTGATGTAGCCTGTCCTCCTTAGTTAGCACCCTGGCCTGTGACCCAGCCAGTCCACCCCTAGTCAAAGGAGAAATGTGAGGAAGGGGGAGCAGCTGGAAAAAGGAGAAGGCAACAACAAAAGAACTAACAATATATGGAAGGCTACGTGTGCCAATGCTAGAGTCTGGGAAATGAGATCCCAGACCTAGAGGCCATCATGACAGAGGCAGACTTGGATATTGTGGCCATTACCAAATCACAGTGTACTGACAACTATGTCTGGGACATGATCATACCAGGCTATACAATGTTAGTAAGAGATGGGGTAGGGAAGAAAAGAGGGGGAGTGAACTCTATGTGAAGGAAAACATAAAAGCAATGGAGGTAGAGGGAATTCAGGTTGGGGGGTCCAGGTGATGTGAGTCACTCTGTAGACAAGAAATGGAACTGCTATTTGGACAGGAGTGTTCTACAGGTCTCTGATACAGGGGAGGACATAGATAAAATAGTGTTAAAAGCAACTGACAAAATGTCTGAAAAAGAACAGGTGTTGCAGACAGAGGACTTCATTCTGCCACATGTTGTTTGGAGTCTTTCAGCTGCAGTGTCAGCTAGGAGCAGGGACATCCTGGACTTCCTGCAAGGGGCATTCTTCAGGAAAGTAGTCGGTGAACCCACTCATGATGGGGTAATACTGGACCTGGTTCTTACTAACAGGAACATTATTGCAGACATCAAGGTTGGAAGCTATCTGGGGACAAGTGATCATCGTACATTGTAATTCAATATAAGAACAGGGGCATACTCCAACCACACAAGGACAAGGGTCCTGGTCTTCAGAAGGGTTGAGGGTACAAAGACTGCTGAATGTCTGAGGAATGACCTGGCAGAGGGAGATGACCGGGAGGGGTGGAGGAAAAATAAGTCAAACCAAAAGACGGCATAGTAAAGCCAAAAACCCTCCATGTCAAGCAAGTAAGTAAAAGCAAATGGAAGATGAGACCACCGTGGTTCTTGAAAGAGGAGCCAAAAAAAAGGTAAGGCTGAAAGAGCAAAATTCAGAAGGTATAAGGAGACCCATAGGGAGGAGGATAGGGAAGGCTGTCATGAAAAACAGAAAGAGGCAAGGAAAGCAGTAAGCAGCACAAAGGCACAAAGTGAAGAAAGAATAGCTCAGGCAGCATCAAAAGGGGACAAGATATTTTTGGTGTATGTTAGTGAGAAAAGGAAGACAAAGGGAGGAATTGTATGGTTAAAGGTGGGAGGGGGACAAAGAAATGGCACACAACTTATACAAATACTTCTGTTTAGTGTTCAGAGTACAAGGTGAAGGAAAGGGACCACAGAAATGCACCAGGTGTTTGAAGGGAGAGAAATGGACAGTTGCCCCTTTTACGAGGAGAGAGTCAAGAAAGAACTCAGTGATCTGATGGTGGACACATGGCTGGGACCAGGGGATGCAAGAGATGCAGTTGCAATAGGTCCCATAATGTCAGGGGGCCCACTGGCTCATAACTTGCAACTTTCTATTTGTGCATTGCTTATTAATTTGAAATTGTAGCTGTCAGCTGTGGCAGCAGTGCAGTCTGTGTTGCAGATACCCATTCTATTGTCATAAGGGGGTAAGTAGAATTGTGTGAAATTGGAAAATTTTGCCTAGCAAAATATTTTGTGTAATTTCTGCATTACGTGAAATTTTTCGCCTAGCCAAAATGTTATTTCATCTTGGATGGCAATTTCGTGTAATGCCAAATTTCGCCAATGTTTTTCAATTTTGTCTGTGAATTTGTAATGCATTATGGGTAAATAGCTTAACTATCACATGCAGGCTGTTTCCTCATAGTATACTGTCTGTTGCGTTGGAGAGCAGTTCAGTGTGGTGCATCACGGTCAGCAAAACCTTTCAAGAATCTTTGTTATTTTTGAGAGCTAATTGATCCCCGAATCTAAATTTTGTTCCTAGTGCTGCTAGTGAACATTTTTTTGTTTTGGTATCTTTGGACAATAGTTAAACTTGGGTAGTGTTTTCAGTTTTCTATGTGTCTCTGAGGGAGTTGAGTAGGGAGGTCAACTGTGTGATTGCAGTGTGTGTGTGTGTGTGTGTGTGTGTGTGTGTGTGTGTGAAAGCAAAGCAAGCTAGTTCCTAATATTTGACAGATTTCTCACAAGTTGAGTGAGTTTCTGTTATTTCATTTAAGTCTTAATATTTTTGTTTGTGTGCTACTTATTTGATATATTTTGTTCTAACATATTGACCCTGTTTTGGGTAACTATCTTAACAGTTACTCATTCTCAATAGATCTGTTCCTGTTTCCCTTTGTTTAATCCTTTTCTGCTTTATTTTTGTATTGGAAGTATTCATGACAGTTGAACATGTCTATATCCAGGTACACTGCGTTGTTGAATTACTCACATAAATTAATAGTGTGATCTAGCCTCAGATTGCAATGTTCCTGTTTTCTGTTTAATTTGCTTGCCATATTAACCCTTTCCTCCCTGTTATACCACTGGTGTTTACTATCTGACCCATACTATGTAAAAAAAACTACATAGTTTTCAAGAGAGTGGTGGTCCTGCAAGATTGTTGAAGGCGACTTTGTTTGGTCATTTCAAATCTTGTTGTCCCTTCTGTCTGATATATCTATAAGCCCAAACTGTATTTAGTAAGTACTAGCACATTGCAGTACTTGCCTTCTCCAGACATCATTTATCCAGACCATAGATCACATTGTTACTGTGAGGTGTTCTGTGTGGTTGGTTTACAACTTAGTTTGCTAGAACCTACCAGTACCTACCCAGTTATTATCAAGTTGTGTGATAACCATTCTATTTAAAAATCAACATTTTATTAGGAACTACTGAAGTATTTTTTCAGAATTGCTGCACATCCTTGTTGTTGTGGTGGTATCTGTCTGTTTGCTATTTAAAGTCTCTTACTTTTGTTCTCCTGTAACCCCATGTTACTTAATTTGTGTTTTGTAATTGGAAAATAAAATAGTGTTTTAACACTCGAATAGGTTGCAGTAGTAGTTGTAGGTGGTTGTATAGACTACAGTGCTGCTACTTGTTCTGATTTCTGTTTGCCCTTTCCAGATAGTACTGCAGCTATTAAATAACACTTATTCAACAGTGGCAGAAGCTTCAGTTTGAGGTCCAGGAGATGGAGGGACACCATATAACAGCATGACTAACATCAGCTTTCTGTCTCAATTTACTGTAACATTGTTTGGAAAACATTTCTGGACTTCTGGGGCATGTTCAGCAGTGCCAACACCAAGATTTGACCTGTAATCCATTGTAAACAGTGGCAGAAGTTTCAGCTTGAGGTCCAGGAGATGGGGAGGCAGCATAGAACAACATGTCTGACACCAGATTTCTGTCTCAATTTACTGTAACATTTTTGGGAAACATTTCTGGACCTCTGGAATGTTAGGCAGTGGAAGCACCAAGGTCCTGAAACTATTGTAAATGATTCAGAAAACAGCAGATTTCAGCCATGGTGGTGGATGTGAACCATATAACAGCATGACTGACACAAGATTTCTGTCTCAATTTACTGTAACATTTTTTATGAAACATTTCTGGACTTCTAGGACCTGTTTGGTACTGGCAGAAATAAGAGGAGGCCTGAAATTCTTGGTAAACAGTAGGCCAAATAGCATGTTTTGGTATGGGTGGATGGCAAGCACCATTTAACATCATGACTGAGACCTGATTTCTGTCTCAATTTAATGTAACAATTTTTGGGAAGCATTTCTGGAATTCTGGGGCATGTTCTGCAGTGGCAGCACCAAGATGAGGTCTAAAATCCTTTATAAACAGTGGTAGAAGCTTTAGTTTGAGGTCCAGTGGATGGGGAACACCATATAGCGGGATGACTGACACCAGATTTCTGCCTCAATTTACTGTAACATTTTCTTGGAAACATTTCTGGACTTCTGGGGCATGTAACAGATGTGTTACATCATCAGAATGTTGCACACAACAGTAAGTGACAGAACATCACATAGCATTGTGAAACTATTTTTTATAGGCACAATACTTGGCATTTGTGGATAGGAGGAGGAGGAAACTTGTTAAAGAGCAGGTGACGCCTTCAACATAACTTTCACAAAATATAGAACTGACCCACAATTCAGTTGCATTCCACATATATGGAGTTTGCAAAGGAGAGACCAGCACCTGTCAAAGGCTGTCGGCAGTCAGGGCCCTGTGCACAGAGTCTGTTTTTTTGTTTATTCAAATACCTCATGTGAGTTACTTCAACTCAAAGTAAGAAGTACTCACCACAGTACATATCCATAAAGTGCTCTTTCTTTATTCCAGTGTGGCACGTAAAAATGCAAAAAATGTTCCTATATAACTAAGATAAAAATGCCCACTCCCTTAAGAAACCGTACTTTACATCTAAGGTTATGTCACACCTGACGCATTTCAGACATGCGTGCTTTCTCACACACAAAGCAAGCATGTCAAAAAAGCATGCGTCATGTGTGACATAACTGGTAACATACAAGGAATGACGGTGCCTTCGGGGAGCAGGCATTTTTATCTTATTATATTGAAGCATTTTTTACATTGTTTACTTGCCACACTCAAGATTCAAATAAAGAACACGCACTTTATGGACAGCTGCTGTGGTGAGTACTTCTAACTTTAAGTTGAAGCAACTCACATGAGGTATTTGAATTCAAAAAAGTACGCACTCTGTGCACAATGCCCAGATGACCAACAGCCTTCAGCAGGAGCCAGCCTTTCATCTGCAGACTCCATATTGCATTACACATCATTATGTTGTTAAAAGTAACCTTGTAGATGTAACCAGCTCTAAGAAGTAACACACACCACAAATAATTAGGGAATAAGGTGTTTATTAGGGGAAGGGTACACAGACATGGAACAGAAATAATAAATTACATAATAAATGACAGGCAGTATCAGGAGGACAAGGGTAATACAACAATGAGCGGGGAGAAGTAATTGAGTGAGAACAACTCAGAGTAAGAAGTACTCATCACAGCACATATCCATAAATTTCTCTTTCTTTATTCCAGTGTTCTTTATTACAGGGACCAAATAATATAGGGAGCATAAGACAGTAAAAAAATCAATAACAATGATCAAACAAATTATTTTACATACAAAATAAAGAAACAAGAGGACTTAAGGATGTAGATTAAAGAGGACAGAACAAATTTTTCTATTTTTATTTTAATTTTTTAGGGGGAACACACAAACAGAATAGAGGATAGAAAAATGAAAACAAGAAAGACAAATTAATTTGTGCTGCCACATTAACTGGCAGCAGGGCCACCATGCAGTTCAGGCAGGATGCCCGCGATTCTGTTGACATAACCCTGGAGTTTAGCAATCTCCACCCCCAGGCATCATTAAATTTCTGTCTGAAATAATTTTATTCCTGCCGAAGATGGTGTACTTCTGACAGGACAGCTGATAAGTCTGCATGTGTCACTACTGGAGGGGCAGGCACTGCCTGTGCTGCCGCTGTTGACTCTGGACAGTGGGTGCCCTGGCAGGGTCTAGATGCTACTGCAGACTGCTGCTGTTGTCTGGACTGGAGAGCACGGTGAGGACACTTAGCTGATCCAGCCATGCTTCCCTCCTGCTCACCCCCTTCAGTGCTCATATCTTGCACAGCTCCCCACAGCCGCAGTTGATGCTGCCTCCACCTCCTGCAGGTTGGGGTCCCATTGAAGCAGATGGTGGTGCACCATGTGTCTCCGATAGCCACTTGCCCCGAAGTGGTAACTAGACTTTCTGCAATGTGCTTCCTGCCCACATAGATTGCAGGTGACCACTGGGTCACCTGCTGAACTTGCATAAAAAAAATTCTCAGACAGGAGAACTTCAGGGATGATGGGGCCATGGGGAGGGCAGATGATGCCCCATGCACTGACTCCTCTTGCTGCTTAGGAGGAGCATGGTCCCTGGCTGCTGGGGTGGAGGAACAGTATCCTGGTACTTTAGAGGGGAACTGTCTCCAGCTGCAGTGGAAGGACCACAATTGACTCTACTGCTGATAAGGGGCACAGTTGCTTGCTACTGGGTGCTGGTACTGGGGTCAACAGCCTCCTGCCACTGTGGCATTTCATTTTTATTGGACATTTGAAAGATGTATACAGGTGTCCCACTGCCTCTACCCTTTTCCATTATGCTCACCAACACCACCAATTCAAACAAAACCAAAAAAGAAACAAGAAACAGAAAGAGACATGGAGAGGGAGGGGAGAGAGAGAGAGAGAGAGACAGGGGGCGGAGAATCACATACACAAACAATCCACAGGTACTAAAATATGAAACAGAGAATACAAACAAGAAAACATTAGAAAACAATAGCACTAATTAAGTAGTTTATGTATAAAAGTGCACTCTGCAGTCACAGGAAGTATAAATGCTGCCTGCTTCCTCAAGATATGTTGCACAGAAAATGAACCACTCACTTCCTGCCTGTTTAGACTCAACCATGTGAGCACCAGCACAGCGAAAAGCCCAATTTTGCATTATAGAAGTACAAGGTGAAATTCAAGGTGAAATTGGGCAGAGAAATTTCACCAAAAGGCCATAATTATGTGAAATGTTTCGCTGGGCAAAATTTTTAATTTTGCTGCAATTCCACCAGTGAAATAAAATTTTGCCACATCTCTAGGGGTGAGGGGTGGAGTACAGAACAAAAAAGCAGTAAGGTCCCTATAACAGAGTGACTACCTGTCCTATGGTCACACACTAGAGCCTGCTCTCTGCAGGGACAGCATGGTTCCAGGAGCCCTTAAAGGTAATTGACCCCCTATAGCTCCTCTGTTTGCTGTGGGGTGTTAGCCAGCCCCAGCCACTCTCCCACCCAGGGGTGTCCCTATAATTAAGGACCTCCCCCAATCACGTAACTTCCTGCTGTATGATTTTCTAAGTGTCAATGTGGCTCTCTAAGTCCACCCCTGACTCTCATCTCCCTACCAGGATACTCCCTATACAGGGATGACAGAGTCGGTAAATGTGGTGGTGGCTGTGCGTTTTACCTCCGTGACTCCGTGACTCCCTCCAAGGACATGTCCACCCCCTCAGCTGCTTGTGAAGCCCAAGCCCTCACCCTTAAAATCGCTGACACCTCCAGAGCCCCACTACTTATTACCATGGCTTATATCCTTCCTCGACAACAGAATCTTGCTCTCCATTCCTTACTTAACCACCTCACCCACCTACCCCACAAAACTGAACAAATCTTGTTGAGTGACCTTAATATCAATTGGCTCACCAGGTCTTCCTCCTAGGCCAAAGATGCCATAGCTGACCTTGACCTCACTCAACTGGTTGCCCACCCCACCCGGATAAACCCCAGTAATGGGACTGCCACCCTACTGGATACAGTTCTATCGAACAAATCCCACAAGATTACCCATACCACTGTGCTGCCCAATGCCCTAAGTGAACACTCTCCAATTATCTTCTCCTGTTCCTGTAAGATGCAGAAACCTGCACCCAAAGTCATCATACAGTGATGTAGTCATCCCTGCAAACTGGATCAACTAATAGAACATCTCACTTGCTGTGACTGGTCCCCTATTAAACTAGCCCCAGATATCGACACTGCTTTCGACTATTTTGTCCACACCTTCAGTACTGCTTAGGACCTTTTTGCTCCCCCCTCCAAACACTCCATTAAAAGACATGACTTCCCTATGGATCACCCCTCCCTAATACACCAAATGTGACTTAGGGACAGTCTATGGCACAGAACCATAGAATCTGGAAAGCCCATAAATAGGCAGGCATACCACACTGCAAGAAACAGATGCACTTGGGAAATCGAAAAGCAAAAGCAGAATACTATAGATCATCTCTGGCCTCCTCTTGGGGCTCATTGCATAAATTTTGGGACAACATTAAGGAGGTAAATGGAAAATCCAAATCCCCTTCCCCATCTCAACTCAATGTCAATGGCTCAATCTCCACAGACCACCAGTACATTGCTGACAGCTTTAGTGTTGCCTTCTTGGACATTAGCACAGTGCTCCTTCCAATTTCTTTGACCCTTCCCCCCATCCACCATCCCACCCCCTCTTCTACTTTCATGCCTTCTCTCCTCATAAAGCCAAGCCCTACCTCCTCAATGCCCTGAAGGGTTCCAGCCACAGTAACGACTCCTTGGACCCGAAGCTTCTCCGCCTGATCACAGATGCTGTTCTCTCTCCCCTTACCAACCTTCTCAATTGTTTCCTTTGCCTTAGCCAGTTTCCCCTCACCTGGAAAACTGTGGTTATCTCTCCCATACACAATAGTGGTGACTGTACCTCATCCCAGAATTACAGGCATATATCCATACTACCCCCCCAAAGAATTAGAAAAGATTGTAGCTGATCAGCTTAATCACATCCTCTCCTCTCACAACCTCCTCTGCCAGGAGCAACATGGCTTCCACCGTGAGCATAGCACCACCACCACCACCCTCATTAAATTCTCTAGTTACCTACGCTCTGCCCTGATAAGGGACACCTTTCAGGTGCAGTCTTCATTCACCTCTGAAAATCATTCAATACCTTCAATCACCCCATACTCCTATCCTCCCTCCTTTAGCTAGGCTTCTCACAGGGCGTCCATGCTTGGTTCCCCAGCTACCTCCCTTCCCGCTCACAGTGCATTTAAGATTTACAGTACCCTCTTTGGCAACCACCCTGTTCACTCAGGGGTCCCCCAGAGTTCTATCCTAGGGCCCCTACTCTTTATCCTGTACCTACTGTAAGCCTTCTCCCCAGTGCCTATACGGGAAATGTTCTTCTCTACACCAATGATACAGTCCTTTTCTCCACCCACGCTGACTCCTCCACCTTCAAACCACCCTCCAAAACTCCTCCTCCCAGGCTGAAAGCTGGTTAACTGACTGTAGACTTGTTCTTAACCTGAAATGTCATGCTCTTTGCCCACCACCAAAATAAGCACCCAGGCTCCCCATTTAGTGTCCTATCCAGCCAACTCCTCCCCATCGACCAGGTGAACTCATTTAAATACCTCAGCATACTGTTTGACCCCACACACTTCTTCCACGACCATATCTGCACACCTGCTCTGCTGTCAACACTAGTATAGGCCTACTTTACCACCACAGAAGTTGTCTCCCCCCCCGATGCCCTATGGCTGGCCATCTCCTCCTCTGTTCTATCCTCTTTGACTACAGACTCCTGATAAATGGTGCCGAGGACAACACTGCCCTCAATAAAATTAAACTCTCACTTTACATGGCCTGCCAGCTACTCAAAGGGTCCAACAGACTAACCCATACTTGCACTCTGTACTCCCTGGCAAATGTTCTTAACTTTGATGAGAGGCTACTATACCAGTCCGGGTTATTTGCCATGAAAGTCACTACCGGCCTGCCCCCAATTCTGGATACCATCATTCGTGCACCACCTACCACTCAAAGCTCTGTCCAAGCCCTCCTTTTTGGTCCCAGAGTCAGGACCTCCCTTGCCCAGTGGTCCTTTCATTACAGAACCCCTTCCTGGATTAACGACCTCTGGCTGCCATCTCCACTAAATGAAGGATCAGCCTTCAATACTGTCCTATGGCTACATATTGTAAACTCCCATAGCTGCAATTGCCTGTAGCAGAGATGCCTCCCTAGGGCCTCCCTAATATGTTTCTGTTCCTCTAATGTTTGATATTCCTATCTCTGATGACTGCTTGTAACATTGTGAAAAATCTTAAGTGTCATAACCTTAGCTACCACCATGTATAGGAATCTCTTTTTTAATCCTGTATTTTATATTCACTGTATATAATGTTTTTTTTTTCTTGACTGCATTTTTTAATATTCCTTGATGTGGAGCATTTGTAAAAGTCTCTGACTCAAAGGTTGCAATTCTGATACCATTAAAATAAATAAAGATTTCCCCTGGTAGAGACTAGGTTTTCCTTACACCCCCCAATTGGAACTGAAGGCCTAGAAGCCTTGAAATGTTCTGGTTTACTGGATAAGTAAAAAGTGCTGTAATGATGCGTGTTTAGGACTTAGTGCCATGGGTGTAGGCAGGCATATTCCAAGCACTCCATGGTGTGCAATTTTATTTAAGAGGGTAGAAAATAGGCTCTAAACTGCTTCCTTTTTCCATGAAAACTAAAAGAAAATACTGAACCTTTCTGTAATTTTATTCATAGGAGTTAAAACTAGAAGGACTAGTCACTAATACTCTCTTTGCATCCCAAGGACAATACAACTTTACAGGCTCTGGGCTGGTTTGTGGGTGTCTTAGGGAACAATGCATGGCATTTGTATATACCCATGCATGGCAACAACCACTGTCATGAGATACAAAAGTTGTACTTATTGTGCCAAATGAGTCAACAAACACGGTCCTGGTGTACATTTGTATATTGTCTGGCTACACCCGGGGAGGGTAGCTCACCCTAACAAGGGGGGGGTAGCAGTGAGTCCACTTGGTGTGCAGATCTGAAATCCCTGGCTACACCACTGCTTAGTGCAGTTAAAACTGATGACAGTTGATCACGTGATGCGCCAAGAGGAGTAGTCGCTGATTTTCGGGTCTCCCCTCTCCGCAAGTAAACCTGCAATTGAACAAAAATCTTTAAGTTTTAACCATCCAGCGCCCTTGCTGAAAGGACCAAGACTGCAGCCTCCAGTTTATTTCGGTTCTTAGCTCCCGACGAACGATGGAGGGCTCAGATCAAGAATTGGAGGCTAAACGGCCTCGCCGGAGCTCATCGCCAACAACGACTCAGGAAGACTTATCGCCGGCTAAAATCTATAGCGATCTCTCAACCATCAAAGAGGCGTTGTTTAAATTGGTAGATGAGGTGGCAGAATTCAAACCGGCGCTGACACAACTCGCCCGAAGGGTAACGGATGCCGAAGCCAGGATTTCTTCCCTGGAAAGAAAACAGGAGAAAACAGGCCTTGCCATAGTCGATAGCAAAAGGGCTATAGCAAAATTTGAAGACCGCCTGGATGATCTCGAGGGGAGAAGCAGGCGCAACAATTTGGTTTTACTGGGGCTCCCTGAAGGCGAAGAAGGCCCCAATACTGTCCTCTTCTTACAGAAGTTCTTAAAGAAATCAGTGGGTCCCTCGCCCAACGGGCCTGAATATGTGATAGAGAGGGGCCATCGAGCCCTCAGAGCTAAACCTCCTCCATCGCAACCTCCTAGGCCCGTGATCTTCAAATTGCTAAATTATCTTGACCGGGAGTTCATTTTGAAAGAGGCACCAAAGCTTTCTGTCATTCAGTGGGAAGGCAAGAGGCTTCCGGCTTGTCCCTGATTTGACATGGAAGGTGCGGCAGGCCCGAACAAATTTTCGACCCATTACTTCCAAACTGTGGGCCATGGCATTCGCCATCGTATGCTTTACCCAGCAAAATTAGAGATCTCCCTGAATGAAGGGACTAAGCGTTTTGATTCTGCGGAAGAGACACTACAAGTTCTTTTGATTTCTCTGCCAGATCTGTTTAAGAAAGGATGAGAACTCATGATTTCATTGTCTACTCGAGATCTGGGAATTTCATTGGACATACTTGTGTAGTCAATTATGCTAGAGTGCCACTGTTTCAGTGTTTGGGGTTCAGAATGTGCATTCTCCCCCAGGAACTGGTCTTTTTCTTCTTGTTTGGACCTTTGAATTAATAATTAGCAGCTTGGGGATGCAGGGAAATGATTTTCAATTTATTACATCTTTTCCACAGTCTTTAAAGTTCTTAGCTATGTTATGCGCTAAAAAGAGCCACAAGAGGGAGCTCTTAGTCTGTTAATTTCATTATCTCCTTTGTTTGCTGCTCCCAAAGCCTTTAACTGTGTTTAATTTTATGAGCTAAGCGCTCTTAGACAGGCAAGGTTCCATAGTGAAGGATTACTAGGATATCTGGCCTTCATGGCATTTATGGTTTAGTGTATGTTTTAGGTTAGGTGCAGGAAGACAATTAGTCTGTAGAGACTTAATGGGCTGTGAGAACCATGTGGTAGTTACAAGGTATAGTTGCCCTCTTAGTTAGCCTCTGTTTGATAACTCGGGAGTGCTAACAAGAATTCTCCTTTGAGGACTAACCGTAATTTGATGTTACTTTCCACATGGTTTGGCCCTCGATGTTATTAAGGGATATAGAGGTTGTATTTATGTATGATTATACTTAAAGTTGGCCCACGATTTAGCTTTCAGTTCCCTTTACTTAGTGGTTTTGGCACCTTGTGGGGCAATGTATAACCACGAGTTAGTTCTACATTCATTATCTGATATTCAAGCACTACATTAACAGTTAGAGTTCTTTCCTTCTAGCTAAAGATTGTTAGTTATGGTCTTAGTTTCAAATATGTTTAGGGTTTCCCCTAGTGAGATGAAAGGTTTGCAGGTTAATATCTCGGTTTAGTGGCATATTGCTTCAGCGGGGTGCCCACTCTATGACGTACCTGGACCATAGCACTAGGAGTTGGCTTCAGGCCAGGGGGGCCGCCGTTAAGGCGGTCCTAAGGGGGGGTTTTGGGGAGGAGGGATTGGGATGCTGGGTTATTAATTTTTGTTGTCTAATGTTGGGAGGGAGGGCAGCTATCCATACCTTTCTGATGAACAAGTTGAGGTTTCTGTCTGGCTAGTAAATTGAATATTATTTCTTGGAACATCAAAGGGGGAAGAGATAATCAGAAAAAACATATTATATTACACCATTTGGCTCAATTCGACCCATCCATAGTATTTCTCCAAGAAACCCATGTACTCTGACCGACTCCACTGCTTCAGGAAAAAATGGGTGAGCCAGGTTTTGGTGCCGGGTTTTCCTCAAGTAGTCGAAGGGTAGCCATCTTGGTAGCGAGGGGGGTTCCTTTTACTTCATCTGAGATAATCTCTGACCCGGAAGGTAGATACATTATAGTTTTGGGCAAATTAGGAGGGGCTAGTTTAGTTTTGGGATCAATATATGGCTAACTTAGATTCTCCTCATTTTTATGCAATTGGCTATAACTTTAGCTCCTTTAAAGATGTTCCCGTCATTCTAGGGGCAGATTGGAATTTAGTCAGTCAAATAGCTGGATCGCTCTTGGCATAGAGCGTTATACCCCTCCTGGCTCAGCTGAGCCTTGTCAGATTTATATCATCATCCGCATAGATCCTTGAGGTTGTATAACACCTACCACTAGAGATTTTACATTTTCCCCTGTCCATAAGTCTTACTCTAGAATCGATTACTTTTTGGTTAGCCAGCATTGCCTGTCTTTAGTTGAGGAGGTTTCAATTTTAACTCTAGTACTCTCAGACCATTCCCCTATTAAACTTCAATGCTCCTCCTTGTCCACCCCATCCAGATCTTATTCATGGTCTTTAAATAATAGCTTATTAAAGGACTCCCAGATACTAGTTCGATTTTAAGAGTTTATGACTAATTCAATTATGGACAACTGGGGGTCCCTGAATGCAGTAGACCAAGTTTGGGCTGCCTTAAAAGTCACCTGGAGGGGAGAACTGCTTAGAATTGCAACAGTGCGAAAAGCGAAAAATAAACAGCTATTAACTAACTGTTAAGAAAATCTCTACCTTAGAAGCAATTAAAGAGACTTCTAGGTAGAAGGAACAGGAACAAGAACTGACTAGTTTAAGGGTATGGTATGTGAATACTCTAAATGAAAGGGTGGAAAATTCAGCTTCTAAATTAAAAGCAGCATATATAGGACAGGGTAGCAAAGCTGGAATCCTTTTGGCATGGCAGTTAAAGCAAAGAGCGGCGGCCAAATGGGTGGCGGCCCTGAAACACCCGGACACAGACAAATTGATTACTGATTCTGAGGTATTTTGGATATTTTTCAACTATTACAAAACTTTATATTCGAGTCAACTGCTTTCTTTAGAGTGAACCTAAAATGCGAGAATTCTTAACTAAAATCCCTTCCCTCAGATGCCCGAGAATTTAAGCAGTTGTTGATAGCCCTATCTCGAATGAGGAAATAGCAAATGCTATTGACTCATTAAAAAGTAGATAAACACCCAGCCAGATGGATTCACACCTTTTCTTTAAGGCGTTTAAGGAGAAGTTGATACCACTTTTGTATCAACTTATGCCTTTAGCATAACCATGGGTAAGTGATAAACCCCTTTTGAAGCTAGGATAATTTTGCTACCTAAACCTGATAAACCTCCAGATTTGGTGGGCAACTACAGACCAAATTCCTTATTAAATATAGATGTAAAGATTTATGCTAAAATCCTAGCTAATAGGCTAAAATCATCGTGGATCGGGTTGCTGAGTCCTGAACAGGCTGGTTTTGTGGCAGGCCGTTCTTGACAGACCACTTCAGGAAATTGTTTATTTAATTTCTGCGTCTCGAACCCAGATATGGAGCTTCCTTAGTATTGTTAGACGAGAAAAGGCATTTGATAGGGTAGAATGGGGTTTTATGTTTGCAACACTGGCTAAATTTGGTATTCCGGAAGAATTTATTCATTATATTCGGATTTTGTATGTGCCCATCCATAAAGTCAATGCAACAACTAATTTCAACGGCCTTTTCCTTCTACAGGCACACGCCAGGGTTGCCCCTGTCACATATTTATTCAATTTGTACTTAGAACCCTTGATAAGAGCTATCAAAATGAATCACTTAATACAAGGGATCCGTATAGGTGACATGGAGTTCAAGGTATCAGCATTTGCTGATGACCTGTTACTGCATGTTAAGAATACCACTACTAGCTTCCCACTTACTTAATTTAATCTCATGTTTTAGTGAATTCTCCGGATACAAACTAAATAGGAACAAAACAATGGTCTATTCACTATCCCTACCTTCAGAAAAGTTGGTGTTTTTCTTTAGGTTTGCAATGGCAGACAAAATCTTTAACTTATCTAGGTATTCAGGTCTCGAGATCTTGAGAGAATGGCTAACCTAAACCTAAAGCCTTTATTTAAGTCTATCAGGAAGACTTGGAGAGGTGGTCAAAGCTTCTTTGACCTTTTCAGGTAGGGTTAATACAATCAAAATGATGGTTTTACCAAGATTTTCTATTCTCTCTTCAATTTAACGTCTACTCCCAGGTCTTTTAGCCCGCTTTATAAATATTGCTCAGATTTTTGTGGAAGGGCAAACCCCCTCAGGGCTTATGCTAAATTAATCTTCCACCGAAAAATAGGGGCCTCAGATCCGGACTTCTACACTTACTATCTAGCCATTCATGCAGCCAGATCAGTTCTATGGCTCCGAGAAGGAGATGCCTTCTTTATGGACTTGCCATCGATCATGTGATTTCCCAATGAGCTAATCTTGATTTGGAATCCTCTTATACATACCATGGTCTAAGGTCCCTACTAAATTAAAATACCCCTCTGGGTTTGGGATATAAGGGCATTACACCAACTATATTTAAGATTGCACATTCCTTATTTAAACGACTTATCTCAACCCCTTTTGAGAAATCCCAATCTCTTAGTGGGTAACAAGCCTATCAAAAGGTTTGTGTTCGACTTCCCCCTCAAACTTCATATTTCAGACTTTCTTTCGGATAACACAATCTCTTCTTTCCCCGCTTTGATTGAAAAGTTTGGGGTGGATCCTCAGGACTTTTTACGACTTTTTCAGATACGAAGAAGCATTCTCTCTTTTTTACAAAAAGGTAAAGTCTCTGAAGAAGCCGGAAAACTATTGAGGAAACTGTGTGAGATTGCATTATCTGGAAAATCAGTTTCTAAAATATACAAGTATATTTTATCAAGATTAGAACTTAAGAAATCTCCTGTTCCCCCCTACTGGGAGACTAACCTGTCTATGGGGTGGTCAGAAGAGATTTGGGAGAGGGTCTGGGTAAACATTTATTCATGTATTAAGCAGGACAGATTGAGAGATATTCAGTTTAACCTATTGCACAATCTGTATTTCACCTGCCAAACTGTCCCGCTGAATAAATTGTCTTCTCCGCCTGTAGTGAATGTGGAGACCCTATAGCTATCACTTTCCATAAAATTTGGTCCTGCCCTAAATTTGCAAAGTTTTGGCAATCAGTTAAAGGTTGGTTGGACCCGTACTGTGATTTATCAGCTTTTTTTAATGCGGATGTTTGTGTTTTTGGGATGTACGACCAAATCACATCGAGAATTCAAAAATGCCAAATGGCTCCGGTAGCTTCAGTTACCAAACTATTGATTCTTCGTCATTGACGAGATATTTGGATCCCATCTTTTAAAGAATGGTGGGACGAATTTTGAATGCATTAAATGCAGAGGTCAGCGTTAAATTTTCTTAAGGCTTCGGGTAAATTTCAAAAGTGCTGGGGTAGTTTTCCAATCTCTGAAAGACAGATATGGTTATTAGACAGGAGATTCTTCTCTCGCCTTTTTCCTCTTAATTTCAGTATTATTACCCATATCTTTTATACATCTTTTCACCCTTTATCTTTCTTGTCTTTTACCTTCTCATCTGTAAACCTTGAGTATTATACTTGTGTCCCCTTCTCTTTCAATTTTACTCAGAGACAGGTAGATTATTGAATTTCTCTTCTCCCATATATCCCAAGTTGCTAGCTAATGTTTTAATCCTATTTGAGACCTTGTACTTTTAGTTTCGCTGTATTAAATACCTTGGATAGCTGCCAGGGGGGTTGCGGGTAAGGATTTTTGGGATTATTTATTTTGGATTTATTCTACTGTTATGTTTTTGTCTATGTTGTATGTGCTCATTTTAATAAAATAAAGTTATTTGCAAAAAAAAAAAAAAAAAACTGATGACAGTACATTGTTTAAGTAGTAGAAAGTGCCTGAGTATATGTCCAGCATGCTAGCTGGTGATTATATAAAACACTATATAAAGTGCTAAATGCACTAAAGTGCAAGGTGCTTGTATAAAATAAAAAAAAGAAATTCTTCAGCAAATGCTTTATAAGGGGATTGTATTGCCTTCACAAATACAAAAGAGCTGCTAGATTTAAAGTGCAGAATGCTTTGACCAAGCTGTTTGCTGGAGGCTGAATAATGTGCTCATGGGCTTTAGGAATATAAATGTGTTTGTATATGCACACCTGTATGACTTTAAAGTACCTGCAGTGCTGAATTTATGCTTGAAACAGAAAATGTTTTAAGAAACTATAAACTGCCTAAATATGCAGGTTAATAAAATGGATGGAAAGTTAAAGTGCAAAAATAGCTAAATTTATATATTTACAATGTGCAAACACCAAGAGAAAACAATCATGAAGTGCCTTTGGTGTCTCGGCTCTAAATGGGGACAATCTGTAATTTAGCCCCAGACTGTGTTTGTTTCAGAGAAGGACCATTTTTTGGTATATGTTATCCCTACACCCATTTAAAAAAAAAATAGGTACATTAAAAGCAAAAGTCCTGAGATTAGGAAATGATAAAAATGGGTTACTACAGTTCTGAGGTTTCCTGAGGGAGCTCTAACATTTTGCAGTTACCATATAATAAACCCAGGAAGAAAACTAAACAGTTCAGTATCTTACCTGACTGCAGGACTGCATCTGATGTTTTCTGTAAGGGAGCAGTGCCCTCTACAGTCTCCTCTTTATACAACCCTCCCTGTCACTCAAAGGTAACTAAGGAGGACCTGATGTTAGCTGGCAGGCAATTAAGCATTTATGAAGTTTACTAGCCCAGCATTACACTTCTTGCTTGATCATCTGATTAAATCAATGTGTAGTGTTGTATTACACTGTACGGTGGGTCACCTTGTGATTTTAGACTAACCTAGCTAGTTTTCTTTTGTATTTTTAGTTCAGGGTAGGGGAACATCCTTCCAGTGGTGTGGGCTCACACCGGTCATACTGATTGAAGCCTAGGCTCTGCGAAGCCCAAAAACAGTGACCTTGGTTTTGAATACAACTAACCTTTATTTCAACATTTTCCATTTGATTTCTGTAAATATATTCTTTCATTTTATGGCAAAATAAAATGACAAATGACTCTGGGCATTTTTTATGCGCTGTGAATTGAGTCTGCCTTGTATTTGTTATCTCAAATACCCACACCCGATGACAGTCCCATTATTCAAAAAGTCTGATCTAGTTACTTTTGTCCCCAGGAGGAGCAGGGATAAATTACATTGTTCAGTTTTTGATCCTGGTTCCAGCAAGAGGGAAGGGGCATTGACAATCAAAGTATCCCTTGGTTTATTCAAACTTTAGCTAAAGCAATATCTTCGGGACAATTCGGGTTGTGATTGCACTTGAAGAAGAAGTGGATCCAAAACAGGCAAACAAGAAAATAACAAAAATTTTAAGAAGTAGTCAGTTGTAACTTTTTATTTCTGAAGTGTTTCTCTTTTTCCTTTTGCTCATGAGGCAGTCTTCTGTGTGATAATACTGTGCTGGATGTGTAGAATAGCTCTCAGCCTGGCAGCTGACATATCTATTTCTGTCGTGCCCCCACCCCCACACACTACATCATCAGCATTGTGATCTCACTGACAGTGACTGACCTGGCAGCTATTGAGTGGCTGTTCCTAAGCAGCAGTGATGTCACAGTCAGTGAAGTCACATTGCTGATGATGTAGTGGAGGGCAATAGAGCTACAGTAGATATGTCAGTTGCCAGGCAGAGTGCTGCACCCACACATCTCACCTACCAAACACCAAGGCCCAGATATTCAAACTGCGCCAGGCTGTGGCACAAGCCTGGGCGCAGCTCAACTTTCTTGCGCACTGGCCTGGCCAGGGTGATATCTGGGGGAGCTGTGCTATGGTGCAACTGCTTTGAATATTGCACCCTGGCCACCCCCACTGTGCATGGCACAGTGGCACTGCGCCAGCACAAGTGGTCAGACTGGAGCATTGAGATGCCGTGGTGCAAGTGCCATTGCGCCATGCACAGCACCTGTGATATTCAAAGGGTGACATGCAAATGGTGCCATAATTTATGCTAGGCACTCCGGGGGCCATTTGCATCTGATTATGGCCCCATTTTCATGCCATTAGCGTGCAGGTGTGCCGATCCCCGACGACTTGCGCCTGGCGCTCTGCCAGGCAGCAGCCGTCGGGGACCGATGCCCCCTGCAGCCCAATGGCGTGATGTCCCATAAGGGACAAAGAATGTCCGTTATCCCTGGTGGTCCAGTGGACCACATGGAGCCCGATCACGGGCATCACTTTTTACCACCCCAGTCCAATATCTCTGGTGGTCCAGTGGACCGCACAGAGCACGATCATGAGCAGCATTCATCACCCCCACAAGTCCGATATCCCTGGTGATCTAGTGGACCCCCCACCCACCCACTGAGCCCCACCACCCGCTCCCGTCGTCGGCGGGCGGCAGCACCCAACCCCGCCTGCCACCCACCGCCCGCCGACTGACAGCCCATACTGTACTAGTCAGTCCAGATATGTGAATTCATGTCCAGATATGTGAATTCATTCACATATCTGGACCAACTAGTACGGTATGGGCTGCAACCCATTGGCTCATGCTCTGAACCAATGGGTGTGCAGCCTCACCGAGCTGTCAGTCAGTGGGCTGTGGGGTGGCAGACAGGTGGGGTGCTGCCACCCAGCCGCTGATGGGGAGGCGGTGGTGGGGCTCAGTGGGCGGGTGGGGTGGGGTCACTAGATCACCTGGGATATCCGGACTTGGGGGTGATGAATGCTGCCCGCGATGCGATCCATGCGGTCCACTGGACCACCAGGGATATTGGACTTGGGGAGGGATACAGTGATGCCCACAATTGGGCTCATCGTGGTCCACTGGACCACCAGGGATATTGGACTTTGGGGGGGATGAATGCTGCCCATGATCGGGGCATGGGGGGGTGCCGCCAGGTGCGGCAGGAACAGGTGATGGCCACCCACAGGTGGCAGCTGCTGTGTTGTACCCTGCAGTCTGACAGCTCACCTGTGGGTGGCCCTCAACTTGTTCCTTTTTCTTTTTTTAGGTGTAACTTTGTGCAGGCGCAGGTAGGGGTTGCGCCTGCATAACTCTACGGGCCGGGCTGAATATCGGGCTGTGCAGATTAAGTGCATGGGCACACCTCCACCTGTGCCTGCATACATTACTGATGCACCCCGGCACATCGGGATTTGTGCGCCGCACTTTTCCCTTTTAAATATTGCACCGGGGCGCATCAGTGGGTTGTGCATGGTGCACCACCTTTGCGCCATGCGCAACCCTTTTGAATATCTGGGCCCTGGTAAACAATCTTCTATTTAAACAAAAAGGGAAAAGAAAAAGTACCTCAGATATAAAAAGTAATGGTTAGCTGGTTTAAAAACTAATATTAATTTTAGGCAGTATACTAGCTCTTTAAAATAATTTAGTTTTAACCCCGACTGTGTACTTGTAAAAACCGTGGCCTCGATACTCAGTTTTGTGTTATGTCACACCTTGAATAAGTTTCTGTACAACCTGCTGACCTCAATGTATTATTCTTGTATCTAATTGATGTATGTATTGATGTATTGTCACTGGACGCTTATGAAAATAGGCAGTTTTGCTCACATGCCTTTCCAGTATAAAAAATGAAATAAAAAGTATGGTCATTGAACTGGAACAAAAGGGCCCACTCTATAAAAATGTGATGTGCTAATGGTTATTTTATTCTTACACGTGGAGAGGAAGGCCCCCATAAAATATTTTGCTGGGGGACCCTTACAAAGTAATGGGGCCAAAGGGGGGCATCCAAGGGTGCTTTGGGAGCTCAGGGAAGTACTAACTGCACCTCTGACACACTTATTTAACAGATCATTGCAGACTGGGTGGTCTCTGAAGACTTGAGAAAGGCAGAAGTAGTTCTACTTCACAAAAGTGGTAGCAAGGAAGAGTTGGGCAATTATAGGCCAGTCAGCCTAACATCAGTGGTAGAGAAGTTAATGGAAACACTATTAAAGGGAAGAATTGTGGAATATCTGGAATCCAATGAATTACCAAACCAGAGGCAGGATAGTTTCACAGGGGGGAGGTTGTGCCAAACAAATCTGATAGATTCTTTGATTGGGTAACCAAGCAGCTAATTTTTAATGCAAAAACATGCAAAGTAATACATTTGGTCCACAGAAACCCGAGGGTGGATTACAAAATTGGGGGACTGACACTAAAAATGACCAAGCAAGAAAGAGATCTGGGGGATAATGATGTTGGCTGACTTAAGGTGACTGGGCAATGTGATAAGGCAGTCAAGAGGGCTAGTGAGATGCTGGGGTGCATAGGTGGGGGTATCACCAGCAGGAAAAGAGTGGTGGTATTGCCTCTATATTGGTCACTGAGTAGCACCCCACCTGGAGTACTGTGTCCAGTTCTGGACATCACATTTCTGGAAAGAGACAGGCAGAGTAGAGGCGGTCCAGAGGACAGCTGTCAAAATGGTGCAAGGTCTGCATCAAAAGCCCTACAAGGAGAGACTAAAAGAGTTCAATATGTACATCCTGGAGGAGAGTAGGGAGAGAGGAGATATGATAGAGAACTTTAAATACTTCATAGGGTTTAATAAGGTACAGGAAGGAGATATATTTCAAACAAACGGGTGCTCAAGAGCAAGGGGTCATGATATGAAGCTGGAATGGGGTAGATTCAGGAGAGAGAGAGATGTGAGGAAGTACTTCTTCACAGAAAGAGTGCTGGATTCCTGGAACATCCTTCCATCGGTTGTAGTAGGGGCGAAAGCAGTGGTGAGTTTCAAAACTGCCTGGGAATCCTAAGAGGTAGGAAGGGGGTGGAAGAGACAGTGCTGTAGATCAAGTAGGGTCTGCAGCAAAAGTGATCATAATTAAAACTGGGCAGAGTAGATGAGCCCAGCGGTCATTATCTGCTGTCAGTTTCTATGTTTTTATGTATGACAGGTTATGTGATTTGAACAAATACAGTGTAAAATTATTAATATATGCAGCGTCCATACTGTAAACTGTGTGGTACACATAATTCAATTTGTATTATGCTATACATATACGATAATCTGATGTGCAATGATGTATGCATTGAGCAAGAGAGAAAAAATCAAAGGGAACACATGTGATGCAATATACCACTCATAGAGTGGTGACATCATGATAGGTACATGTTGTATGAAGTTACTCTATTATGATGGTACCCAGCTGTATACCAATGTTGAGTTATCTACATTATGGGATTTTATTTATTTATTTTTTTTATAATGCAGACATTGTCTACACACTAATGACACATAGCCAAGGATACTCCTTACAATATGTGACCTTGTGTTTTTTTTTTTTTGTACCACTGTATTCCTTTTTTGGAAAACACTTGCAACCTGGCAAAAATAGAAATATATGGACAGCAGACTTGCAAGAACAATTTGACCAGCATTTTCTAGTGACAAGAAGATGTTTGGCCAGGAGTGGATTCAGGCCTTAAAGTTGACAGTATTCCTATAAATTACTGAAGGGGGGATTGGTGTGATGTGTCCTGCGAGGTGGAGGCCCCCTTCCAAAGATTTTATCCATGAGTGTACTCAGAGTACCCAAGATCATCATTCTGAGAACAAGAAAGCAGATTCCATTCAATGTTAAAGGCCAATTTAAAATGTCCTTTTTAAAATATAAAGAAAGATCCTTATTGAGAGCAGCCATCCACCCACATCCAATATCCATGGTGTACAAGGAACTGCAGACTCTTGATATGCAATTACCAGTTGGTGTATGCCAGTATTGGGTTAAGGTCCTATCTCTTTCGCCTACACCTGACTTTTGGCAACAAAACTGGGAAAACCTATACAGGTTTGTTAAACAAGACCGACTGCGGCTTATACAATTTAATGCTATGAATGACCTGTACTATACTCCCCAGAAGCTCCATAAAATTGGCAAGATACCATCCCCTGCTGTCCTCGGTGCCTCAGTAGAAATGGAGACCTCCATCATATGCTATGGGCATGTCCTAATGTTCAGTCATTTTGGAGGGCTATACAAAATTCCCTAAATCCTATGCTAGCTTTAGACTCATTGTTCTCCCCAGAAGTTTGTTTGCTTAATTATTTTCCAAAAGGCACATTGAAATCCAAGAAGTACTATATGGCCCTTATCTCTGCAGTGGCCAAACTTGTACTCATGAGGCACTGGATCCTGAACTCCTTGCCTACAACATTAGAGTGGTATAGAGAAATTTTGCAAGCCTTGCAGCTGGAAAAACATATTGCTAGTATGGGCAGCCGGCTGCAAAGCTATCTAGATAAATGGGGCACCCTAGATGCATTATTGGTGATATGGAAGCCTCAAAGTAGATGACTTAATGGTTGCTGATTTTTCCCTTGTATCCTGGTTATCTCTGAGAAAAGCTATCCCTAATTGTAGTAGAGAAAAAGTTTTGTACCTGATGCCTTTAAATGGAGTGAGGAGGGTATGGGGGGATAGGGAGTCAGGGGAGTTTTTACGGGGAGGAGGGAGGGGAGGGTTTATTTGGATTAGGCCTTTTTTTTTTTCTTTTTTATTATGACTTTACTATTTCTGTCTAACCAAAGGTTATAGTGATACCTCAGCAATGTCGCAGTATGCTTTTATGTCAGGTTCTTACTTAACTAAAAGAACTTGTGTTTATGACATTATGATACGTCTATATAGAAAAGCTTGAATCTAGATACTGTGACCAGGATAGGCTTAACTACCAAGCATACTATGTTATATTTTATTTTATACTTATGTGTATTCATGTGCTGAAAATAAATAAAGCTTTTTGAATGATAAAAAAAAAGAAAGGCATTCACTTCATGATGCAGGGCCTGGGTCAATAAAAAAAGGCATTGTCACCTTGAAAGAACTTAAAAATTCTACTTTTATTATGTAAATGTACAAACAAAAAAATTAGTATTTGTACACATGCACATGATCCTGACAATTTCTATCTGATGGTTCCCTTCCTAGAGTCAGTGCATCTGCTTCCATGTGGACCCACTCAATGCTATGGGCAGGGGAATCATTTTGGGGTAGCCAGGTGTTGCAGTTGATACCCCTATGATTTCTTTGCAGCCCCGTATGACACACCTTGCAACCCCTGGAAACCAGTAAAACATTGTATGCCTAACATGTATTTATGTAAATTGAGATTGGTGGAGGAGCTTTGAAACCCTTATGATTCTGCTGGAATGATATGCTGCTATTGGTAAGGTATCACCTTCCTTTAGAAGACAGCTACCCCTCCTACAAATATAAAGTCATGAGAGTTGGTGTGATGTGTCCTCTGAGTTGATTATGGAGGTACTCCTTAAGGAAAGGATAGTACAACACCTGGAATCCATAGGGGCACAGGATCCAAGACAGCATGGGTTTACAACAGGAAGGTCCTGTCAAACTAATCTCATAGATTTCTTTGACTGGGTAACTAGAGTGGTGGATCAAGTGGGTGCAGTTGATGTCACCTACCTTGACTTCAGCAAAGCTTTTGATACTGTTTCACATAGAAGATTGATTAATAAGCTGGGTAGTCTTGGGGTGGGTCAGAAGTTGGTCAACTGGGTGGCAAACTGTTTGGTGGGCACAAAACAAAGAGTGGTGGTAAATGTTATAAAGTCAGAAGAGATACAAGTCACAAGTGGGGTACCTCAGGGATCAGTCCTGGGGCAAGTTCTCTTCAATATCTTCATCAGTGACATTGCAGATGGACTGGAGGGTAAGGTTTGTCTGTTTGCAGAAGACACCAAGATCTGCAACCGAGTAGATGATCCAGATGTGGTGGGGTGGGCAGAATGAGGAGAGATCTGGTTAAACTGGCAAAATTTTTGGAAGAGTGGCAACTGGGGTTTAATGCAAAGAAGTGCAAGATCATGCACATAGGGAAAAGAAACCCTGAAGTCATCTATAGGTTGGGAGGGGAGTTGCTGGCAATCACAAATGAAGAAAGAGACTTGGGCATCATCATCACAGATTACCTGAAATCATCCAAGCAGACTGTGAAAGCAGTAGGTAAGTCTAGGAGGATGTTGGGGGTTTATTAGTAGGGGTATCACAAGTCATAAGACTTTACAAGACACTGGTTAGGCCCCATCTGGAGTACTGTGTGCAGTACTGGAGGCCACACCTTCACAAGGACATTAACAAAATGGAGGCAGTCCAGAGAAGGGCAACCAAAATGGTGCAGAGACTGCATCAGAAAACATATGAGGACAGACTAGCGGAGCTCAATATGTATACCCTAGAGCAAAGGAGGGAGAGAGGAGATAGGATCAAAACATTCAAACACATTAAACACATTAACAAGGTGAAAGAGTCTAACATGTTTCAACATAATAAAAATAGCAGGACGAGAGGACACAGCATGACATTAGAGGGAGGCCAATTAAGGGGTAATGTGAGGAAATTCTTTTTCACAGAAAGGGTGGTGGATGCATGGAATGGCCTACCTCAGTATGTAGTGGATATGAATACAGTGCAGGACTTCATACAGGCATGGGATAGGCATAAGGGAGCAATACAAATGAGTATGAATAGAAAGACCATTGACAGAGTAAAGGCCTATGGCACATTCATAATGTAGAAAAAAATGGGCAGACTGGATGGGCCTTGTGGTCCTTATCTGCCATCACCTTCTATGTTTCTATGTTTCCACCTCGTAAATTTTCCAGTTTGCCAACTGCATTCTCCTAGGCCACAATATGCTATTTATTGCATAAAATTTAAAGCCACACAGCAGACTCCACTAGCCTTACATTAATCTTTAATTAATATACTTATGCAGCCTTATAACATGGGTATTGTTTTCTAAAACAAGTTCTTATCTTCTAAAACATTTCTGTTTGTAGAACTCTGAGCCACCATTAATGCTACCATCTGATGAAAAAATCACTAACAACTTTTCACTTGTTTGATGGTGCCATTAAATGGTTGCCCCCTTCCCCAATACAGGGTAAGGTTTAGAAAAATGTATCTGTGATCTTTAGTAGCCTGAGGATAATATGGTCCCAGAACAGACCTCCCCCCCTCATAGTAGCAAGTAATGATTACCTGCCATCAGTGTGCTGATTTTGTGACAGAAGAAATTCAGTTTTTTCTTTTTAATGGAAGAAAAAAACATGTGCTCTGTTTTGTCAAGTTAACAATGGGTTAACCTTATCAGCTGAAACCTGCTGTCTCTTGCTTTCTCTCCTTTCTCTCTCTTCTGATATCTCCACTCAGTTCTGCTCCATAACATAGGGATCAACCTTTACCAAGCACTCCAGGGAGTGACCATACACACAAGGAACCATGGGACTTCACTTCGCAAGACAAAGTAAGGAACTTTCAGAATAAAAAATATAACTGAAATAGTTGTTTTATTATTGAAGACCCTTCTGCTTTGTGCCTCATTGATTTCTGTGATCAACTTTAAAATAGTTACCACGAGACATCAGTAGGGAGGGGGAGGTACTTTCACTGACCAGCAGCATCAAACAACTTAAACAGAATGTGCAGCCCCAGAGTCTTAAAAACAAGGAGCTTGATTCACAATGGATGGCTTAAGCTGCACCAAAGGCAGCTTGTGCTGATTGTTAGTGCACCTGGGACCCTGTGCCAATTTCATAATTGGGTAGGGTCCCAGCCGCAAAGACCCATGGCTTGTGGCAACCCTAGCAATGCACCCTACACAGGGCACACCTGGACATTTTGTCGCAATCTATGGGCATTCATGTGGCAATGTCCCTTACTAGTCCCTGGTGGTCTAGTGGACCTCCACTCCCCATCCCTGATCACCCATTAGAAATAAATATATCATTATTCCCCTGGTGATCTAGTGGACCCTCCCCCCCAGCATTAATCTCTCATTATAAATAAAGATATAATTATTCCCCTGGTGGCTTAGTAGACCCCCCCACACCCCCCAGAATTAATATAACTATCTCCAAGGGGGTGTGGACTTTGGAAATGTGGCAAAACACTGGAGGGGGGAAAATTCATTCTAAAAGTAAAAAAAGAAAAACTAAACAGGGGCAACAGTATGGAATCTTTGGGGGGCCAAACTGTGGCCCCAGCCCCCCACACCACCTGGTCCTGGTACCCTTGCCACTCCACTACGGGAGTGGCTTGACCGCAGCACCGCACTGGCAGCTTCCTTGATACTCCCCCATGAGAGCATACAGCAACAGGGGTAGCGGTAATACCATACTCTGAAACACTCTTGTAGCTGTTCAACCTTTCATGCTTTCTGCAGTGCAGTTATTCATGCGCTGTTTTGGCAGTGCTATATTGACCCAGTGCCCACAGAGGAAGCAGTCACGATGCAAAACAATAACTCGCAGTAGTTGACATGTCACAAAATACTGTAGTGAAAAAGGGCTTAATTGTCATTGAATAGCATTGTTCTCTACAGCATATTTTAGCATTTTGTGATATGCTGCAGCATTATTGCATTGCACCCAGGCTAGTGCTGCTGTATACAATACGCAATGTATGTCTTTATGTGACGAAGTACCTTTGTAAACGAGCCTCTGGCTCAAAGGTTGTAAACTGATTCTTAAATAAATAAAATAAAATAAATACACATGAAAGTAAAAAAAAAAAAGAGCCATACACAAATAAAAGTTGGCCTCAAGACCAAGTAGTCTCACTTTCAGGTACAGATACAATTACAATTACATAATTCATATATTTCATTATGAAGTGCACATTGAAACATAGCCATCACGCATGCATTCCTTTCTTTTGGAGTTAGCAAATTCCAAAGTTTTGCTTGCACTTCACTGGTGAAAGTGTTAGCAAAGTGTCATTACATGTAGTTTTCACTGGGCAAATCAGTATGTCGATAGTTAAAACTGTGCAAAATGTTCCTGTTAAAAAAAAAAAACCTTTTTAAATGTTTAACCCAACCACTGTTCTGCTGGCAATAAATGAATGATGACATCCACACCTACAGTAACAACTGACTTTCTATTGTTAGCCAAGTGGGTGTTGCTATAGGTGAAGAAATCATTCATTTATTCTATTGTAGGACAATAGTCTGTGAAGAGGGTATCTTGCTCATTCCAACACATAAAGTTATTCTTTGTTTCAGGTGCTGCATACTTTACATTTAGGGCTGGGAAGGAGGGAGGCTGGGAGCTAGAGAGTACAGTAGGGTGGAGACTATGTGATTTGATTCAGTGGGGTTGAAGTATGGGAAAGGAGATGGGTGATGTGGTTTACATGACTTGGTGTATGTGGGAAAGGTATAATTGAAATGGCATACAGTACTATGGTTTTGTTTATTGTAAATTTCTCCAGGCCAGGTTGGGGGGGGGGGGTGCTAGAGATGGTGGGGACAGGAACCATGTATCTAGTATGTGGGAGGTGGATTACACTTTAAGAAAACTGCTTTTTGTAAAAATAAAAGTACTTTGCCATGCAAAGATGTAGAAAAGTCAGGGAACTTTGTCCCCACTATGCACAATACAGAGTTCTCAACTTTACAATACCTTTACCTGCAAACTAACATTTAGCTACATCTCGAACAGAAAGAAGCCAGAAATTGGTTATAACCAAATTTACCTAGTTTCTGGGGCTCTGATTGTGGCAAGTGGGTTTCCTGAAGCATCACAAGGTCCAGCCTTCCTCTTTAATGGATTTCATTACTTTTGATCTTTGAACTGTGGATATACAGTATCTTAAAAAGAATTTGGGGAGGCAGTATGGTTAAGTGGTTTAAGGCTCTGAGCTGGAAACCTGGGTTTGAATCCCACAGCCCCCACTTGCATACTGTGTGACGCTGAGCAAGTCACTTAACTTCCTTGTGCTCCCAGGTTACACCTGTAAACAAGCTTTCAGCTTAGTGTGTCTCACCTGGTTAAATAATTGGAAAAAAAATAAAGTAATGTACTTATGCAATGACATTAAGTATTCTAATTATTATCTCAGTATGATATACCTTCACACTGAGGTTCCTGGGCCATTTTGCAACCACTGTTTCCACATCCTTGTAGATATCTGATGCAGTAAGCAAGAAAACAAGAACAACAATTTTAAATGAACAATAAAAACAGTAAACCTGTAAAATCGCAATGGCTTTGAATGCTGAAGACGTCACACTGATGGTCCCTGTGGTACTACTCTTGCAATAATTTTGGGGAATAAAATTGTGATACCTTTGATTTGCCATTGCAGTGACACTGTGATAATTGTTGTAGTACAATTAAGGTTTTTAATCTATCACAGTGGATATGCTTCAATTCCATTGTGATATCATTGTACCGCTGTCATACCTGTGCACCAAGAAATGTCAAAATTTAAACTCCCATTGTAATAGTGTCATAGCTAGGTCTAGGGGGTAGTAGTGCAGTATTGAGGATTTGATCACTAAAATGCATTACATTGATTCTGAAATTGGAATTGCACATTACAATGTTTGTGTTTATGCAACGGATTGCCTACTGAATTGTATTTATGATTATGTTGGATAATTATCATTTTTGTATGTCTGTTTGAATGTGATTTTAAACCAGCTGAATGCTGTACCCATTGTAATGACTAACAAAGACAAACAATAAATGAATTGATGATGATGATGACCATTGTAGTGCCAGGGTACCACTGGCTAGTACTATTGCATACTTTTTAGCCCCCTGTGTTGCCATTGTGGTGGATTTGTTAAGAATAAGCATATTCTTTGGTGTTCTAGTGCCTCTCGATACTACAGGTGAATTGTGAAAGAACTGTGCACTAACTTCTCATGTACACTGTAACCCGTCAGAATGCAAAGCTGTACACTGCAGAATTCTTCAGAGTTACTGCAGGAAATAGTGCAGTTTCACAAAGGTGTTAGTGTGGCTCAGTTGGTAGCAAATCTGTCTCTGGGCCAGAAGGTAATCGGTTCTGGTCACACACCAGGATTGGGCTCATACCATAAAGGCTGGCACCAGAGTATAATACTAGGTGGTACTATACTTTAGAGTTGAGCTTTGATTTGGATGAGACATTAAACTGAGGTCCCTTCTGCCCATCACTGGTGCTGTTCTGGTGGTTGTCCAGGTGGAAGTAAAGCAACTCAAGGCACTCTTTGCAAGTGTAGGGAAAGTTTCCTGGTGTCCAGGCCAACATTGCCCTTCCTATGAAACCAGTTGATGCAATTGTCCAAGGCTATGTGTGGTTGTTGATGTGCAAGATGGCTGCCACTACATATTCAGTCACTTCACTACCAGTCTCTCTTTGCTTATAAATCTTTGGGATACAATGTATATGAACAGCACTATATCAATGCTGACTCTTCTTCTACTACTGTTAATTCCTTTTAACATGCCGGGATCTGTGAAACCAAGTTGCATCCTTGCTGGGTCCACTTAAACTACTGCATAGAGATGAACATCTGGGAAGGTAAAGCTTAAGTAGGTAAGTGGCACTGGGTTTCTTCTACTTCCAATGCTATGTAGAATTTCATCCTCTAGTGGTTCTACTGACTACAGTTTTAAATTCCCAGGTACATAAATAATCTCTGGTGAACATTTCATATGTATTGATATCCTGAACCAGTGTGTGTATACAAGGCCATAAAACACAGTTCAGAGTACAAGTAATAGGCTTTTATGACCCACCATTTTTCTCCAGACAGTTAATCTGCCCTTGTAGGATCTTGCATGACCCTCCATCTCTTTTTCCTTTAAATGTTTTACCCTTCATATAATGAATTTAAATGTATCAGGGCAATTGTAGACCTTAGCTGGGTATATCAATGTGTATTTCTTTCAGATGACCCTCTGGGTCCCTTTTATTTAACTATCAATAGCTAGTAGGGATGGCCTACAGTGAGGTCTATATGTCTGCAAGAATAAGGTTCATCACTTAGCCACATATAGCCTACTGACAACCAGGCCTGCATTGCCCATCACAAGGTATATAAATAACATGGGGACACATGGACTCCATCCTGAAAAAGCTGCACCCCAAATTGGGTGCCCATTACAGGAACCAAAGCTGCCTACCTTTACGGGCAAGGGGGGAGATTGTCCAGAAGATGATACCCATGTTTGACTACTGTGACATCACATAGTTTACAGCGCTGCACTGAAGTCATACTTAACCAGATTGGACACCCTTTTCAATACTTTCTGTCGTTTCACTCTGGATGCCTGTACTGGGGTGGGTGACCCTGTCCCAGTTGGAAAACTATAGTGATGGTTAAAGCGGCTCAGTTTCAAAAATGTTCACCCCATGATGACAAATTAGGGACATGCAAGGCATGAAGTGGTTTCTGGATATAAAATTAAAGATGTAGTTTCCTTTTCTTTTCTCTATGTAAGTCTGTTGTACTTCATATTTTGTTATTCACTTCTCTGAGCATTGTTAGCCTGCCACTACCAGGGTAGTCAATCTAGTTTGTGTTCTGCAATTACCCCCCCCCCCACAGAGTGTGGCATACTGGTCTATAGAGATCACCATAAGAAGCATTAAATGAGGGCTTTGCTTTTAAATAAGAGTAAAAGAAACTGCCCGAGGGTTATAACCTTCGAGTTAACAAATGAATAAAGCTCTCCTTGTTGTAGAAACTGTTTGAGTGTGAGCATGGCAGTTTGGTTACTAATGGAAGGATGCACCACCACCCCAAGTACAAGTATCACAAAGTGTTGAGCAGTAAATCCAGGCAAATACACCTGTGCTAAATAGTTTGCTGTTTGCAGGCTGCTGCTTTTGGAAACAGTTGAGGCTATCTTCCTGTGAATCAAAACATGATAGAAGGAAGTATTTGATAGCTTTAGAAAAGAAGGTTTGTAAAAACTATAAAAGATATAGGATAACAGTTAAAATAGGTTGAGTTCATCTCTAGAAGAATCTATGCTTTTTAAAGGGAGTTTGTACCTGGAAACTGGGAGTTCAGAAAATCCTGGGTCTGTGTTCTGCAGCTGCTACCTCAGCAGTTGAAGCCATTTTAGAAAGGTGTTCCCTTAGGGAAGGGCTGGCCCTTAATTGCGTTAGTATATAGGGAAGGCTTGGGACTTGTCCTGCCAGGAAGTGACTAGTTTAGAGGGATGAACTTTTTGAAAAGGACATTCTTTTGCATTTTCTTGTTTTTATGTTTTTGTAAGGGGTTTAGCATTGTGTAATAATTGCCCCTATATATGTATCCTGTGTATTTCCTTGAAAATAATGCAGTTGTGTGAATTATAAATCTAGTATTCTTTTAATTGTTTAATAGAACATGAATGACAAATCATGTGACACCTGAGCAATATATAAGGGCTACTCTGGTAACCACAGTTAGTTTACTTTGGGCTGAGGAGCAGAGAGGAACCTCAGGGAGAAGCAGCGTGCAGCCAGAGAAACAGCCAAAAGTGAGAGAGACATGCCAGTGTTGAATTGTTGAGATCCTGGTTACCCAATGGTGAAGGTGAGGCAAGCTTAAGGTGGAGCTCGGGTTGAAAGTTCTGTAAAATCTAAAAGCAAGGAAGAATCACTGTGGCCTGAAATTGGCCCTGGACTTCTAAAGGTCAGGTTTGGGATACCTGGATGCTAGAAGCTGCTCACCTAGAATTTACCAAAGGGAGAGCACTCAGACTGATGAGAAGCTGCAGAGGCCTGAGTGGGAAGATGTTCAGACTGCAGAGGATCTTGCAGAAACCCAAGGGGGTATTTATTGGAAGGATGACCATACCATGCGATGGGTTCAGTTCCTTGTCTCTAGAGGGCATTGTAAGGTCCAACTGCAGTGTTATAGTGAGAGGTCTCCTAGCTAAGCTCCCAGACCATTCTCTTTATTGTTTTCTTATAGTAACCTGGCAAAAGCTTGCATCTGAAAATACCATCTGTACAAAGCTGGCAATAAAACAGCACCTCAGGGTGTTTTGCATGATATTTTATGATTCCTGCTGTCTTCCTTAACTGAACCTCACGACACATGGTACCAGAAGTGGGGTGCCAGAACACACTGACAGGGGAAGTATGGCTGGTCACGTACTAGATGTGTTGGTACTGAAGAAAGAGAGACATGCAGAAAGGCCCTAGTGCTAAAAGTCTGAACAGTTTGCCGACTGAATAACTGACCCTGTGATAATTTTGTATGAGAAAGTGAAGTCCTTGCTGGAGTTGGCAACAATGAACTTGCAGGGTGAACCAGAGGAGGCTCTATCTGAGAGAGAGATGCTGATGAGTCTCTCAAAGATGGTGCAATGGCTGACTCAAAAGTGGCTAGAGGCTGAGGAACGATGTTCTGTGGCAGAGCAACGAATCCAGACACTGGAACAGATGGAAGTTGTGACTGTTAACCAAGCACTATTTGAGAACCATGCGGCTGATGGGGAAGGAACAGCGCCATTTAATTTTGCTAAGGAGAATGATGACATTCTCCCAGATGAACAGTCCTGTGGTGTACTTCCTGTAGATCTGTGTGCTGTTTTGAAAAATGTGGAGTTTTCAGAGTTGGATGATGATCAGAGAGTGCAGGTACAATTGTCTGAACTGACAAAGCTTGAAAGGAGAGAGAGAGAGAGAGAGAGAGAGAGCCAAGTCGGCTATGTGAACATTTTAAGGACTTGTGTGCTGACATCCAGAAGGGTCCTGGAAGTTCAGCAGATTGCAGGTATGAAGAAACAGTGGTCCTTTTAAGACCAGAAGGGACTGAGGCCCAGATATTCAAAAGGGTTACGCATGGCGCAACAGTGTTGAGCCGTGCACAACCCTGATGCACCCAGTCAGATATTCAAGGAAAAAGTGCACCTTGACAACCCGACATACCGAGCACATCAGATGTATGCAGGCACAGGTAGGGCATTCCCATGCATAACCTGCACAGCCCGTTATTCAGCCTGGGATGTACAGAGTCATGCATGCGCAACCCCTACCTGCGCCTGCACAAAGTTACGCCACAAAAAAAAAGAAACAAGTGATGGCCACCCACAGGTGAGCTGCAGCATTGCAGGGCACAACACAGCAGCTGCCACCTGTGGGTGGCCACCTGAGTTCCTGCCACACCTGGCAGCACCCCTCCATGCCCCATGGTGGGCAACTGTAAGCGAACCCCGCCCCATGTCCAATATCCCTGGTGGTTCAGTAGACCGATCGCTGCCCGATCGTGGGCATCAGTACCTCATCAAAGACCCCCACTACCCTGGTGGTCTAGTGTACCCCCCACCCCACATCCCACTGATCCCCACCACCCTGCTCCCCCCATCAGCCGGCGGGCAGCAGCACCCCACCCACCTGCCACCCGCTGCCCGCTGACTGACAGTAGTAGGGCTACATGCCCATTGGTTCACAGCATGAGCCAATGGGCATGCAGCCCATACCGTACTACTCAGTCCAGATATGTGAATGAATTCATTCTGGACCACCAGGGATATTGGACTTGGAGGGGGGGTTCGCTTACAAATGCCCACGATCGGGCTCAGTGCGGTCCACTGGACCACCAGGAATATTGGACGGTTTTTCATTTATATTACAGGAATGCCCATGATCGGGCTGCAGGGGGTGTCGGTCCCCGATGGCTGCTGCCTGGCAGGGTGCCAGGCACAAGTTGTTGGGGATCGGTGCACCTGCATGCTAATGGCATGCAAATGGGGCCGTAATCAGATGCAACTGGCCCCCTCTGTGCCTTGCATAAATTATGGCCCCATTTGCATGTCCCCGTTTGAATATCGCAGGTGCTGTGCATGGCGCAATGGCACTTGTGCCAGCTAATCTCCATGCTCCACTCTGGCCACTTGCACTGGCACAGTGCCACGGCACCATGCATAGTGGGGGTGGCCAGGGTGTGATATTCAAAGCTGCTGCGCCATAGCGCAGCTCTGTTGAATATCGCCCAGGCCACTCCCCTCTGCAACAAAGTTGAGCTGCGCCCAGGCTTGCGCCACAGCCTGGCGCAGTTTGAATATCCGGGCCCCAGTGTTTAATGCCTAAAACCAATACTGACTTTCAAATGTGGAGTACGCTCCAAATGAATGATACCTGTGTACGTAGGTTATTTGCATTTGTAAACATGGTTGATAATGTGCCTATTAATGTTGAAAGGCTGGATAGTGCTAGACCCTTTTACTTTACAAAGAATGGGGTCCTGTACAGGTGTCACAAGAAATTACGAGAGAAATGTACTGAAGACCAGTTGGTGGTGCCCAGGGTACTTCGACTGTAGGTTCTTTAGACAGCACATTTTGATCCCAAGAAAGGGCATTTGAGATGCCATGGGATTTTAAATCACATACTATCCCATTTCTACTGGCCAGGGGTAATTAAACAAGTTGTGAAGTTCTGCAAGACCTGTAAAGCATGTCAGAGTGTGGTGGCAACCAATAGGGTGGCAGCCAGAATAGTTGCAAGGAACAAAAATGAATTTTCTGGTAGGAAGTGTCGGGATGGGTGGAGTCCTATATCCGTTTGACAGTAAGACTGGGGAGAGATTCTTGGAGGTGGAAGTACCTCCTAGATGTGGTTTCTCTCTCCAAGCATAAAAGGTGATGTGTATTCAGAAGAACTGTTTAATTATATTATAATTCTGGAGGAAAAAGTGTTGAGATTGAGAGTTGGATTAAACAAAAGAGTACTTCTAGATAAAAGGCAAAGAAATGTGAGGGTATTAGACTCGAGTAGGAAGATGTTAAAGGAATTACTATGTCGTAGAAATTCTCTATTAATAGTACAGTCAATTGGCTGAGTTGTCATACCGGAACATAAAGAAAGGTAATGATTCTATTAAAAGAGAAAGGGATGCAAATAAAACGGAAGTGGAAGACGATTCAGTACCAGGTTAGTTAAATCAATAAAACCTCTGAAGTCAGGCATGGAAACCAGTCCTTTGCAAGAACTGGTTCCCTCTTAAGCTGGGGGGTATATGTGATGGGGTGGGTGACCCTGTCCTAGCTGGAAAGCTATAGTGATGGTTGAAGCAGCTCAGTTTCAACAAAGTTTACCCTATAATGCCAAATTAGGGCTATGCAAGGCATGAAGTGGTTCCTGGATGTAAAATGAAAGTTGTAGTTTCCTTTTCTTTCCTCTATGTAAGTCTGTTGTACTTCATATTTTGTTATTCACTTCTGAGCCTTGCTAGCTGGCCACTACCAGGGTAGTCAATCTAGTTTGTGTTCTGCAATCCCTCCCCTAAGAGTATGGCATGCTGGTCTATAGAGATCACCATAAGAAGTATTAATTGAGGGCTTTGCTTTTAAATAAGAGTAAAAGAAATTGCCCAAGGGTTATAACCTGCCACTTAACAAATTAATAAAGCTCTCCTTGTTGTAGAAACTGTTTGAGTGTGAGCATGGCAGTTTGGTTACTAATGGAAGGATGTACACCCCCCACCCCAGTACAAGTATCACAAAGTGTTGAACAGTAAATCCAGGCAAATACACCTGTGCTAAATAGTTTGCTGTTTGCAGGCTTCTGCTTTTGGAAACCGTTGAGTCTAGCTTCCTGTGAAATAAAACATGATAGAAGGAAGTACTTGATAGCTTTAGAAAAGGAGATTTGTAAAAACTATAAAAGATACAGGATAACAGTTATAATAGGTTGAGTTCATCTCTAGAAGAATCTATGCTTTTTAAAGAGAGTTTGTACCTGGAAACTGAGAGTTCAGAAGATCCTGGGTCTGTGTTCTGCTGCTGCTACCTCAGCAGCTGCAGTCATTTTAGAAAGGTATTCACTTAGGGAAGGGCTGGCCCTTAATTGCATTAGTATATAGGGAAGGCTTGGGTCTTGTCCTTCCAGGAAGTGACTAGTTTAGAGGGATGAACTTTTTGAAAGGACATTCTTTTGCATTTTCTTGTGTTTATGTTTTTGTAAGGGGTTTAGCATTGTGTAACAATTGCCCCTATATCTGTATCCTGTATATTTCCTGGAAAATAATGCAGTTGTGTGAATTATAAATCTAGTATTCCTTTAATTGTTTACTAGAACATGATTGACAAATCATGTGACACCTGAGCAATATATAAAGGCTACTCAGGTAACCTACAATTAGTTTACTTTGGGCTGAGAAGTAGAGAGGAACCTCAAGAGAAGCAGTGTGGAGCCAGAGAAATGGCCAAAAGTGAGAGACATGCCAGTGTTGAATTATTGAGATCCTGGTTACCCAAGGGTGAAAGTGAGACAAGCTTAAGGTGAAGCTTGGGTTGAAAGTCCTGTAAAGCCTAAAAGCAAGGAAGAATGACTGTGACCTGGGATTGGCCCTGGACCTCCAAAGGTCAGGTTTGGGCTACCTGGATGCTAGAAGCTGCTCACCTAGAATTTACCAAAGGGAGAGGACTCAGACTGGTGAGAAGCTGCAGAAGCCCGAGTGGGCAGATACTCAAACTGCAGAGGAACTTGCAGAAACCCAATGGGGTATTGGCAGGGTGACCATATCATGCAATGGGTTCAGTTCCTGGTCTCTAGAGGGCATTGTAAGGTCCATCTGCAGTGTTATAGTGAGAGGTCTCCTGTCTAAGCTCCCAGCCCATACTCTTTATTGTTTTCTTTATAGTAACCTGACAAAAGCTTGCATCTGAAAATACCATCTGTACAAAGCTGGCAATAAAACAGTACCTCAGGGTGTTTTGCATGATATTTTATGATTCCTGCTGTCTTCCTTAACTGAACCCCACGACAATGCCCCCTTCCTTTACCCACCACTGTGATCTATATTGCTGTCTAGCTTTTCCTTCCCTAGAAAAGTGCCTTCTAGCCCAGTGAATAAAATGTATCTCTAAATTCTGGTTTGATATGCTTCCCTTTTACCTTGCATCCTCATTGTCCTCTCACCCCACTACCCCTCTCTTCCTTAGATCCAGTGACTCCCCGCACCCTAGCTATACCATGGAGCAACATCTCTATAGGCCAATTGTTGATCTCCTATAGATCCCCTAAGCTCTGGAACTCAATGCCTCATCAAATCAGGCACTTCTCCTCCTTGCAGTCCTTCTTGTCCTCCCTCCTCGGCTTCATCTCTCCATCCTGCAGCTGTTCCTAATTTCCATTCTGGCTCCTCACTCCTCCTAATTTCACCCTCTGGCTTCCCCATCCCCTTTCCTTACCTAGCACTTAATGTGAGGAGAAATCAATGTACTTTATTGCACTTCCTTGTCCCCATTGTATGTATTAAGTCTGCAGTGCTGTTAATTTGCTCCTCTTTCATTAAATCTCAATGTTTATCTAATGCTACTAACTGATGTATTGATTTTTATGTTGGTGTGTGCACAGCCAACATCTTGCGGCAGTGGGGATTTGGGGCCGCAGTTGCTGTTGGGTGAATGCAGGGCGCGCACCAGTAGGTGCATCCCTCATTCCCCAATCAGCCTGCATGCCGACGCCACACCATGCATACTAAGCTGGTGAGCACATCTAAGGAAAGGTCTGCTGCAATCCGAGCAAAGCTCGTCACACGTAGCGGACCCTTCATACGTGCTCGCCAGCTAGTAGCATGGCAGCACAGTGGCAGCTACACTGCCGACAGCACCGACTTCGGGGTGCCCAATCCCTGTGCTGGCTTGCCCCTGCCCCATGAAGTGTAAGAATGGGAGCCCATTCCCCATTGGCAGAATGTGCCCCCCACCTTGTTGTTTGCTGACGGGGGTGCCCAATCCCCATCGGCATCCACCCCCTCTTCCCGTTGTACTGTGCCAACGGGGGAGCCCACTCCCCATCGGCATCATGCCCCCCCCTTCTTCTGTGCTGACAGGGATGCCCAATCCCCCATCAGCTACTGTACCACCCAAACAAAAGAAATGACCTGTAAAAAAGAAAACCGTTGGTGTTTTTTTCTTTTTTTCCCTCGGTACCTGTAAACTGAAAATGGTCCTCATAGTCTCCTACCCACCACCCACACCCATCCACTGTGCACCCTGCCTCCCACCCCCAACCCCATACTTACCTCCGGAGTCTGGCGAGATGATCTTCACTGACCAGGAACATGTCTGCACTCTTCAAAGCCGACCGCAAGCTGAGGAAATGCCGGTAAGCTGTATAGTGGACAAAATAGGGTTTTTTCAACTTTGCTCCATATCTTGGTAATTTTTTGGAATTTTTGCACCAAATTTTCAACATGGAGTTTTTGGGACCACTCCTTATGAATTCTGTACAGCTTTGACGTTAATCGGGCCTGAAAGGTGATTTTGCACTCACTGCGTGAAATCACCTTTTGGGACTGATTAATGCAAGGACAGTGGCAGTGTTCATGAGGTGGGCTCTCAAAAAGTCTATGTTGCAAATTTGGTGGAAAAAATCCAAAAAATGGCTGTTTTAATTAAGCTGCATGTTGAGCAGTTGCTACGCCAGGTCAGAACTTCCACCTAATTCACAATATTTTCATGCCAGATTTTCAACATTGTTGTTTTTCACACCTCCTTGTGAACAGTATAGCTTATCATTTTTCACATCCTGGCCGAAATGTGTTTCCGCACATCCAGCGCACAATACCGCGGTCACTGTGGGAAATCAGTGTTTGGGCCAGATTGCAAAAATGATAGTGACACTGTTCATGAGCAGAGGTCCTACAATGCCTATGTTGAAAATTTGGTGATGATATTCCATAAAATGATTGCGTTATGAGAGTACGTTGCGCAGTTTGCACGCACGCTTGTAACATTATGCATTTGTAATATTTTCACTCTGGACTTTCACCATCAGCATTTTTCTGCACCTCTTGATGAACAGTAAAGCTGTCATTTTACATATCCTGCCCGAAATGTGTTTTCGCGCATCCAGTGAAGAATGGCATGGTCGCTATGTGAAATCACTTTTTGAGACAGCTTGAGGACACGACAGTGACACTGTACATGAGTAGAGGTGCTAAAATGCCTATGTTGAAAATTTGGTTCCAAAACTCCATAAAATGCATTGCGCATCTCCCATGCACTCTTGTAACTTCCCATATTTGCAATACTTACATGCCACATTTTTACCACTGCCATTTTTTTTTACACCTCCTTATGAACAGTACAGCTGTCGTTTTCATATCCTGCCAAACATGTGTTTCCACAATGCACTACCAAAGGCAATGCCAGCGCAACAACATTCGGCATTGACTAATGCCTTGTTTACTCTTGTGCTTCTCTGTTTTATATTACCTTTGAAAATGTGTTGATTATTGTATACATATTTTTCTATAATACTGCATGGAAATGTACTCTTGATTACTGTACTCACAGGTTCCCCTTCCCCCAGGACACTCTGTGAGACTAGCAATGTTATATTGTTCAGTGTGCCTTTCATGGTGAAACTTTTCAAATAAATAAAAAATAAAATTCATAATTATACAGTAATGTAACTAGAGATGTTGTAAAGTTTTAATTCGCCAACAAAGTTCTGGCAAAGTTTCAGTCTTCGCCTCCTCAGAGCAATTTGCAATTTTCTTTCTGTCAGCTTGTAAATTCATCGATGACTCTTCATTGATGACTCTGACGATAAATTCGCCATTAAAACAGTTAGGTGAAGTTTGTTCAAAATGAGGCTACTGGTGGTAAACAAGTCATTGAGGTCACATGGAAACAACTCCAACAGGTCACATGCTACTGTTCTATGTAATGGCTCATACTTAGTTTCACTTTGCAGTCTCAGCTAGTCAGTGGAAGGAGACAAATCTGCTATTTTCATAGTAGAACCTAACCAAAAAAAATGTTGTTTTTTTTTCTCTTGCTTTTGCATGTTTATATTATTTTTACTGTACAGTTTGTGAGCCTTTGTTTGGCTGTTCTTTGGCTATTATTTTCTTTATATTGAACACTTTTATTTGTGCTATTTTACTTCTGTTTTTGTGTGTGTTTTTTTTTTTTTAAGTCTGTGATTTATTTGTATTTTTTTAGGAGGGGGTTAAAATGATTGGGCGTGGCCAGGAGGAGAAGGGGGCAGGCAGCAGATGGGAAACATGCTTTTCACATCAAGAGGGCCTGGCCCATGACATTGGCAGTAGGAGGAGACAGCAGCAGCACCCAACCACACCACAGTGCATCACCCCCAGCAACAAGATGAGTCAAGGGCACCACCACCACCACCAACAGCAGAGGAAGCTCTAGCCCAGCCAGCTGTTGTACCACCTCCTGCACACCACAAGGAGGAAAGGATGCAGCCAGGACAATCTTACTCCTCCCCTTGTCAGCAGCAGCTGAAGCCCCTTGTGTGGGACTTTTTTGGTATTGGCCTCTATGACAGTGTGGTCACCTGCAAACTATGCTACATTGTTGTTCAGTGTGGAAAAGGGGGGAGCCATTTGGGGACAGGTGGTGGCAGCACACACACCCTTAGAGGGAGGCACTGCAAGTAGTAGGAGGAGCATATGAGAAATAAAGTTTGTGAGATTGGTGGAGGTGCTGCAATTCCTTCTAATTCTTCTCTCTGGGCAAGAAAACAAAACATGGTGCACAGGTGCAGGAAGGGAAGATGGAGGGAACTTGGAAATGCACATTCAGTCAGACTTAGGTGCTGCGGATGGAAACTAACAGACCAGCTTCAGATCCTCCTCCCACATCCACCCATGTGGAAGTGCAACAGCTCCAAAAGAAGGTAGGAGAGCTCTCCAGACAAGTTGTGAGGATGAAGGATCTGTTCGAGGTAGTACTACAAAATCAGCAAACCATTATGAAGGGTTTGTCTGAACAGTGAAGTGGTGATGCACCATCTGTCCCCAGGACAAAGCCCTCCAACCCAAATATTTTCTGTCATCTTTCTCTTTTACCCTAGTTAAACCCTAAAAGTGAAAAAAGAAAATTAAAACACGTTAAAAAGAAAAAAAAGTTCATCCATCCTTATTTCTGTCTGTATTTCTTAATTTCTGTTACTGCTGCACTGTTGATCCTTAAAAATGAAAAAAAAAATCGAAGAAAAATTTGTTCAGCCATCTTTTTTACTCTCTGTATTTCTTAATTTCTGTTACTGCTTTGTACTGTCTTTGAAATTCTTCTAATCTAATTCATTCAAAAGGAAACATCTCATTTCAACTCTATTGTCTTTCTTGTGCAGCTGCACAGCACTTTCACTATCACTAACATTTTTCTCAACTACTGCTGCTGCATGGTGCTGTGCTGTGTGTCTCATTCTCCCCTACAATAGGCCACCCTTTCTGTAATTCATTGCACAACAGTAGTGCAAATGTTCCAGAAAACAAAGAAGGCCAACTTTTGGTACTTCTAGATTTATGTGTATGCTGCTGCTACAGGATGCTGTGCTATGAGTCTCACTCCCCCCAACCACAGGCTGCCCTTCTGTTATTTACTACACAGCAGTACTGCAAATGTTCCAGAAAAGCAAAGAAGGCCACATTTCAGCACTCCCAGAATTATGTGTATTGATGCTGTTACATGGTGCTGTGCTGTGTGTTTCACTCGCCCCCTGCCTTGCTACAGGCTGCCCTTCCTAACCTTATGATTATTCTTTGTAATCCTGCATGGTATCATGGAAAAGATGGTTATTGATGTCTTGCTTGCTGTAGGAGGAGGCAGCAAGACTGCAGAACACCTGTAAAATGAACAAAAAATACATTATTTAGACTCTACTCAACTTGTCACTGTGATAATAATGATATATCCATTGTCTACTCCAATTCTTACTGTACCTGTCATCTGTGAATAAAAATGAGAAACTATTTAGCCTCACTTTAGCCACAGCTGTGAACACATGGTACAGTATATCCATTGTCCACTCCCATTCTTACTGTACCTGTCACCTTGTACTGGGTTTAGAACAGAAGAAGGCTTATTTGCCCTATGGTACTGTTCCCCACATTTAGCGGGTCCATCTTAATCTCCTGTGTATTAGTAGGTTGTCTATTTCTTTTTTGAAACAATTGCCAACACCTGTGAATAACAGAATCTGATCAGAGACACGGTGGCTGCAAATGCATTAATGTAAGAGATATAGAATGAAGGTATGACTTAGTTGTACTGTACTTGTAGTATTGTGATGTAAAAGTCCCATGTGTATACCACAATAGCAGAAGAATAATTTGTCAATGCTGAATGTTCGCTGCTGGGATAGCTGTTCTGGGTCATGCTTGTATACATGTTTACTATATATTTACCAAGGATGGAGCAGATAAGATGCAATGTCTCTTTCAGTGGTGTCCTGCTTTTACACATTGTTACATTGTAATTACCCAGGATACCACAGCTGAGAGCCAAGATCTACTTTTCAGTGGGCTCCCATATTGGGCCCCCAAATTTCCAACAGTCTTTTTATGACCTGATATTGTGCAACTGTGGAAACAAGTTTTGGAGGGGAGTTGAAAAATGGCACATTGTCAAGTTCAGGAGGTGGGTAACACAAGAGAGATGCTGAACATTAGGAGACAACACCTGCAGAAATAAAGTTATGAGTAAATGTTGGAACAACTTACCAATCAATCAATGTATTTTATTTGTATAAGGTGTCCTTCCCATGCTTAGGGTGCCTTTACAATACAAAATAAAAACACACAATATTACAATTTAAAACAGATAAAAATGTAACAGTGCACACATTAATAAACTACTGAAAAAGCCTAATTAAACAACTGGGTCTTCAACAGCTTTTTAAATCCCTCTATGGTCTGGCTCTCTCTTAACATTTCCTCATAACTTAGATGGTTTTTCACATTTTTATCCCAAATTTTCAATGGAATCTTTTTATGACCACTCCTGAGCATGACAGGTGTTATTTATAAAACAATGGCTGAAACATAATTTTGTGCCACAAGTGTGAAAATACATATTGGGTTGTGTCTGAGAAATGCCAGCTGTCAGATTCATGAAGTGGTGTGAAAAAAAATGATTATGTTAAAAATCTGGGGTCAGAATACTGAAAATGTCCATGCTGTCAGTGTTGGCAGCAAAACAAAAATTGTAAGGCGATACCAGATGTGGATGTCTGGTGCTACCATTTTTACTGGGAACTGATATAAATGTGAATTTAATGTGTTGAGAAACATGGGCAAAGATACTTGAACAAAGGCAAATCTAATGAGTTTATTTAAATAAATAAATAAATGTATGTATGCATTTTTATGATGTATTTATTATTGCAGTGGGTATTGTTTTCAGATATAAGTTTTAATTCATAGATAATTTCCCAGGGAAAAACAACAAAACTGATTACTGAAAATGCAGAAAAGAACCTTGCAAATATATATGATTTCCACATGTAAGATATGACTGAACCTGGAATATGGACTCTTACCCTGATACTGTGTCAGGAAAAAAAGGCATGCTTCATCATTCAGAGTAAGGGCCTACTTTCCAACCACTCCCTCACTACCACTATAGGTGTGTGTGTGTGTGAGTGGGGGGGGGGCAGTTAATAAATGTCATTCTCAAACTGCATTTAACAAGTTTAAGAATTTCTAAAAGCCTGTTTCTTATTCTTGTTGGTCTTTGGTTTAATAAATGCAGCATTTATCAAGAGACTGGAAAGAGGAAAATAGCAACTGATGGAACATTTATTTTGCTGCTACTGTGGTAAATAACATAGTCACTGATGTTTTGGGTTAACCTTAGATTGTCTGTATTTCTTTTTCAAAACTTAATGTTCTTACATTCTTTTTAGAACAGTATTTATGGGTTTTTGTAACACAAAGCCTTGCTTATGCTCAGTGTTAAAGGGCTGCCCTAATAATCTTTTAATTAGAATAAATTTGAGGATACCTTTAGACTGTTTCAGAAAATCATCATTGTGATTGGTTGACCATCCATGGTACTCCAGACATTACCTCATGTGTTTTAGCCCACCTGATAGGCTAGTGATGCACATGACTCTAGGATCAAATTTCTAGTATATCCAGGTCCCAGAAACCCCTGCTCTCCAGTTCAAATCGTGTATCTGACCAGGCAACTAGCACACCAGGATCCCTGTCTGCTCCACATCAGAAAGGTAGGCCTCTTAACATCAGGAGGGGATATAGGAATATAAGTATATCTCTAGAAAGGTAATCTAAGGAGAGTATAAGGAAAAGCAGCCCTCAGCTAGTTAGGAAACACTGCTATATGGCTCAAAATGTGTTTTTTTTTTTTAGTTATCTCGTTTAATTAAGTTTCATTCAGAGTACATACATCTATAGGGACTTGCTATTGTGTCCCTAGCATTGTTAGTCAGGTTTATAGCTGGTCTTATGCAAGGCATTTTGAGTTCCATTTTATTAAAATCTGTTTCCAATGCTCTGCTTATGAGTTTTACCACAGAGCTTATAGACCACATACTAGCCTACTGTTTTCATCATGTTGCTGTACAAAGTCAAGTACGATATAGGAAAATGCTATATGCATGTTTCAAGTGTACCAACCTTTTAAAAGAATGTTGTTTGTCGCGCCACGCCGCTCGCTTGGTTCCTCTGGCCCTCGCACCCTACAAGGTACTTCTCGGTGCAGCACGCGAGCCTGGGGGCCCCCCTTCCTCCTCGCGCCTCCTCCGAGGCTTTTTTCTCTCCCGGCGTATCGTTCTGCACTGCAGAGAGCTCCTTTTCCCCCTCTGCTCCCCTTTGGGAGCACATTCTCTACACCACACATTTTGCATGTTTGTAGGCCCTTGGCCTGCCTTTTCAGCTGTGCCACACCTCCTTCATTCAGCTGCACCACTCCTCCTCCCCCCTCAGCCGATCGGCCCGGATGCTAACCTCAGCCCTACTTTCAGGGCCGCTTCTCATGCTCCGTCGACTCGGCAAGCCTCTCTGGAGCCCTTCTGCTGGATCGAGATCTCCTCCCCCAACGCCCAGGACGCTACTGCGGGGGGATCCACGGCTGTCCTCAGGCTCGGCCTACCTCCAGGCCACCCTCGTGTTCGTGACCTGGGAGCACAAGGAAGTTAAGTGACTTGCTCAGGGTCACACAGTATGCAAGTAGGGGCTGTGGGATTCAAACCCAGGTCTCCAGGTTTGTAGCTCAGAGCCTTAAACCACTGCTTTATATTGCCTCCAAACCAGTCAATTAATAAACATCTATTTTTATGGAAGTGTTTTTCAATGTTATAAATGCAGTGCTAAATGTCGTCATTTTTTGTCTTTCCTCAGCATTATTCTTTGTCATGTGCTTTATTTAAAATAAAATCATAGCATACTGCCTCATAAATTTCAAAAATAGTATAATTGGCTGAAGAGCTGAATTTCATATTGTTGCATACAGGCCAAACAGGACATGGGTAAATAACACTTCTGCAGATATTCTGGATTATATGTTTGATATGTGGTAAAAGTGTGTACTGGCCTGCTCCTTCTAAGGAAATTAGAGTGGGTGCTTTGGCAACCTAGTTCCTAAGCAAACACATACATATTAACATGAGTACATAGTGCAATGCATGTACACATATTATTAAATACATTTCCACACATGCACCACATATAATTTGCATATACAGAACTATATGAGAACAAACCCAGAGTAAATTAATTCAGTCCCTTTAACAGAACAAAGCCCCAACACTGGAAAGTAACCATGCAAAAGACTGTTATCAGTAATGTACTAATTATTTCAATTGTCCAAACTTCAGAAAAGCTGCAGCCAAGAGCGACCTCTATTATAAGAAAAGCTAACTATAGAAAAACCTAATAGGACGATAATGACTCTATAACTTGCTAGTTGTATTGTACCTGTGTACATACAGTACCAATAAATATACTTGTCTATTAACATAGAAAACTGGTTTGGTAATTCAGTTGAGTGGGTCGTTTACAAAAATCTTGCTTCCTGTTGTTTTTCATCGTACACAATTTTGGTATGCTGACCTTGGGGCTGACCTGGATATATGGAGTTTGAAACAGCCAGCTGGGGTGGGGCTCAACTTGATCATGATCTCTGGGTGGGCTTAAGTGTTGAGCTGAGACAGTCACAAACTGATCCCTCAGTCTAAGCTACCTACTGGATACAAGTCATAAATCTCTCCTAAGGAATAGCTCCATAGCTGTAGCAATGGGTGAGAATCTGGAAATATTGACTGATTGAAAACAGACCTCACAGGGTAAGCATGTTCTTCATTAAAGCATGCATAAGCAGTTGATAGAATGAGGCCACACCAGATGTCTTTCTTACAGTTAACATAAATTCATTTTCTTACATTTTGTGGATTTGATGATGAGGAGGCAGGGGTATTTCTGAACTGGGGAGGCACTGATGCTTTTTACACTCCCATACTATGATAGTGGTATGAGGGGTAGCCTGTGACAATGGTGACCACGGTTGGGCACTGTCAAAAAGGGCAACTCAATTGTGGCACATGTTGAAAGGCCTACTGAGCAAGGAGGGTGACTGGATGGGGGAGTCTGCGAATATAGTGACAGGATGTTGCTATATGTACAAGTGGGTGGGGGTGGAGAGCTAGCATGCCAAGTGTCTGGCAGAAGGGGAGGGAGGGTTTGTGATGCATTGTGTGGGGGTGTACTGCCGAGTTGTCCCCATGGCATGGTGGGTGGGTGGGTGGCAGCAAGCTAGGCTTGCAAGGGTGCCGGGTTTGGGTCCAGACACGTATGTATTTTGTTGCACCCAGCTGTGAAATTTTGTTTCCCTGTTTTGCACCCCCCCGACATGCACTCCCTTGGAGTTGAGAATCGTTTAGTAGGGGGGTGCGGGGGCACAGCCGCACCACATTAAAAAAAAAAAAAAAAAAACGAACCAAGTCCCTGGCGCCCTTTTGCTATGTGCCAGGAGTGTGTATAACCAAAACTGATTTCCTGTGATGTACACTCACCCTAATGGCAATCGCCTTTCAGCGATCGACATTATCACATGGAACCATATGAGGCATTTTAAGAACCTCCCCTCAAACCACAGTCTTCAGTGCACTTCCTGTCTGCTGGATGGATGGACCTGTAGGAGTAGGAGTACAGGAGTAGAAGGAAGAAGCTGGCAGGCAGAACCAAGAATTGTTGCCAATTCTGATTTTTAATGCATTTGTAGTTTTACGGTACAGGGAGAGTATGAGCGCGGGATTTTTTTTTCTTAGGTTTTTCCAACTGTACTTTACTGTGTAAGTTTCAGAAGTAGTGGACAAAGTTTTGAGTGAGAGCTACAGTAGGCATATTTGTATTCACTAAAATATAACAGCTTAATCTGGTTCAAGGTCAGTTGGCATTCATCTGTATCCCCCTCCCCTGGGTCGTGCCTGAAAGTAGGCAGGATTTGTCTAGTTCACTTACCCGGTCAACAAAAACTAAATAAATAAATGTCAAATGGAGACATGGGCTATAAATTCACAACATTTAATAAATAAATAACGCATAGAGAAGATGTTTTGTCATACTGTAAATTCAGTCTTTTAAGCAGAAATTCATAATTATCTCTAATGCTTTGTCACAAAAAATGAGATAAAGCAATTCAAATTTCATTGGGTGTCTCTCCTCATGTCTGTAATCAAGTTTCATAATTCATTTGAGTGGGCCGGTTAAAGCAATCTCACTTTCTTTTCTTTTCATTGTTCACAGTTTTGATATGCTGACCTCAGGAATGACCTGGACATATGGCATTTGAATCCAGCTGGGGTTGGAAGTGAACTTGATCCTGACCTCTTGCTGGGTTTGAGTGTTGAACTGAAACACTAACTTCTCCCTCATTCTAAGTTACCTACTGGGTACAAGTCATAAATCTCTGCTAAGGATTAGCTCTTAACTATAGCAGCAGGTAAGATTCCAGAGGTATGGACTAATTCAAAACAGAGCATTGACACTGGTAATGACTGCTGCATGAGCGAGTCACCGCTGCACTCTGGGATTGGTGGTTTTACTAGCAAAACTGCTTTGAAGCAAGTGGAAAAAACAAGGTATTATGGACTACAGTTCTCAGCAGGTCGTGTGCGTAGAGCCTTCAGTGGTGCCACTTTATGACTGCAGACTAACTTATAAAGAGAGGTGAGTCCATTTATTTTACAAGTTCTGTTTACATTTTTAGGTTTCCATTTTGAGTGAGTGTCTGCTAGTTGTGTACAGGTTGGCTGTTCTGAGAAGTATGAGGGGGTAGAGAGAGACAGCATACTAATTTGTGCAGTACTATACGTGCTTCAGTTCCACTGGGCAGAGGTGTGGAGCAAACAAAATACTCTGCATTCGGTATCCATCCACAGCCACACCCCCAGGGCCCCCATAAGTAATACATCAGCATAGCTCTCATTATGCAGCTATAAAAAGTGGAGCAGTTCTGCAAGACCAACAGTTGTTTCTTGTTATCCATTTTAACCTACATTTCTAGGACTGCAACAACATATCTAGGCTGTTTTTTAAATGCAAAGGACACAACATAATTATTTTTGTTTGCAGTTTAATCAGTTTAGTCCCACCTGATAGTGCATTTCTTTGCGCTAAATATTTGCCACAGTGAATTGATGTGCTTAAAATATGCTCATACTTATGAATTAATCAATCAGTAAGCCTTCTATGTTCTTTGCTTGTTACAGTTACTGTATTTACACAACAGCATTTCTTCTCTGTTCTGTTTTTGTAGAGCACAGGATAAGTAGCACCTTACTATTTAAACCACAAAACCTGATTCTTCTGCTTCTCCATTGATCTGACAAAATGACTTGCAGCTAGACTTTTCTTTCTATCATCGTCTTTTTTTATTAGTATTTTATGGGTTTTTCTAGGTTTTCTCCTGTCTCACTCCTACATGTCCCTGACGTGATGTGGAAGTGTGGAGACCATTTGGTGACAGTGGGACTGCTGGTGGGCGAACCCCTCCACCCAGGAGAGGAGAGAAGAGCCAATGCTTGATCCTGCTCCCACCCTCCCTCCGCGTGCTGGCACCCCGGTGACCCGAGGTCATTCCTGAACCCAGGTCACTGGCTCAGCATGAGGTAAGGTGGCCAGCACCTCAGCCCTCAGCGCCGCCAGGGGCTGGCCTCTAACATTAGTTTTCAAGCAATAAAAGGTAGTTATATTTTTGCAGTTTTCTACACAACAAACATTCAAAATTTATCAACAAACAAAAAAAATTGAGAAACTACAGAAAGTAGTGATTTCAAAAAGTCTGCAGGAGCAGATTACATTAAACTGAATATAGTGCAAGAGTGGCATTAATGTCAGGCTTCTGAATACCTACAGCTTTATATTTCTTTCATTACCTAAGGTTCGAAAGAATTGTTCAAATATAAAACTGCTGGGACTGATCATGACAGAGTTACTGTCTGTACAGTAGTTAGTGCCCCACAAATGCAATCATCATTTCTCCCCACTGACAGAAAGTGGTGAATTATGAGAATTACCTGTATATGTACGCATGCTGCCAAATCAACCCATGAATCAACGGAAACCCATTTCATGCATTTCCTGGAAGCACACAATTTGCAGCTGCAAGGCCTTGATTCTCAAAACTTTGCCCAGGTGCAAATGGTTCACTCATGCTGTAGTGACACTGAAGTAAGCGATGTAAAATATAATGCAAGCAATGCGCCAACAGCACCTATGGTATCCTGACAATCTGCCACCTGGGAGTGGTAGCACCATATGACAAGAAGAAACAAAAGTAATATACATTCAGAACTGCAATATTGCAGCAGGATCCCCCTGACCAGCACAGCCCCCACACTCCCTCATGGCTGGCCATAGACTGAGCTGTCAATGAGTGCATACTGTTTATGTACGTGCTAATTGACAGCTCAGTCAGTGGCTGGCCATGGTGGAGTGTGGAGGCACCAGCTTGGAGTTGGGATGGGGGAGCAGGGGGGTGGAGCACTACCTGCCAGGCTAGGGGGGTTGGGGTCCACTATACACCAGAGAACAGCTTTACATTAGTATACAGGGGATTGGAGGTAGGGAAGGGGTCCACTTTACACCAGAGGATGGTTTCATGATAATATACAGGGGATTGGGGTGAGGTGACCACTAGACACCAGGGAATCTGTATGGAAACATTGGACACGGGTGCGAATGGTAGGAGGGACCACTGGATACCAGGAAAGGTGTATTTCTTCACATCAGGCCTGCAATCAGCAGGGGGTCCACTAGACAGCAGGGACAGTTTATTTCTACACATCAGGCAGGCAATTGGCAGGAGGGCCACAAGACACCAGGGCCAGTTTATCTCTACACATCAGGCTGATGATCAGTGGAGGGGGGGTGGCACTAGACACTAGGGAAAGTTTATTTCTATAAATCAGGCCGGTGATGGGCATGGAGGTTGTCTACATGGGAAGGGCGTGCACCATTATGGGGATGGAGATTGGATGGGGGGGTGGGACCACTGGACACTAGGCATAATCTTATTGTCTTACTCGGGCACAGGATTGGGTAGCTGTAGGGACCACTGGATACCAGGAAAACATTATATTCAAATCGGGCATGAAATGGAGTTGGGGAGACAGACTACTAAACACCAGGAACTGGGTCTACCTATTGGGCAGTGGCTGGGAGGGTTATGCACTAAACTCCATGCAGCCTATACAAATGGGCCCATAATGGGCATGCAAATGGCCACATACTTGTACAAATGGCCACATAACTCCTTGCATACCCAATGGGCTCATTTACATGGTGACTTTTGTGCATAGCAAATAGTGCACCTGTACAATTCATTAGAGCGCTATATTCCTGGCTCCATGTCAAGGTGACGCTAATGGGGTTAGTGCAGACTCAACCTGACCCTGTTCTCAGTTGAATAGTGCAGGTGCACTATCCAACTGAGAATAGCAAACTTAGACACCTGGCAAACACGAAGTGCAGCTCAAACCATTTGCACAGTGCTTTGTGCCTCTTTGTGAATTGGGCCCCAAATCTTTTATTGTAATCAGCATCCTGGGTTCCCAATACATCATCGACTGTTTTTACCTGTTGCCTGGTTCATATGAGTTATGTTGCTTGGCTTAACTGGTAGTTTACAGCACAGCCCTGAAACGCAGTTGCCTGATTTTGCAATGTATGTCTATATTTCACTGGTTCTGTTTTAACTCTGTCCTGCTAAATAAATCCATCTCAGATAAATTCAGATTGATCCCCGTGCATTTTTCCTTCCATTACTATATGGGAAGTGACTCCTAACCTCTAGCCTGACCATGTATGACAGGATGCCATGGTGAGGGTCTAGCTTTAGATTTACCACCAGGCAAAGAAACAGTAACACCCACCTCCTGGCTTCTTGCAGCATGCATGTGTTGCCAACATATGCAGGTTGTCAGCAGCCTGCAAATTTCTTCCCTCACAAGTTCCATTTTCAGTATGCCATTGGCCCATCTCTAGAATCAAAACAGGGCTGGGCTATGCAGTCATTACTGGGAAGGGGGTTTTGAAAAGGAAAGGTGGACATTCCACTGCGCTTACACTTAAAAATGAAAAATGCACCCCCTGGAGGGGGCACTACCATTTTAACATTAAAAAAGGAAAAATTAAAAGCAGATAGGTGTTAGGGGTGCAGACGAAAACATCCCATGGGAGGCAGGCAGTACAGGAGCAGCTTGCATATTTCCATAAACAACTTCCATATTCTTCTTATCTTGCAGAGCATCTTAAAGTTTTAAAATGCTGCTCAAAATTAGTCTTTAAAATAAAGTGTGTCATTATTGTGCAACATTCCATTGATCCATGATATGAGCACTCTTTCCACTCCCACATACTAAACTGATAATTGCTTTAATATGGGGGGGGCGCGATTAACAACTGGGTATGGGTGTAAACCAAGCTAGATAAAAATGCTAACATACAGATCAGTCATATTAAATTCGCGTTAACTACTGCTCGGTCCATGATTTTAACCATCTAGCCTGGTTCTCCCTTAATGCAATAGGCAATGGAACTCCTTGCAATTTATGTCTGCTAATCATGGTGGCAGCAATGATTACTTTCGGCCCTGTCCACACTGCAGCCCGAAAACCCTTCTGTAATGTTACAGAGGGTGCAAAACCCATCAGTAAGAATGCGTTTACCGCTAATTAACGTTGATACAGGGCGTTTTTGTAGCCGTGTGGAAGCCACCTATGAGGTGGTTTCCACAGCAGTTATGAAACCGGTCCTGCCCTGGGACCGTTACCGGTAGTGTGGACTGCCAATGTGATTTACAGGGCTTCGCGCCAATATAGCTGATTGTGGGATGGGGCACGCTGTAGCAGTCGCCCGATCCTGATGTGTGGACCGGTGGTGCCGGTCCCGTAACGGACACCGCCGGGGTGTGGTCGCACTGCACCGCTCCACGGCCGTAACGGACTGCATCCGTTACCGGGCGCAAGCGGTGTAGTGTGGACGGGGTCTTCCTCTTCTGTTGTCCAGAAGGAAGCCTCTGGCTTTTTGTACTTTCTTCAGATATCTTCATACTGGATAGGAAATGTTACAAATCTGCATGAATTTTCTCTTAACAATGGCTCTTCTTCAGTTTTATTATGCACATCTTTCAGTTCTGTCTTTAGGCTTCACCTATTTGGTTTAAAAAATGTGTAATTTAGGAAAAATGAGTTAAGGTAGAAAGGGGAGTGTTTTATGTACATATAGAATGGTTTAAAGTTAAAAACAAGAGACATAACGTCAAGTTAGTAACTTTGGCACCTTTGGTACATAGCAGCACCAGGATGCAGAGGTTGGGCTTTTTTTTTGTAGCACCTCTAGACTTTTTAATTTGCAAGATATTCATGCTGTTTTAAAGTTAATTTAACTCATCCCTTTCTGGTCAACATCAAAGGTTTTCTGTGCAGTTTTACTTGCATGTATTCTGGTGGTTAGACTGAGGGGCTGTAGAAAATATAAAAAGAAAATGTCATATTATACCACTTATGACATGTTCGAACAAAAGGTGCTGACATTTTTTGCAACTTACTGTATTTTCTTTGTTGATCAGTAAGATGTTTTTCATCTACTTCACCATGGTGTTTTCATTTTTTGTGGAGAGAGGAGAGCAACCTTCCAGCCTGTTTGTTAATTTAAAATGAAGGTTACAATTAAAATGGAAAGGCAGAAAGAAAACTATCATTTTTCAGGCACAAAATAAAAAAATAAATAGACACGTCAGTATAAAGAGCCCAGAAGTTAAAAACCAATGGAGCCATGCAAAGAGCCATGATCAAGCTAAAGAGGTAGTAGCTGATAACAACTGTTGGGGCCCTGGTTTCCTGTATCTATCTGGGGGGAGCGGGAGAAGAAGAAACATTTGCTTCCTGTGTGGACACCAAGGGCTACTTACTGTCTAAGTGTCTCTCAGTTACACAGCCATGTGTTGCTCTGCTTAATGCATGAAAATAGTCCACCATGGGAAAGCAGAAGAATGAAACACATTTTAGTAAATGGGGAGGATGCAGACAGATTTACAGGAAGTTGTGCTTTGGCTCCACTCTGCCATAACAATTCAGTTATGATGCGTTAGGAATTCTGGTCAGACCCCTTCTTCTGATAGCAATACATTAGCATACTGTAACTCTGATACTATGCTGCCATAAAAATGAGAAACTGTTTACCCTCCCTTTGGCCACAACAATTGTGCATGGCACATCCATTGTCCACTCCCATTCTCAGTATGGCCATCATAAATACTGTGTACCTGTGAAAAAGGAGAACAAACAAAAACAATAATAATAATGATACTAAGTGTTGATGTGGGAAGACGTCACGTAACTCCTGTCTGTGTTCTTGAGGCCTGGCTGGCTTTGTGACTGCCTTTGCCAGTCATCCTTGTGAATGGCAAAACCTGTATGGAGACAAAAGGAAAGAAAGAAAAACATTTTATTGTCTTTCTGAGTAAAGTGGAAGGACTTTCATCATCTGCTAGGCTAAGGACTGGAGTCAACCACCACCACCAGTGAGGGAGGGATAAGCACTGTGAACAACAGTGAAAGTGACTTACCATCACAGCAGACAAAGACAGGACATGTTAGAGCTGAGGTCTTGCTACCTTGATGAACTAAGTAGCTGGAGGGTAGGCTTGAGGGCTGGCTAGTGGGATGGCTGGTAGGAGACCTGGCTAATGGCATTTTTATGCTGCATCAGTGTGGAGGAGGTGGCTAATGCTGTTTGTCGCTGTGTAGGACCCAAGCAGGACAGAGGAAGAGTAGGAGGTGGTGCCATGTCTTGCTGGCTGGAGCAAGCATGCTTTGCCTAGCTGGTAATGGCATTGTAATGCTGTGTCAGTATGGAGGTAGTGGTCTATGATGTTTTTGGCTGTGTAGGGTCCAAGCAGGCCAGAGGAGAAGGAGGAGGCAGTGCCATGTCTTGCTGGCTGGGGCAGGATTTGTCTCTAGACATCACATTAAGATGGTGGAGGCAGGTAATTGATTTGACACAAGGAAAAAGGAGCACAACAGCTGGGGATGGGGAACATTAAAATGATTGAAAATAACAGAATTGTGAGTCATAAAATAAAGGATTACACTGATGAGGGGAAAGGAGGTAAATAACACTTCTTTTTTTATGCTTCAACCTCATCAAGGAAGTAGCCCTTACAGTCTTCCATACTGGAGTTGTCACCAGATGGAAATTCTCTCTCTTTCTTCCTGATTCATCCACCTCAGTAGCAGAAGACAATTTGCTAATGCTGACATGACCTTACTCTTCATCTTCACCACAACCACCACCTTCATGTGGTAGTAACATGGATATGTCTTGTGAAGAATGTGGCCCTCATTCATTTTAACAAATGTTGGCAAACCAACATTTTTTGGCGACTGATGGTGTGCCTGTTTCACACAATGGCCCCAGCTGAACTGAATACATGCTCCACACTGACACTCATGGGTGGGCAGCTGAGGTAATTCATTGCAACTGAGGTCAGTGCTGGCAACTCAGTGACCTTGCTGCTCCAGTATAGCAAGGGCTCATTTGTGATGGTAAGGTGTCTTGTGTCCACCAAATATGCAAGTCTGCCTTGTGTTGCATTGCCCACAGGTCTGCTGCCTCAACAGCCTCTTCCTCCACCTTTTCTTCCATGTCTTCAACTCCCACCATACATAAAACATCCCAAATCAAATTTGGCATTTTATCTTTTAACTCGAATGATTTTCAGCCTGTTGTTCATGTGAGCTGGTGGTAGCTACACCTATTCTCTGTGGAGTTTCATGTTGTGCCTTAGATAAATGTATTTAGCATCTGTACCTCGCACACCCTTCTTATGAGAAGATTGGTCATATTTTGGACCTGCTGCTGCCCACCTTCAATTATTAATACCAGACCACATTTATAGTGTGAGTCCAGCATGGTGGCAATCCCAAAATCTTTAGACTGCAGAATAACAGAAATATCTGTATTTCAGTCTAAGACATGGAGCATGTGTTCCATTAAGTCCATCCAAATGTAAGTCTCACCTCTCCCTACGTGGCACCTTTCTTTTGTTTCCAAGAGGCACCTTTCCTCTCTTTCTCACTCCCCCTTAACTATCTGTCCCCCTCCCATTTCACTCCCTCATCCACTCATTTTTGCTCCCCCTTACATCAATCACCCCTCCACTCACTACATCATTTCCCTCTCACCCACCTATTCTTGGTATTGCTCCTGCCTCCCTCTCCATACCCTCCCAATCCCCTCCTCTACCTTTCCCCTATTTGGTTTTCCATATGGTCTCTACCTACCCCATCACCTCCCCTATCATGCCTGTACTCCACCCTCTACTTTCCACCCACCCTTTTATATGTGTCTGTTGTTTCCTACCCTCCCTTCATACTGCACTCCTCACTCCCACCCTCTAACAATGCCTACCTCTGGCTGCATCGTCTGTCTCCACACCTCCATGTTCTTTTTCACCCTAGTCTAGCTTGGTTTTTAATACACTTTATAACACTTGACTATTCCTTTGAATGTACCATGACTGTATTTTACCATGCCTCAGTTGTTCTTATTTTGTTGTTATTGAATTGTATGTTAAAATTATTATTTTATATGCCATTGTATTCATATGTTTTTTTCAATGTGGAACCTTTGTAAAAGAGCCTCTGGCTCAAAGGTATTGTAATCCAAGATATAAATAAACAAATAAATAAATTAAGGCACAACTTCCACTAACACCACCTGCCTCCAGCACTTGCTGCACATTCACCAGTGTCTGTCTCAGCACACGTGATAGTGGAATGGCCTAACTGATACAGGCAGTGTCCCCACTCACTGCCTGTGTTGCATGTTCGAATGGATTGAAAATCATGATTAGGCCATCCATTTGGCATCACGGCTCTGTTATCAGAGACATGGATACTCCAGTACTGTCAAGGCTTGTATGTAGCAACAGATATTCAGATATGGCTGTGTACTACTTGTACAACTGTTCAATCCTGTTCAGTGATGAGTTCTATCTGGTGACAACATCCAGCATCATATGGTGCTGAGGCAGCATGCTTCGTATCTACAGATGGCGGAGCTATTCACAAGCCTTTCTGGAAAAGAAAGTGGACAAAGATGCGATGGGCCACAGTCAACTTGGCTTTCATATGAGGATAGGATAGAAACTGCTGCATGAGATTAAGAAAGTGTGCAAGGCATGGCACCCTGACAATCCCCCCATCACTGATGCATTTCACAACTTTCGAGCCATTATCGCTAGAATTGAAACCTGCTTTCAGGGAATGGAGGTGAAGACACTCATGATCAGTGTCAGTTAGGAGCACTTCCAGCATTTTCTTAACCATGTGTGATCCAGGTATACTCTTCACTGTCAATGTGGCATGCTGGAGAATACCCAGAATGTTGCTGCCAACGCAATTGGGCTTTGTACAATTGTTCCCATTTCCAGAGTCAAATACTACCCCAAGTACCTGTGCCCAATGTGTTGCAATAGACAAGTAAAGTAGGAGCTACTAGCTGTTTGGCCAGTGGTCCACATATCTATGCTCTGATGTATGTGTGGTGATGTGAAATGCTTCAGAGCATGGTTTAACACCTGTGGCACTGTCCCATAGACTTCAGGAATGGCATATTTTGAGAAGTATGTCCCTGATGGAATCTGCCATTTGGGACAGGCACGGGCCATTGACCTCTGAAATCCAACATTCTCATCAAAAGATAATGACATTAGATCAATTGCCAGCTTTTCAGAAGTTGCTGAATTTAGCTTGCATTCAGTAGCATGATTTCAGAGTGAATTTAGAGTGATGCTCAAACATGATATGCAGTGTAGGCTGGACCTTTCTTTGGGTTGGGCTACCAAACAGCAGGACTCTTCATGTTGGCATGGTTGGGGTGGTATTTGACTCCTGGGGATTCATATGTTTGAGTGACACCAGTGATTTAGAACATATACAAATATATGAAACTGCCAGCAGAAACAGGCCATAATTGTCTATCAAGTGGAATTATGAGTGCAGCTCAATTTAGTTCTCTGGAGCTGCCCCCCCCACCTACTCCTCTTGGAATCACCCACGTCCTGCCTGTTACACTCCCCTTACCTCTTCTCAGTACTGATTCCTCCCATTCTAATTTTATTTTTCACCCTGCCCACCCCCTCCCTTGAAACTGGCTACTGTATTTGCCACAACTACCTCCTCCAGTAACTCATTCCACCTCGTCACCACCTTTTCAGTGAAAAAGTGTCTTCTCATTTCTTTCTTAAATCTACCTCCCACCAGTTTCAGGCTATGCCCCCTTGTTGTACCCTCCTTTTTAAATTGTAGATGCCCTCTGATCCAACCCTGTTTATGCTTTCAGTGTTTTTGAATTTTTCTATCATGTTCCACCCTTTCTCTTCTGTCACTCAGGGAGTGCATGTCAATCTCCCTCAACCTCTTCTCATACTTTTGTCCCCCATGTCCTGGATCTACTTGGTTGACCTCTGCTGGACCCCCTCCAGCAGTCTGATATCCTTCTTCAGATAAGGGCACCAGAACTGAACAGTATTCCTGGTGAGGTTCTCACCAGTGATCTGTACAGTGACAGAATAACATCCTCCCTCCTTGAGGTACAGTAATTCCTCTGGTGATGCAACCCAGCATTTTATTTGCTTTGGCTGCTGCCTTATGGCACTGTGAAGAGTGCTTCATGTCACCCCTGATCAACAATCCAAGGTCCTTTTCTTCCTCTGAAATGGTCCCCCTAGCCAGTAGCTGGCCATTGGGTTCCTAGCTTCCAGGTGCATGACCTTGCATTTCTTGGTGTTGAATCCCAACTGCCAGATACCTGACCATTTCTCTAGCCTAGCCAGATCTTTCATTAATTCTTGTTTTCCCTCCACCGTGTCCACCCTCCCACAGAGCTTGGTCTCATCTGCAGAAAGACAGATGTTACTTTTGACTCCCTCTGCTATGTCACCAATAAAGATGTTGAACAGTACAGGTCTGCGTACTGAGCCCTGTGGGACCCTGCTGGTTACAGGTCTAGGTTTGGATAGTTCCTCCCCACCACCACCACTCTCTGGTTTCTGTCCCACAGCCAGCTCTTGGCCCACCCCATCAGTTAGTCCCCTATTCCCAGGTCCTTCAGCTTGCTGATCTGTCTACCATATGGCACTGAATTGAATACCTTGCTAACGTCCAGGTACAGGATGCCCACCACCATCCCCCTGTCCAGCATCCTTGAAACCCAATTGAAGAAGTCTATCATGTTTGTTTGATAGGATCTCCCCATTGCAAACCCATGCTGCCTATCCTCCTGGAGACCATTTACTGAAAGGAAGGACACCAGCCTTTCCTTTAGAATGATCTCCATTAACTTCCCACTATGGAGGTTAGGCTGATCAGCCTGTAGTTAATGCAGAGGTATTTCTATGCTTTTCTGACTCTGGGTGGTACTACTCAACCCACAACCACTGCTGCTATGCCCACTACTAGGCAGACCTACAGAATCCTCCACTTGCTCTCCATAGTCCTCCTCACTCACCCCTCTGTCTGCCGAGTCTATTGCCCTGTCACTTCTGTTTAACTTTCCTAATGATAATATTGAGTGACAGGGACCCCCACCACTGGCTTCCTTCTGGTGTTGACACCAATGTAACAGGTGCCTGTTTATCAAGTGTGTATGTTGCCCAGTGTTACCTAGGTGGCTGCCCTTCCCCCCTACTAACTCATGCTTGACATAGCTGACAGACAGTGATTGGCTCATCAGCTGGGTCACATGTATAAAAATCCCAAACTAGGAATTTTATAATCCTTGATTTGCCATGGTGGCAGAAGTGGGACAGCTAAGGGTAAGGGATGAAAAGGTGTGTTTTTTGGGATGATTTTATAACTTCTAATAATATTGGGTGGTGCATTTTGCTTATTTAGATAACAGCAACCAACATCCCATGCATAATCTGCAGCACCACCCTTATGCTTTTTCTTCTCAGGCTCCTATACGATCCAACAAATCATCATCAGCACAACCACTGCTGTCTTCCTGCATAGGTCTGTCCTCCTCACCATCATCATCTCCAGGCTTTCTGACCCTCTCATCATCAGGAGTCTTAGTGTGACACACATTTTCCAGATCTTCTGCCTCAACCACTGACTCAAGATCCACACTATGAGGCTTAGCGCCATCACCACAAGCAGCCACGGGGACACCAACAACTTCCTACTAAGCCACTGTTCCTTGTTTATGGCTGCTTCCCTTGTCACCTGCCACATCCCCTATCAACATGGCTGCCACAGATGTGGCAGAGAAAAATGTGACTACACTAATAACACTGTCATCAACTACTCCTTCACTACTACCAGCCCTGGAGCCCATAGAACATGCTGCCACACATAGTTTTTTTTTTTTTTTTATCTGTAGCACTATTTAGTAGAGTGTTTCTTCCCAGTCATTCTTATCTGCTAACTATAACTTGATTTTGGATGAAAAATTAAGCATGTAAATAAAGCCTGCTATACAAATGAGTACGAGGAGCAGACAATACCTCCCCCTAGGGAATCAGAGATCAACAGGGTGATCTGAAAAAATAAAACACCACTGGGATTAACATGACACACACACAACATGAGTAAAAGGATTAAACAAGTTATTGACTACCAGCGGCAGACAACACCTCCCCCAGAGAGTCAGGGATCAGCAATATGATCTGAAAAAATGCTATACTAGTAGAATGTAGTGAAATAAAAAAAAAGTTATTTTTTTAACAGAACACAGGGATTCATAAACTAACACACCAGTACAAATAAGTACCAGGAGAAGACAACCCCTCCCCCTAGGGAATCAGGAATAAGCACTGTGATCTAAAAAACTACCACTAAAAACAACCAAAAAGTTTTTTTTTCTTTTTCTTTTTTTAAAAACAGATCAAGGATTTAAAACAACAGAGGTAATAGGGGTAATTTAAAATTAATCATAACAAAAAGTGACAGAACACCATCACTTTGAGAAAAATATAACTAAAAATCACTAAAGCTGCTTCAGAAAGACACTGACAAAAATACTCTACCTAACATACCAAACTGCCACAGAAATAAAAATGAGAAATTACTCACTACAGGTCAAAAATGAGGAAGAAGAATGAGTGAGAAAACCAAAATATAACACAAATCTCCTGCTTAGAGAAAAAAAAAATGTTCCAGACCATTTTTTTGCCTGTCTTGCTAACTTGCTTTACAGACAGTACACCTACCCTCCCCCACACCGCTGGTTCAGTGACTGACAAAGCAGAAACCACTACTTATAGTTAAATAATCACCAAAAAAACAAAACAAAACAAAAAAAACAGAAGTCCAGCAGCACAAGGCCCTCTAGAACAATTTGTGAGCAATTTGGATTCAAAAAGCTCAGTTTTGAGCTATACTTCATTTTATTTTTTTCTCAGACAAGGGCACACAAACTTCTCTCCTACTGTGTCTTCAGAACTTTGCACCGAGGACAGCCTCCATGTGGCATACAGGCTGTTTCAGCAACATGTGACCTCCAGTCACATAGTGCATTGCATAGTTTGCCTCCATACCAAACGTTACCGGTGATGTGGCAACTTCGTGTTCTTGTGAAACTCCACCTCTGTAACAAACTTCCCCAGTGAAGCTGCAACATCGCATTTAGTGGAGTTATCATTTTTCTCAAATTTGGACTTTGCACAGCGGATAACCTTCACGAAAAGAGATGAATTCACGAGTTACTCTGCAGAGCGGAGTTTTTCAACTTTGCACATCACTAAATGTAACATAGACAAGTAATTTAGTATCCCCTGTTGTTAAGCAGTTTTCCAACAGGGTTTAGCGTCAGTACTACTATCTCTAGGGAGATGTTTTACTAACCAGAGGAATCCCTACCATACCCTACTTAACTGTAGTCACTGATTAATAGATTATTTAATGACTACAAGTGGTATACTCCAACCTCTGCCTTATACTTCTGGTTGCCTCTTAGTCACTTACTGGACCTTGCATTACCCCTTTTCCCATAATAACTTTAGGTCACCTGACTTGCATTCTTTTTTACAAAAAAACAATGTAAAGTCTACACCATACCATAATCCCCAGTAGTTTAACATTTGGTTCTATGGAGCATATTGGAATGACTGCAGCAGAATCATCATTACTGGTGATGGAAGTGTCACATGCTGGACTACAGAAATCTGGAGTTTGGGTCACTGGGTAAAAAGAAAAGTCATGCTTAAGAACATGTCAATATTCTGCCTAGGACTGATAGGTAACCATTACATAATTGTAACATGGGAAAAATAGTAGTACTGGAATCCAGAAAGCGGATAGGATGAACCGCGTTAGGTGGTACAGAAGCAACACAGCATTATGGCACGATAATGCTGTGTTGCTATTGAAGTAGCTGCAACAACCATGGAGGAGACAGGAGCAGTGTGGTAAAATACAGAGAGTGCAGAAGAGGGAGTTGCAATATTTGTGAAAGTAGAGCGGGAGGGAGCAGTGACGTGAATGAGGAGAGTGGAGCAATGGGGAGGAATACCCAGGCCGCAACGCAGCCTGAGAGGCACCAGAAGGAAAAAACATTGAACTGTAGATGTTTCATCGTGCATAGTGCAGGTGAGACGAAACTGAAATGGGTGATGTGGGAAATGCATGTAGGGCAGTGCAAAGATGTGCAAGGCAGTGAGGGAAGTGGTGAAAAAGGCAGAAAGTGGCAGACAGAAAAGCGCGAATATAGCAAGATTGGAGCTACAGGGAGAGACACACAGAGCAGGTCAGATGTTATACTAAGCAGACTGATGGGCACATAGCGACATGGAGAAATGAAGGAATAATAGACCTCCTAGCATTCCAATGAAAAGAAAAGCCGCTCAGATGTGAGAAATATGGTGAAAGATATGTTGACAGATAGTTTCCTAATACTTATGTTTGCTGAAGTTTTCACAACATCAGGATAGAAATATGTGTCTCTTCAGTGTTCACAAAGTGCAACATAGAAAAGTTAATGGTGCAAAATATGTCTGTGTTTTCTTATTGACAGTCTCAAAATAAGAGAAACACTACACACTGTGTGGTAGAAGCCATGTTACAAGTGCATCAATCCACTCCGAAGGTGGCATCTAATGGGGAGTTAATGCATGGTTAGTCGTTGCAGGCACTTGGCCTGTGGCCTCATGCTATAATGGCCGCAGCCATGCATTAACTCCTCATTAGATGCCACCTTCGTAGTGGATTAATGCTTACTTGTTTTTCCGAACATGGCAATAAAGGACAATGACAATATATGAAAATGAAAGTGGGACTCGAACATTAATAATTTGGCCTCTGTTGAGTGAAACACAGTTGAAAAACTTAGAAATTGTAATGGACTCATTATTTTGCTCTCTGACAAGTAAGCAATATACCCATAGTGACTCTGAATGAGTAGAACTGTGTTAATGAGTCCCTTAGCCTATTAAGTGATAGTACATCTAGACAACTTAACATAAAAACTCTGTCAGTGTTCCAAGGAGAACTTGCTGATTTTATTGATGTATTCTCCAGGGGTTGGGTAAGTGATAAGGAAACTGAGTTTTTAAAACCAGAAAGTCAAGTGATGGTCACTTTTTATCATATTCCCAAGGAAAACAAAAACTTCAGTAAACCCTCTGGTAGTCCCACTGTGTCAGAGGTGAGCTCACTGACAGAAAACCTTGCTTTGTATTTAATAATCGTTAACATCTACAGCTTTGTATGACCATGGGAGCATGCACATCTCTCTCATATGCCAGTCTGTTTGTTGACTAGTGGGACAAGCTGTTCATACAGAATGCCATCAGGAACAAGTCCTTTCACAATGTAGCCTATTGCATTAGGGTTATTTGTGATATCCCATGTATTTGGAAGGAAACAGAAGCTGAAGCTATCATTTTTCTCAGCTATATAAATGATAACACATTGAATGTGGCTTTCACATCCAAATTCCACAGTATGAAAAATGAATTACTTTACTTATCCTTGTCAATAGGGAATGACAGTAGAAACATTGAAGCATAGAAACATACAACCACTTGGCCCATCTAATCTGCCCATTTCCCTACCTAACAGATAAGCTGCAGATCCTAGTTAACCAACAGCCTACTTCCTCCTACCCCCCACTAGAATTGCCTCATGTCTGTCCCATGCATTCCTGAATTCTCCCCATTGTTTTTGACTCTACGACCTCCTCAGGAAGGCTGTTCCATGCATCTACAACCCTCTCTGTGAAGAAATACTTCCTCACATTACCTCTGAGCCGTCCCCCCTCTATCTTCAAATTATGCCCTCTTATTCTTGCACATCTCTTTTTCTGAAAGATGCTACTCTCTTGGACTTTGTTGATTCCCTTGAGGTATTTGAAAGTTTCTATCATGTCCCCACCTCCCTCCTTTCCTCTAAGCTATACATATTAAGCTCCTTTAGTTTTTCTTCATATGTCTTCTGGTGCACACCCTGCACAATTTTGGTTGCCCTCCTCCAGACAGCCTCCACCCTGTCTATGTTTTTGTGGAGATGGGGTCTCCAGAACTGTCACAGTACTCCAGATGTGGTCTTACTAACTGTCTGTACAGAGGGCCAACAACTTCCTGTTTTCTACCGGTGATGCCTCTCCCTATGCATCCCAGTATCCTCCAGCCCTCCTTACTGCCTTCTCATATTGCTGGCCTACCTTTAGGTCTTCTGATATGACTACTCTCAGGTCCCTTTCCATTTTTGTTGTTGTCAGTATCTCACCCCCCACTGTGTACTCTTCCCCTTGGTTTCTTGTTTCCCAGGTGCATTACTTTGCACTTCTTTGCATTGATTCTATGCTGCCATACATTTGACCATTCCTCCAACCTTGCCAAGTCCTTTTCATCCTTTCCACCCCACCATGCATATCAACCCTGTTGCAGATCTTTGTGTCATCTGTAAAGAGACATACTTTTCCTTCCAGTCCCTCTGCAATGTCACTTATAAAGACATTAAAAAGGACCAACCCCAATACTGAGCCTGCGGTACCACACTAGTAACCCTCCTTTCTTCACTGTGGACTCCATTTACTTTTTCACTCTGTGTCCTGTTGTCCAGCCAGTGTTTTACCCTGCCTACCACCCTGGGAACCACTCCCAGGCTGGCTAATTTGTTTATTAATCTTTTGTGTGGGACTGTGTCAAATGCCTTTCTAAAGTCTAGGTAGGCCACGTCCACAGCCCCTCCCTGGTCTACTACTTTGGTCACCCAGTCAAAGAAATCGGTTAGAATTGTCTGACATGACCTTCCTGCTGTTAATTCAGTCTAAATACTGCTGGAAACTCACAGAAGGTAATATTGTATTATGAGAGAACAGTGCCTTCTACACAGTCATCTGTAACATTCCCTGCAGTAAGTACAGTATGTCAGACTTTGATGCAATTGTTCCAATACTAACATCTTTAGTATACAATCAGAGAAGCTGACAAGACATTTTAATGAGAGAAGGTACAGTGATGATGCCCTGCAGAATGTACTCAATAAAGCACAACAACTTAAGAGAAACAATCTATTGTATATGTGCTAAAGGTGAAAGACACTAGTAAATGTACCTGTATCAACTTTGTCAATTCAATGGCAGTGACAGAAAGATTGGTGGCATAGTGAAGAATCTACTTTCAGATTCTCACCAATGACCTGAAATCATCCAAACAGACCACTAAAGCAGTAGGTTAGGCTAGGGAGATGTTGGAGTGTATTAGTAGGGGTATCACAAGTCGTAAGAGGGAGGTAATAATCCCTCTGTACAAGACATTGGTTAGGCCCCATCTGGAGTACTGCGTGCAGTATTGGAGGCCACACCTTCACAAGGACATTAACCAAATTGAGGCAGTCCAGAGAAGGGCAACCAAAATGGTGCAGGGACTGCATCAGAAGACATATGAGGACAGATTAACGGAGCTCAATATGTATACCTTGAGCAAAGGAGGGAGAGGTGATATGATCGAGACATTTAAACACCTTAAGGGCATAAACAAGGTGAAAGAGTCTAACATGTTTAAATATAAGAAAAATAGCAGGACAAGAGGACACAGCATGAGATTAGAGGAGGCCGATTAAGGGGAATGTGAGGAAATTTTTCACAGAAAGGGTGGTAGATGCATGGAATGGCTTACCACAAGAAGTGGTGGCTATGAATACAGTGCAGGGCTTCAAACAGGCATGGGATAGGCATAAGGGAGCAATACAAATGACTACGAATAGATAGGTCACTGACAGAGCAAAGGCCGATGGCACATTTATAAGGTAGAAAAAGAAATGGGCAGACTGGATGGGCCTTGCGGTCCTTATCTGCCGTCAACTTCTATGTTTCTATGTAACTTTTAAAGTGCCCCATATTAGACACTTTATCATATGTGCTACAAATTTCATGGCAAAGTATATGTGTTATGGTGTCCATGACCCAAATCAATATTTAAAATACCATTCACACTCTTAATGTTAAAGTAGAGAAACATGTATGTGACATTATCAATAACATACTTGATATCACAGTAACTTACCACTTTGACACCTACAATGACAGTAAACTGAAAATCTTAAATTCATGGATTTGGATTACTCTTACTGTTATGTCAGGGTGAAATAGACTCAGGATCCTCTTCCAGAATGAAAGCAAATGGATCAGCTACCTTCAGGACCTGTAGCCTTAGGGCTTAAATGAAGAACAGATTATATACCATCCTGTTATTAGAAAGTTTCTAACTTTCTTACATCTGCATCTTCTTTGTTTAGAACCATGCCTGAAACATTATTATATTTTGTGATATCATTCTGTTATTGCAAATATCTCTCTTATCTTCTTCTTCTTCTTCTTTTTTTTTTTTTTTTACTTATTATACTTATTGTGCCATCCTAGTGCTGAACTCAGCCCTGGTCATGGGCCCCACTGCCTCCTGCACCCACATGAGCTGTGCTCCCCCCATGCCCCCTGGCTTACCCCCCAGGGCTGGGTCGCGGCACTTACCAGTGTCACAAATGTCCATTCAGATCAGGGGAGCCAGCCTGGAAGCACATCGAAGGTGGTGAGGAGGGCGTCACAGAGGTGCTTGGCTGGGGATTTTTTCTGTCCCCGAAAGGACATTATTTTTCCTCTGGGTTTGGGATGTGCAATGACATCCTGCATCTGCCCCGCCCCCTCCTAACTTCTAGATGCTGGCTGCAGTGGAGGCCCTGGCCACCGCTAGGGGTCCGTAGTGCACCGGACATTCATCCCTCCTCCCCCCAGAGAAGGAGACCAGTCCAGAGGATGCTCCATCCATCTCCCACCCCCCCCGGCCAGCCCTCCAGTGACCAAGTCCGTTCCCGAACCTGGGTCACCGGCATTGTGAGCAGAAATCCAACTGCTGTGCCAATGGGCTGGACCTCTTCTTATTCTTTTTTTTTTCAATTGCTTTCAATAAAAGCAATATTGTGATCCTTGTTTTTCCTATACAGGATTTTGTCCCACAGTCGGCAGCGTGTCATCAAAGGGATATAACCATGTTGCAATGAAAAACCTCATTCAGGCTGTACCCAGCTGTCACTAAGCTGACTACTAGGTTTTCTTCCCTGTATTTCTGTCCTTCTCTCCTGGTGTGAGAGATGCCTTTGTTGTTCACACACTGCCTCAGTTGGATATACACACACACACACACACACACACACACACACACAGAGCTTCCACTTCTGCAAGAACAATCTCCCTGGCCCAGCTGCAGGAGTCACCTGCCTCCTGACTTGAATGCCTGGGTTTGGCATTGGTAGCATTGATGGACCTTCTGGGCAGCTATATTGTGGACTTCTTTTTTTTTTCCTTTTGTAATTATTATCTTTATTGAAAAACTTTTTAAAGTCAGCAAACCCCATAGATCATACTATTTGGACATGCTATATAGTGCAATTTCATTGTTGATATCAATCAATCTTGTATATGGAAGGTCAGAGGGAACACAATACATTCAAGCCCTCCCACTCCTAAGTTACATTGTGGAGAGGGATAGCAGTTTATTATTCACAATATGTTATGATTTAGAGAATCATCATGAACCCAGGAACCATCCAGAGCCCAATTTTCCATGCATAAAGGAGAGAAGCCATAGACAGGGAGAGGGGGCTGGTCACAGCCCAGCACCAATTCCTAGTATATGGGGGAGGGCCAGTGCCTGACCATGACTGTCTTCAATGAATGTGACTCAAAAAGATCATGTCCCTTAGCATGGATTTTTTTTGCAAAGCGTTGTTTCTTAAGTCAGTCCTTATCTGGTGCATGGTAACCTATATTTCCCCTTAAGGGAAACAATCTGGGTGTTTGAGCATTATATGAAGGATCCATCAATTCCATCTAGAAGGGCACAGCTCTAGTTTATAGTTTTATAGTTTAGTTTGTAAGAAAGATTCTCCATTCTATAGATCTGGTTTACTATTGCCCTCCAACCCTCTCTGGTGGGAATCTTTTGGGTAAACCATGCCCTGGTGATCACATTCTTTGCCGCTAAAAGCAATATTACAACTAGGTATCAGGAACTGGTGTCTCAGAGGCCTCAGGGGGTAATATACAAAATAAGAACATTTCCACTGTAAGCTGACTAGGTCTAGTAGATACCATGTAGCTCTTCAGGCTCCTTTTGATGGGATCTGAAGAAGAAGGAAAGCTTAGAGCTGGACCACAAAATGTGTGTATGATGTGGATTATTATTGCCACATTATCTCCAGCACTGCATCATACCAGAAATTTGGAAGTGTGTAGTTATTACTGGGGTGCAAAAGTATCGAATTTGGTGTTTCCATAAGAAATTTCACCATTGATGAGAGCTTGTAATCTTTGAGATTAACCTGCAAGATAGGTGCCATTGCTCTAGAGGGATGCATAGGTCTAATTCATTATTCAATCTAGTTAAAACATAGTCAGTGGAATTTACATTGGAGCTAACAAGGGCTCCATAGAAAGTCAAATCAGGTTTTCTAGGTTTCTGGAGTGTAGTACTGACACAAAAGAGATGAGAATTGGTGGATGTGAGTCTGGGCATCGGAAGCCAAGGTGGATATTATCAAATTAATGACTTAGTTGCAGATACCTATAGAAGTCAATTTGTTGGAGATTAAATTCCTGTTTAATTTGAGTGAAAGATTTGAAGGAGGGTCCCATAGTGTGTTGAAAGAGGTAGTACAATGAGGAGTACTCCCATTTCCGAAATGCAAGATCAGTACGTGCTGGTAGGAAGCCCTCCAGTAGAGTTATTGGACAAATGAGACTAATAAATGGAGTTAATTGTACTGCCATATATTCAGGGATCTAGGCCTGTCATTAGTGCCTGAGCCACCGGTTTAAATTCAAGGGCAGTTTAGGAGGGGAATCTAAGTTACATTGGGTTGTAAGAAACTCCTTAATTGGTAAAATGGCATCTTCAATCTCCTTTCTTAGTGATTCCTGCCTACCAGAAAGCTAAGAACAATAAAAGGGATACCAAATAATAAAGTTTGAGATTGGGCAGTGCTAGACCCCCTTTTTCTTTTGGGTGAAATAAGATTGATGACTTAAGTCTTGGGTGCTGATCAGCCCAGATAAACTTAGTTATCAATTTAGTTCAGATTTTAAAAGTTTTAAGCCACATGACCAGTGGGCTGTTTTGAAAGAAATATAGATCATGGGGGAGAGTTATCATCCCAGCCACCTCTACCTGTTGTAATAGACTCAGTGGCAATAGGTTCCATCTAGAACAATCCAGGTTCATTTTTATGGTATAGTGGTTATAATTATTTTTAAACGCATCAGTGTGGCTATGGGCCAGATATACCCTTAGGTATTTCAGTTTATCTAACTCCAATTGAAATGGTTATCACTTACAGATATCTGTAGAGGTCTCAAAGCAAAAAGTAAGGGCATCTGTTTTAGTCGCATTCAATCTCAGATCCAAGATGACAACACAGAGGCATTCTGTGTAAGAGAGGCAGACTTCACCTACTGACAGATTTCAACTCTTGTGTGACAGACAGCAGTTTCTCCAGATGGCATAACAGAATGATGTCTAAGAGGATAAGGAGAACTAAAAAATTGTTGGAACTTTCAAAAACAGAGTTGAAACCCAAGCCGAGATGAATGCAAAAAGCCTTTCAGGATAAGCCATTAAGCCCCAACATTTTACCTATGAATAAATGGGACACATTATCAGACTCAATATCACCTTTACTATCCCTGATTCCATCCAGTAGACCTATTTAAAAACAGCTTACACTTTTTGCTATCATAGGAAGAGCTATCTTCAGGAAAAAAACTACCATGGCAACCAAAGGAAATACAAAAGAACTTATGGGTGGCCTGCTCTGGACGATTACTGCAGCCTCAGAATGAGAAGCGGCTCCTGACACACTCAAAGTAAATCTGGAAGGCACAGTTAATGCAGTGATACCAGGTCCAGCATGTAGTGAAACCCTCCCGGCTGAAACAAGGCTACAGACTGAAGGAGAGGACCAAGGCACGAATGTCGACAGTGCACCAGGAATGATCCAGGATGTTTCCCAACCAGCCAGAACCACACAACTGACTGAAGGAGAAGACCGAGGTATGAACCCCAGCAACTCATCACAAGTGGCCATGATCACCTTCCAACCAGCACCTCAGGAGAATACGAAGCATGGGGTGCAAGGAGAAAACAATTGGCTGCTACAACCAGCAAGTCACTTGATGGGACAGTAACCAAATGTACTACAGCTAATCAGGTACTGTCAACTGAAGACTTTCAAACTACCATCCTTACATGGATTAATGAAATACAAAAATCATGAACATTGCTAAATGAAGCTGTAGCCAATATCACTTCTAAATCAGAAGCACTAATATTAAAAACTAAGCAACATACAACTCAGCTGGAGCAATTGATTAAAAAAAGTACAGGAACAAAAGGACAGGGTGAGAAGAGGAAATATAAAGGTTGCACTGATCCCAGAAGGAGCTGAGGGCAGAGGGGATCTAATTCCCTTTTTTGAGGAACTTCTTACAAAGCAGTGGGTTTTGAATTCACTAATCAAAAAATTACATTGGACAGAGCTCATGGGGGGCAGACCTCAGTCTCATTCAGATAGACCAAGATTTGTCTATGTTAAACCACATAGGTATCAGGAAAATGAACTTATATTAAGAAAAAGAAGAACTGATAGGGGTTTATCAGCTAATGGGCTAAAATTTTAAGCCTTTCCTGACTTTAGCAGTGAAACTGTGCATGACAGAACTCAGTTTAACCCTGTTGTGGTTATTCTCAGAGCAAAAGGAATTAAGTGTACTTTGCTGTCCCCCACATGACTCAGATTTTTTTTTATAGAGGAAGAATGAGGGTATTTGAAGACCCAAAAGACACAGAAGAACTAGTGAGAGAATTTGATCTTTAACATAAGAACCATTCTCACTCCTACAGGAAACAACAGTATTCACAGGAAAAGGAGACACTCTCTCTGCAGCAAACCCTGGATCTCATTAAAACTCAGCTGGGTGCTCCAAGGATTTCTGGGGCTTACACAAAGGAACTACAGAAAAAGAAATGATTGAACAACCTGATCTGTGCTAAAATAAGGATGGGGGTAAGACAGAGAAGGAGGAGGAAGGAAATTTAGAAAATTACTAAATGGCTATTTATCTTATTTGTGTTTGTTTTTTCCCCATCTATAGCTTTATCTTTCTCTATCACTTAAGATTTCCTCTTGCTATGAAAAAAAGGAAAGAAAGAAAACAACTTATAGGAGAGGAAAGGGAGAAAAGAGGAGACATGTTTATTTATTTATTTCTGTGTTTTTTCTTCTGGCAGAGATGGCAAGAATGAGAGATGAAATTTACTAGACAAGTAGAATGATGGGATGCAAGTTCAAATGCTGTATACCACAGGGAAATCACACCACGAAAAGCTCTCTCCTTACTTTCTTTTTTTTTAATTTTCTTATAATAAGTTGCACAGAAGAATAATAATTTAATGTTAAAAATGTTGGTGGGTGCTAAACCCTACTTCAATCAGTGCAGAGCAAGTGCGGAAATCAGTGCCATCTAGGGTAGAAGTAAAAGGGGATGGTGGGAACTTTTTTCCCACCAAGGGTGGAGGGGAGGAGGGAAGGATGTCAAATACCACTCAGATGAATTACTTGTATTACAAAAATGGCTACAAGTTCTGTGTATATTGTATGTTTGTATGGAAAAGGATAATGAAGGGGAGATGTGCATGATAGTATCACAGGAAGAAACTTTGAGAGTAAAAAACAAGAAAGGATCTTTTTTCCAAAAAAATGGAAAAAAACAGAGGCAAAAAAACTTCAAAACTTAGAAATAGGGAACAAACTAAGAGGAAAAATTATTTTATGACCAGTATAAATTTTTATCAAACCAGAGCAAATCAAAATAACAATGATTACAATTATGACTTGGAATGTAAAAGGGGCTCAGGAACCAAAATAAAGCAAACAGAATTTTTAAATATGTGGACAATAAGATTATTAATATACTTTTACTACAAGATACCCACTTTTGCAATAAAGAGGCATTATTCCACTCCAAAAAATGGGGAGAGGGCAACTTTGCTAACTATAATACAAAGGACAGAGGGACTGCCATATTTATTAAGAAAAATAATAACAAAGAGATCAGATTTGGCCAAACAATAACTGACACTCAAGGACAATTTGTAATATCAGAAATCAAGACATCAGAGGGCAGTTTCACGTTAGCTAATATATATGCTCCTAATGTCTATGAACCCTAATTCATTACTACTTTTTTCTTTAATTTAATAACATCTGAAGGCCCATACCTAATAGGAGGGGATTTTAATGTGGCACTGGATAGCAGACTAGATAAATCCTCCACATTCACTGGCAATATGAAAGGATTAAGAAAACAATTGAGAATTCATATGGAGTATTTAAAATTAATAGATATATGGTGATAACTTAATCTTAACATTACGTCACTATTCATATATATCTGTAGCTCATCAGTGTTTTCCTAGAATTGACTCCATATTAATCTCCCAATCTTTAAACTACTGTATAGTAGCTACAAAATATCAAAGCATAATAATATTGGACCATGCCCCTATGGAAATTATACTCAATACACAAAAAAATGAAGAAGTAAAAACTTGGACACTCAATCCTACATTACTCAAAGACAAGGAATGCACTAAAAATATTAAAGAAGCTATAAAAGAATATTTTGAATTTAATAAACCCACTCATATCTCATATAATGACAACTGGGATGCTTTTAAAGCCACATTAAGAGTCTCTAGTGTAGCATACTCCACAAATAAAAACAAAAAAACAAAGAGGAAGACTACAATTTTTGGAAAATGAAGTTAAAAGAATAGAAACTCTCCATACGAATAATCAAAAGCTAAACATATTTCAAGCCTTAATGCTGAAAAAAGAAGACTATAATAAATTGGTATGCCCCCTGTATGGCAACACCATTACAGTGAACACATCGATGCCGACAACATGGACAGTTTGCTGTAATAATCTCCCAAGACCCCAGCACTCTGTTCCTTGGTCCTGCACCCCCTCCCCAAATCAATTCTAACTCAGAGTTGATAATCCTTAAGTTTGAGGGGTGGGAGGACAGAGTCCCCTGCATGGGGGGTTCGGGAGTGAAACCCTCCGATAGAAAAAGAACAGGGGTATCCTGCCAGATTTATGTCAACCAAAACTTGAAGTCGACATCCATCCATTGCTTTGTCAGTTGACAACATAGTTGCTGAACTGGCATCATAGAGCCTAATAAATTAACATCTAAATAAGTCAAAAACAGTATTTTGAGGACAGGAGCAAAATACTATGCTTTAGGTGATAAACCTGACAAAGTAATGGCCTATCAACTTCAAAAAGGAAAACAAGAAAGATTAATTACCCAGATTTCAATGGACCCTACCATAATTACAGAGATTAGTACAGAACAAAAAGAAATTAACAACACGTTTATGGATTAATATTCTAAACTATACACTACAACATTACCTGAATATCCAAATATGGTGATGCAATTCCTAGCTGACATACAACTACCTAAAATGAATCTTCAAGAAGCAACTGCTTTAGATCAACCAATTAGCTTTGAAGAATTAATAAGTGTAGTCAAAACACTTTCTCCAGGAAAAGCAACAGGACCAAATAGCTTTCCAGCTGATTTTTATAAAAAATATCTAGATATTTTACAGAATCCTCTTTTAGCACTTTATAATAATTGCTGGGAAACAGGAAATCTTCTACTTTTTACGATACAAAAATATCTGTTTTGCTAAAAAAAGATAACAAAAAGAATTAGTCTCATCCTACAGACCCATATCATTACTAAACACAGACATGAAAATCTTCACTAAAATTATAGCCAAACGATTAGAAAAAGTAATGGGGGGTATTATTCATAATGACCAAAATAGCTTTATTATAGAAAGAAAAATAGGAACTAACATAATAAGATTATATAATATTATAGACGATACACAACAAAAAGATGCCTGTATTATGGCTCTGGATACCGTAAAAGCCTTCAATAGAGTGGAGTGGGATTTCATATTTGAAGTATCAGAAAAATATGGATTTGGCAACAAACTCATCAAAGGAATTAAAGCTCTATAAAACAATCCAAAGACAAGACTTTAAACTAACAAAAACATCACATCCCGCTTCACTCTATCGAGGGGCACCAGGTAGGGATACCCACTGTCCCCTCTGCTATTAACTCTTATTATTGAACCTTTGGCAATAGCAATAAGAAATAGCCAACATCTAACAGGAATCTGTATGGGCTCTCTGGAATATTACATAAGCTTGTATGCTTATGATACACTACTAAACTTAACAAATACCACCGCGTCTATTAAAATTTGCATTCAAAAAATTGAAACATTTGGATAGGCATCAGGTTACAAAATAAATGAAAACAAAACTGAAATGCTGATACTCTCAAAAAAAGGCAAAAAATACATACCCCAATTTTTAGCAAAAAGAATTACCAAACAATTTAAATATCTAGGGATTATGGTGACTAAAGAAAAAGAAAACTTATTCAACCAAACTTTTGGAGTAATACTTAAAAAATAAAAACAAATTTGGAAAAGTGGAAAACATTATTTTTAACATTAATAGGATGCTGTAACATCATAAAAATGAACATTCTACCTAGAATATTATGTCTTTCAATTTTCAAACACTACCATTAGAAGTACCAAATAAATACTTTAAAAACCTGGACAAAATCATTACTGAATTTCTCTGGAATAATAAAAGACCCTGGCAAAATGTAAAAAAAAAATGCAACTACCTAAAGAACAGGGAGGAATGACACTGCCAAATTTTCTTTGGTATTACTATGCTTCTCAACTTTCACAGATTGAAGATTTGTTCTAAAAACAAATCACAATATATAAGGCTATAGAACAAAATATTCATAAATACCCCATCATCAGGGGGCATTATACACTCAGAATATTATAATAAAAGACAGAGACAAACAATACTAACAGCAACCCAGAACTCTTGTTCCTCCTGAAAAACAAAGTGCATCAGATTATAAAATGGGATAAACAAAATTCATTAGACATGCCAGTATAAATAAATTATTCTTTTAAACCATCATGTATGGACGAAGGATTTCTGGAGTGGGAACAACACAGAATCCAAACCTTCAAAGACATTTTAACAATAATACTTTAATGTCATTTGAACAATTACAAAATAAATTTGTTTGGCAAAACAACATTTTTTCCGATATTTTCTGTTACAAGATTACATACACAAGATAAACTATAGGCCAATGGAATCCTCAATTGAAACAGCACTAAAAAGCACTCCAAAAACCTATATCAGCAATATATAATTGCCTACAGTCAGCAAACCCATACAACCTATTGATGTTAAAGGGCAAATGTGAAAAATATTTGGGGGACAAAACTGGAGAAATGGATTGGACAACTATTCTAAGCTTCGCTATGAGTGAATTTTGCTCATCAAAGTTACAACAAATACAATTTAACATTATGCACTGCACATATTTAACACCTACTCAGTTGAACAAAATTAATAATTTATTATCTGATAAATGTCCCAAGATGCCTCTCCAGCCCAGGCTCCCTTATTCATATGCTTTTCACCTGCAGAAAACGTATCACATTTTGGGACACAATGATAACTAAGCTACAGGCAGCAACTAATTTAACCCTAAACAAACATGAAAAAGCTATTATACTTGGGTAGCAAATGGCCAAAGGGGAAATTACAGTGGAAAAAAAGAAACTCATTTCATTGGGATATATAGTGGCAAAAAATGTATTCTGCTTCATTGGAAAGATTTGAAACCTCATAGTGTACAGAAGTGGTCCACTTTTATGTTAGAGCTATACAAGCTAAAATGCATTCACTATTATACCAATGAAAAAAGAGGATATGTTTGAAAAAATATGGAAAATGTTTAAAATTACAATAATAAGATAGAGATAAATTAACTTAATTCTTGCACTTTAAATTGCAATGTATTTGCTGAATAAAGAAATGTGGGCATGCTCATAAAATAATGAAAGAAAAAGAAAATAAGATTAACATAACTGCTTGCAGGTAATAGCTTGCCTGTAATAGTTTTAGTCATTTATTTTAGTACTATAGCTTCTTGCTATTTAAGGTATAGATGGGCAGTTCTATATAACCACCCCCCTTTTTGGTACCTGTGCTTTATCTGCCATGACAATTCTGCCAACAAATAATTAAATCCTACAGTCCTAATATGCGTAGTGAAACCAGTGATTTGGTATCCTAAGCAGCACTTAATATAAGAAAGAAAAAAGGAAAAAAAAATAGAGACATTCAATTTGTATCCTGAGACTGCAATAACATGTTCTATGACCTCAAACACCACTGGAACTGACGTTAAAAGGTTATTCAAATAGAGCAGATCTTTGCTGCATACAAGGCTATTTGATGGTCCTCATCGGCTAGCGAGAAGCCCCTTATGTGTAATGAATTTCTAATTGCCTGGGCCAGAGGGTCAATATTTATTTGTTTTTGATTACTGGGTAGATGCACTAGACTAGTCCAAAGTTGGATGGGAGAATACAAGGCAATTACAGTCATAATATCTGAGCAAGGAAAAGTACATTGTTTTCAATAAAACAAGAACAAGCAGCAGGAAAACACAACACATAGCGATAAATATTATACAACAGTAATGTATAATAAGTCCTACAGATAATTATTACACAGCAGCAATGTACAATAAGCAAAAATAGTAGGTACACAGTCTCTTGAGAACATCAGCCAGGCAAATAAGATAAACAAGTTTTTTGTAAGATCAAGTGAGAACAGTTGGCCATTGCCACCCTGTAGGAGGAACTAAGTTATCTGTCTTTAGGATGAGACTTTAAACTGTGGTCCCATAAGCCTGTTTTGGTGGTTGTTCTGGTGGATGTCAAAGAGCTCCTGACACAGTTGAGACAACTTTGAAAAAAATGTAACATTCAGGCATAAATGTAGCCTGTATTTCATATTTTATTCTGTAATTCTCATCCTTATTTCCTTATTAATAAGGGTATTTGCATGAATACAGTATCTATGCCTTTTTAACTCTGGCTGTCTATCTACACCTGACATAATTTTGTTTATGACATCAAAATAGATTGCTGTGGATATAACTGTGATGTCATAAACAGGGGATTGTGATGTCATGTGTAGAGAAACAGCCTGAGTAGATATAGTATGGGGGCAGGAATCTTGTTTTCGTGCAACTGTTTTCAGTAATAAAGAAAATGTGGAATTAATTACTGAAAATATATGAGGTAGTAAAGAAAATGGGATAGAGTTGAATATAAATCTTACCTTTTTCAATGTTTTCCTAATGCCGTCAGGGGCTCTTTAAAGATCCCGTGGCACTTCTTGAAAAGAGTAGTTGGATTTTTATTGAAACAAATAATGCAATAATCAAGAGAAACAAAACATATTTTGTGAGGTCAAAAGTAATACTGAATGCAAACTGTCAAATGTGCATACAAGGAGAACAAAAAGAATGATGAAAAGGAAAAGTAGAACAGAAGTGGAAAGAAAAAAATTACATGCTTACCAAAGTAAACAAAATGATTCAAACAGTCAAAAACAGAGAAGAGTACTTGTTCCAGTATGACTGGAAGGTAGCATTTTTAATCTACTTTTCTCAGAATTGTAAACTAAGGCAAGACTATGGGTTATTTGTATCAAAAATTTGTACCTCATTGATGTCTTTTTGCTTCAGCAAAAAGGCACACCTGTCTTGCCACATATAAAAGCGGCAAATTGCAAATATGAGTTATAAAGTACTTTGGTGAAATTTCAACAACTGTGGTAGGAAAAGACCCCACATTAATACAGCATATGTAACAGGGAGGAGGCACTTATTCCCCCATCTATTTAGAAACAATATCCCAAAAGCCTGAAAAAGGGGCACAGCAAGAAGAAATGTTCAATAGTTTCTGTAATGCCAGTACTGTACCTATAGAGCATTGGCAGATCCTCTTTTTAGTAGCTTTATGTTTATATGTTCCTCTAACACCAAGTCTACCATGGCAAGACAACCAGGTGACATCCAAATATTTCAATGAAATCCATTTATCAGTAAGTTGCTGAAGAACTACTTGCAGAAGTTCTTCTGCTTCATCCACAATTTGGGGAACATCCTAGAAATAATCCATCAAGATAGTAGTATACAATTTCTTTCTAGTATTTAACACAATACATTGTGTTTTAAGCTTCCATTGTCATAGTTTAGTAAATGTAGGGTATATGAAAGGGGGCAAATCAAAAGATTTAAGGTATGTTGGAACCAAATATAGATCCCTTTTCCACCTGTCTTGAACCCCAGCTATCCAACTGTGAAAAAGGGAATATAAAAAGGGGGCCATCCTTTTCAAAGATGGATAAATGTTCCAATAAATAAAAAAGCTATAAAAAACACTACAGGTGGAAGCATTCAGATTCCACCATGACAATAATCATGGTATATAAAATTCCACTTTATAGGGTTGAGTCAACTGCCCCAAAAACGCTGACAGAAATATATTCGTAACTTTTACTTCCATAGCTAGGGGAAGTGGAAACACATGCGTGATATGCAAAAATAAAGGAAGGGTGAGTGTTTCTAATGAAAACACTCATTTTCTTTTTGAAATGGTCCTATACTTCCAAGCATTAACTATGTCAGTAGTGGAAGATGCTGCCATTTCCCAATTTAGGGTAGCATCATCTGAGCTCCCACAATACATTCCCAAAATGTTAATTGGGGTAGTCAATATAGGTATATTTGCAACAGACAAAGGCTGCTCTGCACTTAGAGTGGGGCTAAGTCATATGCACATATGTAAGGGAGGCAGTATAGCACAGTGGTTTAAGGCTCTGAGCTGCAAATCTGGAGACCTGGGTTTGAATCCCACAGTTCCCACTTTCATACTGTGTGAGCCTGAGCAAGTCACTTAACTTCCCTGTGCTCCCTAGTCACACCTGTAAACAAGCTACTCCTGGTTAAACAATTGCAAATATATATATATATATATATTTTAAGATAATTCAATTTAGACACTGAAACCTGTACATAGGCTGATATAACTGAAAGTAAATCTGAATCCTGAAGTGCTGTAGTGGTACAAAGACAAATGTCATCTGCATAGGCACACACAGTGGAAGCTAACTACCCATTGAAAAGAGCAAGTCTGAGTATAACTGGAGTGTGCATAAATTTCCTAAGTAGGAATCAATCTGGAGGGCATACAAAAGGGGATTCAATGGAGACCCTTGCCCAACTCCTTTACTGCCGAGAAAAACTGAACCTAATATTCTATTTATATAGGGCTAAATCCATACATTTTGATATAATAGTTTTATCCAACCAATACATTTTTGGGGTATCTGGTGGGAGGCCAAACATATAATAAATAATCATGGTTGACCCAATCAAAAGCTTTCTCTTGTTCCAGAGAAAGCAGTAAACCATGAGATTTAGTGCAAAAGCCATCTACCACCAGATCCCTCAAAAAAGTCAAGTTATGGTAAATTGATCAAGACAAAACAGCACATGATTGTACTGGAGAAATGAGAGTGCCTGCTACTTGAGATAATCTAGTCAAAATATTGGATGCAATAATTTTACAGCCAACATTAAAGAGGCTAATAGGCCTCCAGTTTTTAGGTCATGTCTCTCTCCTTTTTAAACAATTAAATTAGCAGGGAACTAGCCATTTGTCTCAAAAGATAGTCCCTATGCAATATATCATTAAGGACTAGAGTTAAAATGGGAGCCAAATAGTAAAGAAATTTCATATAAAACTCCACCGTCAGGCCATCAAGGATTAGAGACTATTTAAGTTTTCATTTTTTTATCGCCTGAGATGTTCCCTCATGTGTAATATCTGAGGTCAATTTCTCCTGCATATCCTTAAGAAGGATTGGTGCATCCAAATCTTGTAAAAAGTTCCCAATTGTAACAACAGAAGACAGAGTATCAAACTATGCTTCCAAATAAGTTTAGCAAATACGTAACATTTCCTAAGGGTCAGACTGAACAATTTTATGAATAGGGTCATAAACACCTACTGTATGGGAGTTTTGTGCCCTATTCTGACAACCTTTAAAGATGTCTAAAACTGGTCTCTGGCCTTGTGTGCCATAGTGGGTCTCCATTTTAAAGATTCTGTCATGTCATACTGATATGATATCATTTCTGTCTTTCTCAGGTCAATGCCCTTTTTTTAATTCAAGTTTTATTCATGGGCTTGGGAGATTAAGGCAAATCATGTGTGTCTGAATCTAAGATACTTAAAATAAGTGGACTGACTTTTTTGTTCAGCTGACGTTAGGAAGACAGGTTTGAAATCTGGTTTAGAATCCTGCCACTAATCAATACTAAAATCATATGCCTCATGAATGGAGACCCTTGTTTTAATAAGTTCTATGCACTGAAGTTCAATGGTAGTATCCATCAATAAATTAAATTTCCACCATGAGGTAGAAGGGGAAGACAGTTTATCAGTTTTTAGAGTGCAAAACAAAGAAAGTGGCAAATGATCAGATGTCTCACAAGGAATAGTATTAGCTACATGCACTGTTATGTTTGGGGATAAGAAAAGATAATCAGTGTGGGTGGCTAAAGCGTCTCTAACATAGGTTTTAGTAAAGCCATCAGGGCTCTTTTCCTGAAATCTGTTAACCCTTCAGTGTTAATGATGGAGTTCAAACAATTTGTATCCCCAAATTATTTTTTAGTATTACCCCCTTTGTCTTGTAAAGAGAGACCATAGTTGAAGTCTCCTCCATAGATTACATTTTTACTTGTATTGAGGTAAGGTTGGACCTAGTTAAACAGTACAGAACATGAAGCAATCCTCTGAGGAGCATAAACATTTAATACTGTAATCTAAATTTAGGCTAGACAAACTGAATATCTAGCAAAACAGCTCTACCAGGGCAGATATCCACAAGTCTCTTAACCTCAAAGTCAAAACCTTTAAACAGAATACCAACCCAATCACAAATGTTAGCACCCTGTGATCAATAGGAGGCATCAACTGTCCTCTAGCCTTGTTTGAGATATTTCATGAAGTGTTTTAATTCTAGTGTCTTGTAGAAAAAGAATATTTTTTGGTAAGTCCTGTAAACATTGTAAGGTGGTCATCCTTTTTTATAAGATTTCATACAGCAGACATTTAAAGTTAAAGGTAGGCTAGTGTAGTCACCCCTTATACCAAAGATATGTTAAAAGTTTCCTGACTTTTATCCCTCCCCTTCCTCTCCTTTAGAGCTCTTACTCTCACCCTCTATCCTCCGACAATGGCCTTCCTGCCTGCATACCCCCTTCCCTCTCACCTGCAGTGCTTATTTCTAAGATTGCCCTTGGCTGGTATGTCATGCTATGTAACATTTGGCACATTTTGAATTACTGGAATTTCCTAAGCCTCAGTCTCTTACTTCTTTTTATTGTGTAACTATGTATTATTATGTTGACCTTTGTATGTATGTATACCCCCATTCCTTTGACGTGGAACCTTTGTAAATGAGCAGTTCCTGCTCAAAGGTATTTGTAATCCTAGATTTCAATAAAATAAATGAAAAGAAAAGAAAAAAACATACAATCAGTCTGGAGGTTTACCCCTAGTGGACCTTCTCACACTTCTGACCCCATTTTAAAGAGGAGAACTCTGCTTGAGAGTCTGAGGATCCCTCCATTTTAGATGATCCAAAGGATGAGGTGTCAGATTCCTCTTCCTCATCATCTGAGTCATCCCAATTTCTTAGCTTAGCAAGTGGCAGGAATATTCCTGGTAGCAAGTGGGGGTTGAGGGGAAACTTTTTTATCTTTCCTTTTCCCTTTCCTCCTTTTTGTGGATTTGACCAATGTCATGGGAGTTTTCTACTGAGGTGTAGGAGGAGAGGTATTTAAACAAGAGATGTTACAGGAGCAGAACAGGGAGTATCAGTAATCAGTACTAAGGTGGGGCAGAATTCACAGAAATCTGAGAGGGAGTGGGACTTAGTGACAGTCACAGACATAGAGTGCTCAAGGTGATGGGGGGGTGGAGAGATACCATGATCCATAGACACAGGAAGAACTGTAGCCTTGCTATCAGATGCCTCAGGAACAGAAGAGGTCCTGGCAAAATGAACTTGGGCCTGTGTTTCTGTAATCAGTTGTTCTTGATGTAAAGAAGCACAGTCCAACCAATTGTGAGCAGCCCAAGGACATTGTCTATAACAGTGTCGATCTTCATCACAAAGGATGCATCTAAAGGGGTTTGGACAACCGAGACTGATGTGACTGAATTTCAAACACAGATTACCATGGTGCTTGTCACAAACCATTCTCAAATTGGTTTGTGCACCACATTTTTGCAGGTGTTTTGGCCAGGGTACAAACACAGGCCTCTATCCCTCCCAATATGAAAACTACCAGGCAAGTGCATAATACCCTGGTCAGTCTGCTTCAGTTGGACTTTAATTTGCCAAACCCCCGTCCAAACCAGATCCTCGTCTAAAATAGGTTTAGAGGCATTGAGGATAACGCACCTCTGTTTTAGCCAGTTTTGGACATCCACTATGCTAACCCTTCACTTCTAAACAAAAGAGTTATGCTCTTAACTGTCAGTTTTCTAAGGGGAATAGGGGAAAAGGGGCTGCCACAAGGGGTTATTTTTCACCCCAGGATATTTCTGCCAAAACTTCTCAAAAGTAGTCACATTTTTAAAACTAATGTCATACACAGCCTACCCTTTGACATGAATCAAAGCAAATAGATCCTGAGGGCAAATTTCCATAATTTATTTCAACATAGCATGTAATACAGTCTGACAATGTGGTGCTGCCTGTGCATTCCCATTGAATTTGAGGCAAATGGCATTTCACTGCTGAGCTGGATTTTCCACTTTTTAAAATAGGTCAGCCATCCTAAAAGATCTAGAGGTGGTTTGGTCAGTATCTATGGTGATATTATCCAAAATGGGAGCACTATGCAGCTCAGTGTGTAATACTATAGTTCAAAGTCCTTCCTCTGTTCATCCCGAGGCTCCAAGGATACAGCTTCTGTATGCTCTGACAGAGTCTTTTCAGCAGTTCCAACAGTTCCAGTAATGTTGACAAAAGATTGAGTGGCAAGCACTCTTAGGATATTCTTATGTCCTGAACTATGTTTTCTAAATGTTGGCAGTCAGGTTTTATGAGAAATTGTAGTTTCTGAGTCATCGATAATGTCCACTGCCTCAACTGGACCTGCAGAACACCAGCTGTCCCCTGCTGTGTTCTTGAGACATTTAACTGCTTTTAAAACAATAGCAGGGCTCCACACCAGATTGTTAGCCATCAGATCTGCATCTCTACATTTACGGAGATGCAGTGAAGTGTTAGGTAAGTTTTCATCATCCTGAGAGGCAGTAGATATCAGGGCATAAAATGGGAGACAACTGGTGGTAACAACCTGAGAAGGAATTGTTTGAGTGGACGGTGTACTAGCAGCTGGCAAGTCAATAGAAACAGAGAGATTAGCAGCATCTTCTTGTAACAATTTGAGTAAAAAAACGTTATGGGTTTTCATAGCGCTGCAGAGTAAATCTTCAGAAAAAAGCCCCTGAGTAGCAGACTCAGTGATATTTGCAGTATTGTCAGAAGCAGAAAGATCTGGCAGGATAACAGCAGGTATATTAGGAAGACCATGTGCACCAATTGCTTGGCTTACCGTCTTGTTCATTAAAGGGTTTGTAGTGGCAGCCAAAATCACCATTTCTTTCACAATGTCTGATGATTCTTGCACCATAGCTTTAGGTATCATAGTAGGTTCACAGCCCTCTGAAGACCCAGAGCCATGTAATTTAAAGCTGTCATACTCCTCCACCTTGCTCCTGCAGATCGACCATCTTGGAATGGCAGACAATGGTTCCCCTACTGGAGAGTAGGGAAATTATATTGAAAAATTGGATTTCATTAGAACAAAATTCAAGATAAAATGTATAGCAATCAACAGAAATATATTCAAAAAATAAATGACAATATAGCAAAAAAGCATCCTAACCAAATGAAAGCATACCCAACACATGTCTAATACACCCATATCCTATCTACATTGAAACACAAACAGTTAACAATATTTTTGATTTCAGTCTATCCATTTATCACAATGTATCCAAAGGTGTTTAACTTTTTCTTCAGAAAATCATTCCTTGTCCAATTGCAGGATCCTATTTAATGCTTTCTGCACATTAGCAAGCAACTCTATGTATATTACCAACCTTTGTTGAATCCCTTACATGCATCTTGCTTGCCAAATAAAATACCTTACCACAGCAAACATTATATATGTGGTGTCTATGTGGTATTTACCCCAGCTACCTGTGTGGGACCATATTTCAAAGTAGTGTAGAAGAGGGACATAAAAAGTGGTTCCCCCCATTCAGTAGCAAGGAAGCTCCAAAACTGTCTAACATAAGAACACTCCAAAAAAATGTGCTGCTGTGTTTCTATGACTTATAAGAGCCTCTAGGGCAATATCTCTCAGATTGCTGCTTCTGTTTGCTATTACCATGCACACTTAATCTTCCATAATAACCCAACCAAAGGCTATCCCAAACAAAAGGGGGTATTCTAGGATTGTCCAGCTGTTTGAGTACACCCTCTAACTGGGAGTCTGGACAAAGTGGAAAGGTGATCACTGCTCGGCATTCTGTATTTAGAATCAGTTTGTAGATGGCCTTCCTAGCTGAAGTTTTGAGCTGTAAGGCAGACACACCCCATTTCATGGCATTCTTAAAGCTATCTAACCCATACTGAGGTATAGCTACCAATCTACTAAAAAGCCTGGGATTCCCTTGAATCCAGAGGGGGAGGAATGGTGCTAACCACTTATTCAGCAAAGATTTCCACTACTTCTCCACAAGTTTGAAAGCAATACCAATAGTATAAAACAAGAAAATAATAAAGACAAATGCATTAGGGTGTATCATATTTACACCCCCTTCTACAATTGTCCAATACATGAATTCCTTTTTAATGGGATTTAATCTAGAACACCAAAAGGCTTGAATGAAAATAATATATAACCTAATCAATACTCCCTGAGGCTGTGGAAACACATAGCTGATATATAAAAAATACTGACTAGGAGTGTGTTTATTAAAACCATCTCTTTTTCTTTGAGAGCTGCTGGCCCTTCCAGATAGCCACCAGTCTGTTAGCATGTACAATGCTCTTTTTCCAATTGGCCAGGGCTAGGTCTCCTGGGCCAAATACCATATCTAAAATATCTATGGGATCTTTTGAACCTTGAATACCTGAAAATTTGACTGACACAGGGATGAGGACAGTAACTAATGTCACACCATGACTTTCCCAAAATTAATCCTGTACCCTGAGATATCCATAAAGGCCTGCAGAGTATTACTGAGAGCAGTTTCACATGTATCTATGGCTAGCATTAAAACCAAGTCATCTGTATAGGCTAGAATCTTAATGGGGGGAGTATCCTGGGTGGGAATGAGCCCTTTTATTGTGTCAGTGGAGACTATCTGCCATATAAGAACATCTATGCCAAAAGCATAGAGAAGAGGACTTAATGGACAACTTTGACGTACACCTCTACAAATCCTAATGCGCTGCCTCTTCAACCATTAACATTGGGAATAATGACAGCTGCCAGGTGCATGCTTTGAATCCAGAATACAAATATCTGAGGGATAGTGAAGGCCAATAATGTGGAAAACAAAAATTCATGTGCCAACCTGTCAAAGGTCTTTTCTTGATCTAATCCCAACACATACCCTTGTAAACTCTCCTGCTGCTCACTATGTAAAAGATCCCATAATACTATTAAATTATCCTGTTGTTTCTTATCAGGCATGGCACACATGTGTGGTGAACTAATTAAGTATTTGGATACCTTTGTCAATCTAGCTAAAAAAATGTTAATCAAAATTTTAAAATCGGTATTTAAGAGGCTTAGAGGCCTCCAATAACCAATCTCTGCCTTAGGACCCTTTTCTGCAATAATACTAATACAGACTCCCTTATAGATTCAGCAAAGTGAGAAGATGCTAATATATGATTGTAAAGAATAGCAAGAGCTGGGGCTATTGCTGCACTGAACATTTTATATAGACCCACCGCCAAACCATCAGATCCAGGATCATTGTCCTTTTTTAAGTGACCAATGGCTACCTCTACTTCTCCTACGGAGATCTCCTTTATTAAGTCTTGAGAATCCAACTCAATTACCTGTGGAAAATCAAGCAACTCCAAGTACCCCTGGGCAGACAATGTCCTTGGAGCAGAGCCATACATAAATTTTATATAATGTTCTACAATGTGCAAAATACCTTCTGGTGTGGTGACTGTTTGCCCTGTGGGTGTTTTCAGTTCTGAAATTACTGTATAATCTACCTTTGATTTACATTCTTTGAAGGTGTCTAGGGGCCCCTTCTGTACCTGAGTACCAAACCATAATTCCTGACTGAAGGACTCGGCCTGATTATATTGTAAATTCACCATCTGAGCTTTTATTGTATTTATCTGAGGGCCAAAATTGAAATCAGTCACTTCAGTTTGTGACATCAAATGCTGCAGTTGTTGTCCTAAGTTGAGGTAGTGCAGATACTCCTTATTGGCTATATACTCATCCCTCTTTTGAAAGAGGACCTACCAAGATGTTTTTGTGTCTTCCCACCATTCAGATAAATCATCATAGAATTCTAAAACTGACATTCTTGCAGCTCAACGTCGCTGCCAGGTTTTTCTGCATCACTGGGTCTTGTAAAAAGAACTCATTAAGCCTCCAACCATTTTTTTTACACCATGGTGCACCATCCCAAGTGAACTGTAATGTAATGGGGACATGATCTGAGAATTCACAGGCCTGCATCTGAACATTAAATATATTAAGTACAGCAGAGATAAACATATAATCAATTTGTGTCTTTAGGGGGCCCCTAAAATATGTATATCCTCCAGTGGGGTGCTTACTCCTATATGCATCAATTAGCCCAGCAGTAGTAACTATATAGTGCAATGTTGTTGAATCACAAAAATGTTTAGTGGTTTATAAGTCTCTATCTGACTGCCTGAGTTCACAATGTAAGTCTTCAAGCCAGATAAGAAGGTGAGAGGTGTTGAAGAAAGGGCTAGAATTCTTTCAATAAAGACACTCTCTGGACCTTGGTTTAGCGTGCATAGGTGGCAATGAGACGGAACCTCTCTGACTGATATGAGTCATCCAGCAGCAGTGCCCTACCAGAGTGTATGTCCACTAATCTAGATACAGTCAATAAGGGATTAGCAAAAAGTATAATCACCCCATTACAAGTATCTTCCCCAGTGGACCAAAAGGAAGACCCTGAAGTCCAGGCCTTAGATGCCTGTTGGAGCTCAGTATGCATCTTGAGTTGAGTATCTTGGATACATAAAATGTCACTTTTAGTTTCTAGGAGTGAAAGTAGTACACAAGCCTGTTTTCTCTCACTCTTAGTGCTGTTCACTTTAAGTGTGGAAATAGTGAAGCAATGCATCTATAGGGAGAAATAATAGACCCAGTGTGTCAGGAACTGAACTGTGGAGTCTTAGAAGTCCTCCTCTGTCTAGTTTGTTTGGCTGTTGAGTCTATGCGCCATCGTCAGTGTTTGTTACAGATGCTGTAGATGATTTATCAGTTTCCTCCTCCTTTTCATCTGAATCACCTTCTGCTGATTCAGTAAACAGGGCTGCATAGTTGTTGCTTTTTTCCAAGAGGAGAGGCCACCTTCCTTTTTTCCCCTGCATCCCCAGTATTTTTTGATAAGGATTTCCCCAATCTAGATATCTTCTTTTGAGAAACTGCATTAAAAGGCCTGTCCGTACCTGGGGGTGGGGGTGGCATCTCAAAACAGAGTTATCCACTGAAACTTCAGAAGTCTTGGGAGGGTCACTAGTGCACTCTGCACTACCTGAATTGACTACTGCATTCTCCACTGGTTGATGAATCTCCATGGGCTGTAGATCTAAAGTCTGGAGGTCTGAAGTGTCTAGAACTGAAATGACCCTTTCTGTCTCCAATGTTTCCAATGCAGGTCTAAGGCTTTGTTCAGCAATTTTCTGGACAGAAGTTGCTGGGTAGAGTTAATCAGGCCTTTGTGGGAAGGGCAATCCTCTCTATTATGTGAGGCCTATGGATACTGCTCGTAGGAATGATCAGTACATTCACAGAGATTGCACTTGAATAAGTTCAGACAATTTGTGGCAACATGACCATATTCAAGGTAATGACTGCCAAACTAAGATGTGCGTGAGCCCCACATTTAAAACAAGAGTGAGGCTACCCAGCATAAAAGAGAGAGCCATGATCTTTACCCAAAAAATAGCTAATAGGAAGGTGCATAGGGCCTTAATTGGTGGAAAACAATTTAACTCAGATTCTACACCCACCATCCCAAATTTGTTCACTATCCAGGATAGGTATCAGTCTTCCCAATACCTCACATCACTGTCGCAATCAGAAAAGAATATCCTCAACATTTACCCACTCATTTTTATGGCTGTGGCAGAGCCTACAGCAATCTTGCTTTAGCTTGCTTGCTTTAGCTAGAAAATGGGATTATCTTGGAATGTTTTTTAACAGTTTTCAGTGTATCCTTCCATGACTGCAAATCTCTATGGCAGTTAAATAATTACTCCCTTCTTTTTGTTTAGAATGATGATCACAGAACTCCAAGCTCCTTTTCTCTGAGAGCAAATGTGCACACATTCCAAACACATCTAAATATCTTTAAAACTATTCAGGGGGCCAGATATTCAAACTGCACTATTTTGTGGTGCAAGCCTTGCGCTGCACAAAATAGTTGCGCAGGGGTGTGGCCGAGGCGATATTCAAAGGAGTTGCGCTATTGAGCAACTCCTTTGAATATCACCCCCTGACCACAGCCACTGTGCATGGTGCAGTGGAACTTGCACCACCGCAGGTGGTCAGAGTGAAGCATTCAAGTTGCGGTGGCACAAGGACCATTGCACCATGTGCAAATTTCCGATATTCAAAAGGTGACATGCAAATGGGGCCATAATTCATGCAAGGTGCAGGGGGGCCATTTGCATCTATTTATGGCCCCATTTGCATGCCATTAGCATGCAGGTTCGCCGATCCTTGAGGACTTGCACCTGGCACCCTGCCAGGCAGCAGCCATCGGGGACTGGCGCCCCTGCAGCCCAATCATGGGCAAATGTGGAAATCCCACCCCTCACTGGCCCGATCGGGGGCAAATGCATAAACAGCCCCCTACGCCCGACTGGCGATCGCGGGCAAAGCATATCACCCCACCAGCCTGATTGTGGGCAGCAAAGTGTCCCCCCAACATATCCCTGGTGGTCCAGTGGACTGCTAAGCCTGATTGTGGGCTGAAGGTGTGTAAACCCCCCCAGAATGCATGCCTGGTGGTCCAGTGGACTGCTAAGCCTGATCGTGGGCTGTAGATGTTTAAATCCCCCCAAACATATCCCTGGTGATCTAGTGTCCCCCCACTCCACCCACCCATGAAGCCCCACCACCCGCTCCCCCCTGGCGGCCAGCGGCCAGCAGCATCCCACCCACCTGCTGCCCTGCCACCCACCGACTGACTGCCTGGTAGGGCTGCATGCCCATTGGTGCAGAACATTGGCATTGGTCATTCACATATCTGGACTACCTTGTATAGTATGGGCTGCATGCCCATTGGCTCTTGCTTTGCACCAATTGCATGCAGCCCTACTGGGCAGTCAGTCGGTGGGTGGCAGGGCAGCAGGCGGGTGGGATGCTGCCGCCCACCAGCCGCCGGGGAGCGGGTGGTGGGACTTCATGGGTGTGTGTGGGGACACAGATCACCAGGGATATGTTCGGGGTTTAAACATCTACAGCCCACGATCGGGCTTAGAGGTCCACTGACCACCAGGCATACATTCTGGGGTTTACATCTTCAGCCCGCATCGGGCTTAGCGTCCACTGACCACCAGGGATATGTTCTGGGGACATTCAGCCCACAATCGGGCTGGTGGGGGGTTATTTAATCATTTGCCCGTGATCGGGCCAGTTGAGGAGGGGATTTATGCTTTTGCCCACTATCGCTTGCCAGTTGGGGGTGGGGGATTTTTACACTTTTGCCCATGATCGGGCTGCAGGGGGCACAGGGAGAAGTTGAGGGCCAGCCACAGGTGCTGCCGTTGCATCCTGCAATGTGGCAGCTCACCTGTGGGTGGCCTCAACTTACTCCTTTTTGGGGCTCAAAGTTGTGCAGGCACAGGTTGGGGGTTGCGCCTGCAGAACCTTGCACAGCCCGGCTGAATATCGGGCTGTGCAGTTTATGCATGGTTCCTCCCCTTCCACTTCAGCATGCATTCATTAGCATTGCGCTGTTGCTCAGCATGTTTTCAGTGGCGCAACTGCCTCCTGCTGAATATCGCAGAATGGCACAATTCTGGACTTGTGCAGGCGCAACCCTTTTGAATATCCCACCCAAGGTGTGCAAAAACAACCAGTGTGAAAGTTTTTAAGACAAAAAGACCTTTCACATGAGGGAAGTCAGTAATTTATATTTTGTAAAATATGGTCTTTCAAACAGCCTCAATGTTTTGTCTCTCTGAGTGAACACAGTAGGAGAAATGTAAATATCTCAGAAATTGTACAAGTTACCAATACACAACAAACATGAAAGTTGTCCAGGACAAAATAACCTTTAAAATGTGTGTAGTCACTAATCTGATGTCATTTGATTTTTTAAATATAGCCATCCAAAAGGTGAAAATTGTGAAGAAAAATGAAAATTCAGGTAATCAGATGACTATGGTTTAAAAATATAATTAGTGCAGCTTAATGAATAGGCCCATTGGAAATGTATGTTTGTCCTGAACAACTGGCATACTGCTTATGTGTAACATGTATACTTTTAGAGATAATTACATTTGTTTGGCATAACTCCTATGAAAAATAAAAATGGAGATAATCAGATACCCATAGTTTAAAAAATATAATTAGTGCAGCATAATGAATAGGCACATTTGAAAGGTCTTTTTGTCCTGAACAATGGTCTTACTGGCTTTGTATCTGTAACTTGTATGCTTTGAGATATTTACGTTTGTTTGGCATAACTCCTATTACACTTCCAATCAGCCTCGGTTTTGCAAACCACTCCACCAGTTAAGTTAAATTCTAGACCAGACCACCTTGTTCATTTCTTGTCATGCCTAATTTAAAGTAGACAGGAATTAATTACTTAAGAGCAGCTGTTTGAAATGTCTCTATTTTCATAAATTATATTTATACCTTTAAAGAATCCCTATTTAACTGTGCCTGAATAAAAGCTGATGCTTTCAGTTGTGTTTTATATTGTTTTCTTTGTATGGACAGCATTCTGTGCAGTTCCTTTCATGGAACCAATAATTTGGAGGTATGACTATGGGACTTCATTATTTCAGAACTGTGGGCACTGTACCGATAAGTTCATGCTAACATTTCTGAAACCATGAAGCCACAGAAAAATGTTGCTGTATTGGTCCTTGTAACACAAGATCCACAGAAACAGATGATTTGATACCTTTTATTGGACCAACAGAATTGTTACAAAAAAGAACACATGTGCTTTTAGCTTTTGGATTATACAGAATCCTTCATCAGGAAACACAGGCAGTTGCTGTAGAAGAACATACTTTCTCAAAACCCAGATCATAAAAAAAAAAAAAAAAAGATGAAAAGTTGTGAAGGACTCCACTGGTTAAAACTGCATTAAAATATATATACTGTATATATATATATATATATATATATATATATATATATATATATATAACCATATAAAGACAGCAAAAGTTCCATCAAAAGAAAGCTATCCCAAGGTCAAATGTCACTGTCTTGAAAATTCACTCCCTGAGAAAAGCTATGAACCAACTGAAGCTTTATTTTAAAACCATATTTGCGTGTGTCAGTGCTAGCATTAGTAAATGACAATGATTAAAAACCACAAGGAAAACAAGCTGAAGCAATGCATAGTAAATAATGTTAAAAGTCTTATAAATATGAAAATATCTATGTGTTAAGTAAAAAATAGCGTAGAAGGCAACCTGCCCTAGTATAAATTAAGCATTAACCAGCTGTTTCACACAGTGGTGTCAATCCAATGTTACACAGTGCAAGTACTGTTCAGATACATTTTATTTAAACTCTGTGCACTATAAGTCCAAAATACTAATGAATATTCAAACTTATACTGTTTTAAACATGATATATCTTCAATTCTGTAACAAGTGACTAGTGTATGTGTACATTCAAAGCCCAAACCTAACACAGACCCCTTGTAATTGAGATACTGTTATTCTAACATGTCCATTTATCAGAATGTGTCCATATGTACCTAATCTGCTGTTGTATTAAATAACAGTTCTATAAATCTAAAACTAAATCAAAACATAACTGACAGCTTCAGCTTTTATTTAGGCACAGCTAAATAGGGATACTTTGGGGGTATGAAGTAAGCAATAATACACTCTGGGGTGTGCATGGAACAGATATTACCACATGCCCAGGGGCATAGTAAGGCATGGGGCTGCAGGCTGAGTACCTTCAGCCCCTGGGTGTACAGTAATATCTGTTGCATGCACACCCCAGAGTGTCTTATTGTGCTTATAAAATGGGTTCCCTTTTTCTTTTTATTCTTGACAATGAGAAAAATCTTGTTTTTTTATGCAGAATTGACAGTTTTGTATAGGAATTTATCATAAAACAGTCCTTCTGAGTATTACTTAATAACATAATTTTGCATGTGCTGTACACATTGCCCTATAATGGCATGGCATCAGTTATGCTGGTTTCATTATATTCATTAAATTTCATAGTTATTTCCTTTTTATTTTGTTTTTCATTTTGTTACTTCTATGTATTGGTGGACTGTTTTCCTATTTTTTGGACTGGGATGGAGAGGACAGAAAGCGATCTTTGGCCTTTCTTTTTGTCTCAGAAAGATGGTGGCACAGCAGGAGTGATTAGGGAGTTCAGCAGGAGCAGTGAATACTCGGGGGGAGGGGAAACAGCAGTGAAAAAAAACCCCGGGTTTTAGAACTTGCTTTTTCACTCCTCAATGAATTTATGGCCGCTGCTAGGAGACCCTTCATCTTCCTATTAATGAACAACCTGGATGATGACCTACAGGAAGTACTTCACTGTCCCAGACCATGACTTGCTGAGGAGCCTGAATCTGTCAGCATGAAAATGGGAAAACATTTGGAGAAGAAGTGGATTTTATATTGGGAACTGTGGTAGGTTGGTAGAACGATCAGCAGCTGAACAACCAGAGTTGACATGCTGTGAAGCTGCTCCTCGACAGTTGCATCAGGACATATCAGTACTGCTTTTTTTATTTAACAGTTTCAGGTGTGGGGTAGTGTTTACATTTACAATGAAGTTAGGGAGCAATACTAGTTTCTATGATCACATGGACGTCCGGGATTAGCAGCCTTGATGAGTGGAAGATAATGGTGGCATTTTAAAAATCGGCATTATGATAGCTCTCTGGTTTCTGTTTGTAGTGAGGTGCTGCTTTCAGGAACTTGTTATTACCTGTGCATCAGACACATTTGATGCACAGTTATAACCAATCAGAAAGCAGGATACATCCTCGTAATTTTATAATATATTTATGAAAATAGAGACATTTTGAACAGCTGCACATAAGTAATCAATTCCTGTCCCCTTTAACTTATTCAGACCCATTGTGTGTTTAGAACATTGGAGACAGAACTCCAAACTGCTTTTCTTTGAGACTCTTCCTAATGCACTGTGCATAATTCTTAGCAAATGTGCACACATTCCAAACAAAACTAAATTTCATTAAAACTATTACAGGTACACAAAAACAACCAGCCTGAAAGGAGTTCAGGACAAAAAGACATTTCAAATGAGGGTAGTCACTAATCTGAATTCCTTATACTTGTTTTTTACAAAATTCACATTTCTGATGGTTATGGAAAAACTATAAAGAATTTTGATTTTTTTATTCAATATATTTTATTAAACATTTAACTAAAATACAATAGAACACATAAGGCAATACAGACTATTCATTATACATGTACAATAAACCAAAAGCTTTAGTGCCTTTAGGTTACATCGGCTCAAATATGCCCACTACCACCCCAACCCCATATTACCCAGTTCTACCCCCTTCCCCCCTTCCTATCCCCCCTCTTTTAAATAAACTTTGGAATAAAATGAAGACCCCCTACCACCATTCGAGCTCATATTTACCAGAGTGCAGTGAATGAATAAGGAAAACTCTGAGGAGAAATAATAGTCAGTATCCTATATAAGGAAACCAAACCCGGGTGAGGATCAAGCCAGTTATTATGTTTACCATCTTAGGAGTATATAAATAAACAATTAACTATATTATACATGTGAATACAGTGTGTATAACTTTCCCCATTTTTTATCAAAGCTTTTAGGATTGTGCCTTAATGATGCGATCATCCTTTCTGTCCGAAGATTAAATAGTAGCTCATTTAACCATTGAGTGTAGGTGATTAATTTGGAATCCTTCCAGTGCTTTAATACTAGTCTTTTAACTGAATATGAAATAAGGGCCAAATTGAATAGAAACATAGAACCATAGAATTTGACGGCAGATAAGGACCGCTTGGCCCACCCAGTCCGCCCATTTCCCTTCCTAATGGATAAGCTGCAGATCCTAGTTAACCAGCAGCCTACTTCTTTCTACCCCCACCCCCTAGAATTGTCTTATGGCTGTCCAATGCATGCTTGAATTCAACCACTGTTTTTGACTCCACAACCTCCTCCGGAAGGCTGTTCCATGCATCCGCAACCCTCTCTGTGAAAAATGCTTCCTTACATTACCTCTGAGCTGCCCCCATCTTCAAATTGTGCCCACTTATTCTTGCACACCTCTTTTTTTGAAAGATGCTACCCTCTTGGACTTTGTTGATTCCCTTGAGGTACTGTACTTGAACGTTTCTGTCATGTCCCCCCTCTCCCTCCTTTCCTCGAGGCTATACATATTAATCTCCTTTAGTCTCTCTTCATATGTCTTCCGGTGCAGACCCTGCACCATTTTAGTTGCCCTCCTCTGGACAGCTTCCATCTTGTCTATGTTCTTGCGGAGATTGGGTCTCCAGAACTGCACACAGTACTCCAGATGGGATCTCACCAGCTGTCTGTACAGAGTGATAACAACTTCCTGTTTTCTACTGGTGATGACTCTCCCTATGCATCCCAGAATCCCCCAGCCCTCCTTACTGTCCTCTCACATTGCTTGCCCATGTTTAAGTCATCTGATATGACTACCTCCAGGTGTCTTTCCATTTTTGTTGTTGTTAGTATCTCACCCCCCATTGTGTACTCTTCCCCTGGGTTTTTGTTTCCCAGGTGCATTACCTTGCACTTCTTAGCATTAAGTCTAAGCTGCCATACATTTGACCATTCCTCTAACCTTGCCAAGTCCCTTCTCATCCTTTCCACCCCACCTTGTGCATCAACTCTGTTGCAGATATTTGTGTCATCTGCAAAGAGACATACTTTTCCTTCCAGTCCCTCTGCAATGTCACTTACAAAGACATTGAAGAGGACCAGTCCTAATACTGAACCCAGGAGCACCCCACTAGTACCCCACCTTTCTTCAGAGTGGACTCTATTTACTATTACCCTCTGTGTCCTATTCTCCAGCCAATTCTTTACCCAGGCTAAGAATCTTCTTTCTTTAACAGACACTTGGGAGTAGTCCCCCATCAAACACATTTCAGGCATAAAATACTCTTCAAGACCTAATAAAGGGTCTACCTTACTTTGTATCTCCCTCCAAAGTGCCCTAATACCAGGGCAATCCCATAATATAAGAAGCAGAGTGCCTTCTGCTTTACCACATCTGGTACACATACTGTCCTTTAATTTACCCATTGCTGCTAATTTAAAGGGAGTAAAATATATGTTGTGCAGTATGTAAAATTGCATTATCTGAAGATTATCATTAGATGTATATGAAGAGGCCGCTTGCTAAATGTTCTCCCAATTAAACTCCTTATTAGGAAATTGTTCTGTCCAGTATGTGGACTGTCCGGTTATACCAGGACACATAAGGGGATACAAAGCTGCAGTAATTTTGGAAATCGCATGTGGGAGCCAGGCCAAGGTTCGGAGTGATTCAATGAGCCCCGATTGGTCTCCCTCCCATTTACCATCTCCCAATTTAGTAACTAGCAAATGCCTAATTTGGAAACTGTAAGAAACCTGTCTCTCCAGAATATTTAAAATAGGCATAAGATCTGCAGTAGTTTTAAGTTTGCCCTCCTCAAGTAGGGCTGAAACTGTAACACCTGGGTTTTGGAGTGCTACATGTTGCTTAAGGCATTGTCCCCATATTTTAAAATTAGAGTTTGAATATAGGGGTTGGGATATGTCTTTGACATTATCATATTTAATAGCCTTGCGTAACTGCTTATGTACCTTGATGGACATTAAAATTAGTTCATTTTTATGGAGTGAATAACATGATTTAACAGTGGTATATAAGAGAGGAGCTGGAACAATACCACTCTGCCTGATCAAGTGGCATTCTAATTGCAGTCATGCTGGTTCATATGTAGATTCCTGGGTCTGGGATGCAGGAGCTGTCCAACGTAAATATTAAGCCATGTGATTTGCTAAACAATAATGGTAAAAATTGTGAAGTTTAAGTCCTCCACATTGCTTCATTGCTCCTAGCCTAATATATGATCTTCTCGGAGGCTTCCCTTTCCACAAAAAATGAGAAATAATGCCATGGAGTTTCTGGAACCAAGAATACGGAAGGTGGAAATTGAGTATATTTAGAGGATAGAATATCCTTGGGAGAACATTCATCTTAATTACATTTACTCTCCCCTGTATTGAAAGATGTAATGGAGCCCACCTTTCCAGGTCTGTTTTAATAATTCCTAACAGGGAGTCTAGGTTAAGCTTCTTAACCTGACTTATGTCTCAGGATATAGTAAGTCCTAAGTATTTAATTTGAGGAGCCCAACTCAGATTTACCTTCTTTACCTGGGCATGACATGCATAACAATTTAATGACATCACTATGGATTTTTCCCTGTTTAGCTTATAATTTGATAACTTCCCATAGGTGTCTATGATGTCCAGGGCTGCTGGAATCAAGGTCTCTGGATTGGTCAGGTGTAGCAAAACATCATCTGCATAAGCAGAAAAGTAGAAATTAAGGTGGCCTGCTTGGATACCCTGCACAAGTGGTGAGTTTTGAAGGTAATACAATAGGGGCTTGAGATATAAATTAAAAAGCATCAGTGACAGCGGGCATCCTTGCCGAGTACCCATATATAGTGGGAAAGAATTGGAGTATACCCAATTACAATAAATTTTAGCCGTGGGGCTTGTATAAAGGGTCCTAATCCATTGAATGAATTTGCCAGGGATGCCAAAGCTTTCCAAAACTGCAAACAGGAAATGCCAACTCACTCTATTGAAAGCCTTCTCTGCATCCAGTTCTGGAGACCCCATCTCCGCAAGGACATAGACAGGATAGAGGCAGTCCAGAGGAGGGCAACTAAAATGGTGCAGGGTCTGCAAGAGAAGCCGTATGAGTAGAGACTTAAGGAGCTTAATATGTATACCCTTGAGGAAAGAAGGGAGAAGGGGGACATGATAGAAACTTTTAAGTACCTCAGTGGAATCAACAAAGTCCAAGAGGGTAGTATTTCAGAAAGAGACTTGCAAGAACAAGGGGACACAATTTAAAGATAGAAGGAGGGCTGGGTCAGGGGCAATGTGAGGAAGTATTATTTCACAGAGAGGGTAGTGGATGCATGGAACAGCCTTCCTGAGGAGGTTGTGGGGTCTAAAACTGTGGGAGAATTCAAGAATGCATGGGACAGACATAAGGCAATTCTTGTGGGGGGTAGGAAGAAATAGGCTATTGGTTAACTAGGATCTGCGGCCTATCCTGTAGGTAGGGAAATGGGCAGACTAGATGGGCCTAGCAGTCCTTATCTGCCATCAAAGTCTTTGTTTCTATGTTTCATCCAGGGATACCAGCACCGTTGGTAGAGGAGCTGCCCTGGACACAGAGAAAATATGGAAAAGCTTTCTCAGATGATATGTTGAGGATCTACCTGCTACAAATCCCACCTGTTGGAGGCCAATCAAGAGTTGCCAGACCCTGGCTAATCTAATGGCCAGAATTTTAACAAACAACTTAATGTCGTAGTTCATAAGGGATATAGGCCGATAGTTATTTACCTTCCTTTTATCCTTACCCGACTTTGGTATAACCGTAATGAGTGCTTCTAGTAAGATTAAGTCAGTTATCCCTGATTCACACAAAAAAGTAAACATTTGTGGTAGCAGAGGAGTAAGCTGCTCCTCAAATACTTTGTAAAAATGCAGTGGTAGTCCATCCGGCCCTGGAGCCTTATCTTCGGGAAGGGATTTAATAGCATCTGATAATTCTTGTTTGCTAATCTTATTGACTAGAAACTCCTTATCGGGTAATAGAAGCAAGGGAAGGTGAGCCTGTTGTAAATAATTATTTATTTCTGATATTGATGGAAAGTAAGTTAAAGGAGAATATAAATCTTTATAATATTCTTTAAACTTGTGGACAATCTCTCTCGGTTTGGTGAAGAGCATATTATCCCTACGGGAATTCAAGTCCACCACCATTCTGGATTCTTGCTGCTTTTTTAACCATAATGTTAATTGATGACTCGCCCTGTCTCCCTGCTCAACATACTTAGTACGGGATTTGAACAGTGCAAACTGTGCCTTCTCCCTTAAGGTTTCTGTGTATTGATTTCTTAATAAAATCAATTGGGTCAGGATCGCCTCATCAGGATTACAGGGCAACTTATTTTGCAACCTCTGGATTTGAGCCAAAAGGGAAGATGAGAGGGCCTCTCTCTTCTTCCGACTAGCTTGTATGATACACTGCCCCTTATTACGAGATTTAATGCACCCAAACCTGTCTATATTCAGGATAGAGTCAAGATTATGGGCTAAATACTGTTCAATAGAGTTTTAGGGTATGAACTATTTTTGGTTCCTGAAGCATTTGTATATTTAACTTCCAACTACTATCTTTGTCAGTTGTGTTGGATAGGGTTCCCTGTAACCAAATTGGCATGTGGTCCGAGAGGGTTCAAGGGACAATTCCACTACTGATAAGCCCAGTCAGCACTAGGTTATTTACTAGAAAGAAGTCTATACATGATAGGGATCTGTGGCTGGTAGAATAGTATGTAAATTGTTTAACATTGGGGTTTAGAAGTCGCCATGGGTCACTGAGCCCATGGTCCATCATAAACTCTCTAAAAGCTATTTGCGCAGGGGTTAGTTTTCAACCCCAAGCACATGATCTGTCTACCTCAGAAGATTGTTCTAGGTTCCAATCACCTGCCAATATCACTAGCACTCTCGGGAAGGATCCTAGGGTCTGTGAGAGGGAAGTGAAAAATTCTGGGAAGTCGATATTGGGTCCATAAACTGAACCCAATAACACCTCTGAATGGTTCAGCAAACCCGGAAAGATTATAACTCTACCTTGAGGATCTATGTGAGCCCTCTGCAGGTGGAAAGCTGTGCCCCATGTAAATGCAATCGCTACCCCTCTCTGCGCCGTGGCATTACCTGCTGCATGAATCTGACCAATTTGTCGCCTTCTAAAAAGAATACTTTCTTTTTCCAATAAATGTGTTTCTTGGAGAAAAATTACCTTACTGTACAATGATTCCAGATGCCTAAGGATTTGGTAATGTTTAACCCTGTTCCTGGCTCCCCTTACATTCCAGGATACAAACCTCGTCATCCTAACTTAGTTGATATTTTGACTTTAGTATAATATCAATCATTTTGCCTGGCATGAGTCCAATTCTCCCCATCGTATAACTTTAGTGGAGCCTCCTTATAATGCGCTGTTTTACATAAACCTATGATCATATTCCCAACTTGCTTTACTGAAGATGTTGCTTTACCTGCCCCCCTTCCTTCCCACTTCTCTTTTCTGTTGGTCTGACATTTGGAGACATACTTAAACCCCTCTCCCCTAATGCCCCAAAAGTAATAATCCAAAAAAAACCCAGTCCCTGAGACTGCCCTTCTCCTCAGGTATCGGTTACGATATGCATTGACTACCAATTATCCCGCAGTCTTCTCACTCCTTCCCCCTGCTACAGCATTTGTTAAGTTACACAGTAATCCCTCTTTCTTTATTGTATAGCCAAACAGTGTTACATATATATTTAAACAGGATACAACTCACTAACAATCCGTGCTATATACCCACCTAACCATGATAATTAGCAGGACCTTTACAAAAACCTTGAACTATCATAACTAATCCAAACCTTAAGAAAACCAAATTGGTAAGCCCAGTCCAATTCTTCACTCAAAACACCAGTCTCATCATAACTGCAGTAAGTGATGAAGTGATAATGGAGAGAGAGTATTCGCTTTCAAAATAACATTATAGTCTGAGTTCGACAACGCTGCAACTCACAGCACCTGATATCATGCACCACACTCTTGGGTTTTCCATCATTTAAAGAGGTCTGGGAACCTTTTCTTTAGATCGGCCATGGCTTCTGTTGGGGATTCATGTGTTATCCATTTACCCTCGTGTTGTAACTGAAATGTTGCAGTGTAACACATGCGGAACCTTATATCTGCTGCAATTAATTTTGTGACAATTAGATGCAGCTTGGTACACTTTTGCCTCACCGATAATGGCAAATCCTGAGCAATTTTGATCCTTTTATTTTACCATTGAATGTCCCTTATTTCTCTGACTTTATCTAGAATGTATTGCTTATCTACATAATTTAGGAGATGAAAAATTAGAGGGCGTGTAGGGGATCCCTGCGGTAGCGTGGGTCGAAGAGAGCAGTGGGCTCGCTCTATTATGTAGGTAGGACCATTCGGGGAGGGCCCAGCTACTTTATTGTACAACATTTGTATAAAAGACATTGGATTTGCCCCCTCTTCCCCCTCCGGCAATCCTAAGATCACAAGGTTGTTTTTGAGCGAGCGACCCTCCAAGTCCTCTAACTTATCTTTGGCTTTTCTCAAACACTGCCTCAGGGTAGCCATCTCGGGTTCCAATCTTGCCCTTCAGTCATCTAGCGATGAAATCCTTGCCTCATTGTCTCTTGTTCTGATGGTTAGTTGGCTTAAGGAGTTTTTAATTGCTTGCAAGTCTCCTACGACTGCTTGCAGTGATTCTTTTATCAGAGCCAGACCTTCAAAAAATGTTGCTTCAGTCAGCAAGGCCTGAGAAGCCAGCAGGGCTGTTTCAGTCAGATCCCCCATTTTGTTCCACTTTGCCAGCTTTATCTTGTCCGGGGATGGGGGCGACGTATGTTTAAGCCGCTGGGGTTTCATACCCGCTTCCATACACTGAAAATCGCTGCGATATCAGGTGTGATTGCTGTTAGATTTACTTTTTCTTCCACTGATAGACGTATATTGGACCCAAAGTAGCTTTACTGAGCGGGAGGGTTCACGGAGCTAAAAGCCACAAGTCTTAGTCAGCAGCCATCATAACCCTAAACTCCGAATTTAGATTAGTGACTACACTCATTTGAAATAGCTTTTTGTCCTGAACACACAAATGTAAAATAATGCACTCTGGGCACAGAAATCAAGAGGCAAAGTACGGAATGGGTGGAGTGGTTTTGACAACATTAAGAAAGTGCACATTCAAACAAAAAAAAAAGCTTTTACATACATTTGATTACTTTTTAATAATATTATGCATCAATGACTGCCACTGTGCAACTGATACAAACCCATAATCAAGTTGTTCCTCACTTGAAGTGTGGGGGGGGGGGTCGGTGGCCATAACTGACTCCTCATTTTTGTGTTAAAGAGGTCATTTTCTTTACAGCAAAAATAAGGAAAGTGGTCATTTCTGAAATGTGCAGACAAGTGTGGGGACCACTTTTTTCAGAGCATGCAACCACCGGCAGCTACCACTTCAAGACTGCTACTATCCTCACCTAATACAATCGGGAGAAAACCAGAAGTAGTCTACCAGCACTGAGATCAATATGGTTAAGGCATATTTACCAAACATTACTGCTTAGAAATGAATGAGAAAGTGACTGTGTTGACAAGCAAGTCCCAGACTAAATCTTTAGTTTGTTAATAGTCTCCTACTGAGTTTGATTTTTACAGCTGTGTGAGCCAAGCTCCACAGATATAATGCCATCACCAGATTTGTATAAGAGCACTGTGGAAGCACATAACTGGACCACTGTCTGATGTTCTGCCACAGTTCTTTAGCATACTTTCCAGTGATTTTGTTTATGTAGCCCTTCCCCTCTGTGGGCTGCATGAACATACCCACTTTCTGCACATTACTTTTCCTTTACACAACTGCAGAAGTGACGGCCACTGTGTGGAACATGGTGGCACTGACTTAAAAAATGCATGCACAAGTATCGTGCATGCATAATGCTCCCCACGACCTTTGTCTAGCTGGCTCCCCTTAAAGAACTACTGCAACTATATGGCATAGATTGATATGGCAGAACTATAAACATGGTACTACCCTCTACGTTGAGTGTTTACCACGCATTATCGCTAGAACATGAGGGTAAGTATAATACCAAATTAACCTTTTATTTACAATCATATCCATGGGAGAGGATGCTAGGTGTTTGCTACACCTAACTGCTGAGGGGCCCCAATAATGTTCATACTCGAAGCAACAAGTGGAATGTCCAAAGCACTAACTGGGATTTTGCAGTATGGATTTATTTACAGATGTTACTTAAAATAAGGGTGGTCCTCCAAAGGTTTGTCATTGCAATACAAGCACACTCTCTTTTGCATAACACTTTGTTAGGCAGTGCAGTTCTCCACAAAACATCTCTATCGCTCTTCCAAAGTGTACATCTGTGGGATGTGTCACACACTTTAACATTCTCCTGGTGCATGGTCTTTGCCCAGGGAACACTGGTGCCCATCCATGAACCAGTTAGTCCTGCCTGAAACTCCAGATGGTGTTCTTCCAACCCTTTGCCTCAAACAACCTCTGCCATTCCTTCAGTTTTACATCAAATAAGTCTCCAATCATAGAAATATAGAAACATAGACATTGACGGCAAATAAGGACCACTTGGCCCAACTAGTCTGCTCATTTCCCTACCTACTGGATAAGCTGCAGATCCTAGTTAACCATCAGCCTATTTCTTCCTACCCCTCCACACGCATTGCCTAATGTCTGTCTCATGCAGTCTTAAATTCTACCACAGTTTTAGATCCCACAACCTCCTCAGGAAGGCTGTTCCATGTGTCAACCACCCTCTATGTGAAAAAATGCTTCCTCACATTACCCCTAAGCTGTCCTCCCGCTATCTTCCAGTTGTGTCCCCTTGTTCGTGCGCATCTCTTTTTCTGAAAGATGCTACCCTCTTGGACTTTGTTGATTCCACTGAGGTACTTAAAAGTTTCTATCATGTCACCTCTCTCCCTTCTTTCCTCAAGGGTATACATACTATGCTCCTTTAGTATCTCCTTGTATGACTTCTCTTGCAGACCCTGCACCATTTTAGTTGCCCTCCTCTGGACTGTCTCCATCCTATCTATGTCCTTGTGGAGATGAGATCTCCAGAACTGGACGCAGTACTCCAGGTGGGGTCTCACAAACTTTCTGTACAGAGGGATAACAACTTCTCATTTTCTGCTGGTGATGCCTCTGCCTATACATCCCAGTACCCCCCAGCCCTCCCTACTGCCTTCTCATATTACTTACCAACCTTAAGGTCATCTGATATGATTACCCCCAGGTCCCTTTCCATTTTTGTTGTTGCAACTATCTCTCCCCCATTGTGTACCCTTCCGCTGGGTTTTTGTTTCTCAGGTGCATTATTTTGCACTTCTTTGCATTGAATCCAAGCTGCCATACTTCTTACCATTCCTCCAACCTTGCCAAGTCCCTTCTCATCCTTTCCATGCCTCCTTGTGTATCAACCCTGTTGCAGCTTTTTGTGTCATCTGCAAAGAGGCATACTTTTCCTTCCAGTCCCTCTGCAATGTCACTTATAAAGAAATTAAAAATGACTGGACCCAATACTGAACCCTGCAGTACCCCACTAGTAACACCCCTTTCTTCAGAATGGACTCTGTTTACTATTATCTTCTGTGTCCTGTTGTCCAGCTAATGTTTTACCCAGACTACCACCCTGGGACCCACTGCCAGGCTGGCTAATTTGTTTATTAATCTTTTGTGTGGGACTGTGTCAAATGCTTTGCTAAAGTCTAGGTAAGCCATGTCCACAGCCCCTTCCTGGTCTACTACTTTGGTCACCCAGTCAAAGAAATCGATTAGATTCATCTGACATGACTTCCCCACTGTGAACTCATGCTGCCTTGGGTCCTGTGCCCCACTGACCTCTAGGTACTCAATAATTCTTTCCTTCAGAAGTGCTTCCATCACTTTCCCTACCACAGTGGTCAAACTGACAGGTCTGTAGTTTCCTGCCTCTCTCTTGCTCCCACTGTCATGAAGAGGAATCGCATCTGCCCTCCTCCAGTCCTCAGGTACTACACCATCCTCCCATGATTTGTTAAAAAGGGTAGTCAGTGGTGTCACTAGTTCTCCCCTTAATTATTTTAGAATTCTGGGGTGAATCCCGTCAGGCCCCATTGCTTTGTCCACCTTCAGTTTTAGGAGTTCTTTCAGAACCCTTTCTTCTGTGAAAGGACTGGGATTGATCCCTTATACAGAATGCTTCTGTTAATTGGATTAGGTACCTCCCCATCTCCTCTTTTGTGAATACTGAGCAAAAGTATTCATTCAGTATCCCTGCATTTTCACTGTCCCTCTTTGCCTAGCCACCGTCCATTCTATTCAGCCTCACTATCCCTCCCTTTGTCTTTTTACACTACCTATTGTACCTATAAAAGGTTTTATCCCCCTTCTTAACCTAGTTAGTTATCTTTTCCTTGGTTTGGGTCTTTGTTATTCTGACTGCCTTCCCTGCTTCCTTCTGCCTTAACTGGTACAGTTCTCTGTCCTGCTTCTTCTGTGTTTCCTTATACTTCCTAAATGCTATCTTTTTCTCCCTAACCTTCCCTGCCACCTCTTTTGAGAATCACAGTGGCTTTTTCTTTCTTTTGATTTGTTTATTTGCTTCACACAAAGGCTTGTTGCCTCTGTGATGGCAGTTTTGATGTGTCCCCATTGTTGCTCATCCCCTCCTTCTTGCCTGTTTGCTAGTGATTTTCGAAGGCACTCTTCCATCTTGCCAAAGTCAGCCCTCATGAAGTCCAGTACCCTCACTTTTGTATGGCTTGACTATGCAGCTGAGTTTATCATGAACCACACTGTTTGTTGGTCACTTGTTCCCAGATGGCTACCCACTTCTATATATGAGATCCTTTCACTGTCCCCATTTGAGAGTATGAGGTCTAAGATTGCTCCCTCCTGAGTGGGTTCCAACACTAGCTGTCTGAGGCATGCCTCCTGTAGGGCATCCAGAATTGCCCTGCTCTTGGGTATGACTGCAGCAAAGGTGCTCCAGTTAACATATGACATATTCAGGTCCCATATCAACAGTATCTCCACTTTCTCTGCCATCCTAAGGATGCCTTCTATCATACCCTTGTCCAATTCCTCCGCCTGAGATGGTCTGTATACAACCCCTGTGCAGATTGTGGTGCAATTTCCAGTCTCTAAGGTGACCAACAGTGCCTTCTCTCCTCCCTGTTTACTCTTTTATTCCATTGCTTCTATCCCTTCCCTTACATAGAGGGCTACTCCTCCCCTCTTCTACCCTCCCTGTCTCTCCTGTAAGTTGTGTACCCTGGTATGTTAACATCCCAGTCATGGTTCTTTGTGTACCATGTTTCTGTGACTGCCACAATATCCAGGCATCCCTCTTCCATTAAGGCCACCAGTTTAGGGAGCTTGTTGCCTAGACTACGGACATTGGTACTCATTACCCTCAATTCTTGATGGCCTTACCCCTTTTTGCCCCATCTCTGTCCTTATTCCCTTTGCCATTTTCTCCATTTACTCCTGCTCTTCTCCTTATTGTTGTCTCTATCTTGGTGTTTACCTCACTTATACCCTGATTTTGCTTTGGGGGACTAGGATTTCCCTGCTCCTTTCCAGTGACTTCCCCTTGGCTAGTTTATGTGCTTGTCAATGAAGCATTTAAACCTATCACCTAAGATACTTGTTCCTCTCCTGGACAGATGCAGATCATCTCAATCGCACCACTATTGGTGTGCATCACTCCAAGTGGACCCCCAGTCCCCAATGAAGCCAAACCCCTGAGTTCTGCATTAGTTTTTCAACCACTAATTGAATCCCATGGTGTGGAGCACCCTATCCTCACCCATGCCATAGACAGGCAGCACCTCTGAGAAGGTTACCATGCGTGTTTCTTGTCTATGGCCCCTCCCCAACTCCACAGACTCTTCCTGCATTGCTCCAATCCATTTTCCAGCCAGGTCATTTGTCTCTAGGTGGACAATGACATCCAGCTCCCTCCTCCATGCAGCTGCTCCCATGACCCTGAGGATTCACTCCTTGTTCCTCCAAGCCAAGGTGCCAGGCAGGCACCTTACCTCCCTCTCCCATTCTTTCCCCAGTTCTAACCCCCTAACAATGGAATCCCCCACCAGGAGTTATTTCCTTCCCCTGTGGGGTCCCATGCCACCCTCCTGTGGGTCTCATTTTTGGAAGTTTCCAGCATCCTCCTTGGTCTCCACTGCAGGTGCCTCTATAGAGGAACCACACTTTGTCAGAGCAGCATATGAATTTTGGAGAGGTACAACTGGAGGGATGTGGCTCTGTTCCACCACCTTTCCCCTCCCTGAGCCCACTGGGGTCCAACTACTCCTCTTTCTTCGCAACCTCTGAGGTAATGGCAGTGGCCCTGGTAGTCCCTGGGTGGGACAGGATGTCCCCCAAATCCTGGCCAACTCAGCCTGGAGATGAGCAACCTCCTCCCTGAGCCCAGAGAGGTGCCTGCAGATGGGACAACACTGCATCCTCCAGAACATCTCCCGGAAGACTACTGCTCCACAGGCACTGCACTGCACCACATCCATCATGTCTTATTTCTGGCCACTTAACTGTTGTTTTGAATACTTACTCTTTTCTCTATTTATTCATTATTGTTTGTCTCTTTACTTACTGTGCCTGTGCCCTTTAAGCTCCTGATCTTTCTGTTCTGAGGCAAGAAGTTCCTATATTTCTCAGTAGTCTCCTTGCTTGCTCAGAGTCAGACCTCCAGCAGCTGGGGAATCTACTGTTTTTCTTCTAGGATGGTGAGTCTTTCGTCACTCTGTGATCACTCACTTCCTGCTCCCAGACAGGAAGTTCCTGTTGTCAGCCAAATCCTGTGCCTATAAAAGTAGAACTAGCTAAGGGTGGGGGGGTGGAGGGGAGGTAAAGAGGACAATATAATCCCAGTAGAGAAGTATAGTTATAACAGCAGCTCTTTCCTCTTGCTGTTCTCTGCCTGTTCTCTGCCAGTAGCTATCTAGGACAGTTTTTAAATCTAAAACACCTTGCTTCTTTCTAGCTAAGTCCCTTCCCCTAATTTACAGCTCTTTCTACACCTAGTTAATTGCACAGATAATAGTTCTGTTCAGCCAGCTCAGACAAACACCTAGATAACTGCAAAGATAACAATTCACTTCAGCCAACTCAGACAAACACACTAACTCTTTTTATTTGCCCTAATTTGAAGGTCCCAGTAGTAGAGTTCTAGTTATTTAGTCCCAGTATAGAAGTATAGTTATAACAGCAGCTCCTTCCTCTTGCTGTTCTCCGCCTGTTCTCTGCTACTCCCCAATGAATTGCTAAAAACTCCCAAATTTAACTTTAAATTTAGCACAGTTGTAGTCAAAGGGGTCCTGACCAGTGTGATCTAGCCTTATCTAGGGCACACACACCTTGGACAACTCCCTCAGAGAACAGTCTCAATCTGTACTCACAGATTAGGTGTTCCTTCCTCCTAGTCATTTAAAGAACAAAATGCACCTTTCTTTCTCTGGTGGCTATCTGATTCTACTCATTGTCATTCCATAAGGCAGCTGTGAACTTCAGGACCTTCAGGGGATTGCCCCTTGGATCCATAAGAATTGCAGTCCCTCTCACTCCCCTTGGAGTGAAACTAAAGAGTCCTGCAGTCAAATGGTCTCCACCACTTCACAGGCAAACTGAAGATTTTACCAAACTAGGGTGAGAAATATGACAGCTCCCTTTGAAAGATCTCCAATGGCAGATCTCCTGCCACTCTGACTGCCACACTTGAACTTATTGATGAACATTCTAAGCTCCCCAACAGCAGCTGACTCTAAAATGGTTATGCTGCTGCAAGAGTTCTAAATGATATAATTATCCTTCTCTCAGGCTAGCTGAGTAAACAATGATGTAATTATGTAGAAAACCCATAATGAGCTCTTTACCAGCTGCCTTTTCCTACCTGCCTAAGACTAGTTCAAATGGGATTCTAGTAACCCCAGGGTACTGGGTTGTTACATGTAGTTATGCCAGCACCACCATGTTGTGCAAGGCTGACTCTGGGGAAAACTGCACATGTACAAGAATCATGCATGCTCAGTACTGTAATCGCTGCAGGAATACGGCTGACCCTGGTGCAGCGAGAGCACTGCATATTCTTTCCACTGCTCTTGTTGCTTCTAAAAGCTCTCCACAGCCATATTGGCTCTGAATAGAATTTGTTAAACCTAACAGTGATATTCCTGACCAGTGGCTTAGTGGGGGAGGGGTGGCCTGAAAAGGAATCCAAGCTGGGGAATTCTTCAGCCCCTTGAACTGAGCCCAGAACTTATCCAGACTAGAAACATTCTTGAAACTAACATTGTAGTTTGAAATACCTATGTTAATCAGGGCAAACATTTCTGTAGAAAAAAATTAATTGACACTTTCAATAAAACCCTTGCCATGTGTAACCTTTTGAAAAGGGACTCCAACTCCCCTTTATACAATAGACCAACAGCATTCCTTTGTAGAGTGGGTTCCCCCTTATTTTGAAACGGGTCCAATAACTTAAACATGGGCCTCACCCTTGGTCTACTAACAGTATCCCCTAATACCTTCTCAGAGAGGCCTAGCCATAGGGGATCCTCAATTACCTGCTTGGGATTAGGGAGAACATCAACATTAACAGAAGTATTTCCAGAAGCAATAGAGTCAGTAATACCAGTAATTACAGGAGTTTTTGCAATAGGTTCAGTGAACACATTATCCCGGGTTCATTGGAGCTCATAGAAGGTGAACATTCAGTGGCCACTACTAATGCTGTATCAGGTTGATATTTCTGAATTGTAGAGTCAGTTGGGTCAGGAGTCCATTGCCCATCTTCCCCTTGTATCCAGCCCAGATCTTTCAGGGCATGGACAGGGGACCAGTTCCCAGTGCCAATGTCTGTGTTCCATGAAGCAGGGTTTACAGTACCTGCAGTGATTGCATCTTGCCTGGCCACACTCCAGGCAACATATCCTTTTGCAGTCTGAGGAATGAACATTTATTGTACCTCTTGTAGATTCGTCTCTGTATCCAGGGGTTTGTTAGGGTTGCAAGTGGTTACTTTTGAATGCCACCCTGCATCAAGTCTGTGCTTTTGTAAAGGCTTTATCGGTTTGTCCAGAACTGGATCTCTTGGCTCTAGACACATGGCCCATTGGCTGTTCTCACTTCCAGCCACTGTAGATGCTCCTTCTGGCTCAACAGGCTGCTGAGAAGTACAAGGAGAAGCAGTAGCAGGTGGAGTGTGGTAGCCTATGATTCTATTGCATCATCTGGTAGCTGACTCATGATCTCAGTGTGAGCACAAGTTTTACAGGGGAGGAATGTTTAGTAAGTTTGCCAAGTTCCTTATCTAGTTTAAGTGCTTTTTGCAAACATTTTTCCCCTTTTGGCTTGCAATTTCTTGACACATAAGGTAGCAGTATGCTTCTCAGACTTGCTGTCCGTAACCAGACAGTCCAGAACTAAATTCACTACATTTTGTTTGATAGCTGAAGCAGCCTCATCCCACTGTTCCTCTGAAGACAAAAATACATCTGTAGTGGTATCGTCGTCTGAGAAATCTGCAACCAACATCGCTGCATCAACGGCCTCTTGCATTGTCAGACCTGGGGAGGAGGCCTGCTCCCCTGTCTCCTCCACATATATCCTGTCCACTGGCTCCTCCAAAGTAGCCATCTTGAATTGGATAGCCATGGGTTCCTCCTACATATGAGAAGGGGAATTTCCCCGGTGTCCTGGCCAAATGTCTTCTATTCACTAAAAATACCACCAACAGCATAATCTTCTTCAATTTCAGTTGGTTACCATCTGTATCCCTGCCTCACCCCCAGGTTGCCCCTGAAAATGACTTTTAGTCTCAGTGGGCCTCCCCAGTCAACAAAATTAAATAAATTAAATAATCAACATTGAAGGAGGGTGACAGATAGGTCATAACAGCTGAGATTTAGGACAAAACAGACTTGAGATAGTAATCAGTAAGTTTGAATGAAGTAAGGCTAAAAGGACTAGAATGGGACTAGCATCGATGGAGAAAGGTCAAGGAGAGTTCAGGGAGGAAGGAAGCAAGTGCAGTGGTCGGTTGATAGGAAGTGACTACATAGCATCCACTTGAAGCTAGTGTGAGTAGTGGAGAGCTGGATAACAATTGGTAGTGAGTTCCAGTAAAGAGGTGCAAAGTGGGGAAAAAGCCTGAGTTCCCATAGCAGTTTTACATCTAGGAACTTGAATAAGGATCTGATCCCCAGAGTGGAGGGCACAGTGGGAACTTGGTTGAATCAGCATCTGGGATAGTGTGGAGGGAACAGCAGAGCAATAGATACTGTCAATCAGGGTGCCAAGCAAATAGAGACAGTTTGCAGTAATGGAGAGCCAGTGAAGGCTGCTGTATAGCTGGCAGTGATGGGTAAGTCGATGTGAGGCCAGAGCTAAATGACAGATACTATTATATGTGGTGTCCTATTTGTGAAGACTAGCTTTGGTGGCACTAACATAAGGGATAGAGCCATAAGTGAGTGCAGGAAAAAGTATGCCCTGGGCAATGGCATCTCAGGCGGAGAGTGTTAGAGCATGACTAGTTTTGTAGGACAGTCCAATTTTGAAGTTGATAGCCTTGCAAGTGATAATGATGTGGAGGTCAAAGTCAAGAGCAGAGTCTAGAGTAAAGCTCACATATTTGAAAGAGTTGATGTTTTCAAGGTGGGAGCCATCATAGCAGGAGACTGATAGCAGTCCAGGACATTTCCTTAACCTAGGAGAAGACCCAAAGAGCATAGCTTGAGTTTCACTTGAGTTTAGTACTAGTTTGTTGCTAGAAAGCCATACTTGGATGCACCAAAAATCAGAAGAAAGAGTAGTGTTAAGGTCAGTGATATCCTTGGAGCTATAGTAGAGAACAAGGTCATCAGCATACAGCAGTGATAAGCATTTAGTGATACTGAGAGATTTGTCATTGATAAAGACAAGAAAGAGAAGGGGGCCAAGTAAGGAGCCTAGGGGTACCCAAATGTTGATTATAGAGAGTTCAGAGGTAACAGAGCTATATTTGACATATTGTTGCCAATCAGTTAAGTAGCTGGCATGCCAGGCTACAATCTCGGGGGAGAAACCAAGGGAGAGCATTTTGGACTTGAGTAGAGGGTGATCTGCAAGATCAAAGGCCTTAGTTAGGTCAATGAAGATTGCACCAGTTAAAAGACTATTTTTCATTACAACTTCTGTGTCATTGGTGAATTTAAGGACTGCAGTGGTGGTATTATGACCTTTTCTAAAGCCATGCTGAGTGGCTAAGAGAATGTTCTGGTCATATAGGAAAGCAACAGTTTGAAGGCTGGCAAGTTTTTCTAGGAGCTTGCTTAGGACAGAGAGGATAGCATTACAGTAGGTTGATAATTTGTGATGTTCTTGCGGTCGCGTTTCTTAGAAACAGGGACAATCCTGGCAAACTTTCAGGTATTAGGGACAATTCCAGAGCAAAGTGACAGGTTGAAAATTCTGGCCAGAGGGGAAACAAGAAGAGGAGCTGCCAGCTTGAGGAGCCTTGGCTCAAGACCATCAGCACCAACACTACAGCTATCAGAGATGGGAATGAGTAGCTTACGAACCTCCTGATTAGTTACCATATGAAAATGTAATCAGGGAGATGAGTTGTGAGAGTTGTTAGTGTGGTCGGGGATGGAAGCAGGATGGGTGATGTGGGAACAGGTATAATTTGATAAGTTGGATAAATGCTGATTGAAAGAGTTAGCAATGGTGACAGGATTGTTACAGTGCATGCCACCTAGCACCATGGATGGAAAACAGGAAAGGGGATAAAGGGTAGCCCTGCCTCATGGCTCTGTAAAGGATAAGTCAACAGAGTGATGGTTAACAACATTCACACATGCCTCAGGGATCACGTAAAAGTTCCGAATTGTTGTGATCAAAGGGATGGGTAATCCCATCTTATCAAGGGTGGTATAGAGAAATGACCAGGAAACCCTGTCATACTCAGAGTCATACTAAGAAGCTGTATGAAGCAGAAGGCTGAAAACACTCACAGTGCTTTAGGCCTACATATAGTGTTTTAATAGTTTATTAGATTTCATATAGCTGTCAAGTCTGTTCTTAAAAGTAACCTTGCTGTCACTAATGATGACATTCAAAGGCAACATATTCCAGGGCCTTACAATCCTTTGTGAAAAGAAGTAAGACCTTTTTTTGGTTTTACCCTTGTTCCTAACACGTTGTAGTGGGTGACCTCTGGTATTGACCCTAATCTATTTAAAATCCAGACCACATTCTACAAATTGGTATTGATCATTTATGATGTCCCATGTGAGCAGGAGATCACCCCTTGCCCTTCTGTCCTCTAGGGATATCAAATCAAATGTCAAAATCCTTCTCAGCACCTAGGCTGAAAAGGACTGATGGAGCATGCTGAGAATGCATTTCATGTACCAGATACATGGTGCAATGGATATTATCGGTTGTAGACCTTCTCCGAACAAACCCAATCTGATCTAAACCTATCAGTGCCAACAGTATATCATCCAGTCTGTGCACTAGTATGGACATGAGATATTTATAGTCAGTGTTTATTACTGATGTCGTCCTCTATGATCTGCACAGCTGAGGATTGTTATCTGATTTTAGTATAACAGAGATGGCAGCATAAAACCAGCTAGGAGGATGGGATTCACCCGCAATGACTTAATTAAATGAACTGAGTAATGGAAGGACCTGGTTTTTAGTGGCTTTATAAAACTCTGTGCAATAACCATCTGGGCCTCATGATTTCATGATTTTAGAGTGAAAAATGGCAGATTTAACCACAGGGGCTCATATTGGGTCAACGAGCAATTGTTGCTGCTCCTCTTTAAGCATAGGTAGAGATAACCCCAAAAGAAAGCTCTCAATTTCCTCTGGGTCTGCCACTCATTTAGGCATATACAGGGATGGATTGCATGCACAGAAAGACTGGGTGATATCATGCAGTCATGTATGCCGAACCCCTGAGATCAGATGTTTAATTGAGGTAACTGTTGAAACCCGTCTCTGTTTGCACAACCTATAGGCAAATAAAAGGGTGGTTCTGGGACCAGATTCTTTATAACACTGGTGGAGGAATGTTAATGTGGTTTCTGTTTGCTGAAGGCAGAGGAAATTTAATTCAGTTTTGGCTTGTTTAAGTTATTGGAGGACTGAGTTGTCCCCCTGCTGGTGCGCAATTTTTAAAAATAGTGAAGGGTATCTTCCAATCTGCATTGCTTTTTTGTTCCTTATTTTTGTTCCTTATTTTTGACTGATCAGAGGCATACTTAATTAGGCATCTCCTGAGGACTGGCTTCAGGGTGTCCCAGGGTGTCCCAGAGAATGGAATGGGAAACTTTGGGATTCAAGTTGCCCCTGAGTATCTCCTTAATGGAATCCATTAAGTATTCTATAAAGGGCTTAACTCAGAGACAGTAGGGCTTAAACCGCCACCTAATGGAGCATTGCTCCTTCCCCATGTCCACCAGCTAATCACTGGGGCATGGTCAGCATGAACGAGGTCTCTTATAGTGCATCCCCTTAGTTCAGAAAGATTTTCCTTCTGAGAGTAGCAGTGGTCAATTCAAGAGTATGTACCATGTGCCACAGAATAATGAGTGTAACCTCTAGCTTTGGGATGTAAGAACCACCAGGCATCCTCCCAACCTGCTTCTTGAACAGAGTTTTTAAGCACTTTATGTGATATTGGTTGTCTTGGTGGAGTTACATTAGTAGAGTCCAGGCTAGGGTTTGGGGTTATGTTCAGTTCTTCTGATGATAATAAAAGCTCATTAGTCATAGTTTAAATGTTATCCATTTGTTTCTTGATAGTTGGAGAATTAGTCCCAGGGGGTAAATAGACATTTGCCAATGTAACTTCCTCATCATTCAAGCAGCCCTGTACTATTACTAGTCTGCCCTCTGAATCTGACCAGTCCCCTAGCTCCTGAAAAGGGGTTTGATGTGGAATCAAGATAGCCACACTACTTTTTCTGCCATCACCATAAGAAAAAACATATACAGTGAAAATCCAATTTTATTTAGTTTCTCATGTTCAGCATTATAGAGATGAGTTTCTTGAATATAGACCAGGTCTTTCTTAAGGTGTGTCAGAATTCTGGAGCCCTTAATAGGGCTGGTAAGCCCATTCACGTTGAGGGAATAGAGTTGTACATTTTTGTCAATCATGGGTCACTAACCATAAGAAGGAGAAAGATATAGGATCCAATGCCCCACCCCCTACCTGCTTCCAACCCCCATACAGAACACAAAATCACACTGTAACTTATTCATGGAGATGCTAACTTGTTGATAACCATATACAATAACTCTTACTATTGGGTTCATCTGACAAACTGAACTCCTAACACATTGTTGATTAGGAAACGACATAACAAGTATAACCAGCTAGCATCAGAGAATGCCAACTGGGCTGTCTCTATGCAACCAGGGAAACTGAGTACTTTCAAAATTTCTGGTCCTGAAGTGGGACCAGGAGCCAGAGAAACAACCAGGGCTTTTAAGGCCACAATATGGGGCCAAATGATGTCTAGACATCAGGGAAAAGGGGGAGTCTGGGGTGATACATCATAACTCGGCTAAATCTGGGACTGGCGGTAGAGTAAAGGGAGTAAGTATACTACAGCAATTACTATATACAGCAGGGGAGAATATACAGTAGTGGAAATCATGAATAGCTGCAATATCCACAGTTATGGCAGAGGATAGAGACTGTGGGCTAGGCTAGGAAAAACATTTCCTACAACTCTGTTGACCCTCAGTGCTTTAGACACTCCAGGTAGTAGCAGTTTGATAATAAGAAAATATAATTAATAGGGAGGGGGACAGAGTGTGTCCATTAAAAGCACAATATCCAGCCAGGTCACATTAGATATTTATTGTTTCTGAGTGTGAGAGACATAGTAGTACTCTAGAGGCAGCGCTTATGATCAAGCAGTCTAGGTAACAAACGAAACTTCCGAGGGTTGGAATTCCAGAGTTTCCCTGTCCAACCCCCTTTAACCCTGATTCATATAATAACTACTGTGGCAGCATAGTGTGTTGCACAAATTATGAACTCTGCAGTATACTTGATGTTGTCTGCACAGACAACAGCCCCTCAAAGCATTGCAGACTTAAACATGTGCAATCAAATAGGTAGATGCTCAATAGGTCTGTGCCAAATGATCATGCACCTTGTAAAAGCCAGGAGCTACTGGCGCCCTCACCATCAAGGCAGGTAATGCATAGCCAACAAGGCCCCCACCAGCCACAGGCCCAATGGCTACTAGAGACAGCAGTACTTCAGCTCCAACTGCTACAGAAAGAAAAACTCACAAGGGACTCCTCGGGGCAGAACACCATACTAATCCTGTTTTGCATGCAAAGCTCAGTCATGCTATCAGACAGAAATTTAGAAATGATACACTTCTGAATACATGACCCAGCTTCCAATAATTAAAATTGTACATGGGACTCAGTATCCTACATCCAGAGTGGCAGCCCCATTAATTTTAACAAAGCTTATTAAATGTCAACACTTCATCTAATGTATTTCTTGCAAATAATTTCTATCAATGAATATTAGAAAGACATGCAAGGTAAACTAGTACACTAAGGGTTCCATACAACAGTTTCTTCCCCCGCCCCCCCAGACTGGAAGGCAGAACTTTTCACCTGAGGAAATTGGCATGTAGTACACTCAGAGACTTCAAAGAGCCACCCCTGCAGCCAAACAACTTCCCATCCAGTTCTCAGGCCCCCACTGTATTGTGGACTATTTATATGCAGCAGGTTTTGTGCACATATATCAGCTCAAGGAATCTCAATATTTGTTTCCACAAGGTCTACATAATGTAGCAGCTCTTGGAGAGTGGTAATCCTCAAACATGAGACTTGATATAGTGTTATATGGTAGCCCTTTTTGATATTGAATACATGTTAACTATTAAATTACTTTACTACACTGTATCTTTTATGAATATTGCTGAGCAGCAATTCCATAGTGTGCCTAGTGTGAGTGTAAGTGTTTAGAACTGTTTGCTTCTATTTTTTGTACAGCTAAATATATCAAATTTTGAATGGATTATTCCTGTTTACACTTGAGGGTGCTTGCAATGCCCTAATATTCTTCTTGTGGTCTTTGATATTTTGATATTTTAAAGCCACAGTGCTTACTCTGATGTTATGTTTTCTGTGATAGGTGTGCACCTCCCCTTTGGTTTACCCCAATCCTTCCTGTATTCCTGCTTCTGTTTTCCCTTCTTTTTTCCTCCCACTGCTCTACTTCCTGCTCTTCTTTTAGTCTCCAGGTACTGTACAGCATTCTTTTGCTCATCTAGCAATTGGGCTGTTTGTAAAATATTTCCGTTTTTTACACTAAACATTCAATTTAAAGTATTGCAGCAAAGCTTAATTCACAATGATTTTGAGCAGTTTTACTTTTTAGCATTAAACATTTTTTGTTCTAAGCTGTTTATATTGTCTTTGTGTTTGGATTTCTGTTGGTTACCATTAGCTGTTAAACAGGACTGAACTACATACTGTTAAATGTCATTACATATTCTTAATAATCTTGGTAGCTAAAATTGTGATTTATAGCTATAAGGTAATACAATAAAATGGTTGTTGTAATGTCTTGACTTCACCACCAGTGAAGCCTCATTGTAAACCAATAACACAGTGCCAGGTAGTCTTTTGTTCCTATGGTGTGGCTGTGCCTGTGCACTTGTATTAATAAATGCTAAGCATCATTTCCTGAATTGTCTATTTGGCTACAACCATACCCATAACTGATTTTCTTCTCAGAAGGCTTAAATGCTATATGGTGCTCTCCTGCTGTGTCCGCAACAGGGTCCATTCCTGTTGTCCTTCTCTGTGTCCTCTAACTGCATATGTATGTCACCATTCACAAAGACATCCTGTGATGCCTCTTCTTTCACAGCTGGCATTGTAACATGGGCTGGTGCTGTGTTTGTGCAGCTCATTGTCTGCCTTTTTGTGAAGAGTGGAACATCCAGGTTCTAACTTGGAAACTGACCCTGGGTTTATCTGTGAAGGGAGTCTGGCATTTCAGTTTAGAACCTCTGAGGACTTAGATGCTCTTTGGCAATAGTTGTGGTCAATATACTTATTTAAGAGTTGAAATAAGCTCCTACTTTTTCCATGCCACCCCTGCTCTATTTTCTTCACAGCGAAGCAAAAGACTTTCAAACTTGTAGAGAGGGGCTGAACAGTTAGCTTGTTTGTCCTAGTGGAAAGCTCTGTATAGACACATTCTGTTTCAAAAGCAAAGTCTGGTGGAAATTCTGAGTCGTTATATAAAATAAATCACGTTTTGGTATTCTCTTCCTGTAGGTACTCCATATATTATAAAGTATTTTTTCTCTGAGGTGTCCTTCAAGTCCACACATTTTTGATCTAGCCAGTTGTGGTGCTGGAGGTTCTGTAGAGGTAATCAATTGGTGCAGTCATCTTTATCATCCAGTTTGGTGAGAAACTTATCTTATTTGTCAACCAAACAATTCATTTTGGGAAGAGGTAGAAGACTTGGTTTGCTGGCCAAGGCACCTAGCTTCACCTGAGCTCTTTCCTTCTAAGACTGCTTGAAAGGCAGAGTAGAGAAACTTACCAGAGCAAGGGAAAAGGATTAAGATTTAGTTTGGCTAAGCAGATTTACTGTGTGGTGGTGTTTTTATTTTTTACTCACAGGGATTGCTACTGTTTGTTGCTAACATTTCATTGCTTTATTTTTTCTCTGATTCAAATTGTTGTTGCTGGTATACCTTCTTCTGCATTATTACAAGGTGTGCCTACAGGTGTGTGCTAACAGTTTACTCCTGTAATCTTCTGATTCAAATTGTCTTTTGCAAGGTATATCTTCTGTTACTGCTTTATTTTTCTCTGGAGCAAAATGTTTCTTACAGGGTATATCTTCTCTGAAATTACTGTATTACAGGTGGAGCTTACATTTTTGTGACTTTTATCATTGGGCTAAACAAAATTACTGTTTGACACTGTGTTTTATTATTCTTGTTTGTTGAAAAGGTTTGTTGTCTCAGAGGTGTTTCAGTCTCCTTCTCACATTGAAGGAGCTAATTGCTTTTCCTCCACAGCTCTTCCAAACGATTAGGTGTGTATGTGGGGTGGAGCTGGCAAACTGTCAGTAATTTCCAACAGAAAGAAGCGTTAAAAAGTCAGGTTAGTTGATATTTTGGAGGTAGAAGACTTGGTTTGCTGGCCAAGGCACCTAGCTTCACCTGAGCTCTTTCCTTCTAGGACTGCTTGAACGGCAGAGTAGAGAAACTTACCAGAGCAAGGGAAAAGGATTAAGACTTAGTTTGGCTAAGCAGATTTACTGTGTGGTGGTGTTTTATTTTTACTCACAGGGATTGCTACTGTTTGTTGTTAACATTTCATTGCTTTATTTTTCTCTGATTCAAATTGTTGTTGCTGGTATACCTTCTTCTGCATTATTACAAGGTGTGCCTACAGGTGTGTGCTAACAGATTACTCCTGTACTCTTCTGATTCAAATTGTCTTTGCAAGGTATATCTTCTGTTACTGCTTTATTTTCTCTGGAGCAAAGTGTTTCTTAGCGATATCTTCTCTGAAATTATTACAGGTGGTGCTTTACAGGTTTTACAGTTTTATCTAACATTAGGATAAGCTTTCAGGGTTACTGCATTTGTTGTTGACTGATTGTTTCTGCTCTTACCTCCTTGTTCTTTCATCCATGGTTCTTCTTTTTAGGCAGGGGAAGGCCCAGCCACAACCCCATCCCCAACCACCCGCTACATTCCTTTTATAGGGTACCACAGTTGTGACATTTCCTGTGGCAGAACAGGAAGGGGCGGATCAGTGGGGCCTCACAAGGTGATCTCATTTACAGGGGCACTAGTAATTTAACTTGTTATAACAAGTTAAACAAAACACAATTAAACCATTACTTGCATTTTTCCTTTTTTTCCTTCTAATTACTCTGACTAGGTTATAAACCTAGCAACTTATTTGGAATGGATTTCATTAACTGCAGGTACTGTGGAACAATTTTCAGAAGGACAGTCTTACAGGATTTAGGACACTTGTCCTACATGCTGAGCCTTTGGAGATCTTAGGGCTCAGCTCCGGGCAGCATGGGCAGAGATTGCCGCCTCAAATTTCATATTGAAGAGGAAATACATTATAAGAACCACCGCCATTTCCCCAGCATCAACAGAACAACCTCGACCACAGAGGTAGTTGGTCCAGGAGTTGGCAGGTGGTTAGGAGAAGCAAATCAGGTGCCCATCACTCTCTGCTCTCCAACATTACCTCCAAAAACCATATAAACACTACAAACAGGTATCTTCCTCTATCTCTGAAATCAAATAAAGAGGCAGAAGACACTGCAGAGCAGGACACTGTGGCACAGGAGCTAGCACAACAAAACTCACCCAAATCAGGAACCAAAACAAAACAAGCACAAAGGAAATCCAAAACTTCTGATCATAGAGACTCCATGATTCAGGGAGTTGATACCATCTCCAGCCAGGGTGATGGTCAGATGTCTCCAGGTACATCAGCATGGAAGACACTGACTGCACATTACTAAAATTTTTCACAAGCAGGAGAAAGCATTGATGTCCTAGTACACATGGGACTAATGATCTTATCAACCGGTCAGTTGTGGAGACCAAGGAACACCTGACTAGGCTGGGTGACAAACTATCATCTATTTCGTCTGGCATCTCCTTCTCTGAGATCCTGCCAGTCTGGGAGAGGAGCAGATGGTCGGAAGGTCAGAGAAGGGAGATAGGGGAGCTAAACACGTGGCTCAAGGGCTGGTGCCAGGAAAAGGAAACAGATTTGTAGGGAACTGGCAACAGTTCTGGGGCGAAAGTTCTTTAAATTTGATGGACTGCATCTGACTAAGAGAGTCAGTGCATTGGGGCAGAAGTTTGGCGTCTTTGCAGAATATTTAAACTAGCAAATGGGAGAGGGTTCCATCGTCGAATGGGAAGAACACCCTCCCCCTCAGCTAGTGGTCAAACAGGAATTCAGCATGCTTGCTGTTCATTTGCATCACCAGGTAAGAAAAGAGTTTGTCTCGTCGGCACAGAGGTAAGGCCAAACTTCACCCAACAACTAACACACCAAAATCTGGCCAATGGAAAATCATGTACACAAATGCTCACAGCCTGGAAATAAGATCCCAGACCTGCAGGCAATAATGTCAGAGGCTAAACTGGACATAGTAGCAATTAGTGAGACGTGGTTTACCAGTAACCACCTTGGGAGACTTCAGTACCTGGCTATGTATTGTTCAGAAGAGACCCGAGTGCAAAAGGGAGGAGTGGCCCTGTATGTTAATGAAAATATCAAAGCTACAGAAATTCAGAATACACATAAGGAGCCAGAAGAACTGTGGGTCACCCTGGAAACAGGAAATGGGACAGCCATAAGAACTGGGGTTGTCTACAGGCCCCCAGACCAGAGGAAGACATAGACACATTACTGTTAGAAGATATACAAAACATGACAGCTAAAGGGAGGTTCTGATAATGGGAGACTTCAACATGCGGATACAGATTGGTCAATACCAGCAGGAACATCTGCCAGAACTAGACTCATAGTGGATTCCCTACAGGGGGAGGGCCTCAAACAACTGGTACAGCAACCCACAAGAGACAGGGCTATCCTAGATCTAGTACTGACTAACAAAGAAGGGATCACAGATCTCCAGGTAGAAGGTCACCTGGGAGCCAGTGAGCATCACATGGTATGGTTCAATTTGGCTACTACATCTAAATCATCCCATTCCAA